>JASVEL010013252.1:0-645229 GCA_032618575.1 Nicotiana noctiflora
CTTAATTGTGAAAGCTTCTAAGCCCGTGAGACTTGAATTCATGATTATGGACTGGGCTTTAACTAGCCTTGTGCACACTTGTGCACTTGTTTTAAATTAGGTCCTAACTCCAGGCCCAAATACGTAAAGTGTCCTAGATTTGAATAAATACAAATGGTCATAAAAACTGCATTGATAATTATTTCAATTAAGGGGAAAACAATGATAGAAAATGTAGCATGATCTAGGTTTAATCATTAAAATACAACGAGGGCCTCTTCATAAACTAAGATACACGGGGCCCTCAAATAACCATTATGATATTTTAGACATCGGAAGGATCGTTTAGCTAACTCCACAGTCTTTCCCAAAGTAATAAAGAAATAGATACCATAAGGCACAATTTTAATATACATTCTCAAGTACGGGTGCACATTTATGTGATCCAAATGCTATTCTTAACGAATTCGAAATGTATCTAAGGCCACAGGCGTACTGGTACGGTGTGGTTAAGGAGTGCATTTTCACGATGTTGTAATTCTTAAAAATTGAAAAACGGAACATTAATGCACATGACTTAAAAAACATATAAATGGAATCAGATAAAATCAAATTCAACAGTTGAGAGACCATGCTAAAACCACGGAATTTGGGAGTGCCTAACACCTTCTCCGGGGTTAACAGAATTCCATATCCGAATTTCTGGTTCACAGACTGTAACAGAGTCAATCTTTCCTCAGTTCGGGATTAAACCGGTGACTTGGGACACCATTATATTCTCAAGTGGCGACTCTAAAAAACATAATAACTAATCTCGTTTTGACTATCCTTAAATTACAAAAACTCCTCTACATCCTCGCGGGTAAAGTAGTATATATAAAAAAGGAGGTGTGACAACCAAAATCGCCTAAATAATTTTCAAGACGTCCAATACGACCTAAGAAACCATAGACTCCGCCCCGCCATGACCAAATTATATCTTTTGGAATTTCACGGCCATAAAACTAAAAATCCGCGCGAGTCCCATGCCTTCCACCGTGGGCCCGGACCCCGAACCCGAATTGCCTAAAAAATTTTTGGGATGTCAAATACAGCCTAAGGAACCATAGTCACTGCACCTCCATGACCATATTACATTTTTTGGTGTTTTACGGACATAAAACTAGAATTCCGCCCGATTCCAATATTTTCGTGTGCTATAGCCAATGCCTTCTGTCATGGGCCCAAACCCCCGAACCCGAATCGCCTTAAAATTTTCCTGGACGTCAAATACGATCTAAGTAACCATAATCACCACCTCGCCATGACCAAATTATATCTTTTGGAATTTTACTACCATAAAACTAAAAATCCGCGCGAGTCCCTAATTTTCATGTGTTATAGCCCACGCCTTTTGTCGTGGGCCCGGACCTCCGGACTCGGATCGCCTAAAATTTTTTTGGGATGTCAAATACAGCCTAAGGAACCGTAATCACCGCCCCTCCATGACAAAATTACATTTTTTTGTCATTTTACGGTCATAAAACTGGAATTCCGCATGATTCCCATATTTTGGTGTGCTATAGACCACGCCTTTCATTGTGGGCCCGAGCCCCCGGACCCGGATTGCCTAAAATTTTTCCTGGACGTCAAATACGATCTAAGTAACCATAGTCACCACCCCGCCATGACCAAATTATCTCTTTTTAAAATGTACGGCCATAAAACTAAAAATCTGCGCGAGTCCCTAGTTTTCGTGTGCTATAGCCCACGCCTTCCTCGGAGGGCCCGGACCCGGATTGCCTAAAATCTTTTGAGATGTTAAATACAGCCTAAGGAACTATATTCATTGCCCTACCATTACCAAATTACATTTTTGACGTTTTACGACCATAAAACTAGAATATTGCCCGATTCCCATATTTTCGTATGATATAGCCCACGCCTTCCGCCGTGTGCCCGAGCCCCTGGACCCGGATTGCCTAAAAATTTTCCTGGACCTCAAATATGACCTAAAAATCCATAGTCACCACCCCTCCATGACCAAATTATATCTTTTGGAATTTTACAGCCATAAAACAAAAAATCTGGGCAAGTCCCTAGTCTTCGAGTGCTATAGCCCACACCTTCCGCCGAAAGCCCGGACCCAGATAGCCTAATATTTTTTTGAGATGTCAAATACATCCTAAGGAACCATAGTCACTGCCCGGCCATTACCAAATTACATTTTTTGGCGTTTTACGACCATAAAACTAGAATTTCGCCACATTCCCATATTTTCGTGTGCCACGCCTTCCGCTATGGGCCCGAGCCCTGGACCCGGATCATCTAAAAATTTTCCTAGATGTCCAATAAGACCTAAGAAACAATATTCACCACCCTGCATGACCAAATTATATCTTTTGGAATTTTACGGCAATAAAATTGAAAATCCGCGCGAGTACCTAATTTTCATGTGCTATAGCCCATGACTTTCGCCATGGGTCCGGATCCGGATTGCCTTAAATTTTTTTGGGATGTCAAATACAGACTAAGGAACCATAGTCACCGCCTTGCCATGGCCAAATTACTTTTGTTAGTGTTTTACGGCTATAAAACTAGAATTCCACCTGATTTCCATATTTTTGTGTGTTATAGCCCACGCCTTCCGCCGTGGGCCCGAGCCCCTAGACCCAGATCGTCTAAAAATTTTCCTGGATATCAAATACGACCTAAGAAACCATAGTCACCGCCCCTCCATGACCAAATTATATCTTTTGGAATTTGACGGCCATAAAACTGAAAATTCGCACGAGTCCCTAATTTTCGTGTGCTATAGCCCATGCTTACGCCGTGGGCCTGGAGACCCAGACCCAGATTGCCTAAAATTTTTTCGGGATGTCAAATACAGCCTAAGGAACCATAGTCACCTCCCCGCTATGACCAAAATATTTTTTCGGCATGTCAAATACATCCTAAGGATCCGTAATCACTACCTCGCCATGACCAAATTACATTTTTTAGGGGTTTTACAGCCATAAAAGTAGAATTCCGCCCTATTCCCATATTTTCGTGTGCTATAGCCCATGTCTTCCGCCATGGGCTCGAGACCACGGACCCAGATCACCTAAAAATTTTCATGGACGTCAAATACGACCTAAGAAATCATAGTTACCACCCCTCCATGACCAAATTATATCTTTTGGAATTTTACGGCCATAAAACTAAAAATTTGCGTGAGTCCCTAATTCTCTTGTGCCATAGCCTATGCCTTCCGTCGTGGGCCCGGACCCCAAATCCGGATCGCCTAAAATACTTCCGGGATGTCTAATACAACCTAAGGAACCATATTCATCGCCTTGCCATGACCAAATTACATTTTTGGTGTTTTACGGCCATAAAACTACAATTTAGCGTAATTCCCATATTTTCGTGTGATATAGCCCACGTCTTCCGCCGTGTGCCCGAGCCCCCGGACTCGGATCGCCAAAAATTTTTCTAGACCTCAAATATTACCTAAGCAACCATAGTCACCACCCCGCCATGACCAAATTATATATTTTTAAATTTTACGGCCGAAAACTAAAATTCGCACGAGTCCCTATTTTTCGTGTGCTATAGCCCACGCCTTCCGCCGAGGGTTAGGACCCCCGGACCCGGATTGCCTAAAATTTTTTCGAGATGTCAAATACAGCCTAAGGAACCATACTCACCACCCCGCCATGACCAAATTACATTTTTCGGTGTTTTACGGCCATAAAGCTAGAATTTCGCCTGATTCCCATATTTTAGTGTGCTATTGCCCACGCCTTCTGCCGTGGGCTCGGACCCCCTAACCCGGATCACCTAAAACTTTTTTTGGGATGTCAAATACAGCCTAAGGAACCATAGTCACCTCACGGCCATTGCCAAATTACATTTTTGGCGTTTTACAGCCATAAAACTAGAATTCCGCCCAATTCCCATATTTTCGTGTGCTATAGCCCACACCTTCCGCCATGGGCCCGAGCCCCCGGACCCAGATCGCCGAAAATTTTTCCTGGACGTCAAATACGACCTACGAAATCATATTCACCACACCTCCATGACCAAATTATATCTTTTGGAATTTACAGCCATAAAACTAAAAATACGCGCGAGTCCCAAATTTTCGTGTGCTATATAGCCCACGCCTTTCGCCGTGGGCCTGGACCCCGGACCGGGATTGCCTAAAAAAATTTTAGCATGTCAAATATAGCCTAAGGATCCATAATCACCGCCCTGCCATGATCAAATTACATTTTTTGCCGTTTTATAGCCATAAAACTAGAATTCTGCCCGATTCCCATATTTTCGTGTGTTATAGCCCGCGCCTTCCGCCATGGTCCCGAGCCCCCGAACCCAGATCACCTAAAAAATTTCCTGGACGTCAAATACGACCTAAGAAATCATAGTCACCACCCATCTATGACCAAATTATATCTTTTGGAATTTTACGGCCATAACACAAAAATCAGCGTGAGTCCCTAATTTCCGTATGTTATAGCCCATGCATTCCGCCGAGGGCCCAGACCCCCAGACCCGGATCGCCTAAAAAATTTTCGGAATATCAAATACAGCCTAAGGAACCATAGTCGCCGCCCGGCCATTACCAAATTACATTTTTGGCATTTAATGGCCATAAAACTAAAATTCTGTCCTATTCCCATTTTTTCGTGAGTTATAGCCCACGCCTTCCGCCGTGGGCACGAGCCCCAAACCGAGATCGCCTAAAAATTTTCCTAGACGTGAAATAGGACCTAAGAAACCATATTCTCTACCCCTCCATGACCAAATTATATCTTTTGAAATTTTATGGCCATAAAACTAAAAATCCGCACGAGTCCCTAATTTTCGTGTGTTACAGCCCACGCCTTCCGCCGTGGGCTCGGACCCGAATTGCCTAAAATTTTTTTAGGATGTCAGATACAGCTGAAGGAATCATATTCACCACCCCTCCATGACCAAATTACATTTTTTGGAGTTTTACGGCCATAAAACTAGAATTCCGCCTGATTCACATTTTCATGTGCTATAGCCCACGCCTTGTGCCGTAGGCCCGCGCCCCCGGACCCGGATCGCATAAAACTTTTCTTGGATGTCAAATACGACCTAAGAAACCATAGTCACCACTGCACCATGAACAAATTATATCTTTTGGAATTTTACAGCCATAAAACTTAAAATCTGCGCGAGTCCCTAATTTTCGCGTGCTATAGTCCACACCTTCCGCCGTGGGCCCGGACCCCAAGACCCGGATCGCCTAAATCTTTTTCCGGAAGTCAAATACAGCCTAAGGAACCATAGTCACTGCCCTGCCATGACCAAATTATATTTTTTGGCAGTTTATGGCCTTAAAACAAGAATTCCGCCCAATTCCCATATTTTCTTGTGCTATAGCCCATGCCTTCCGCCATAGGCCCGAGGCCCCGGACCCAGTTCGCCTAAAATTTTTCCTAAACGTCAAATACGACCTAAGAAACCATAATCACTACCCCGCCATGACCAAATTATATCTTTTAGAATTTTACGGCAATAAAACTAAAAATCCGTGCGAGTCCCTAATTTTCGTGTGCTATAGCCCACGCCTTCCTCCGTAGGCCCGAACCCTCGGACCCGGATCACCTATAATTTTTTTATGTCAAATACAGCCTAAGGAACCATAATCACCACCCCGCCATGACTAAATTATATTTTTGGCATTTTACTGCCATAAAACTGAAATTCCACCCGATTCCCATATTTTCGTGTGATATTGCCCATGCCTTCCGCCATAAAACAGATCGCCTAAAATTTTTCTTGGATGTCAAGTACGACCTAAGAAACCATAGTCACTACCCCGCCATGACCAAATTATATCTTTTGGAATTTTACGGCCATAAAACTAAAAATCCATGCGAGTCCCTAATTTTCATGTGCTATAGCCCATGCCTTCTGCCGTGGGCCCGGACCCCCGGACCCGGATTGCCTAAAAATTTTCGGGATGGCAAAAACAGCTTGAGGAACCATAGTAACCAGACGACTTTTACCAAATTACATTTTTTTGTTTTTTACGGCAATAAAACTAGAATTCCGCCCGATTCCCATATTTTCGTGTGCACCCACGTCTTCTGTCGTGCGCTCGAGCCCCGGACCCGAATCACCTAAAAATTTTCCTAGACGTAAAATATGACCTAAGAAACCATAGTCTCCGCTCTGCCCTAACCAAATTATATCTTTTGGAATTTTACGGCACTAAAAATAAAAATCCGCGTGAGTCCCTAATTTTCATGTACTATAGCCCACGCCTTCCGCCGTGGGCCCGGACCCCAGGACACCCGCACCCGGTTCACTTAAAAACTTTTTGGGATGTCAAATACATCCTAAGGAACCATAGTCACCTCACGGCCATTGCCAAATTACATTTTTTGACGTTTTATAGACATAAAATTAGAATTCCGCCCGATTCCCATATTTCGTGTGCTATAGCCCACGCCTTCCGCCATGGGCCCGAGCCCACATACCCAGATCGGCTAAATTTTTTCCTTCCTAAACATGACCTAACAAACCATAGTCACCACCCATCCATGACAAAATTATATATTTTGGAATTTTACGACCATAAAATTAAAAATCCGCGCGAGTCCCTAATTTTCGTGTGCTTTAGCCTACGCCTTCCGCCGTGGCCCCAGACTCCCAGACCCGAATCGTCTAAAAAATTTTCGTCTTGTCAAATACAACCTAAGGATCCGTAATCACTGCCCCGCCATTACCAAATTACATTTTTTGGCGTTTTACAACCATAAAACTATAATTCCACCCGATTCCTATATTTTCGTGTGCTATAGCCCACGCCTTCTGCCATGGGCCCGAGCCCCTGGACCCAGATCGCCTAAACTTTTTCTTGGACGTCAAATACGACCTAAGAAACCACAGTCACCACCCTTCTATGACCAAATTATATCTTTTGAAATTTTACGGCCATAAATCTAAAAATTCGCGCGAGTACCTAATTTTAGTGTGCTATAGCCCACACCTTTCGCCGAGGGCCAAACTCCCGTACCCGGATAGCCTAAAAATTTTTCGGGATGTCATATACAGCCTAAGGAACCATAGTCACCCCCCCCCCCATGACCAAATTACATTTTTAGGCATTTTATGGGCATAAAACTAGAATTCCTCCCGATTCTCATATTTTCGTATGCTATAGCCCACGCTTTTCGCCGTGGGCCCGACCATCGCTCCCAGATCACCTAAAAAATTTTCGGGATGTCAAATAAAGCCTAAGGAACCAAAGTCACCGCCCCTCCATGACCAAATTACATTTTTTGGCATTTTACGGCCATAAAACTAGAATTCTGCCAGATTCTCATATTTTTGTGTGCATAGCCCACGCCTTCCGCCGTGGGCCCGAGCCCCTAGATCCAGATCGCCTAAAAATATTCCTGAATGTCAAATACGACCTGAGAAACCATATTCACTGAACTGCCAAGACAAAATTCTATCTTTTGGAATTTTACGACCATAAAACTGAAAATCCACGCAAGTCCCTAATTTTCGTGTGTTATAGCCCACTCTTTCCGTCGTGGGCCCGGACCCCTGACCCGAATCGCCTAAAATTTTTTCAGGATGTCAAATACAGCCTAAGGAACCATAGTCACCACCTCGCCATGACCAAATTACATTTGTTGGCATTTTACGGCCACAATACTAGAATTCCACCTGATTCCCATATTTTCGTGTGCCCACGTCTTCCACCGTGGGCCTGGACCCCCGACCCGGATCGCCTAAAAAATTTTCCGGATGTCAAATACGGCCTAAGAAACAAATTTAACCACCTCGCCATGACCAAATTACATCTTTTGGAATTTTATGGCCATAAAACTAAAAATCAGCGCAAGTTTCTAATTTTTGTGTGGTATAGCTCACGCCAATTGCCGGGGCCCGGACCCCCGGACTCGAATCACCTAAAAAAGATTTAGGATGTCAAATACAACCTAAGGAACCATAGTCACCGCCCTACCATATTCAAATTTTTGGCATTTTACGACCATAAAACTAGAATTTCGCCCGATTCCCATATTTTCGTGTGCTATAGCCCACGCCTTCCGCCGTGGGCTCGAGCCCTCGGACCCGGATCGCCTAAAATTTTTCTTGGACATTACGTACGACCTAAGAAAACATGGTCAGCGCCCCACCATGACCAACTTTCTTTTTTTGCATTTTACGGCCATAAAACTATAATACTGCCCGATTCCCATATTTTTGTGAGCTATAGCCCACGCCTTCCGCCGTGGGCCCGAGTCCCCACCCCCAGATCGCCTAAAAATTTTCCTGGACATCAAATAAACCATAGTCACTGAACCGCCATGACCAAATTATATCTTTTGGAATTTTACGGCCTTAAAACTAAAAATACGTGCAAGTCCCTAATTTTCGTGTGCTATAGCCCACGCCTTCCACCGTGGGCCCGGATCGCCTAAAAAATTTTCGGGATGTCAAATACGGCCTTAGGAACCATAGTCACCACCCCTCTATGACCAAATTATATTTTTTGGCATCTTACGACCATACAACTAGAATTCCACCCGGTTCCCATTTTTCGGGTGTATTTGACATCCCAAATAATTTTTAGGCGATCCAGGTCGGGGGTCCGGGGCCACGACAGAAGGTGTGGGCTATTACAGCCTAAGAAACCATAGTCACCACCCCGCCATGACCAAATTACATCTTTTTGATATTTATAGCCATAAAACTAAAAATCCGCGTGAGTCTCTAATTTTTGTGTGCTATAGCCCAAGCCTACCGTCGGGCCTGGAACCCCAGACCCGGATCGCCTAAATATTTTTTGGGATATCAAATACAATCTAAGGAACTATAGTCACTGCCCTGCGATGACCAAATTACTTTTTCTGGTGTTTTACAGCCATAGAACTAGAATTCCGCCTGATTCCCATATTTTTGTGTGTTATAGCCCACGCCTTCCGTCGTGGGCCCGAGCCTCAAAACCTGGATCGCCTAAAATATTCTTGGACGTCAAATACTACTTAAAAATCCATAGTCACTGCCCCTCCATTACCAAATTATATATTTTGGAATTTTACGGCCATAAAACTTAAAATCCACACGAGTCCCTAATTTTCGTGTGCTATAGCTCACGCCTTCCGCCGTGGGCCCGAAACCCCAGACCCAGATTGCCTAATATTCTTTCGAGATGTCAAATACAACCTATGGAACCATAGTCACTGCCCCTCCTTGACCAAATTACATTTTTTGGTGTTTTACGACCATAAAACTAGAATTCCACGTGATTCCCATATTTTCGTGTGCTATAGCCCATGCCTTCCGCCGTGAAACCGAGCCCTTGAACCCGAATTGCCTAACATTTTTCGGGTTGTCAAATACAGCCTAAGGAACCATAGTGACCGCCCCGCCATGACCAAATTACATTTTTGGTATTTAACGGCCGTAAAACTAAAATTCTGCTCGATTCTCATATTTTTGTGTAGCCCACGCCATCCGCCATGGGCCTGAGTCTCCAGACCCGGATCGTCTAAAATATTTCCTAGACATCAAATACGACCTATGAAATAATAGTCACCACCCCGACATGACCAAATTATATCTTTTGGAATTTTATGGCCATAAAACTAAAAATCCGCGTGAGTCCCTAATTTCGTTTGCTATAGCCCACGCCTTTCGCCGTGGGCCCGTACCCCCTTACTCGGATCGCCTAAAAATTTTTTTGGATGTCAAATACAGACTAAGGATTCGTAATCACCATCCCTCCATGACCAAATTATATTTTTTGGCATTTAAACTGAATTCCGCCCAATTCCCATATTTTTATGTGTTATAGCCCACGCCTTCCGCCGTGGGCTCGAGCCCTCGGACCCCCCAGATCAAATAAAAGTTTTTCAGGACATTAAATATGACCTAAGAAACCCCCCCCCCCCCCCCCCCCCCGCCATGACCACATTATATCTTTTGGAATTTTACGGCCACAAAACTTAAAATCGGAATGAGTCCCTAATTTTTGTATACTATAGCCCACGCCTTCCGTCGTGGGCCCGAATCCCTAGACCCAGATCGCCTAATATTTTTTTGGGATATCAAATACAACCTAATTAACCATATTCATCGCTCCTCCATGACCAAATTACATTTTTTGTGTTTTACAGCCATAAAACTAGAATTTCGCCTGATTCCCATATTTTTGTGTGCTAGAGCCCACGCCTTCCACCGTGAGCCCGAGCCCGAGCCCCCAAACCCGAATCGCCTAAAATATTTTTGGGATATCAAATACAGCCTAAGGAACCGTAGTCACTGCCCCTCTATGGCCAAATTACATTTTTTGGCATTTTACGGTCATAAAACTAGAGTTCCGCCCGATTCCCGTATTTTCGTGTGAAATAGCCCACACCTTCCGCCGTGGGCCCGAGCCCCCAGACCCGGATCGCCTAAATTTTTTTCTGGATGCCAAATACGACCTATAAAACCATAGTCACCAACCCACCATGACCAAATTATATGTATTGGAATTTTACGGCCATAAAACTAAATATCCGCGCGAGTCCCTAATTTCGTGTGCTATAGCCCACGCCTTTCGCTGAGGGCCCGGACCCCCGGACCGGATCGCCTAAAAATTATTCGAGATGTCAAATATAGCCTAAGGAATCATAGTCACCGCCCCTCCATGACCAAATTACAATTTTTGGCGTTTTACGGCCATAAATCTAGAATTCCTCCCGATTCTCATATTTTCTTGTGCTATAACCCACGCCTTCCGCCATGGGCCTGGACCCCCATTTCCATATTACCTAAAAAAAATTCAGGATGTCAAATACAGCCTAAGTAACCATAGTCACCACCCCGCCGTGACCAAATTTCATATTTTGGTGTTTTACGGCGATAAAACTAGAATTTCGCCTGATTCCCATATTTTTGTGTGTTATATCCAATGCCTTACGCCGTGGGTTCGAGCCCCTAGACCCAGATCGCCTAAAATTTTTGATGGATGTCAAATACGACCTGAGAAACCATAGTCACTGAACCTCCATTACTAAATTACATCTTTTGGAATTTTACGGCCATAAAACTGAAAATCCGCGCGAGTCCCTCAATTTCGTGTGCTATAGCCCACGCCTTCCGCCGTGGGGCCCGGACCCTGACCCGGATCTCCTAAAAATATTTTGGGATATCAAATACAGCCTAAGGAACCATAGTCACAACCTCGCCATGACCAAATTATACTTTTTGGCATTTTACGGCTGTAAAACTAGAATTCCACCTAATTCCCATATTTTTGTGTGCTATAGCCCACGCCTATCGTCAGGGCCCGGACTCCCATAATCAGATCGCATAAAAAAATTTTGGGATGTCAAATACAACCTAAGGAACCATAGTCACCGCCCTGCCATGACCAAATTATATTTTTTGGCATTTTATGGCCATAAAACTAGAATTCCGCCTTATTCCCATATTTTCGTGTGCTATAGCCCACGCCTTCTGCCGTGGGCCCGAGCCCCAAGACCCGGATTGCCTAAAATATTTCTTAGACGTCAAATACGACCTAAGAAACCATAATCACCGCTCCGCCATGACAAAATTATATCTTTTGGAATTTTACGACCACAAAACGTAAAATTCGCACGAGTCCTTATTTTACGTGTGCTATAGCCCATGCCTTCCGCCGTGGGCCCGAACCCCCAGACTAGGATCGCCTAATATTTTTTCGGGATGTCAAATACAACCTAAGGAACCATAGTCACCGCCCTACCATGACCAAATTACTTTTTTTGGTGTTTTACGGCCATACAACTAGAATGCCTCCTGATTCCCATATTTTCGTGTGCTATAGCCCACGCCTTCCGTCGTGAGCCCGAGCCTCTGAATCCCAATCGCTTAAAAATCCATGCGAGTCCCTAATTTTCATAGCCCATGCCTTCCGCCGTGGGCACAGACCCCCGAACCCGGATCGCCTAAAAAATTTTTGGGATGTTAAATATAGCCTAAGGAACCTTGGTCACCGCCCCGGTATGACCAAATTACATTTTTTGGCGTTTTACGGCCATTAAATAGAATTCCGCCCGATTCTCATATTTCCGTGTGCTATAGCCTACGCCTTCCGTCGTGGGCCTGAGCACCCGAACCTGGATTGCCTATAAATTTTTCGGGATGTCAAATACAGCCTAAGGAACCATAGTCACCATCCTGCCATGACCAAATTACATGTTTTGGTATTTTATGGCTATAAAACTAGAATTCCGCCCGATTCCCATATTTTCGTGTGTTATAGCCCACGCCTTCCGTCGTGGGCCCGAGCCACCGAACTTGGATCGCCTAAAAATTTTCATGGATGTGAAATACGACCTAAGAAACCATATTCACCGCCCTGCCATGGACAATTTATATCTTTTGATATTTACGGCCATAAAACTGAAAATCCGCGTGAGTCCTTAATTTTCGTGTGCTATAGCCCACTCCTTCCGCCGTGGGCCCGGACCCCTGCACCCGGATCGCCTAAAAAATTTTCGGCATGTCAAAATACAGCCTAAGGAACCATAGTCACCACCCTGCCATGACCAAAATACAATTTTTGGCAATTTATGGCCATAAAACTAGAATTCCGCCCGATTCCCATATTTTTGTGTGTTATAGCCCACGCCTTCCTTCGTGGGACCGAACCCCCGGACCTAGATCACCTAAAGTTTTTCCTGGACGTCATATATAACCTGAGACACCATAGTCACTATTCCACCATGACCAAATTATATCTTATGGAATTTTACGGCCATAAAACTAAAAATCCGCGCGAGTCCCTAACTTTCGTATGCTATAGCCCACGCCTTCCGCCGTGGGTCCAGACCCCTGACCCGGATCACCTTAAAAATTTTTGGGATGACAAATATAGCCTAAGGAACCATTGTCACCACCCCGCCATGACCAAATTACAGTTTTTGGTGTTTAATGGCCATAAAACTAGAATTCTGCCCAATTTCCATATTTTCGTGTGCTATAGCCCACACCTTCCACCGTGGGCCCGAGCCCCCAGACCCGAATCACCTAAAAAATTTCCTAGACATTACATACAACCTAAGAAAACATAGTCACCGGCCCGCCATGACAAAATTATATATTTTGGAATCTTGCGGCCATAAAACTGAAAATCCACGCGAATCCTTAACTTTCGTGTGCTATAGCCCACACCTTCCGTCGTGGGCTCAAACTCCAGGACCCGGATCGCCTAAACTTTTTCCGTGATGTCAAATACAGCTTAAGGAATGATAGTTACTGCCCCGCCATGACCAAATTATATTTTTTTGGCATTTTACGGCCACAAAACTAGAATTCCGCCCGATTCCCATATTTTTGTGTGCTATAGCACACGCATTCCGCTGTGGGCCCGAGCTCCCAGACCCAAATCACCTAAAAGATTTCTTGGACGTCAAATACGACCTGAGAAACCATAGTCACTATCCTGTCATGACCAAATTATATCTTTTGGAATTTTACGGCCATAAAACTGAAAATTCGCGCGAGTTCCTAATTTTTGTGTGTTATAGCCCACACCTTCCGCCGTGGGTCCAGACCCCCGACCCGGATCGCCTAAAAGTTTATTGGGATGACAAATACAACCTAAGGAACCATAGTCACCACCCCACAATGAACAAATTACAGTTTTTGGTGTTTAACGGCCATAAAACTAGAATTCTGCTCGATTCCCATATTTTTGTGTGCTATTGCCCACGCCTTCTGCCATGGGCCAGAGCCCCCGGACCCGGATCGCCTAATATATTTCCTATACATCAAATACAATCTAAGAAATTGCAGTCACTGCCCCACCATGACCAAATTATATCTTTTGGAATTTTACGACCATAAAACTGAAAATCCGCATGATTCCCTAATTTTCGTATGCTAGTGCCCACGCCTTCCACCGTGGACCCGGATCGCCTAATATTTCGGGATGTCAAATACAACCTAAGGGACCATAGTAACCACCCCTCCATGACCAAATTACAATTTTTGGTGTTTAACGGCCATAAAACTAGAATTCCGCTCGATTCCCATATTTCCGTGTGCTATAGCCAACATATTCCGCCATGGGCCCGAGCCCCGGGACCCAGATCGCCTAAAATTTTTCCTGGATGTCAAATACAACCTAAGAAACCGTAGTCACCGCCCCTCCATGACCAAATTATATCTTTTAAAATTTTACGGACATAAAACTAAAAATCTACGTGATTCCCTAATTTTTGTGTGCTATAGCCCAACCCTTCAGCCGTGGGCCCGGATCCCTAGACTCGGATCACAAAATATTTTTTCAGGATGTCGAATACAACCTATGGAACCATAGTCAGCTCCCCGCCATGAACAAATTATAGTTTTGGCATTTTACGGCCATAAAACTAAAATTCCGCCCGATTCCCATATTTTCGTGTGCTATAGCCCACGCACCCAAATCTCCTAAATTTTTTTCCTAGACATTAAATTCAACTTAAGAAACATAGTCACCACCCTTCGATGACCAAATTATATATTTTGGAATCTTACGGCCATAAAACTAAAAATCCGTGCGAGTCCCTAATTTTCGTGTGCTATAGCTCGCGCCTTCCGCCGTGGGCCCAGACTCCCGGACCCGGATCGCCTAAATTATTTTATGATGTCAAATACAGCCTAAATAACCATATTTATCGCCCCGCCATGACTAAATTACATTTTTTGGTGTTTTACGGCCATAAAACTAGAATTCCGCCCGATTCCCATATTTTTGTGTGCTATTGACCACGCCTTCCGCCGTGGGACCGAGTCTCCTAACCCAGATCACCTGAAATTTTTCTTGGATGTCAAATACGACCTGAGAAACTATAGTCACTGTCCCATCATGACCAATATATATTTTTTGGAATTTTACGGCCATAAAACTAAAAATCCGCGCGAGTCCCTAATTTTCGTGTGTTATAGCCCACGCCTTCTGCCGTTGGTCCGGACCCCCGACCTGGATCGCCTAAATTCTTTTCGGGAACTCAAGTACAGCCTAAGGAACCATAGTCACAACCCCTTCATGACCAAATTACAATTTTTGGTGTTTAACAGCCAGAAAACTAGAATTCCGCCCGATTGCCATATTTTCCTATGGTATAGCCACGCCTTCCGCCATTGGCCCGAGCCCCCGGACCCGGATCGACTAAAATTTTTCCTGGACATCAAATACAACCTAAGAAACATTAGTCACTGCCCCACCATGACCAAATTATATCTTTTGGAATTTTACGGCCATAAAACCTAAAATCCGCGCGATTCCCTAATTTTCGTATGCTATAGCCCACGCCTTCCACCGTGGGCCCGCACCCCCGGATCCGGATCACCTAGTATTTTTTCGGGATGTCAAATACAACCTAAGGAACCATAGTCAAATTCCCTCCATGACCAAATTACATTTTTTTGCAGTTTACAGCCATAAAACTAGAATTCCGCCCGATTCCCATATTTTCGTGTTCTATAGCCCGCCCCTTATGCCGTGGGCCTGAGCCCCCGGACCCGGATCGCCTAAAATTTTTCTTGGACATCAAATACGACCTAAGAAACCGTAGTCACCGCTCCTCCATGACCAAATTATATCTTTTGGAATTTTACTAACATAAAATTGAAAATCCGCGCGAGTCCCTAATTTTCGTGTGCTATAGCCCACGCCTTCCGCCGTGGAGCCGGACCCCCAGACCCGGATCGCCTAAAATATTTTCAGGATGTCAAATACAGCCTAACCATATTCACTGCCCCACAATGACCAAATTACATATTTCGGTATTTTACGGCCATAAAACTAGAATTCCGTCCGATTCTCATATTTTCGTGTGCTACCTTCCGCCGTGGGCCCGAGCTCGGATCGCCTAAAATTTTTCTGGACATCAAATACGACCTAAGAAACTGTATTCACCACCCCTCCATGACCAAATTATATCTTTTGCCCTTTTACTGCTATAAAACTGAATATCCACGCGAGTCCGTAATTTTCGTGCGCTATAGCCCAAGCCTTCCGCTGTGGGCCCGGACCCCCGGACCCGGATCACCTAAAAATTTTTCAGGATGTAAAATATAGCCTAAATAACCATAGTCACCACCCCTCTATGACCAAATTACATTTTTTGGCGTTTTACGGCCATAAAACTAGAATTTCGCCTAATTCCCATATTTTCGTGTGCCATAGCCCACGCCTTCAGCTGTGGGCCCGGACCGCCATTCCCGGATCGCCAAAATTTTTTTTGGGGTGTCAAATAAAGCCTAAGGAATAGTATTTACCGCTCCACCATGACCAAATTAGTTTTTTGGCGATTTACGGCCATAAAACTAGAATCCCGCCTGATTCCCATATTTGTGTGCATAGCCCACACCTTCCGTCGTGGGCCCGAACCCCCAGACCCAGATCACCTAAAGTTTTTCCTGAACGTCAGATACGACCTGAGAAACCATAGTCAATATCCCGCCATGACAGAATTCTATCTTTCGGAATTTTAAGGCGATAAAACTGAAAATCCGCGTGAATCCCTAATTTTCGTGTATTATAGCCCATGCCTTCCGCCGTGGGCCCGGTCCCCTGACCCGAATCGCCTAAATTTTTTTCAGTATGTCAAATATAACCTAAGTAACCATAGACACCACCCCACCATGACAAATTATAATTTAATGACCATAAAACTAGAATTCCGCCCGATTCCCATATTTTCGTGTGCTATAGCCTACGCCTTCCGCAATGCGCCCGAGCCCCCAGACCCGGATCGCCTAATATTTTTCATGGACGTCAAATACAACCTAAGAAATAATAGTCACTGCCCCACTATTACCAAATTATTTCTTTTGGAATTTTACGGCCATAAAACTAAAAATCCATGCGATTCCCTAATTTTCGTGTGCTATAGCCCACGCCTTCAGCTGTGGGCCCGGACTACCGGACCCGGATCGCCTAAAAACTTTTTGGGATGCCAAATACATCCTAAGGAACCATAGTCACCGCCCGGCAATGACCAAACTACATTTGTTTGGAATTTTACGGCCATAAAACTAGAATTCCGCTCGATTCCCATATTTTCGTGTGCTATAGCCCACACCTTTCGCCGTGGGCCCGAGCCCCCAGACCCAGATCGCCTAAAAAATTTTCTAGACATCAAATACGACCTAGAAAACCATAGTCACCACCCCGCCATGACAAAATTATATCTTTTGGAATTTTACTGCCATAAAACTGAAAATCCGCGCGAGTCCCTAATTTTTGTGCGCTATAGCCCACGCCTTCCGCCGTGGGCCCGGACCCCCGGATCCGGATCACCTAAATTTTTTTCGGGATGTCAAATACAGCCTAAGGAACCATGGTCACCACCCCTCTATGACCAAATTAATTTTTTGGCATTTTATGGCCATAAAACTAGAATTTTGCCTGATTCCCATATTTTCGTGTGCCATAGCCCACGCCTTTAGCCGTGAGCCCGAACCCCCATTCTCGGATTGTCTAAATTTTTTCGGGATGTCAAATACAGCCCAAGGAACCATAGTTACCGCCCCTCCATGAAAAAATTATATTTGGCGATTTACGACCATAAAACTAGAATTCTGCCCGATTTCCATATTTTTGTGTGCTATAGCCCATGCCTTTCGCCATGAGCCCGAACCCCCAGACCCAGGTCACCTAAAGTTTTTCCTGGACGTCATATACGACCTGAGAAACCATAGTCACTGTCCCGCCATGACAAAATTATATCTTTTGGAATTTTACGGCCATAAAATTGAAAATTTACGCGAGTCCCTAATTTTCGTGTGTTATAGCCCATGCCTTCCGCCGTGGGCCCGGTCCCCCAAACTCGAATCGCCTAAAATTTTTTTAGGATGTCAAATACATCCTAAGCAACAATAATCACCTCCCCGCCATGACCAAAATATATGTTTTGGCATTTTACGGCTATAAAACTAGAATTCCGCCCGATTCTTACATTTTCGTGTGCTATAGCCCACGCCTTCCGCCGTGGGCCCGAGACCCCAAACTCGGATCGCCTAAAAATTTTCTCAGACATTAAATATAACCTAAGAAAACATAGTCACCACCCTTTCAATGACCAAATTATATATTTTTGGAATCTTACGGCCATAAAATAGAAAATCTGCGCGAGTCCGCCTTCCGCCGTGGGCCCGGACCCAGATCGCCTAAAAATTTTCCGTGATGTCAAATACAACGTAAGGAACCATAGTTACCGCCCCGGCAAGACTAAATTACATTTTTTGGCATTTTTCGGTCATAAAATTAGAATTCCGCCTGATTCCCATATTTTTGTGTGTTATAGCCCACGCCTTCCGCCATGGGCCCGAGCCCCAGGACCCAAATCACCTAAAACATTTCCTGGACATCAAATATGACCAAAGAAACCATAGTCACTGTCCCGGCATGACCAAATTATATCTTTAATTTTACGGCCATACAACTGAAAATCCGCACAAGTCTCTAATCTTCGTGTGTTATAGCCCATGCCTTCCTTTGTGGGCTCGGACCCCCGACCCGGATCGTCTAAAATTTTTTCGTGATGTCAAATATAGCCTATGAAACCATAGTCACCACCCCGCCATGACCAAGTTATAATTTTTGGTGTTTAACGGTCATAAAACTAGAATTCCGCCCAATTCCCATATTTTCGTGTGCTATAGCCCACGCCTTCCGCCATGGGCCTGAGCACCCGGACTCGTGCCTAAAATTTTTCCTCGACATCAAATACGATCTAAGAAATCATAGTCACCGCCCCGCCATGACCAAATTATATCTTTTGGAATTTTACGGCCACAAAACTAAAAATCCTGCGCGATTCCCTAATTTTTGTGTGCTATAGCCCACGCCTTCTGTCGTAGGCCCGGAACCCCGGATCCGGATCACCTAATATTTCTTCGAGGTGTAACATACAACCTAAGGAACCATAGTCACCTCGCCTTCCACCGTGGGTCCGAGCCCCCACGCCCGAATCACCTAAAAATTTTCCAGGACATCAAATACGACCTAAGAAACTATAGTCAGCACACCGACATGACCAAATTATATATTTTGGAATCTTACGGCCATAAAACTGAAAATCAGCGCGAGTCCCTAATTTTTGTGTGCATAGCCCACGCTTTCCGCCGTGGGCCCGGACCCCCAAACCCGGATCGCCTAAAATATTTTCGAGATGTCAAATACAGCCTAAGGAACCATAGTCACTGCCCCGCCATGATCAAATTACATTTTTTTGGCATTTTACGGCCATAAAACTAGAATTCCACCCGAATCTCATATTTTCGTGTGTTATAGCCCACGCTTTCCGCCATGGGCTCGAGCCCCTAGACCTGAATCGCCTAAAAATTTTAATAGACATTACATACGACCTAAGAAAACATAGTCACCACCCCTCCATGACCAAATTATATCTTTTGGAATTTTACGGCCATAAAACTGAAAATTCGCGCGAGTCCCTAATTTTCTTGTGCTGTAGCCCACGCCTTCCGCCGTGTACCCGGACCCCCGGACCCGGATCTCCTAAAAGTTTTCAGGATTTCAAATACAGACTAAGGAACCATAGTTACCGCCCGGCAATGACCAAATTACATTTTTGGAATTTTACGGCTATAAAACTAGAATTCCACCGGATTCCCATATTTTCGTGTGGTATAGCCCACGCCTTCCGCTATGGGCCCGAGCCCCCAGACCCGGATTGCCTAAAAAATTTCCTAGACATCAAATATGACCTAAGAAACTGTATTCAGTACCCCGCTATGACCAATTTATATATTTTGGAATCTTACGGCCATAAAACTGAAAATCCGCGCGAGTCCCTAATTTATGTATGACAGAGCCCACGCCTTCCGCAGTGGGCCCGGACCCCCGGACCCGGATCGCCTAAAATTTTTTTGGGATGTCAAATATAGCCTAAGGAACCATACTAACCGCTCTGCCATGACCAAATTACATTTTTCAGTGTTTTATGGCTATAAAACTAGAATTCCGCCCGAATCCCATATTTTTGAGTGCTATAACCCACGCCTTTCGCCATGGGTCCAAGCATCCAGACCCGGATTGTCTAAAAATTTTCCTTGACATCAAATATGACCTAAGAAACCATAGTTACCGCCCCGCCATGACCAAATTATATCTTTTGGAAATTTATTGCCATAAAACTAAAAATCCGCGCGAGTCCCTAATTTTCGTGTGTTATCACCCACGTCTTCCGCCGTACGCCCGGACCCCCGGACCCAGAACGCCTAAATTTTTTTCGGGATGTCAAATACAGACTAAAGAACCATAGTCACAACCCCAAAATTGCCAAATAACATTTTTTGGCGTTTTACGGCCAAAAAAAATAGAATTTTGCCCGATTCCCATATTTTCCTGTGCCATAGCCCACACCTTCCGTCGTGGGCCCGGACCCCCGAACCCGTATACGACCTAAGAAACCATAGTCACTGCCACGCCATGACCAAATTACATGTTTTGGCGTTTTACGACCATAAAACTAGAATTCCGCCCGATTCCCATATTTTCGTGTGCTATAGCCCACACCTTTCGCCGTGGGCCCGAGCCCCCGTACCCGGATCACCTAAATTTTTTCCTAGACATTACATACAACCTAAAAGAACATAGTCACCACCCCCCCATGACCAAATTATTTATTTTGGAATTTTAAGGCCATAAAATTGAAAATCCGCGCGAGTCCCTAATTTTTGTGTGCTATAGCCCACACCTTCCGTCGTGGGCCCGGATCCCCGAACCCGGATCGCCTAAAAAATTTTCGGGATATCAAATACAGCCTAAGGAACAATAGTCACTGCTCGACAATGACCAAATTACATTTTTGTCATTTTACAGCCATAAAACTAGAATTCCGCTCGATTCCCAAATTTTCGTGTGTTATAGCCCACGCCTTTCGCCGTGGGCCGGATCGCCTAATTTTCCTGGACATCAAATACGACCAAAGAAACCGTAGTCACTACCCCACCATGACCAAAATATATCTTTTGGAATTTTTTTGCCATAAAACTAAAAATTCACGCGAGTCCTTAATTTTTGTGTGTTATAGCCCACGCCTTCCACCGTGGGCCCAGACCCCCAGACCCGGATCGCCTAAAATTTTTTCTGAATGTCAAATACAGCCTAAGGAACCATATTCACCGCCTCTCCATGACCAAATTACATTTTTTTGGCATTTTACGGCCATAAAACTAAAATTTCGCCGGATTCCTATATTTTCGTGTGCTACGCCTTCCACCGTGGCCCCGAGTCCCTGGTGCCGGATCGCCTAAATTTTTTTATGGAAATTACATACGACCTTAGAAAACATAGTCACCACCCCGCCATGACCAAATTGTATCTTTTGGAATTTTACAATAAAACTAAAAATCCGTGCAAGTCCCTAATTTTCGTGTGCCATAGCCCACGCCTTCCGTCGTGGGCCGGAGCCCCGAACCCCTATCGCCTAAAATACTTTCGGGATGACAAATACAACCTAAGGAATCATAGTCATCGCCCCACCATGACCAAATTACATATTTTGGCATTTTACGGCCATAAAACTAGAATTCCTGCCCGATTCCCATATTTTCGTGTGCTATAGCCCACACCTTCCGTCGTGGGCCCGAGCCCCCGGACCCGAATCACCTAAATTTTTTCCTAGACATTACATAAAACCTAAGAAAACATAGTCACCACCCTACCATGACCAAATTATATATTTTGGAATTTTACGGCCATAAAACTGATAATCCGCGCGAGTCCCTAATTTTCGTGTGCAATAGCCCACGCCTTCCGCCGTGGGCCTGGACCCCCAGATCCGGATCACCTAAATTATTTTTGGAATGTCAAATACAGCCTAAGGAACCATATTCGCTGCCCCGCCATGACCAAATTATACTCCCTCCGTTTCAATTTATGTGAACCCATTTGACTGGGCACAGAGTTTAAGAAAAGAAAGAAGACTTTTGATCTTGTGGTGTAAAATGCATGACCAAATTATATTTTTTGGCATTTTACGGCCATAAAACTGGAATTCCGCCCGAATCCCATATTTTCGTGTGCTATAGCCCACGCCTTCCGTAGTGGGCCAGAGCCCCCGGACTCGGATCGCCTAAAATATTTCCTAGACAATACATACAACCTAAGAAAATATAGTCACCACCCCTCCATGACTAAATTGTATATTTTGGAATTTTACGGCCATAAAACTGAAAATCCGCGCGAGTCCCTATTTTTCGTGAGCTACAGCCCACGCCTTCCGCCGTGGGCCCGGACCCCCGGACCCGGATCACCTAAAACCTTTTTTGGGATGTCAAATACAGCCTAAGGAAGCATAGTCACTGCTCCGCCATGACCAAATTATATTTTTGGCATTTTACGGCCATAAAACTAGAACTCCGCCCAAATCCTATATTTTCGTGTGCTATAGCCCACGCCTTCCGCAGTGGGCCTGAGCCCTTGGACCCGGATCGCCTAAAGTTTTTCCTAGACAGTACGTACGACCTTAGAAAGCATAGTCAGCACCCTGCCATGATCAAATTATATATATTGGAATTTTACGGCGATAAAACTGAAAATCCGCGCAAGTCCCTAATTTTCGTGTGCTATAACCCATGCCTTCCGCCGTGGGCCTGGACCCTCGGACCAGGATCAGCTAAAAATTTTTTGGGATGTCAAATATAGCCTAAGGAACCATAGTCACCGCTCCGCCATGACGAAATTATATTTTTTGGTGTTTTACGGCCATAAAACTAGAATTCCGCCCGAATCCCATATTTTTGTGTGTTATAGCCCACGCCTTCCGCAGTGGGCCCGATCCCACAGACCCGGATCTCCTAAAATTTTTCCTAGACATTACATACGAACTAAGAAAACATAGTCACCACCCCTCCATGAACAAATTATATATTTTGGAATTTTACGGCCGCAAAACTGAATATCCGCGCGAGTCCCTAATTTTCGTGTGCTATAGCCCACGCCTTCCGCCGTGGGCCCAGATTTTCGGGATGTCAAATACTGCCGAAGGAACCATAGTCACCGCCCCGCCATGACCAAATTATATTTTTTGGCGTTTCACGACCATAAAACTAGAATTCTGCCCGATTCCCATATTTTCATGTGATATAGCCCACACATTTTGCCTTGGGCCCGAGCCTCCGGACCTGGATCGCCTAAAAAATTTCCCGGATGTCAAATACGACCTAAGAAACCACAGTAACCACCTCGCCATGACCAAATTATATCTTTTGTTATTTTACGGCCATAAAACTAAAAATTCACGCGAGTCCCTAATTTTTGTATGCTATAGCCCACGCCTTTCGCCGTAGGCCCGGACACTCGGACCTGGATCACCTAAAAATTTTCTGAGATGTCAAATACAGCCTAAAGAACCATAGTCACCACCCCATCATGACCAAATTACTTTTTTAGCATTTTACGGCCAAAAAACTAGAATTTTGCCCGATTCCCATATTTTCGTGCGCTATAGCCCACGCCTTCCGCCGTGGGCCCGGAACCCCGTACCCGGATTGCCTAAAATTTTTTTGAAATGTTAAATACAACCTAAGGAGCCATAATCACAGCCCCGCCATGATCAAATTACATTTTTTGGCGTTTTACGGCCATAAAACTAGAATTTCGCCTGATTCCCATATTTTCGTGTGTTATAGCCCACGCCTTCCGCTATAGCCCCTAGCCCCCAGACCGGATCGCCTAAAATTTTTCATGGACATTTCATACGACCTTAGAAAATATAGTCACCGCCCTTCCATGACCAAATTGTATCTTTTGGAATTTTACGGCGATAAAACTAAAAATCCGCGTGAGTCCCAAATTTCGTGTGCCATAGCCCACGCCTTCCGTCGTGGGCAGGACCCCCGAACCCGGATCGCCTAAAATATTTATAGGATGTCAAATACAACCTAAGAAACCATAGTCATCGCCCCTCCATGACAAAATTATATTTTTTGGCATTTTACGGCCATAAAACTAGAATTCCGCCCGATTCCCATATTTTCATGTGCTATAGCCCACGCCTTTCACCGTGGGCCCCAGCCCCCGGACCCGGATCTTCAAAAAAATTTCCTAGACATTACATAAAACCTAAGAAAACATATTCCCCACCCCTTCATGACCAAATTATATATTTTGGAGTTTTACGGCCATAAAACTTAAAATCCGCGCGAGTCCCTAATTTTTGTGCGCTATAGCCCACGCCTTCCGCCGTGGGCCCGGACCCCCGGACCCGAATCACCTAAAAAAATTTTGGGATGTCAAATACAACCTAAGGAACCATAGTCACCGCTCCATCATGACCAAATTTTCTTTTTGGCATTTTACGGCCATAAAATAAGAATTTCGCCCGAATCCCATATTTTCGTGTGTTATAGCCCATGCCTTCCGCAGTGGGCCCAAGCCCCCGGACCCGGATCGCCTAAACATTTTTCTGGACATTACATATGACCTAATAAAAACATAGTCACCACCCCTCCATGACCAAATTATATCTTTTGGAATTTTACAGCCATAAAACTAAATATTAGCGCGAGTCCCTAATTTTCATGTGCCATAGACAACGCCTTCCGTCGTGGGCTCGGACTCCGAACCCGGATCGCCTAAAATACTTTCAGGATGTCAAATATAGCCTAAAGAACCATAGTCACCATCGCGCCATGACCCAATTACATTTTTGGCATTTTATGGCCATAAAACTAGAATTCCGCCCCATTCCCAAATTTTCGTGTGCTATATAGCTCACGCCTTCCGCCGTGTGCTCCAGCCCCCGGACCCGGACCGCCGAACCCGGATCGCCTAAAAATTTTTTGGGATGTCAAATACAACCTAAGGAACCATAGTCACCGCCCCTCCATGACCAAATTATATTTTTTGGTGTTTTACGGCCATAAAACTAGAATTCTGCCTGATTCTCATATTTTCGTGTGCTATAACCCGCGCCTTCCGCTGTGAGGCTGAGCCCCCGAACTTGAATTGCCTAAAATATTTTCGGGGTGTAAAATACAGCCTAAGGAATCATAGTCACCGCCCCTCCATGATCAAATTATATTTTTTGGAGTTTTACGACGATAAAACTAGAATTCTGCCCGATTCCCATATTTTCAATAGATTGGTAGGGAGGTCACACTTTTGTTTTCTGGATGGGTACTCAGGGTACAATCATATCTCTATTGCACCTAAGGGCAGAGATAAGACCCTCTTCACCTGCCGATATGACATTTATGCCTTCAGGAGGATGCCCTTTGGCTTATGCAATGCACCCGCCACATTCCAATAGTGCATGATGGCCATATTCACTGACATGGTAGAGGATATAATGGAGGTGTTCATGGATGACTGCTCAATGGTGGGGAATTCAATTGAGGAATGCCTAATAAATCTGACGCGCGTGCCGAAATGGTGCATCGAGACTAACTTGGTTCTAAATTGGGAGAAGTGTCATTTCATGGTACAAGAAGGAATAGTCTTGGGGCACCGGGTGTCAAGCAAGGGATAGAGGTGGATAGAGCAAAGGTTGATGTAATAGCAAAGTTGCCTCCACCAACTTCAGTCAAAGCCATAAGAATCTTTCTTGGACATGCCGGTTTCTATCGGAGGTTCATAAAAGATTTCTCCAAAATCGCTAACCCTCTCTGTAAGTTGTTAGAGAAATATTACTTGTTTGTACTTTCTTATGATTGCAGGGTAGCTTTTGAGGAGTTGAAACAGAGGCTGGTCACAACACCTATCATTGTTGCCCCAAACTATGAGCAACCATTCAAATTAATGTGTGATGCTAGTGACTACGCAGTAGGGGCAGTGTTGGGCCAGCAAAAAGACAAATTGATGCACCCAATCTACCATGCTAGTAGAACGTTGAGCGGAGCCCATTTGAACTACACAGTGATAGAAAAGGAGATGCTAGATGTGGTGTTCGCTTTTGACAAGTTTCGATCGTATCTGATAGGATCCAAGGTAATTGTATACACTAACCATGCAGCTCTTAGGTACTTAATAGAAAAGAAAGACTCTAAGCCACACCTGATTCTTTGGGTGTTTCTACTATAAGAGTTCGATCTTGAAATTCGTGATCGCAAGAGCATTGAGAAACAAGTTGTTGATCATCTATCACGACTTGAGGGAGCTGAAAATGTAGTAGAAGTTGAGGAAACCCTAGAAACCTTTCTAGATGAGCAGCTGCTCGCTACCACTCATTAGGAAACACCATGGTATGCAGACTTTGCTAATTACTTGGCCAGTGGTATTGTTCCTCATGACCTTTTATCGGTAGATGTTTTTGTGAAAGTTAATTGTATTACTGGGATGAACCCTATTTATTTAGAATATGCCTTGATAACATGATTCGGAGATGCATCCTCGAGATTGAACAATCTTCTATTTTGCATGTTTGTCACGATCGGCGTATAACGATCACTTTGGAGGAATCAGGACAACAGCAAAGGTGCCAGAGGCTGGATTTTTCTAGCCAATGGTGTTTAAATATGCTCGCTTATGGGTAAAGGGCTGCAATGAATGTCAAGACATCGGGAATATTTCCCGACTCCACGAGATGCCCATGAACCTAACTCAAGAGGTGGAAGTGTCTGATGTTTGGGGGATAGATTTCATGGGTCCCTTCGTCAACTCCTACGGCAATAAGCACATTCTTGTTGATGTAGACTATGTGTCCAATTGGGTAGAAGCTGCAGCGTTGCCCACCAATGATGCAAAAGTGGTGGTTGGATTTCTAAAGAAGAATATTTTCACCCGCTTTGGGACACCACACGCAATTATCAGCGACGGAGGCACTCACTTCTGCAGTAGGGCCTTTGAAAAATTATTGTCTAAGTATGATGTGCACCACAAGGTGGCTACTCCATACCACCCGTAGACTCGTGGACAGGTTGAGGTATCCAATAGAGAGATCAAGAGTGTATTGACAAAAACCGTGAACATCACAAGAACTGATTGGGAAAGGAAGCTATATGATACACTCTGGGCTTATAGACCAGCTTTCAAGACACCAATTGGTATGTCACCATATAAGTAGGTGTTTGGGAAGGCTTGTCACTTACCTGTAGAACTTGAGCATAAAGCGTGGTGGTCACTGAAACAGCTGAACTTAGACATGGAAGTTGCGGGCACGTCAAGAGTCACTAAATTGCATGAGCTCGTGGAGTTCCGACATCTTGCTTTTGAGAGCACAAGGTTGTACAAGGAGAGAATGAAGAGGCTACACAATCAGAACATCGTTGAGCGAAATTTCAAACCTGGGGATAGGGTATTGCTCTATAACTCAAGACTGAGGTTGTTCCCAGGTAAGCTTAAGTCACGATGGTCTGGACCATTTCGCGTAGTTAAAATTTTCCCATCAAGAGCTGTGAAAGTTACCACTGAAGATGACTCTCATACATTTAGAGTCAATGGTCAGCGATTGAAATTATATATGGGTATGAGCGAGCCTAAGAAAATGTCTGAGCTACACTTGAATGAACCACAGAGGTCGAACGAGCCTTAATTGCACTCATTTGAGTCGTGCCGCAACGTTAAATCAGGCACTGCATAGGAGGCAACCCATAAAATTATTGTAAGTGTAACACATTGTAATACAAAAAAACATCAAAATCAGAGAGGTACTTTCAACCGTTGTTGCATCACGATCGCGGTCAAACCATGGTCCAAATGCCTCTCTAAACCTGGTCAACCGCAGTTCTACCACGACCGCGACGGAACTGCGGCAGACCCAGACGGTCCAGGTATGAAAATTTTGATTTTTTTTATTCCCCCCCACCCCCCTTCTTTCTAACTAACATAATACCCTTCCCACCCAAAACCCTTATCATTCTCCATAAAAAAATGCCCCCCCCCCCAACCAAATCCTCTCTTCTCTTTCTCTCTCAAATCATCCCCCCACCCAAAACCTTCATTCCTTTCTTCTCCAACCTCCATCTCCACTACCCACCCACCCCTTTTTTTCAAGCAAGTAAGTTTTTTTCTTTCCCCCCTCTATTTCTTCTTCTTTAAGTAGTGTAATTTAGTTATGTGTTAGTTTTAGTAAACCCTAGTTAGGATTAGTGTTCAAGTTTTAATTTTTTACTTTCTTTTATATTTTCTATTGTTCTATTTGACGCTTGTGGGGTTGTTTAATACTAATTTGGTTGGATCTCCATGATACTTTAATTGTGGGGGTGTTTTGATGACTTGGAGGCCTAGAAAATATTTTTGTGGTATAGCTTGATGAGGGGCCATTTTTGGCCGAAAATTGGGGAGTTGTTGTACCATTTTGAGGCATTTTATGCCTAACCTAGGTTGTGGTGGTGTTTTATATGGTGGTTGGCGGTGTTGTAGTTTGTGTATGGGATGTTGTATTTAAAATGAATCACTTGAGGGAGTAAGTGTGGGGTGTTATAAATGGAATGTGTAAGAATATTGTGGGGCCATTGTGGAGATTGTTATCCTTGAACACCTTAGTAGTGGGGGCTTGGGCACTTTGTATGAATGAAATAAATGGGAGAAAGTCTTTGGTGCCATCGAGTGTTGAAGTCTGAGTACCCATCCGACTAGCACCAGTAAGGTACATTTGATGGTTCTTCTGATTCCTTGCAGGTAACGTGGCTCCTAAAAGACAAAGGCAATCGGCATGCGCATCCCAGCAGCCTACCTATGATGAATCCAGGTTCCAGTCAGAACTAGCGGAGGATGACTTTATTGCCAAGGCTACGAGAACTTCATCCATGAGATCCCGATTGACCGGGCATCCCTCTGCGCAGAAAAGGAAGAGATGTATGAAGAAATTCGAAGGAGGGAAATGGAATTCTTATTTGATGATCCTTCCCTGGTAAACAAGATGCTTGTTAGGGTGTTTTATGCCAAATGTCCATTGAACTTAGGTAGGGAACTGATTGTGCGAGGTAAGGTGGTTAACACCATAATTCCCATCATTCGCCAGGTGTTGTGGCTGCCTCCGCTCACTTGTGACATTGACTACTACCATGATAGGCTAGGGGTCACATGGGAGGTCATGACTGATATACTCTGCACAGGGGGCAATCCACTTGGATACGTGACCACATCACCCTGAACTCTAACTTTTTCACCCACTTGGCTAAGTGTTGGTTAACTGTCATCTGCAACAGGTTCCTGCCCTCCAGTAATACAATTGACGTGAACTTCCAGCATGCACTATTGACATGGTGCTTCGTGATGAAGAAGGATTTTGATGCGGCAAGGGTAATTGGTGATGAAATGGTCCTACGGGGACCGCTGCTATCAAAGGGATTCTACTTCCCTTATTTGGTGACTACCCTATGCCTGTTGAAAAATACCCCCACCAATCTTGCCAATGGAGACTTACCCCCTAAAGCAGCATTCAGAGCCTCGGGCATCAGAGTGGGCTAGGGTGCACAGACAACAATTGAGATAGATGATGAGGATGATGATCCAGTTCCTCTTGCTCCATCCAGGAGATTTACTGACAGTGTCGGACCCTCTCGGTGCCCCCATAATGGGATAAGCCTATCCAGATCACAGTCCACTAGTCCTATGCTACGTTTCATGGAGGAAGAGGTCGCGGATCTCTGCACCTCAATAGATGGCCTACACACGAGGATGGATGCCACATCTCAGAGGCAGTCCAAAACTGAGAGCCACTTTATGGCCTTGTTTCGTGCGTAGGGGAGAGCTTGCAATGTAGAGCCCAACACCGTCTCCAACTCTGAGTGAGTCTCATGGAAGTCTTCTAACCCTTCTGCTCTTTACTTTATTGATATGACATGGGGACATGCCATACATTTAAGTGTGGGGAGGGAGACTTGCTCTGATTGTATGTTGTAATGTATGTAGATGTTGTTTGTGTTGTAGCATTAGATTGATGTGTTGTATATATTTGAGTGTGCTTATATTAATTAGCTGACTTGGCCCAATGACGGATACTTGTCAACGGGTCTTGTCACACCTCCTTTTGGCGCAGGCCCGCGTGGGCGCAAAGGAGTTTTTCCAATTAAAGGACAATCGAAACGGGACTTATTTAATATTCAGAGTCGCCACTTGGGAGATTTATGGTGTCCCAAGTCACCGGTGAATCCCGAATCGAGGAAAAGAATGACTCTGTTTAACAGTCCGCGAACCAGAAATCCGGATAAGGAATTCTGTTAACCCGGGAGAAGGTGTTAGGCATTCCCGAATTCCGTGGTTCAAGCACGGTCGCTCAACTGTCATATTCGGCTTATTTATCTGATTTTAACAGTTATGTACTTAATACAAATTAAGATTCTTTTTCCGTTTTTATTATTATTTTACAAGAATTGCAACGTCGTGAAAATGTATTTCGGATCACACCGTACCAGTACGCCTGTGATCTTCAACGCATTTCGACTTTGTTGAGATTTGGATTTGGCTCACATAAATGTGCACCCGAGTTTAGGAAGGTAATATTATTAAACATGCACCTAAAACAACTACGCGTTTGTACTTTGCGAGAGCCATGAAATTTGCTAAATAGCATGTCTCGATTTCTAAGGATTAAAAGCTTAACTAAACCAGACTACATATTTCATGAACTGATTAAATGCTATCTAATGTTTGAGCTAATTTGCAACTCAATTACGGAAAAGGGCAAATATTGGGTAATAATGAATCTATAAGTTGGCCTAACTCCATATCATGAATTGAATTCTTATTTTATATAATGTATAAATGATTAGCTGATGATAGTAGGCATCTTACAAAATAAACTACCAAACATGAAAGAACGCAATTAAACTTTGATGTATAACCCAGATGCACGTCAAAGCAAAACAGTAGTACTATATTCAGTCAAAGTCCAAAAATTGGCAAATAACAATAACATGCATAAATACTACAAATAAACTAAGTATTTAGACTATCATGCACAGGATGAAAAAAATGAATCATTCACCAAATCTAATTTATTTAGACAAGAGAAATGGAATGAAATAACAATAAATGAAAGAAATAGTAGATCTCATACCGGAGAAATCTCTGAGCTTTATTTCAAAACAAGTCTCCGATTACGACATCAAACAAAGTTGACAGCCGACTCGACGGATACAAAACTTAAGCTCTGCCAATGACTAAGAACAGCCATAAACATTGAGCAAAAAACCACGAACCAAATCGGTGCGACGGACGAAGCCTCAAGCGGCTCGATGATCGAAAAAATCCCTTGTACTGTCACTGTTTCTGCTGTATTTTTGGTAAGTTGTGTGTGTGATTGCTGGCACTGTCAAGAATGGAAAAGTAGAAGAAGCAGATATAGGGGTGGTTTGGAGCTGGACAGAAATGGCTGGAGCTGGACGGAAATGGTGGAAGGTGGTCGTTTGGACGTGACGGAGACCGGGAGCAGCGGCGTGAAGGAGCAAAAAGTTGGTGGTCGTTTGGAGCTAGAGATGGAAGGTCGTTGATGGTTGTGCGACTTGCAAGGGGGCAACACAATAGTAGGTGGTCGCTAGTTGCTTTCGAATGCGAAGGAGACGACGGGTTGTTCGTTTGGAGGTGACTGGAGGTCGCTGGCCGTTTGTCCAGTGACGGGAGAGCTATTTGGGTGGTTGCTTCTCGGTTTTTCAAGAAGAAGCAGATGAAAAAAAATCTCCCCCCGAAACTTATGTTTCTGCTTTTGTTTTGGTCAGTCAGTATCGTGTTCCTTCGTTGAAGAAGATGAAGGAATAGTATATATGTATGCACTCCTTTTCCTTCTGTTTTCGTTTTTTTTTCTTTTTCGTTTTTTCTTCTTCTTCAAAAATAGTAACGTCCCCTTTTTGTATTGTGTAACTCTCCTTTAAAAAAGTCCAAGAAAAATAGTAGCATGCCCCCTCCCAATATCCAATCCTCCGTGTATTGTCCCCACTTAAAATATATTCCATCCCCATCTTTTGTCCATTGGCTTCTAAAGATTCCCACGTGAGAGACCAAGAGTAATGGGTCTCCACGTGGGTTTCAAGGGTCATGGGTTTCGTCTCGTGCTCCGTCCGTGTCCCCCACGTGTGATGGACTCGGATTAATACGGGTTAGATCCGAAAATATGAAACCGGATAGTTTAAACCCGAATATTATTTTAAGCCCAGAACCGTGAATGAAAAATATGATTTTATTTAATTAATCCTATGTAAGCCAAATAACTATAAAAGTAAGACCGACAATTAAAAAAAATTACTTTTTTATATTTTCAAGATTGAAGTAACCACAAAATATTAATTAACTTATTTTTGTTTTGTAATTTTCGTTTTTTTAATAAAGCTAAAAATATAAAGTACTATTTTTGTATTTTTCAAGTTTAAAATGACTACGAAACATTAATAAAACTATATTTTTGTTATTTTATTTTAAGGTAAAAATAAAGTAAAAGAGTCAAAATTAGTTAAGATAGTTGTATTAGGACTAAACTAAATATTTTACGCTAAAAATATAAAAAATCTCGGGTAGGGGCAAAATCACGCATCTACAACTGCCCCTCTTTGACTGAAAACACAAAGAGTTTTCAGACAAAGAACGACTAGACAAGTGTTTTGACCCGACCCTTATTCGGAGGGACTAAACTAAAAGAAGAGGATGTGACCGAGCCCTTGTATCCGAGCTGCCTACATATCCTTGGCTATAAAGGAATCAGGCCACGTGTAGTTCAGAAGTAAGTAAGAATATGGGGTAACCGAGGTGGAGAGCCAGTCGAGGTGTCGTTCCATCGAGGTTCCGTCCCATCAAAGTTCCGGTCCGTGGTCCTGCTATTACATCAAAAATCAAAACATGAGAAAGACTAACTAAGCCTATCAGCTACTAGTTACAAGATTCCTATCTATAAGTCTTCCGAAGCTTGATCTTGAGTATTGGTTGGTGCTTCATGCGGACTCTAAATTTGAACCTTGATACTTGCTAGTTGTAGGTGCTGCTTTTCGGATCAAGACCAGGTATGCAGTGCTTGTGACCTCGGCCATGTCTTGAGCACATCACATCTTTCATCAACTTCTGCACTTGGATTAACTCCTTGCCTTTTTTTTTCATTGTGACTATCTTCTGTTGATCATCTCGGACCGTTGACTCGCATTCCGGTCGCAAGCTTCTTTTGTTGCTAACTTGCATTGCACTCCGAAGTGATTCCCTTCCTTGTGATCTTCGAACTATTCTTCTTCGAAGTCTGAATCTATCTTTTTGATCCTTGTTGCCTTCCTTCCGATTATGATTTGGATTCATGCTAGGGATTTCCGTTACACCCTGTCACTTTCCGATTCTTCACTATCCTTATCAAAAATTGAGATGCCGTTCTGCTTTTCCGGCAGTCTTCTGACTTTATCGACAAACTCTCATCATAAATCGCCACTCCATTCTTCAGGCGGGCACTTGACTTCAACAACAAACTTCGAAAATAAATCGCTACTCCATTCTTCAGGCGGGCTCCCTGACTTCAATTAAACCTTCAAATGTATAGATCGAATGATTAGCATCTTAGGAGAAAAAAAAATTCATCTAACTATGATTTTGATATCTTAGGAGAAAGATTCATCAGACTAAGATTTTGACGCTAGGAGACAATTCCTCAAACTAGGTCTAAATAGTTGTGATCTCAGGAGAAAGATTCATCAGACTGAGATTTTGATATCTTAGGAGAAAGATTCATCAGACTAAGATTTTTACGCTAGGAGATAATTCCTCAGACTAGGTCTAAATTGTTGTGATCTCAAGAGAAAGATTCATCAGATTGAGATTGTGATGTCTTAAGAGAAAGATTCATCAGACTGAGATTTTGATGTCTTAGGAGAAAAATTCATCAGACTAAGACTTTGACGCTAGGAGATAATTCATCAGACTAGGTCTAAATCATTGTGATCTTAGGAGAAAGATTCATCAGACTAAGATTTTGATATCTTAGGAGAAAAATTCATCAGACTAAGATTTTGACGCTAGGAGATAATTCCTCAGACTATGTCTAAATTGTTGCTTTACTTGAAATCTTTCAATTGTTGCTTCCTTCTTCTTGTTGCTTTCATCTAAAACCTCTAATTGTTGTTTTTCACTTCCAATTAAATTATCTTTAACATAGCTTCAAAAAATAAATCGCCACTCTATTCTTCAGGCGGGCTCCCTGACTTCAACCACAACTCAAAAACTAAATCGCCACTCCATTCTTTAGGCGGGATCCCTGACTTCAACTACAACTCAAAAACTCAATCGCCACTCCATTCTTCAGGCGGGCTCCCTGACTTCAACTACAACTCGAAACTAAATCGCCACTCCATTCTTCAGGCGGGCTCCCTGACTTCAACTACAAATCGCCACTCCATTCTTCAGGCGGGCTCCCTGACTTCAACTACAACTCAAAAACTCAATCGCCACTCCATTCTTCAAGCGGGCTCCCTGACTTCAACTATAACTCAAAACTAAATCGCCACTCCATTCTTCAGGCGGGCTCCCTGACTTCAACTACAACTCAAAACTAAATCGCCACTCCATTCTTCAGGCGGGCTCCCTGACTTCAACCACAACTTCAAAACTAAATCGCCACTCTATTCTTCAGGCGGGCTCCCTGACTTCAACATCAACTCACTAACTCCGTCCCATCCTTTCTTCTGAATTACCTTGTTTCGGAATTGCTTTCCTCCTAGGTCGTGTTATTTTTCCCTTGATTGCTGGGGATATCTTTGGAATTGTTTACTTACCTGCTGGGGATAATGCTGCTGGGAAAATCTTCTCTATTTCCTCCTTTCTACTTCCTTCAAGACATTTTATTCTCTCCCGGGATCGCTGGGGATTGAAATGTCATTAGCTGAGGATTGTCCTGTCGGGGGATCCCTTTTCCTTTTTCCTCTTTCCAAACCTCCTTCGAGATTTGCGCTTTGCTCCCTTGAAAAACTTGTAGGATATAATGCTACCGGGGAAATCTCGAAATCAGTGTTTCATTTCTCCGAGAACTGCTGGGGATGATACCGGCTTCTTGCCTTTCTGAACGCAAGCTTCCTTGTTTTGTCCTATCTGCTGGGGGTATAATTTCCTCTATCACATCTTGTAGTTTTCTTTCTTTCAAAGCTGTTGGGGATAATCGGGTTCAAAGATCATTTCCTCGCGTTATCTGGCTTCTTTCCCCAACCGGGTATTTGGTTTCGAGAAAATTTTCGCAACGGGAGAAAATTTTCTGCCCCAGTTTGAGAATCTTCTTCGTGGCATGCTTTTCTGCCAACAACCCCTCTTTTTCCTGTTTCATATCAAAGAAAAATTGGTTAGTTTTAAAATGTGGTGGATGGTTGTGGTGCTCCTGTTGGGGATGGTTCTCCTCCTCTTTCCCTGCTCTGCATTTCATTATCAGAACTTGCTGGGGATATTATTATTTCATGATATTCATGTTGGGGATAGCTTTCTCCTTTTTGCTTCCCTGCCTTCCTTGACGACTCTTTATTTTCGAACCTTTCCATGTGGTTTTCCACCGACCACCCGAATTCCTATGATAGTGACCCTTCGTGAAGACCTTTCATGTTTTACTGGTGAACCATTTTCTTTGTTCACCCTTGTCACTGAAAATACCTTTCTGCTGGGGATGTCTCTCCTTCTTTTGCGGCATATCTAAGGACTGGGCATTTCCCAACCTTTGAGTCTCATTAACCTTCCTCGAGGTCATTAACCTTCCTTGAGATATCCTTATTGACACCAATCCCTCCCTGTGTCATTTTCCTATTGCTGGGGAATATCCCTCCTGGACACTGGCCTTGCGCTTGATCCTTCCTGACTTATACCACTTGGGTGTACCAATCAAAATCCCGTCTTGCGTAATTGGAAAGTTGATGGAAAATTTCGCAGTCATTTCTTGCAAACAGACTCTATTGGGGAATTTTGATGAAAGGAGAAAGATAAGAGGAAACAGAATAAAAGGCAATGACTCTCTAAAAAGAAAAATTATAAAATAAACCTATCAAATGTGGATACCAACTCTAATGGACATGACATGCACATATAGCCTATCATCCGTCGTTAAACCGCTTTTTGTAATCTTCGCCTAGGGTTTTCCCATCTGGTTTCCAATCTTCGTTCGGTTTGTAGTGCCCGAGGGTTTTCACTATCAAGCCTCCCTCATTACGGTTTTTCTATCAACTTTCATCGCCTTATGGTGCCTGTGAAGGTTTTCACTGCTAAGACTCTCTCATTTGTGTTTCTCTTCACCTGGGGGTTGGGGGTGTTACCGCTAAGATTCTCTCATATTTCTTCTGCTGCAGATCCGAGTCTTTTTTGATAGGAATCAGAGTGTTATGTTCTGATAAGACTTCTCTCATTTGCCTGACTTGGCCTCTTTTGAAGATTGGTCGAAAGGTCTTTCTTTGGACCGTAATGTGGATTTGGATAGGGCTAACATGAGATGGTATTAAAGGATCAAAACAGAACAACGTGGGTTCAAAATTACAACCTTCGGAATCTACATTTTCCTTTATAAACACGACTTTTTGTTGCCCCAGTTTTTTGTTTGGAGATTTTTTATTTTTATTTACACTATGACCGAGCTGTGAAGCGCCTACGTATCCTCTTTGAGGAATCAGGTCAAACGTAGTTCCCAATTCCTCTTTTTCAAGTTTCTTTTGTTTTTCACACATTTTTCTTTTTCTTTTCTTTATCTCTTTTTGTTGTTTTCTATTTCTTTACTTTTTTCTTTATCCCTTTCTTCTCTTGCCTTTCAAACTTGTGTTTCTAGTCTTTGCAACTAATTCCGAAGGAGGGGTATGAAAGAATTTAAAATAAGGCTCAAAGGGTTGACGATGGATAAAGTATTTGGATAGCAGAACAAAATGCCTTCGTCATTCCAATCTTCAAAATATGCCAAGTGTAAACAACACAATTAATATTCGTCATATCTTTAAAGCACTGTTGGGCAACACTCTAATTTTCATTATTATGAACGACCCCATGTCAATTTTGGCAGCTTGCCTTTAACGGTTTTCTTTTACTTGCCACAGTTTCTCATGACTCGGGTTTCGAATAATCTCAAACCGTTCTTATTTCATTTAAATATCTCGATCACCTCCCAATGGTTTTGTGATTAACTTTTAAGATCGGGCCAGAACTATGCGCGCACGTCATGTCACTAGAGCTAGCAGAAAAAGAACTATAGGAAGGAGAGGACTAAATAACAGAAAATGTCTAGAAATAATATAAAATAGGTCATTGCATTAACCTGTAAAACAACGACTCGAACAACCAAAAAACAAAATCGGGGTTACAACCCTTAGAACGAACCTAGACCCCTTTAGATGAGACACTATGATCAAAAGAAAAATACAAGGATAAAAGGTTTGAGCCACAAAATAACATTCGGATTACCATTATGAAATAACTCGGACAAATAGAAATGACAACAAAATAAGCCACCACAAATGACTCTCCAATTGATAAGCCCGACATTTAGCCACGAATTTGATTATCAGAACCACTATGGCCTTCTCTCATTTCAGTCGGCAAATTCCCGAGTGGATTCTCATATTCCGTGTCACTAGGCATCACCGCGAGAAAGTGTGTATCATCAGGTGCAGGTAACGGATTCAGCGCGATATTCTGGGTGTCACCGTTATGAATCACAATCAATCTTTCTTGGATCATCCTTTCTATTTCCCTTTTCAAATCCCGACAACTTTCCATGTTGTGCCCCTGGGCATGGGAATGATATTCACACCTTTTAGATGGGTCAAAGCTCCTTGCACGTGGGTCCACATGATTTGGAGGGATGGGTGCAATCATGTCCTGTTACTTTAACTTCTCAAATAAGCTTGTATAGGAAACTCCTAATGGTGTGAAATTATCCTTCAACTTCGGTTCCCTTCTATACCCTTGGTTTGGAAGTGGGTTATAAGGTATTTGGAAATTTTGCAGAGGTTGGTAGAGATTTTGTGATGCCCGTGCTCGCTTTCTTGGATGATTTGATGGCTGAATAACATACTGGGGTGGATCAACCGAGTATGGTGGGTTCGGAGGTGGATAGTAATGCTCGGGGGAGTTATGGAAAACCTGTCGAGACATCGCATACCGTCGAGGTGTTCTTCTGGAACCTTTTCTTGACCCTGATATCATCATGACTTCTTCATCCCTCTCATTCGTGTCACTAGATTCAAATTGGACAGCCTGAGCTGCAGCCTTGAGAGCCGCTTGACTTATAATTCTGCCCGTCTTAAGACCGTTCTCTACCATTTCTCCCATTTTGATTACATCCAAGAAGGATTGACCAACCGCATACATCATGTTCTGAAAATAATCCGGCTCTTGAGCCTGAAGGAAGACAGTGATTAACTCATGGTCATCCATGGGTGGCTCAGCACGAGCCGCTTGCTCTCTCCATTTAAGGGCATATTCCCCGAAACTTTCACTTGATTTCTTCTTCAGATTTGAAAGAAAAATGCGGTCTGGGGCAATGTCGATGTTGTATTGGAATTGTTTGACAAAGGCCCGTGCCATGTCGTTCCAGACGTGCCAGCGAGATGCATCTTGATCCCAAAACCATTCAGAGGCTACTCCTGTAAGGCTTTCCCCAAAGTAAGCTATTAACAATTCTTCATTTCTTCCCAGACTCCTTAGTTGATTGCAATACCTTTTCAAATGGGCTATGTGGTGTCCATGTCCATCGTACTTTTCAAATTTGGGAATCTTGAAACCAGGTGGCAAGTGGACATCGGGAAACAAGCATAGATCTTTGAAAGCAACACTCTTTTGACCCGCCAACCCGTGCGTGTTTTTCAACCGCTGTTCTAAGCTTTTCAATCTTTGGGTTATTTCCTCCTGTACCATCTTTCGGGGATCTTGCGTTGTCCGCTTGTCACAAACCAACCACCTTCTACTTACTTTGCAATTCAAGACAAAACATGTTAGAATGGACTCAGCCATTCCTTATCAATTTTTTTTTTTACTTTTTTTTTATTTTTTTTCTTTTTCTTATATATATATATATATATATATACACAGTTGTGGTCGAATCTTATGGAGATTGCCTACGTATCATGACCCCGCATGAATCAGACCGGGCGTAGTTCTTGCAAATTAATGCAAGAAATAAAGATATGTTTATTTGATTTTTTTTTCTTTTTTTTGAAGAAAAATTGTAAAAGCCGACTCCAACTACAAACTCTGATGAAAAACTTTCACACCTTGTGCCGGAGATTTCTACAAGAACAAGAATATTTTTTAGCGCCAATTATGACTATTTCTACAAAATTAGCCATGTAATGACATACTTGACAAAGCGGCTATTTTTGCAAAATTTTATTTAAGAGACTACGAATTCAAAATTTTTCATCTTAGGGCCCATGGGGCATCGTTCAGCACCGACACAGGCCAACACAAGACTGAGAAAGTTTAAATGCCAAATGTGGCCATTTCAGGCAAAACCATTTTTTTTTTTTTGCAAAGTTGAGTGATGACTCAAACTTAATTTTGCGGATACGGCCTTTCAATATTTCCACGAGGGAATATTTCAAGGTTGTGCCCAAAAATTATTTACAAAGACTCAAAGTGGCTATTCTTGCAAAAATAGCCTTCTGGCGTCCTTTTGGGGAACATTCGGCTTATTATAAACAAGAATAGCATCACCCGATTTATTTATAATAAAATCAAAAATTTGACACATTTTTTTGGTTATTTCTGCAAAAGGGGTGTGAACCCGAACTTGATTTTGTGGCTATGGCCTTGCAACATTTCCACAAGGAATATTTCAAGGCTATGCTCGTAAATTATCTAAAATGACTCAAAGCGGCTATTTTTGCAAAAACAACCTTCCGGCGTCCTTTCGGAACATTCGGCTATTTCCAAAAACGGCATCACTTTGATTTTATTAACGAAATTAAACACACATTTTTTTTGATTTTTTTTTAAAAGGGGTGGTATCCCAAACTTTATTTTGAGGCTACGGCCTTTCAACATTTCCACATGGAATATTTCAAGGCTATTATCCAAAAAGAAAAAGAAAAGACTTCAAAGTGGCCATTTTTGCAAAAACAGCCTTCCGGTGTCCTTTCGGAACATTCGGCTATTTTCAAAAACGGCGTTACTTTGATTTTATTGAAAACTAAAACTTCAACATTTTTTTTTAAATTTTTTTGAAGGGGTGGTTGGACCCGATGAAGGTTGTCTACGTATCCCACACCATGTAAGAATCAAACCAGCGTAGTTCGGTCAAATAAAAACAAACTACATCTGTAAATGAAACAAACTATTTGTTATTTTTTCACACATTTTTTTGTAATTTTAAATTTCTTTTTCTTTTTTAAGAAAAAAAAAACTATTTTGAAACTATATATATATATTTTTTTCACACATTTTTTATTTTACAACAAACGTTTTTTTTTCTCTTTTTAAGTAAAAAAACAAACTATTTTGAAACTATTTATTTTTATTTTAATCACATAAAAAAAACCGGTTAGCCTGCAAGTCCGAAGCAAATAAATGCGTAAAACAAACAGGATGCAGAAGGATGGTCTTTTCATTTCAGGTCACCTGTCCTAGACGGACCCAACCCCTGTGTTGAGTCCCCTAAGTCAAATGCAACATGATGCAAATAAACGTTCCTACTAGGGATCCGGCATGAAGCTTTGTTATTCTAGGTTTAAAAACCCGGGTTTATTGTTCTAGACCTGGCTTACCCGAACGGACAACTCGAGCCGAGGAGGAGGCAGCAACCCGGGAATACAGAAGCTTCACCGGTTTTGCAACTTATCCAAACCTCGTTCTAAAGTGGGAATTAGACACTATACAGAAAAGAAGTCACACGAAGTGCACCCTTCTTTATGATTTAGAAGACTCAGAGAGGACATTGGTTTCGGCACAATTTATATGTAAAATTCACAAGAATATAAAAGCGATAAAAATAACATTTAGCACATTAAATACAGACATATAATAAAACCAGATAATAAGCCAAATATAACAATTATTTAAAGCTCGAATTCTTAAACCCTGAACCAGTGGTTCTGGGTTTCTTTTCCCCAGCAGAGTCGCTAGAGCTGTCACACCTCCTTTTGGCGGAGGCCCGCGTGGGCGCGAAGGAGTTTTTTCAATTAAAGGACAATCGAAACGGGATTTACTTAATATTCAGAGTCGCCACTTGGGAGATTTATGGTGTCCCAAGTCACCGGTGAATCCCGAATCGAGGAAAAGAATGACTCTGTTTAACAGTCCGCGAACCAGAAATCCGAATAAGGAATTCTGTTAACCCGGGAGAAGGTGTTAGGCATTCCCGAGTTCCGTGGTTCTAGTACGGTCGCTCAACTGTCATATTCGGCTTATTTATCTGATTTTAACAGTTATGTACTTAATACAAATTAAGATTCTTTTTCCGCTTTTATTATTATTTTACAAGAATTGCAACGTCGTGAAAATGTATTTCGGATCACACCGTACCAGTACGCCTGTGACCTTTAACGCATTTCGACTTTGTTGAGATTTGGATTTGGCTCACATAAATGTGCACCCGAGTTTAGGAAAGTAATATTATTAAACACGCACCTAAAACAACTACGCGTTTGTACTTTGCGAGAGCCAAGAAATTTGCTAAATGGCATGTCTCGATTTCTAAGGATTAAAAGCTTAACTAAACCAGACTACATATTTCATGAACTGATTAAATGCTATCTAACGCTTGAGCTAATTTGCAACTCAATTACGGAAAAGGGCAAATATTGGGTAATAATGAATCTATAAGTTGGCCTAACTCCATATCATGAATTGAATTCTTATTTTTTATAATGTCTAAATGATTAGCTGATGATAGTAGGCATCTTACAAAATAAACTACCAAACATGAAAGAACGCAATTAAACTTTGATGTATAACCCAGATGCACGTCAAAGCAAAACAGTAGTACTATATTCAGTCAAAGTCCAAAAATTGGTAAATAACAATAACATGCATAAAGCACCAAGTATTTCATACAAATAAACTAAGTATTTAGACTATCATGCACAGGATGAAAAAAATGAATCATTCACCAAATCTAATTTATTTAGACAAGAGAAATGGAATGAAATAACAATAAATGAAAGAAATAGTAGATCTCATACCGGAGAAATCTCTGAGCTTTATTTCAAAACAAGTCTCCGATTACGACATCAAACAAAGTTGACAGCTGACTCGACGGATACAAAACTTCAGCTCTGCTAATGACTAAGAACAACCATAAACATTGAGCAAAAAACCACGAACCAAATCGGTGCGACGGACAAAGCCTCAAGCGGCTCGATGACCGGAAAAATCCCTTGTAATGTCACTGTTTCTGCTGTATTTTTGGTAAGTTGTGTGTGTGATTACTGGCACTGTCAAGAATGGAAAAGCAGAAGAAGCAGCATATAGGGGTGGTTTGGAGCTGGACAGAAATGGCTGGAGCTGGACGGAAATGGTGGAAAGTGGTCGTTTGGACATGACGGAGACCGGGAGCAGCGGCGTGAAGGAGCAAAAAGCTGGTGGTCGTTTGGAGCTAGAGATGGAAGGTCGTTGATGGTTGTGCGACTTGCAAGGGGGCGACACAACAGTAGGTGGTCGCTGGTTGCTTTCGAACGCGAATGAGACGACGGGGTGTTCGTTTGGAGGTGACTGGAGGTCGCTGGCCGTTTGTCCAGTGACGGGAGAGCTATTTGGGTGGTTGCTTCTCGATTTTTCAAGAAGAAGCAGATGAAAAAAAATCTCCCCCCGAAACTTATGTTTCTGCTTTTGTTTTGGTCAGTCAGTATCGTGTTCCTTCGTTGAAGAAGATGAAGGAATAGTATATATGTATGCACTCCTTTTCCTTCTGTTTTCGTTTTTTTTCTTTTTCGTTTTTTCTTCTTCTTCCAAAATAGTAACGTCCCCTTTTTGTATTGTGTAGCACTCCTTTAAAAAAAGTCCAAGAAAAACAGTAGCATGCCCCCTCCCAATATCCAATCCTCCGTGTATTGTCCCCTCTTAAAATATATTCCATGTCCATCTTTTGTCCATTGGCTTCTAAAGATTCCCACGTGAGAGACCAAGAGTAATGGGTCTCCACGTGGGTTTCAAGGGTCATGGGTTTCGTCTCGTGCTCCGTCCGTGTCCCCCACGTGTGATGGACTCGGATTAATACGGGTTAGATCCGAAAATCTGAAATCGGATAGTTTAAACCCGAATATTATTTTAAGCCCAGAACCGTGAATGAAAAATATGATTTTATTTAATTAATCCTATGTAATCCAAATAACTATAAAAGTAAGACCGACAATTAAAAAAAATTACTTTTTTATATTTTCAAGATTGAAGTAACTACAAAATATTAATTAAATTATTTTTGTTTTGTAATTTTCGTTTTTTTAATAAAGCTAAAAATATAAAGTACTATTTTTGTATTTTTCAAGTTTAAAATGACTGCGAAACATTAATAAAACTATATTTTTGTTATTTTTTTTAAGGTAAAAATAAAGTAAAAGAGTCAAAATTAGTTAAGATAGTTGTATTAGGACTAAACTAAATATTTTACGCTAAAAATATAAAAAATCTCGGGTAGGGGCAAAATCACGCATCTACAGGTCTCTTGAGGGTCAAAGTCGAAATTAATTTAAACTAAAAAAACAAAGTTAGAGGACTCTTCATGATGAAGGATCACTTGGACGGTACTCTTGAGGGAAGTAGTCCATGTAGATTTTTTTATTTTATTGTTCTCTTCTAGGTAGTGTAGTACCTCCACCCTAGTTTTTCTTTTGACCACGGTTCTTTTCCAAGTGTTTTTCTTGAACCGGGTTAGGTAGATTTTTCTTTTGTTGTTTTAGGACTAAGATGGGTGAATGCTAGAATGTAACCCCTGATGTGCACACCTGCAAATAACTCAAACGAGCTTGAGAGTGTGACGTCTAGGCTCGTTTGTGGACTCGTAAATCTATGCCTTAATTTTGCACATCTTATCTTGCTTGAACGCTCGTATGAGTGTGTTGATGAACTGAATCGGAATGAGTTACATGCTAAGTGTGTAAGAGTTATTACTTGCATTCTGTGTTTGCATGGGCTACCTAGAACTTGCCTAGAACTTGCCCTGTGTGTTTGCAAAGCGAAATAGAAGTTGTTTGGTTTTGGAGATGATTGAGACATTTCTTTGTGCAACCCTATATAATTGTGAATCCACCTGTATATATTGCCATAGTTAACCCCTTTGAGCCTGAAGCCTGTTCTTTGATAACCCTATACTGACCTAAATCATCGTGTTTTAATAGCTTAAATGTTTGAACCTATACCTCCGAGAAGCACTTGAATCATTAAAGAACATATAAAAGTCAAAGTGTGGGGTAGTAGGGAGTTAGCGAAAAAAGGGGAATCAAGAATGAATTGTTTGATTGGTGCACTGGCATTGTAAAAAATGATAAGACAAAGAAAATAAAATAAAGAAAACAAAGCTAGTTGCACCTAAAGAAAAGTGGGGGTCACATGTGAAACAAAAATATGAAATAATGATTGGGTTGAGCATGGAAAATGAAATAAAAGAAAGTGTGTATTAAAAGTGGTTAGGGGGGTTAGTCATTATATCCAAATATATCCTATCTGTACCTTAGCCTACATTACAACCAATAAAGTCCCCTTGATATTTGACTGAATGGCTCGATTAGTAGAGTATTACACTAGGGGCAAGCTTATGATGTGTTTGTGTGGCATGTGAATTCTCTTTGCTGAGAGTGAGTGAATTCTTCCTATATCCGGTTCCTTGTTGTGTGAATTTTATGTGTGTGGAATTCTCTCAAATTTTTTATGTGTGGACATGTGACTCAGAAATAAAAAGCGAGTCTTCACTTCTGTTAGAGTAACTAGAGTGAGCACGAGTGTGTCATGGCATGAGAGTTCCCATCTGAGGTATGATTATTGCACTACTTAGGTTGATCCTTTGTAATGGCGGGTGTGACATAAATTGGGGGAATGCATTGAATGGTTAGGCCAAGAAGTGTGGTTTAGCTTGCTCGAGAACGAGAAAAGGTTTAAGTGTAAGGTATTGATAATAGGTAATTTAACTATAATCACGCCTTAAATAACCACCTTCTTGTGTAATTTTGATGATAAAAGTGATAATAAAATGTTCTTATTAGTGCTTTTCATGATTTGCAGGCGATATATGTCGAAGGAAGGCTAGGGTGTACTTTTGGAGTCAAAAATGAAGAAAAAGAGGCCAACTGTGAAATTTCCCAAGTAAACCACACCTGCCAAGCCTGAAGATTCAGAGAAGGGGTTTGGTCGTGGTTCCACCGTGACCGCAGCAGAACCGCGGTGGAAGAGAGCTACAAACTAAATCGAGATTCAGAGAGGGCATTTGGCCATGGTTCCACCGCGGCAGAACCTCGACAGGCGTGAGAAACTTCAGGGACTAAAGTATAAAATACAGGATTTTTAGACCTAAACCCTATTTTAAACACTAGACTTTGCCTAAAAGAGGCATGTATTAATTTTTAGAGTATCTTGGCAAGAAAAACTATTGTGAGAGAATACCCAAAACATCTTTCTTCTTTTCTTTGATTTTTATTGCTAGTTATAATGAATTCTATCTTAGTTTGTTTTCCCATAGTCATGAGTAGCTAAATCCTTTGTCTAAGGTTTTGATGGAACTTATTGGGGGATGAACTTCTTGTTTATGTGAATACAAATTGCTAGTTTCAATCTCTATTTGTTCAACTTTGTGTTTATTGTAGTTAATTGATATGGTCCTCAATTAGCTGTGCCTGTTTAGTGTGCATAACTTGGAAGAGTGCATATTTAGGTTATTATTGAACAACACCACTCCTAAAGTATAAGAGGAATCTATAATTGTGGGTTTAAAGGGGGGATTAGGGATAACGAAGCCTTGGATGTAATCTAAAGTGAATTATGCTAAGTAAAGTAAGCTAGTGCATCTCGGACGAGTGCAATTAGTATATTACTATGATTAGTCGGAAGAGATTTATGGTAAGATGAGCGTTCATGATTGATAGAGATGTGTTGGTAAATTTGTATGAGCATAAACAGAAGGGATTCCATCAATAAGGGAAATCATTGCCTTAGCTTCTTCTCATCATTGTTTACAACTTTAGTAGTTTAGTTTATAGTTATTTAGTTTGCTTGAAATCATCGTTAGTAAAAAAAACTTCAACTGTGATTCAAACATTTTGGAAGCTGGTTCTGAAGAGTTTAGTGGGGCTAAGGATAGTGATTGATAGGTTAACTCTCTGTGAATTCGACCATGGGCGTAATACTCGGGTTATATTTGTAACATCCGCAGAGTCCTTTTTAGAGGGCATAGTTGGGCGTGATCAGTGTGATCATCATCTCCATGTCTACCTTTCCCTGCCTCGTTAAGGTATTAAAGTGCGGAATAGTATCGTTACTTATTGCATGCTATTACCCGTCCCAATCCTATCAGTCCCGAAGGTAAATGGACTACTAATCCTAAAGGGAGAGGGGTTTCGGGCTTTTAGAAGTTTTCAGAGGACAAAATGCTAAGACATCAATCAAAAACACGTAATGCAAATAGAGGGGAAATAGACAAGCAAACACGTCTCAAATACGCCTCCATAAATCAGCAAAAAGCCATAGAGTTTAGCATGTCTTACATGTACTGATTTGGTCTTAATTAAGTAAAGCGATGAGCGGACTGGTTCAACGTATATTTTTAGACAGAAAGTCTACATTAGGCTCGTTTGAATGCAGTTTACTAAAACCGATCTAGTTGATTAATTAATCTTTTTGTCTGAGTGTTAGTTAGAACTAGGCATGATATCTACTAATTTTGGAAAAGATGGAAACTGATTATAGAAAAAGGTTACCAGTTTTAATAGCACATTACGAGTTAACATTTGATATTGCTTTTAATGAATGAGACAATTTGAGATGTCCTATAGGCATGCTTTCTATACATTTACTAAATTCTTAACACATTATCAGACGTTAATAGAAGTCCTATGAACATGGTATCTCTATGCAACTTTTATTATTAAACCTATAAACTTTTTGCCTGATGGCGTTTATATGCAGAAATGCAGGAGTCTATAGATAGTATTTTTATATGAATTTCCAGAACAATTAGAAGTTAATCCTATAGGCAGGATATCTATGTGTGAGTTGCAAAAATCATAAGTTAATCCTATAGGCATTATTTCTATGTGTGAGTTGCAGAAATCAGAAGTTAACCCTATAGGTAGGATATATGTATACTTTATTGCAGAAATTAAGTTAACCATATAGACAGGATATTCATGTGTGAATTTGTAGAAATCAAATTAACCCTATAGGCGTGATTTCTACGATTAGTGCATAAAAATAAACCTCACCCCTTTTTTACTAAATCCACGAGTTTATATAAGTTATTAGAGCCCAAAAGAGATAAAACTGAAAATAAAAAAGTACATTAGGAATCATCAGCTACATCCGAATAGCCTAATTCGGACTTAATATCTAATAATATGAGATTGAGCTACTTCCAAGATCCAGATTTCCAAGCCTTCTCTCATCTAGGGTGTTTTAGAGATCCAAGAGATTTTCAGGAACCCCAAGAAGTGCATACACCTAAGATGTTGGTCAGAAATTGAGTTGTGTAGTGTGGAAGGGCCAGCCCTTGTGTGTCCAAGTTCAGAGGGAGCTCAAGGGTCCCAAGGCAAGGCTCACACAAGAGGGGCAGAACCTAAGTTCTAAGAGTGAGTGCAAGTGCAATAAAAAGTGGTAGGGAATACCCAGGCAGGTTGGTGGTCATGCCCAGCCATAAAGTAAAGACATACTGGAGGTCAAGCTATGGCCTGAGTAATAACTAGAATACTATCAATCCAAAGTTGTTACTAAACACACACAATGAGGGAATAGGGATGGGGAAGTGACAAAGCTTAGGGACCAAAGGGTACAGTTCATATCAATGGACAATAACTTTAGATATTGCCATTTTTCTAAACCATAACTTAAAGCATGAAGGGGATACGGGGGTTTGGGATTCATAAAGTAGCAAGTAAATAACAAATGACTAACAGAATGCATGCATAGATAAACATTAATTTACAAGGGAAAGAGAACATATTATAGCATGCTAGTAACATATCTTGACTGCAGAATCATGAGTAGAAGTAGACAGGAATGACAAACTGGAGGAACTAAAGAAAACATGTTGTTGTTGAGGCGTGTAAATTAACTAGGACATACCAGTAGAGAAGCAAAGTTCATAAAAGGTAGAGCAAACAAGAGTCCACAGTCTAGCCCTAGCTTTTAGCCGGCTAGACAAAACAACAACACAAGTAAAAGTAAAGAAAGAGAGAGTTTTAAGTGTAAGAGTGTATTTTGAACTCAAGTTGTCCGTGTATTCAAAGAAAATAGAGTAGGGTATTTTATAGTTTTTTTTTTGAAAATGAGTGAAACAGAAATAATAAGCCACAAACATGAAAACAATCACTATTCATAATCAATTATACAATACTTCCCTTTAATCAAGGGATTATTGCTCAACGGACACTAACAAGCTTAATATATGGAAATAAAATCAATTTGTAAGTGTAATGATTGTTTCAATAAAAGGAGCAGTAAAATCATATAGTAAGGGATTGAGTCTAAGTGCAAGAATGTGATTATTTTTGGAAAGGATCTGGTAAGGCCAAACAAAGAGAAAGAATCAATTACCCTTTAACAGGCGAGTAAAAATCAGAATTTCACAAAGGAAAAGTTTTGAAAATCAATCACGAGTTTGAGAATCAATCACAGGAGGGACTCAGTATATAAATGAAGTGCACAACATGTGAGGCCAAGTTATGGCAAAATAACATCATGTAGTAGAAACTAAAAAGAATACATTCGAAGCATGATAGTCAAGTTTCAATGTTTAATAATAGAGAAGAAGATCAGAAGCATGCAAAAAGTCGAGAGAAAACCATAGTTGAGTTTGACAGGTAGTAAGAACTTAGAACCAAAATAGTCAAGAGAATTGAAGCACATTACATTTTCAACAGACGAGTTGCACAAACAATCTTGAAGAAATCGAATAGTCCCTAAAGAATCTAGGCTTTTCGAAAATCAATCGAGTTTAGAGGAGATGAACAAATTCAGAATCTCGGATAAACCCCAAAAATTAGGGCTTTCACTATGCTAACTCAGATATAGAAGAAGGTAAATCAAGTGAATATTGACAAACAGAAACTCAAACAGAATCCCAAAATTAGGGTTTTCAACATGCTAACTCAGATAAAAATAAGGCAAATCAAACTAATATTAACAAACAAACCAAGAAACTTAAAAAAAATCCCAAAAAATTAGGGTTTTCAACATGCTAACTCAGATAGAAAACAACACAAACAAAATACAGTAAAACATGTTGATAATCAAAGAAGAGAGTCGAAATAACTTAACATGAACCCTAGTTGGAGAATAAAGAGTTTCTGAAAGCAAAAATTAAAGAAACTTCGAGAAAAATACATAGAAGGTTCACACACACATAGATCCGGAGCAGATCTAAAACATAATCGAAGAAACCTTAGAGCTTAGGGTTTCGTAAGAAACCCAGGTGATGAGAAAGGCTTTGGAAACCATCGATCTGAGCAGAGAAGTCAAAGGTCAAACTCGAATAGCCATGACTAGCCAGACAAAGGTTGAAGACGGCCGGAGAACAGTCATCGAGTGAAGGCTTGGTCGGAACCCTTCAAGATCTGGTCATAGGACCTTTAGAAACGAGCACGTAGAAGCCTTGAGAGGCTAATATAGGACTCCGATGAGCCTGAGAAGCCATAGATTAGGATTTTGATGAGAGGAGGCGGCTAGGGTTTAAGGTGAGTTGAGAGAGGAGGGAATTCAAAGGCGGCGGTCGAGAAAAAATGAGATAGGGTCATATGAATTAAAAAAAAGGTAAGGGAAGAGGGGAACCGTTGATTTAAGAATCAACGGCTAGGATTAAATGGGTTAAATGGGGAACAACTTGGGTATGATAGGAAATGGGTATGGATCGGGTTGAAAGTGGTAATTAGGCTGGGTATTTTTGGGTTGGGTTGGGGTTAATTGGGGATTAAATTGATGTGATATTTGCAATTGAAATGGCTATGTGTTAAATAAATAATTTTCTCTTCAATTTATATAAAAAATAGTTAAAAATTTATTTTAAACAAATTAAAAGCATTGAACTAATTAATAATATATAAACATTAATTTAAAAATACTGAAAATAATTTTATAAGTGTAAAATACTATTAATCGTAATATAGGCTATAATTACAATTGTGTGCAATTTAGCGTTAAAAATACCAAATAAATTCATAAAAATATGAAAAAATTATCTTAATTATATTTTGGTGTAAATGTGAGAGTAAAATGAACTATACACCAAAAATGATAATTTGGGAATAACTATTGGATTTTGGTATATTAAAATAGACAATAAATTGGTTTAAAAATCATTAAAAATGCCAAAGCTCTTGGGTGTGCTTATATATGTATATGCTATTTTGGAAGTATTTTGGGTATAAAAGTACTTAGGGAAAAAATTGGTTATCAACAACTACCCCTCTTTATCCGAGAAGGATGAAAGAGTTGTTAGGTAAAGATATGATGGCCAATTTTGATCAGAAGCAGCGACTTGAAAAGAATTGACCGAGCTCTGGTTTCTTAGCTGCCTACATATCCCTGGTTTTACAGGAATCAAGTCGTATGTAGTTTAGGAACCATTAACGAAACATGTCGATGGCGATTCGAAAGAGATGGACACGATGTTAGGGGGCAAGAGGTATTTTGGAACTTGATCGGCTGCAGGAACCGGAGTGGGATCGCTTCTGCTAAGACGGTTGTTGCTAGTCGGTGTACCTGCAAGTGAGAAATATGGGCGTATATTGTGCATAAACTTAAACGTGATGCAAGTTCCCGTTGGATCATGAATGCTGTCTTTGGACGATTAGGATGACGTCCTCGGACCATAATGTCCTGGGCCATGAATTGCAAAATTAAAGGATCCGCAGGCTATAAAATGATGTTCTCGGGTTATGATAATGGTGCCTCCGAACCATTATGCCTTTGAATAATATTGTGCAGGATGTAAAGTAGGTCCTCGGGCCATGGCATGATGTTCTCGGGCTATGAAGATGATATCTCCGAACAATGATGCCCTCGGGTAGTTTGGCGATATTTTAGCCCATGAAATGCAAGATTTGGCGGTATTTCAGTCGATGCAGAAGCGTAAATGGCAATATTTCAGCCGATGCAAAGAATGTAAATGACGATATTTCAGCAGACAAAAAACATAAGTATAGATGGTGATGGAGATGAACTGGCGATCTTTCAGCCGATGTAGAATTTTATTAAAGTTTGGCAATTTTTCAGCGGATTGCAAGAAGTAAGTAAAAGGTGGCAATATTTTAGCCATGCAAGAAAGATAAGGTGGTGATATTTCATCCATGCAAGAAAGATAAAGTGGCGGTATTTCAGCTATGCAAGTGGAGGTAGAGCTTAACCTCAGAAGGCAAAAAGGTAGCCTTCTGCAGATAATGCAGGATGGAGACAATGCTTAGTCTCGAAAGGCAGAAAGGTAGCCTTATGCAGATAATGCATATAGAGACAACGCTTAGTCTCGAAAGCCAGAAAGGTAGCCTTATGCAGATAATACAGGATGGAGATAGTGCTTCGTCTCGAAAGGCAGAAAGGTAGCCTTGTGCAATGCAAAAATGCAAATGGAGACAGTGCTTAGTCTTGAAAGGCAGAAAGGTAGCCTTGTGCAATGCGAAAATTACAGATGGAGACAATGCTTAGTCTCGGAAGGCAGAAGGCAACCTTATGCAAAATGTAGAGGGAGACAATGCTTACTCTCGGAAGGCAGAAAGGTAGCCTTATGCAATGCAAGAAAATAAAAGAATGGATAGTAGTGAGATTTCTTAGTTGATAGCTTATTACGATATCGTGACTGCCGGGGAAGTTGTGTACGGATAACAATTACGAACAAGTGACGATTCTGAGAAGTTGCATTTTCGAGGAATATGCATACGTGAATTTTCCTAACCATATTGTAAGTCGAGTGCCTGCATCCAAAGAAAATCGTGAGTTTTGTAAGAAAGGGGGAAAGGCTAGTTTATTTTCCCCTAGCTTCCGGCGTTGCGTATCATTGGGGTAGCATTGCTAAACAACAGCAATTTGAACAATAGTTATGCATGATTTAGTAAATATAATGTAAGTAGAAAATAGTTTTCTTTAGATGATCCAACGACTGTGACGTGGTTCAAGACATTGCAACCTCTCCTGCTTCGGGATTTTGAGGGTCCTCTTCAAAATTCTGTCCCACTTTGTTGGGCTGGCACTTCTGATGGCTGCGCTGAACGACTAAAAAATTAACTTCGGAATTTTGAGGGTCCTCCTCAAAATTCTGCCCCAGTTTACTGAGGTGGTATTCCTAGCGATGAATGGCTAAAACTAACTTCGGAATTTTGAGGGTCCTCCTCAAAATTCTGCCGCAGTTCCAATAGAAGAGGAAAAGTAGAATTTTTATTAAATTGTGACCGAACCCATAGGGCTACCTACGTATCCCCTCTTAAACAGGAATCAGGTCAGGCGTAGTTTAAATTATATCATAAATATACCCTCATGCCAATCAGATATTAGATAAATACCTCAACGTTGTTTGACAACGTGCTCCTTCAAGTAGTTCCAAAATATCGTCTACGTCTTTTGGCTTTCATTGGCACAGATGGAAAAAGCTAGGAGAAATATCCATTGACATCTACCGCAATGACGATCAACTGCTTAATATCATAATTTTCATAGACACGAGTATCGTCTATGGATATTACTGGACAACAATGCAAAAAACCACTAATTGCTGGTTTAAATGCCCAGAACACGTATACGAATATATATATATATATATATATATATATATATATATATATATATATATATATATATATATATATTTTTTTTTTTTTTTTTCCGCTCAAGCTTCCATTCAACAACAGTCCAGAAGTTAAAGTGTTACGATGTGGCCATGTACTTAGGTAGAGATGTAAATCACTTATCCTAGTCACCATAAACAATTTCAAATGCACGTTTGCGCCCCATATATGCATTTCTTTTGGAAATAATACACCCATATTTTTGGTGGACGGATGTAATACACTCTTTGATCTTGTACCTTATGAACACTTCAATGTGTGGAATTAAGAGAAAAGTAATCAAGTCAACATCCAAGTTGAAGTGATTCCCACTGAATGTATCCATTTCACAATTGTGGGTGCTAATATATTTACTTATTTTCCACATATTTATTTTTCTTTTTATCGCACGCAACATCCAATTACAACTTGTAAACTATCTACGGAAAACAACCTTGTATACATCCCGAGATGACTCCCATACAATCATCTCATGATACTCTTTTACACTGTACATTTTTATCGCCCTGCTTAGGCACGCCTTATCAAGAAAAAACATACTCTTTGACAACACAGTTGATCTAGATTCATCCCATATTGTTGTCCAAATTTCGTCAATATCCTTTGTGAGGGCATCTACATCCGGCGTACTTGGCAAATGATCAAGATAGGGAATATGCCTTGAATGAAACGACACGTGGGACTCATACACTCGTGAGCTAACGGGAGGTGGCATGCTCCCTCGTCAAATCAGGTTCGGCATTCTCTTCTCCTCATCATCTCCCTCGTCATGAAAGGGTGTGTCATTTCGAGACTCATCGGTATTGTTGTCATAATCACTATTATCTTTCTGACTCTGCATATCTTCCAAATCCCGAGTAAATACGTCGTCTACAGGCAATTGAGTGAGGACAGGACCATCAATTTGCTCGTTCTCATTGCACAGCCAAAGAAATAATAAGTTACTGAAGTTGGTCCAAACAATAAATATAACTTTATATATTTACTTACAAATCATAATGTGTTGATATCCCAAAATATTTTTTATGCAAAACATTTTCGAATCTACCAAACAACCCATAGTCTGTTTTGTTTCACAACTTAATATTGCCATTCTTATGTTTTGCCATATTTTCTGAATTAAATAACAGAAGAGGACAAATGTGTGTTAGATGCCACGAACACAAAAGAAACTAAAACAAAACTAGAGAGTACGGTAAAGAACACTTGTTAGAGCTGTGGTTAAATTTGGTCCCGTGACCCCTCACCCTAACCCCGTTTACAATACAACAGCGCAAACAGGCCCAATCTCGTCCCCTCTCTCTCGTTCTCCCTCCCTCCCTCCCTCCCTTTTCCGCTTCTCTTTCTCTGCTCAGCAAAAAGAAAAAACTGATCTTTCTTGACAGAGAAAGAAGAGATTTGTGATTTCATTTAGATACAGATACAGATACATATACATATACATATAGCGGGTAAAGCGGAATGGCAAAGAAGAAAGCAACCATGACTCTCAAAGACTTTCATGGTGGTTCCATTCCTTCAGATCTTCCCTTACCTTCTGCTCCTGGCGTGTGAGTTTCCCCTTTTCCCTCTGTTTTTCTTCTTTCTATCAGCATATATGACTTCTTCATTGAGATTTTAGGTAATGGGTTTCGATTTTTGTGTGAATTCAGAAATGGCAGTTTTTACCCTTAAATTAAAGAGAAACTTCTGATCTTTGTCATGATAGAAGGGAGAAAAATTGCTGCTTTCTGCAAGAAATTGATCTATTTTAGTGTTTGGGCCTTTAGTTGATAGGTTTCATTAATCGAGGTCAGAATTTTGCTTGGGTTTGTAAATTTCCTGTGTGCCAGTAACTGTGATCTGGTGTTTCAGCGTATATGATTTTTTTCCCTGTTCAATTTGGCTTTGTAGATCTGGGTACAGGAGATGCCTTTTGATTTGGGAATCTTGAACTCTTAGAAAGTTAAATTGCGGCGTAAACTCTTCAAATACCTGGCTGGATTATTTTATATGTTTGCACAAGTTGCTATAAAGAATGACTTGCAGACCATTATGTTTACAAATTTTATAAGTGACTTTCTCACCTTTTGGAAAGTTTTTTGGCAACTTGTAACCCGAAAAAATTCATTAAAGGTGTATGCTATTGTGTAACCTTCAATCGATATGTCAATCGGCCGTATGTCCATTACACTCTATTTGGCCTCAATTAATTCCAGTACTACTGTGTAACTGTATGGAAAAAAAGAAAAAAGAAAAGTTGAATGCAGTTACTGTTATTTGTATATTTCTTTGTATTATTCACTCTTTTGAACAGAAAATCCCTGATGCTGATAGTTCAGTTTTTTCTTCTGGTTGGTAGAATGGTTAGGCCATTAGATCGTGGTGGTTTTGATCGCCAGACATCATGGGGAAATCCCATGGGAAGGCCAGAGCACCGTTTACGTCCGGGATCAGCTGGTGCAACCAGAAACTTTGATGAGAAGACTCCTTTCTTAAGCCATAATGCACCAATAGGCCGTAATTTTGATGAGGATGAAAGGAAGCCATTGGATGGAGCATCTGGACCTCGTCGAACAGTTAGTGATGAGAGTATCCGTGCAATGCCAAGTCGTGTGGAACCTAAGGCCGAATACTCTGTCACTGGGATGGTAGGTAGCGGGCAAGTATCAGCTCCTCCCTCTCAAAGTTTTAGAGGTGCAGCAAGTGGTACACATGTGGCTAGGTTTAATGAAGCAACTAGTATGGGACTGAGTACTAAAAGTTCTGGCAGTGGCAGTGGCAGTGGCAGTGGCAGGAGGGCGAGTTCTCCGAATGTGTCTGCAAATAGTGGCCAAGTGGTTAGCGGATCATACCCAAATGCGTGGGGCCTAAGGAAGGAGGTACCAAGTGCAAATGAATCAGTTTCTGCTCCATGGTCTGCTCCGGATGCTGAGTCAAAGTTGGCCCATGCCAGTGCCCTCAAGAAAGTCTCGTCTGGTAGGTGGCATTCAAAGCAGCAGATTCATTCTCAGGTTGATGTTGAGGTCGTTAAACGTCCAGACACAGAGAAAGAATTCTATCATCATGGAAGTACTATGGTCAACAATAATGTCTACAACATCCCAGATGTTGTGGGAGGACCCGAATATGGTGAGGTGCTAGTGGTGCATGCTGAAAGAAGTCTTGCTCTTGCAGATGGGGTTCATGGGTTTAACAAGGAGTTACCAGTACGGGAGAGGGCCAGGTCCCCTTTATTTATGGAGGCAAATGAGAGAAGAGCTTCTCCTTATGTTACTGGGTTTCATTGGCCCCATAATGTTATTAGCTCTGGTGGATATGAGTTGCAGGCACCAGCTTCTTCTGAGCCATCCGAGCGGCCCAAATTGAAGTTGCTACCAAGATCCAAACCATTGGAGAGTCTGGAGCAGTCCATAGATTATAAGCAGGTTTGTGGCATTGCTCTCTGTCGAGTTTTTATTTATGTATAAGAATCTTATTTCGTTATCTCAAATGTAGGTCAACCAGCAGCCAAGTAATCCTGTTCGTATCGAAAAATTGGGTGATGCAAATCCCATCAAAACTGGGTTTGTTGAACCTGAAAGTGGTAATCTTGCAGTTGAACGCCCAAAATTGAACCTGAAGCCTCGGTCGCAGCTTCTTGAACAATCAGAGGGAAACACTGAAAATAAAAGGTCTACCTAATTGCACTCCCCTGCTTCTGTTTATTTCTTCAATTACTTGGCCTGTCTATGTTAACTTGGAGGTATTTTGAAAAGATAAAATGTGCTTATCAGGATTTTTTAATGAAAATGGTTATTAGTGTGAGAATATAGTTGGATTTCCGGAATGTGACGCAGTGAAAATATATCAACCATTTTCTCCCAGCTGTAATACCAATTTACCAAGTTAGACGGATTTGATCTTTAAAAGAAAAAGGGGACCAAGTTATGAAATGGTTCTGTATTGTGAGGATTCATTAGAATTGACTAGTTCACGTCTGTAACAACTCTCCTTTATTCAGAATTGGTACTGGCAATGCGAGCAAATTCTCACAGGCAGAGTAAAAAGATCCTTGTATGCGATACCAGTTAGTTGTGGTAAAGGTTTAGTTCTCTAGGAGTCTTTTAGTCATGTTAGATATTTATGTTAGTAGAAAATATAGAGATCTCTAGTGTTTGATAATCCAAATCTTAAAATATTGGATCGATATGATTCTAAATGGAGTGAATGGCTAGTGATTATTCCTACAGCCAACCCAACTAGTTTGGTAATAGTGATAGTAGTAGTTGCTGCATTATCAAGTGATCTGCTGGTGCAAACCCTCTGTGTTTCAGCTTTTCGCTCCTGCTGCATCTCTTTGTCGATAAGAGCATTATGAGGTTCGTCGGATTAAGTGAACTACGCTGACTGTTCTAATGCCTTTAGAGTTGTTGATTATGGTGATTAGAGGAAGGATAGTAAGAGTTGGTGGACCAAGTTTTGGGAAATTATTTGAGCTGAGTTGCAAGAAATTAATGCCTTTTGGCTGTTAAATTGCTTATTTTGATGTGAAAAGCTCTAGTGTTTTTTTAACTTTCATAACTTAGTATTGGCTTTCTTATTTAGATAACAAACTTGCCACTGTTTTTATTTCTTCTTTCTTTTCCTGTTGGAGATGAGAAGGCGGCAGGTAGTTGATTCATGAATCTAGGCAATATCTCAGATCTGGTAACAGATAAAGATGATATTCCGGGCATCACTAGGAAACTTCCTTAGCAAGTTTGAAGTTTCACCTGTGTTTTCTCTCTGTGAAATCTCACAACTGATATTCGTCCCTCTGCTCCATCTCCTTTGTGATCTCCATCTTTTCAGAGCTGCTTTTACTGAGATGAAAACATCAAGGACATCTATTCTGGGTAAAGCTGACACTGTTTTGTGCTTATGATTTGTGTGCGCAGGAAACCATTATTTGGTGCTGCCCGTCCACGCGAAATGGTAAGTTATTAATCTTGTGAATGCAAAAGAAAAGTAATATTTGCCAAAGATAATGTTTCTTCTTCTGCTACTGATGAAAAGAAGCATATGTTTGTTTTACACCTCAATGTCTTTTAGAATTGCTTGATGAAAAGATTAACTAAGATTGTACTACTGTCCTCTTCCAATTTTTGGTTCCCTAATGTTTGAGGTTTTCTCATTTCTGTTAATCCTACTGTCAATTATGGGTGGTCGCCACCAGGTTCTGAAGGATCGTGGGATTGATGATGTTAGGCCTAATCATGATCTTCATCAACCTCATCCAAGGTAGTAAATCAGTTGATTCTGCAATCTCTTTCTATGACTCAGAAGTTTCCTCGCTTGACAAACTAAGTGGTATTCTCTGAAGGAGCAAACAACATGCTGGCAAAGCAGAGACAGTTATGCATGCGACCAGGCATAATGAGAAAGTAGAGAGTATCCCCATTGACCATAGGATGGCGAAGAATGCAGATAGGCGAGATCACAGGACAGATGTCGAGAAAGGAGATGGACAGAGGAGGAATTGGAGAAACGAGAACTGGAGGAACACCAAGGAGATTGAAAGGCACCACCACCATCAGCCGCAGCAACATGCACAGGAGAGGCCGCCCTCACCAGAAACCTGGCGCAAGCCTATTGAACCACCAAAACCTGCTTCTGTTGATGCAGCTGGTGTACGATATGGAAAAGCAGCCTCTGCGGTCGAGCTTGCTACAGCCTTCTCAAGATCGGTCTCTGATCCAGCAACAACTGATCGGTTTTCTAGCCAGAAAGGTCTTCCTAATCGGGGTCAAATCCCTTTTTCTCGGTTGACAGGCCCTCCACAGAGGCCTCAGATTAACGGGTACTAAGCACCAGGAGATTATCTATACACTAGCAAATGAAATGTCTTATTATTGCAATTGCCTAGATGGATGCAACAGAGATTTGTTTGCAGCGGGAATGCGAAGATGGAGATTATAATTGTTCTCCGTGCTACAGGCTAGCAACAAAATATATGCTCTTGCAGCTGAAAATCTAGAACCTGATTCTTCTCCCTTTAAACCTAACGCCTTCAACCATTGGAAATCCATTCCTTTTTCTTTTATATCTTCTTAGTTTGATAATAATCATCGGGGATGATGTTTGTTCCCTTTATCGATTATTTGTTGCTCAGAATGAATTTCTGATTGAAGCCTTGATGGCAGTAACTAATGATGTATGCTTTGGAGGTGTTTTACATTTCATGGCTAATGCCATCTTTCATTTGGTAGATGGTGTAGACGTGGTGTAGAAACAGAATCGCTCTAGCCTCTATGGATTGAGCTTCTGCAGATATGTGTTGGCAGTATCACAACACATTCTCACATAGCCCCTTTAGATGAATTTGGTTTAAAGAAGCGGATATGATTTAGTTACTTATAATTTTGCCTCAAGGTTTTGGGGTGACATACACACGGTGAAGTAGTATAGTGTGTGATGTGAAGTTAAGTGCATGTTACAAGTCCATAGTTGCAGACAATAGTATGGTGGGTTCACATTACCCCTGGTAAATCGCAGAAGCCTAGGAACAAATCCCTTATCTTAATGATGCTATCGCTAGGCATGCATCAAGGAGCATTTTATTGACATCAAATCAACTCATAATTTTGTTGGCTTTTGAGTCTACTCAGCACTTAACTTCATTATATTGCATTAGGCGAGAACTTTGATTATGTAATTGCTCTGGCTTTTTCTCGAATAGTTATAGTAATAGTAATACTAGTAATTGCACTCCTGGTTTCTCTATTATAAACTAAAAGACAAATATATATATATTTCAATCATTGGTGGAATTATCATAACACTGATGTGGTTCCACACTGCACACGAACTTTTCACTAAGACATGAAGAGAGTAACTAGCAAAAGGAGATTAAAACACGAAGGTCATCGCTGATAGTGCCACAATACTTGTCTGGAACGGAGCCTGTACCCTAGAACAAGGCAAAATTACATGTCAAGTATTAATCAATGGTTGCGATACAGAATAAATACCAAAATTTCATTCTGGTTAAGCATGTTTCACAAACACAAATTCAGGATCTAGAGTTAATGATTTCTGAATGACTCTGATCTTATTACGTTGGAAGGTATATATAGTTTGAGCCAATAACAACAAATTCAGTTGAATTCATAAAACTTATCTGGTATAAAGCATTGATTATTTCAGGATAACGTAAAATAATTGTGTACCTGAGATCATGGTAATAACCACAAGCTTGAGAATTGGTTTTTGGTCTAACGTCTTTCATCTTCTTGGTGGTGGCTTTGATCCCTTCTTGTGCTTTGTTGGTAGAGGAAGTATTATTTTCAGAAATGGTGTAAAGCGATGGCTGCCACAGTCCCTTTGACGATGAATTTCTACGAGCTAATTTGCGGCCCTTGGTTGTGTTTTCCTCTATACATGTCACTTGAACAAGAGTACATGCCTCCATTTTGTGACTATTTTCACTAACAGAACCACTATAACACGACAGAAAATCAGCTAAGAACTTCATAGTTCTTCAACTTTAGTTTCTTGTCCTATGGTGGGCTTTCTTTCTTCTAGTGCTCTTGAATGTTTATAATAATTTAGAAGACAACTATTTAGGTCAATTTGGACATGACTTTATGCTGCAAGTGAGGCGTGATGATAGTGAAATGCCATCTTTTTAATAATATAGATGACAAATAATTGGTGATAAAATAAAGATATGGTGGATTGCATTTAATGATAAGATTATCAAAATCCAAATGCATGTCAAATGCGTGAAGCTAAACTTTCTCTTTCTAAAGTATCAACTTTTGTCTACTACCTTTAACAAGTAAAAATATTGAGTAACTCTGTTCACCAAAACTTAGGTATTTAAAAATAAATCATCAATATACTCCGATATTTTTCCTCTTTACTAGTATAATTTGAGAGCAACTTGTTTTTTCAGAGTCTGCGACTGACCTTCACAGTCCTGGGTGGGTTTACCTAAAAACCAAATGTTAAACCTGAGGTCACTGAGAAAGAAACAATTGAAAATTTTGGTCATAAATAGTCTACTCCAATTTAGCTCCTCTGCCCTATCTACTCCTTTGTTTTTTTTTTTTGTAATATATATTCTAATTGAGCTTAGATGTTAATTAAGGAAAACCAATGGAATCGTATGGTTTCTTTGATGTCATGATTCAAAAACAGAGTAAACGAATTTTGGTTTAGTTAAGTTTATTTTACTAGAACTCTTATTAAATTATTAATTGATTGGCATCATGGATATGCCGGATTAATCATTTAATACTTGAAATTCGATATGTTAATTGCAACTAGTTCAGCTTTTGCAAAATCTACCATTTGTATTTTTCTGCTTTTTAAAAAGTGTGCATGCATTCCACACATAAAAATTTGCCTTTATCCTCGTGTTTCTCTCTCGCTTCTTCTTCATTTTCATTTTCCTTTTGGTGTCCGTTAGTATTGTCACATGAGATACTTGGCAGTTCTCGCATTATTATTTACTGTGGAACTATTTGAAGATTTATTTTCTTAGTTCTATTTGGCTTGGGGCTAGACAAGCAGAGACAGAATTTCCGTTTAGGGGTGTTAGGATATACTATAAAACAATGCGTATTAATTATAGTATTCTTTATGTAACAATTGTTTATTTATTTATTTAATTCAATAAAGTTTTATTTTAAATAGATTATATATTCGTTTGTGTGTCCATTGCCTATATAATAGATGATTTAGTGTATAGAGTTTAGCTTATACACGGAAGATTAAATTATCGGTTCTTATAAGTTAGTTTATATTCACAATCTAATGATGGAATTGGACAAGCCATCGGAATGGTTGTAGCACAAGACCAAACATAATTTATCTTAATTATGGGAATGATCTAATTCCAACTTCTTGTGCCAGTACATTTTGTATGTATTGAACGGATCAAGTAGAGATAAGTATTTTATACTGACTTTATAAAATAATTTCTCTAGTCCATTTAATGTACTTATACTTTTAATCCTAATATAATTATTATTAGTTGTGTATGTCACTTGTTTTTTTGATTTATTAAAAGGCGAGATTCTTTCGTGGTCAATAAGCCTGGTAAATTGGATAACAACGATATACATTGGCGAAGTAATAATTAGTTGATGGAATTCATGTCTCGATTTTGAGAATGATGATACTCCTTTATGAAAGCTTATAAGTTTTCATGTGTAAACCCGGCCGGTGGATTTTGTATCCGACACAAAAAATAAGTTAAGTGTAAGTCTAAAGGAAGTAATCAATAAATTAAATAGTCAGTATTTTAATTTGATTGATTAGTGTCTGAATCTTAACATAGAGAGTTAAATAAGGTTTTATGAAAGAATTTTGAAATTGAACTAAGGAGTGCAATTACGAATTTTTTATGGAATAATTCGTAGTTTATTATGATGAAAATTAATTTCAGAATTTCGAAATTAATATCATAATAGGAAGCCATGTTAATTAAATTTGGTGGTCCCTACTGTGCCTAAATAATAGGAAATAGTGGAAACTGTTACTTAGTAGAAAAAAAACGTGGAAACCGTCCCTTAGTGGGAGAAGGAAACCAAATAGGTTTCAAAAACGGTTTTGACCTAAAAAATGCAGCTATATATATGGATATAGAGGCTGGACGTTTTTTCACGATTTAGACTGTGATTTCTGCTAGAATTTTGCCCACCCAAAATTCTCTATTTTCAGTTATTATTTGGGTAACACAGTAGAAGACTGTGGAACTCTGCTGGTACATTTTTCAACTGAGAAACTAAAGAACGACATAGATTTGTTGTGTTTACGCTTCAAGAGGTAATCCAAAAATCTCCATATCTGCTAGTTGTTTAGATTTCACGTGAATAAGATTCTGTTATTGCCTTCCGTTGTGGTATATATTCCAACAATTGGTATCAAAGCCTGCTCACGTCTAATTAAATAATTAGGATAAACAATAAGGATTAATATCATGTTCTATATGTAAGTTTTGAATTACATGCAAAGCTTGTTTTTCTGAAAACCAGCACTGTTTTGGCGTGATTATCTGTTATGAGTTGTATTGATTATTCTGAAAACTTAATGTATCCTTTTAATATTGGTGATGTTGAGTTAGAATAATCTAAAAGTTGAATTTTATCATGTAAAACGGAAAAATAAGTTTTGCCGAATTATGCAGAAAATCGGAGATCAAAAAGTTGACGGACTCCGTTGACCTGAAACTTGGCAAGTCCATGTGAAACGGCCCAGTAAGTAATACTCATGGATTTACCTAAGTCATTTTTTTGGGCTTTCGGGGTCGTTTAGATGGTGTTTTTGCCGTTTTTCTAAAATTCTGAATTTTTTTAGTTATTTTTTAATTCCAATAATTGTGGGATCAATTCCCTTAGTCCCCATGGTTAAAAATTAGTGATATAATATTTTTACATGTTGACGTAGGTCTTCTTTCATATCGGATAAAAATATTATGAATAATCACTATGTTATACTATTCATTGATTATTTGTATTAACTCTCCATCTGAGTATGCATGTTGGTTCAATGAGACTAATATATGTTGAATGTTGATATTCACTTGGCTTAAATTAATATTTTACTCTCCATATGAGTATGACCTGTTTAAGTTTATGGAGTGAAAATCTGTCATTATATATGTATATTGCAAGTATAACTTCTTTCCCATCGAAATTTGTTGTTCAAGGTGCATAGATTGTATATATATAGTGCGTTTTGAATTTTAATGTTCATAATACAAACTGATTTGATCTATTTAAATATTTAATGTCTCTCAGATTGACAATGACTGCTTTTAATCCACTTACTGCCATTCTTACTCAAAACAAACTTGAGGGTCCGAATTATGTTGATTGGAAATGAAATTTGGATACTATTCTAATTGATGAAGAGTACAAGTTTGTGCTCGATGAGGTGTGTCCATAAAAACCTGGAGATGATGCCACATATGATGAACAAAAGGTCTACCAGAAATGGATTAAGGCTGATGAGATGGCGCAGTGTTACATTTTGGCATCCATGTCAAATGTTCTGCAACATTAGCATCAGTCGATGGAGTCTGCTTATGACATTTTGGAAACTCTCAAAGAAATGTTCGGAGATCAAAATCGTGCGGCTAAGCAGACTGCCATGAAAGCCCTTCTGAATACAAAAATGGTTGAAGGTTCATCGGTCAGGGACCATGTTCTGAAGATGATGAGTCTTCTGAATGAACCAGAGGTTCTTGGAGCTAACATTGATAAGGACACGCAAGTCGAAATGATCCTGCAGACTTTGTATGACAGTTTTCAGCAGTTTTGCCTGAATTATAACATGAACAAAATGGATTTGTCCCTTGCGAAATTGCTGAATGAGCTGCAGTCGGAAGAGACTATTATCAAGTCACATGCTCCTCCTGTGGCATTGAATTTTGAGGAAGGTTCTTCTTCTAAGCCGAGAGGAGGGCAGAAAAAGAAAAAGGCTCAAAAACCCTCTGTTGGTGGCATGACTGTTGGTGTGAAAAAGGCTAAGGGCAAGTGTTATCACTGCAAGCAGCCCGGGCATCATAAGAAGCAATGTCCAACTTATCTGGCCAAGCTGAAAAATAAACCAGGTGATTTATATCTACTTGTCGTTGAAACATTTTTAGCGGTTGTTCTACCATATCATGGTATGTAGATCCGGGAGCCACTAATCATATATGCACTTATTTGCAGGGGTTTCAAGTAACACAGCGGCTAAGTAGAGGAGAAATTAATGTTTATCAAGCAGACGGTTCAGCAACCCCAGCTTTAGCATTAGGAAATATTAATATTTAGTTTGGTAGTGGTAGAGGTTTAGCTTTAAAAGACACATTATATGTACCTTCCATTAGAAGGAATTTAATTTCGATTTCTAGCGTCATGAGAGATGGTTATGATTGTAATTGTCATGACATTGATAAATGTGTTATCACTCATAATAAGCATTATCTCTCTTCGGCTACATTAAGTAATGGTTTTTTTTGTTGTTGACTCTATTCCTAAACCATTACCACTTAAAGAACTGAATAATGTTAATTTACCAAGTAAGAGAGAAAGTTCTTCTGAATTGAGTGAAACATATTTATGGCACTTGCGTTTGGGTCATATAAATCTAAACAGAATTTCGAGGTTGGTCAAGGATGGACCTTCAAGTTCATTGAAAGTGGAGACACTACCAACTTGTGAATCTTGTTTAGAAGGAAAAATGACAAAACGAAATTTCCCCTCAAAAGAAAATCGAGCAAGTGATAAATTAGAGTTAATTCATTATGATTTGTGTGGTCCAATGAATGTCCAAGCAAGAGGTGATTTTGAGTATTTTGTGACTTTCACAACCGATTACTCAAAATATGGATATATTTATTTGTTGCGTCGAAAGTTTGAATGTTTTGAAAAGTTCAAAGAATTCAAGAGTGAGACTGAAAAGCGGCATAATAAACATATCAAGACACTACGATCTGATCGTGGTGGGGAGTACCTCTCTACGGACTTTATTGGTTATTTATCAAAATGTGGAATTACATCTCAATTATCTGCACTTGGAACTCCACAACAAAATGGTGTAGCTGAAAGAAGAAATAGGACTCTTATGGAAATGGTTAGATCAATGATGAGTTATTCCGATTTGCCTTTGTCTTTTTGGGGACATGCCTTAGAAACGGCGAATTACGTTCTGAACTTAGTTCTTTTAAAGTCAGTACCCTTGACCCATACAGAATTGTGAACTGGGCGCAAGCCTAGTCTGCGGCATATTCGAGTTTGGGGTTGTCTAGCACATGTGCTAAATGGAAAAACGGATAAATTAGAGGTAAGAACGGATGTATGCGTGTTTATAGGTTATCCAAAAGGGACGAAATATGGTTTATTCTATTGTCCTAAAGAGAAAAAGGTAATTGTTAGCATAAATGCCAAGTTTCTGGAAGAGGACTATTTGATGAACCATGTTCCTAGAAGTAAACTCGTTTTACAGGAACTTAGCAAAGGAATGAATACTCAATCATCTGAAAAACAAAATGACCATATCCAAACCCCGGAAGTTGATTTTGACATACTATTGCACTTTAGTAGTGGGACAAATGTCAATAGACTTAATATCCCACAAGAACAAGTGCCCGAAGTCATACTACCACAAAGTAGTGGGAGTCATATTGAGCAAACTACACAACATGAAGAAGTCATTAATATCCCTATGGATAGCATGGAAACTCAGGTTCGTGACGATGATGTGGTTCAACCACAAAATCAAAATGATGTAGTTGCAACTGATGTAGTGCGTAGTCGTAGTGGGAGAGAAATAATACAGCCCGTTCCTTATACGCTCTTGGGAGAATCATATGATAGGATCCCTGAGGATCCTACCTCCGAACCTGTCAATTACGACCAAGCACTACGTGATAAGGATGCTGATAAGTGGGTTGCTGCTATGAAATCGGAGATGAAGTCTATGTACTCTAATCAGGTCTAGGATCTTGTAGAACCAGTTGATGGGGTTAAACCCATTGGATTCAAGTGGATCTATAAGAAAAAGAGAGATGTAGACGGAAAAGTACAAACTTTTAAAGCAAGGCTTGTAGCGAAAGGGTTTACTCAAAAAGAAGGGATCAATTATGAGGAAACTTTCTCGCTGGTAGCCATGCTTAAGTCTATAAGTATTCTCTTATCAATTGCTTCTTATTATGATTATGAGATTTGGCAAATGGATGTCAAGATAGCTTTCCTTAATGGAAGTCTTGATGAGTGCATCTACATGATGCAATCAGACGGTTTTATCGAAAGTGGTAAAGAGCACATGTTGTGTAAGCTTAAAAGGTCCATTTATGAACTAAAACAGGCATCTAGAGCATGGAACACTTGTTTTGATAAGGCGATTAAAACTTTTGGTTTTGATCAGTGTCTTAACGAATCTTGTGTATACCAAAAGTGGGATGGGGACAAAGTGGCATTTTTTATTTTATATGTAGATGACATACTGCTCATAGGAAATAATGTGGGCATGTTGAGTTCAGTTAAGCAGTGGTTGTCCACACATTTTGATATGAAAGATTTGGGAGAAACGTCTCATATCCTTGGGATCAAACTCTTGCGAGATCGCAAGAAAAGGATATTAGGCTTGTCCCAAGGTCTTTATATTGATACAATACTCTCCAGGTTTAGCATGCATGATTCCAAGAAAGGATTTCTTCCTTTCAGACATGGAATTTCTCTATCTAAAGATCAGTCTCCTAAGACCGATGAAGAGATAGAAAAGATGAAGGCAGTCCCTTATGTATCAGTTGTGGGGAGCCTCATGTATGCTATGTTATGCACTGGGCCTGATAGCTACTTTGCCGTTGGTGTTGTTAGCAGATTCAATCTAATCTTGGGAAAGAGCATTAGACAACGGTTAAACATATAATCAAGTACCTAAAAAGGACTAGGGATTACATGTTGATCTATCATTCGAATGATCTTGTACCTATTGGGTATACTGATTCGGATTTCCAATCAGACGGAGATTCTAGAAAATCTACCTCAGGTAATGTGTTTACTCTTGGAGGTGGAGCCATAAGTTAGAGGAGTATCAAGAAAACTTGTATTGCTGATTCCACCATGGAAGCCAAATGTGTGGCAGACTCTGAGGCAGCCAAAGAGGCAGTTTGGCTCGGTAGCTTCCTGAGAGAGTTGGGTGTGGTTCCCTCGATTCAAGCACCAATTACACTTTATTGTGATAATAGTGGTGCGGTTGCGAATTCAAAGGAGCCACGAAGCCATAAGAGGGCAAAACACATTGATCGCAAATATCATTTAATTCGTGATATAGTACAAAGAGGGGATGTAATAGTCACCGAGATTGCGTCGGAGAACAACTTGGCGGATCCGTTTACTAAGAGCTTACCACAGAAGACTTTTGATAGGCATGTAGACGGAATGGGTGTCAGAATTGTAGACGCATGGTTATGAGTCTAAGTGGGAGATTGTTAGGACATACTATAAACCACGAGTATTAATTATAGTATTCTTTATGGAACATTTATTTATTTATTTATTCAATTCAATAAAGTTTTATTTTAAATAGATCACGTATTCGTTTGTGTGTCCATTGCTTATATAGTAGATAATTTAGTTTATGGAGTTTAGTTTATACACAGAAGATTAAATCATCAGTTCATATAAGTCATAAAGTTTATGTTCACAATCTAACGATGGAATTGAACAAGCTATCGGAATGGTTGTAGCACACGACCAAATATAAGTTATCTTGATTATGGGAATGGTCTAATTCCAACTTCTTGTGCGAGTACATTTTGTATGCATTGAACGGATCAAGTAGAGATAAGTATTTTATACTGACTTTATAAAATAATTTCTCTAGTCCATTTAATGTACTTATACTCTTAATCCCGATATAATTATTATTAGCTGTGTATGTCACTTGTTGTTTTGATTTATTAAAATGCAAGATTCTTTCGATATATATTGGCAAAGTAATAATTAGTTGATGGAATTCATGTCTCGATTTTGAGATTAATGATACTCCTTTATGAAAGCTTATAAGTTTTCATGTGTAAACTCGGCCGGTGAATTTTGTACTTAAGTTAAGTGATAAGTCTAAAGGAAGTAATCAATAAATTAAATAGTCAGTAATTTAATTTGATTGATTAGTATCTGAATCTTAACACGAGGAGTTAAATAAGGTTTTATGGAAGAATTTCGAAATTGAACTAAAGAGTGCAATTACGAATTTTTAGTGGAATAATTCGTAGTTTATTATGATGGAAATTAATTTCAAAATTTCAAAATTAATATCATAATAGGAAGCCTTGTTAATTAAATTATGTGGTCCCTACTGTGCCTAAATAATAAGAAATAGTGGGAACTGTTACTTAGTGGGAAAAAATGTGGAAACCGTCCCTTAGTGGGAGAAGGAAACCTAATAGGTTTCGAAAACAGTTTTGACCTTAAAAACGCAGCTATATATATGGATATAGGGGTTGGACGTTTTTTCACGATTTAGACTGCTGTTTCTACTAGAAATTTGCCCACCCAAAATTCTCTCTTTTCGGTTATTGTTTGGGTAACACAGTAGAAGACTGTGGAACTCTACTGGCACGCTTTTCAACTGAGGAACTAGAGAACGACATAGATTTGCTGTGTTTACGCTTCAAGAGGTAATCCGAAAATCTCCAAATGTGCTAGTTGTTTAGATTACACGTGAATAAGATTCTGTTATTGCTTCCGCTATGGTATATATTCCATCAAGGGGTTCAAACAAGGAAAAAGTTATAAAATTAAAAGAGGTTGTATCGAGTGAGAATTTAATTAGTGATCTCACAAAGTTTTTGAATCCCTTAATCATTAAGCTATGCTTTTGGACTATGTCAAGGAGATTCAAAACACAATATATAAGGATAAAAAAAAATTTATCTTATATATACGATATAATTTTTTGGCAAAGGAAATTCAAGTTAACACCCTCCGCCCCTTAAATTCGCCAAGGCCGGTCGGTGAAGAGAAAGAGACTAGAGGAATTTAATGAGAATACAACCTAAGACTCAAACTATCATTCTTTTGACTTTTTGCTTCAAAAATTTTCTCTGATTTATCCCTCGCGAACACTATATTTTATTCATTTTTATAAAAGAAATTTTTACACCTACCAAATGTATATATGACTGAACCTTAGCTTTTTACAATAACACAACAGTCAACTGAAAAACGTTAGCTAAGCTAGCGTGCGATAACTTTCTCTTACAGGGACTTGCTTCCTTTAAGCTCCACCCAATTTATACAAAGTATTGCTCGCGTTCTCTCAATGTAACTTCACAAACTTATAAAAATATAAGTTAGTTATTCTGGAACATTATATATAATAACTTAAATCATAGATTATGAACCTATTATAGGTAGTTAGGTAGTCTGCAAAAAAAATTGGATAGGTAGTCAGGAGTCATGATCGATGACGGAAGCGGCGCCTGCATCATCTATCCAAGAGTCCTCTCACAGATGGAACTCGAGGACAGGATAACCCCTGCTGCATAACACTAACTGGTTTTAACAATGCAGTGCAGTGCACATCAAGAGAAGTGACCCTACCAGTCCTCGCGGGGGGAATGACCCTGGAAACCACCTTCCATGTGATGAACCAAGAGACAACCTACAACGTCATCATCGGGCGCCCATGGATACATGCCATGTGAGCGGTCCCCTCAAGCTTATACCAAGTTGTCAAATTCCCTACCCCGTGGGGAATCTTCAGCATTAAAGGGGAGCCACGCACAGCGCAGGAGTGCTATAAAATAACTCAAGACCGCGCCCACACCCGGCAATTGAACGGGGCGAGCGCAGAAGCATAGCAATCAGCCATGTCGGGGACCCAAGCGGACCCGACAGCCAATACCATAAGAGTCCAAACGTCGTGGAAGCCTGCAAAGCTACGGTCGAAGATCTCGACCCAGTTCAACTAGATCACGATGACCCCGAAAAGAAGTCATACATTGGCCACGGACTCGCCGACCCGGGTAAGTATCATGAATATTTAACTAAACATGCAGACACGTTCGCTTTTTCCCATGCAGACATGCTAGGGATCTCGTCAGATATCGCCACCCACTGGCTCAACGTGGACCCGTTACATCCGTCGGTAAAGCAAATCAGGAGAAAATTCAACGCCGCTATCAATGAGGCGGTCCGCGAAGAAGTGGACAAGTTGCTAGCCAACGGCTCCGTCAGGGAGTCGAAATACCCTCAATGGATCGCCAACGTAGTGATGGTAAAAAAGAAGAGCGAAAAATGGAGGATGTGCGTGGATTTCACAAATCTAAACAAGGCATGCCCAAAGGATTCCTTCCCCCTACCTCACATCGACCAACTGATCAACGCCACCGCCGTACATGAGCTACTAAGTTTCTTGGATGCATACTCTGACTATAACCAAATCCTAATGGCCGAGGAAGATCAAGAGAAAACCACATTCATCACCCACCAAGGTACCTACTGTTACAGAGTGATGCCCTTAGGGCTAAAAAACACAGGGGCTACTTACCAAAGGCTGGTCACCGAGATGTTCAAGGAGAAACTTGGGAAAACCATGGAGGTTTACATAGACGACATGCTAGTGAAATCAGCGAGGAAGGAGGATAATATCGATTATTTGCGAGAAGCCTTCGAGATATTGAACAAATACGAAATGAAGCTGAACCCCGAGAAGCGCGCCTTCGGCGTGGTGTCAAGAAAATTCCTTGAGTTTCTCGTATCTCAAAGAGGGATCAAAGTCAACCCCAACCAGATCAAGGTGAATGCCTCGATACCCGAAGCACGCAACAGCAAGAAACAGGTTCAGAAATTGACAGGCCGAATAGCCACCCTCTCTCGCTTCATCCCCCGATCGTCAGATAGATGCCACAAATTCTTCAGTGTGTTGAGAAAAGACAACGGATTCCACTGGAATGACGAATGCGTCAAAGCCCTTTAAGAACTGAAAGCATATCTATCATCGCTACCATTGTTGTAAAAAACAAAGCCGGGTGAACCCCTCTTGACATATCTGGCCGTATCAGAGGTCGCGGTCAGCGCAGTGCTCGTCCATAAAGAAAAAGGTACGCAATCACCTATCTATTACATTAGGAAAACCCTAGTGGACGCTGAGACCCGGTATCCACACCTCGAGAAATTGGCGTTGGTACTGGTCACGGCTTCTAGAAAGCTGAGACCCTACTTCCAGTGCCATCCCATCCGAGTAGTGACCACTTTTCCGTCTGAGAAGCATCCTGCACAAGCCCTAACTATCGGGCCATCTCGCTAGATGGGCCATAGAGCTCGGCGAGCACGACATCACCTATATCCCCAGAACCGCCATCAAATCACAAGTCCTCGCCGACTTCGTGGCCGATTTTAGTGTCAAAATCTCACCTGAGGCAGAGAAGGAGGCCCTGCAAGCCTCTCCAAACACCGATCCCTGGATACTCCACACCGATGGGGCCGCAAATGCCTCAGGATTGGGACTGGACTCGTCCTTGAAGTCCACAAGGGCGAAATCATTCGAAAGTACATACGATGTCCCGAGATGACTAACAACGAGGCAGATTACGAAGCTGTTATTGCAGGTTTAAAACTAGCCGTCAGGTACGGGGCTCGCCGACTGGTCCTACATTGCGACTCGCAACTTGTGGTAAATCAAGTCACCGGGACTTATCGGTTCAAGGAGTAGAGGTTGCAAAAATACCAAGCGGAGATCTGCAAACTGATGGCCCAATTCGACGAATGCCGCTTCGAACTAGTTTGTAGGGTACACAACGCTGAAGCAGACAGATTGGCTAAATTGGTCGCGGAAGCCACCAACCTGAATAAATAAAGCACTGTCACCCTCCTACACTCTGCAATCGACCACAATGAGGTACTTTTCCTGCATCTGACTTGGAACTGGCGCATTCAATTTGTATCATATTTGCAGGATGGAAACCTACCACACGACAAAAAAGAAGCAAAAAAGCTTCGCACACAAGCAGCGAGGTACTGTTTGATGAATAACGACCTCTACAAAAGAACTTTTGGAGGGCCCTTAGCTAAGTGCCTAGGCCCCAACCAGACGACGCCGGTGTTAGAAGAGGTCCACGAAGGTCATTGCGGCGCCCATACAGGCAACCGAGCGCTCGTGCGATGTCTAATATGGGCTGGATACTACTGGCCCACCATGAAAAAAGACGCGGCAGAATACGTCCGCCAATGCAAAAAATGTCAAAAGTTCGCCCCCTGATACATCAGCCAGGAGAACCCCTCCACTCGGTCACGTATCCATAGCCCTTCATCAAATGGGGAATGGACATAGTCGGACCACTACCTATCGAACAAAGGAAGGTACGCTTCTTATTAGTTTTAACTGACTATTTCTCCAAATGGGTGGAAGCAGGTGCCTACACCCAGATCCACAAGCAAGAGGTCATAGCCTTCATCTGGAAGAACATCATATGCCGCTTCGGCATCCCCAAAAAGATAATATGTGACAATGGACGATAGTTCATAGGACAAAAGACAACCGACTTCTTCGATAAATGGTGTATCAAAAGAATACTCTCAACGACATATCATCCAGCCGCCAACGGCCAGGCAGAGTCGTCCAACAAAACCATACTAAATATTTTGAAGAAACAACTCGAAGACGCCAAGGGATTGTGGCCCGAGCTACTGCGAGAAGTACTATGGGCACATAGGGAGAGACTCCCTACTCACTAGTCTACGGAACCGATGCCATCATACCGGTCGAAGTCGGTAAACCAAGCCTCATATACTCGCACGCAAGAGGATGGGAGAACGACGTGAACCGACTACAAGATTTAGATGAAGCCGACGAAAGGAGGGAAATGTCCCACATCAGGTTAGTGACCCAAAAACAGCAGGTCGAGAGATACTACAACAAAAGAACAAAAATCCGTCCACTCAAGATAGGCGACTATGTGGTAAAGGACAAGACATTGGCATCCAATGACCCTAACAAAGGGAAGTTGGGCACCAATTGGGATGGGCCCTACAAAATCATCGCAGCAGCAGACAAAGGCTCCTTCAAGTTAGAAACCATGAACGGAAAGATACTCCAAAACAACTGGAACATCTCACACCTCAAACGTTTCCACTTCTAAAAGGAATCCCCCAAGCCGTACTCTTTTTCCCTCGTCCGAGTTTTGTCCCAGTTGGGTTTTGTCGGAGAGGTTTTTAATGAGGCGACGAAGGAGATACCCGGAAATGTTTACGAGCTTCAAATCTGATACCCCAAGCGTACCGTTGATCGGCATGAATGGCGTATCATAGGGACTAGGGCTACGGCCATCTCCAATATATGAAAGGCTACGACCATCTCCAATGTATAAAAGGCTACTTCCATCTCCAATGTATAAAAGGCTACGCCATCTCCAATGAATGAAAGGCTACGACCATCTCCAATATATGAAAGGCTACGGCCATCTCCAATATATGAAAGGCTACGACCATCTCCAATGTACAAAAGGCTACGACCATCTCCAATGAATGAAACGCTACGACCATCTCCAATATATGAAAGGCTACGGCCATCTCCAATATATGAAAGGCTACGACCATCTCCAATGTATGAAAGGCTACGACCATCTCCAATGTATGAAAGGCTACGATCATCTCCAATGTATGAAGGCTAAGGCCTTAACGACGAAAGGAGAGACTACGGTCTCCTCCATTAAAAGAAAAAGGCTAAGGCCTCAACAACGAAAGGAGAGACTACAATCTCCTCCATTAAAAGCAAAGGGCTAAGGCCTTAACGACGAAAGGAGAGACTACGGTCTCCCCCATTTAAAGCAAAAGGCTAAGGCCTTAACGGCGAAAAGATAGACTACGGTCTCCTCCATTAAAAGCAAAGGGCTAAGGCCTTAAAGACGAAAGGAGAGACTACGGTCTCCCCCATTAAAAGAAAAAGGCTAAGGCCTTAACAACTAAAGGAGAGACTACGGTCTCCTCCATCAAAAGTAAAAGGCTAAGGCCTCAACAACGAAAGGAGAGACTATGGTCTCCTCCATTAAAAGCAAAAGGCTAAGGCCTCAATGACGAAAGGAGAGACTACGGTCTCCTCCATTAAAAGCAAAAGGCTAAGGCCTCAACGACGAAAGGATAGACTACGGTCTCCTCCATTAAAAGCAAAGGGCTAAGGCCTTAAAGACGAAAGGAGAGACTACGGTCTCCCCCATTAAAAGAAAAAGGCTAAGGCCTTAACAACTAAAGGAGAGACTACGGTCTCCTCCATCAAAAGTAAAAGGCTAAGGCCTCAACGACGAAAGGAGAGACTACGGTCTCCTCCATTAAAAGCAAAAGGCTAAGGCCTCAATGACGAAAGGAGAGACTACGGTCTCCTCCATTAAAAGCAAAAGGCTAAGGCCTCAACGACGAAAGGATAGACTACGGTCTCCTCCATTAAAAGCAAAGGGCTAAGGCCTTAAAGACGAAAGGAGATACGACGGTCTCACCCATTAAAAGCAAAAGGCTAAGGCCTTAACGGCGAAAAGAGAGACGACAGTCTCCTCCATTAAAAGCAAAAGGCTAAGGCCTAAACGGTGAAAAGAGAGACTACGGTCTCCTCCATTAAAAGCAAAAGACTAAGGCCTTAACGATAGACTATGGTCTCCTCCATTAAAAGCAAAAGGCTAAGGCCTTAACAACGCAAGAAGAGACTACGATAAATAAAGGGCCACGCCCCAAACAATACAAAAGTCAAAAAAAAAAAAGACACAAAGAAGGCAAAAGCAATTGTCATGAAGTCGCCAAAAATCTTATTAATAAATCACAAGATTACAAAATGGTCTCGATTACAAGAAAGAGAAGGAAAAATCCTAGCTAACCACCATGACCCCCGTCGCCCTCCTCCGCGCCGACCGCACCATCTTTGCCTTCGTCCTGGAATACCCTATCGATCCAGGATTCGGTGCCCAGCTGGTCCACATCCGCAAAGGAATTGCCCGGTTGGCCCGGAGAGTCAGGGTCATACCCACAAGCCTCACGTGAGACCCTGACCAGGCGATGCTGAGCTTCAACCTCCACCTCGATGGCTCTACCAGCGGCCACAACTCCTCAAACACGGTCCGCCTCGCCTCAGCGTACACGCGCATGTCATGACCCTCGCGGGACGTGTCGCTAGCCGAGGCAACGGTCTCCACCTGCTGAGGAACGACCACCTTGGCTGTGGCTGTCTTGAGATCGGCGGTAAGGGCATCAACCCTGGCACGCAACTCTGCCGCCTCCATCATCGCCACACGACCAAGGTCCAACTCTCCCTCCCGCTGCTAGAGAAGACTCTCCAACTCACCATTTCGGGTCACAACGGCCAGCAGGTCCGCGTCCGCCTTCTCTAGGTGGGCCGTACGCTTTTGCAGCTGCTCCCCCGCCGCCTTCAAGCCCTCGAAAGACTCGAAACTGAGGGTCTTGAGTGTAGATGTCCGCCTGCGTTCATGCTTATCCTGGACCTCTCAGTATTTTTTCGACGCCTTTCGGAGGGCGGCAACCTTCTTCCGCTCCCTCCGCTCGCGCTCCACCACCAAGATGAGGGTCTGTAAGAAAAAAGGAAAAAAAGAAAAGACAAGTCAAAATGGCGAAAAAACCTTAGAATTCAAGAGAAAACAATGCGAAGCAATGACCAAATCATACCTGTAAGGCGGCACCAGCAACTCGACGAGACAGGTCTTTGTCGCTTACGGACTTCAGAGATTCCGCCTCGGCAGCCCCGCACGGCAAGGACATGTCCGCTGCGGCCATCTTGCTCTCCAACAACAAGTTATATCCCATGGGGATCATAAGTCGACGATTGGGACCCGTCACTGTCATGTCCACCCGGGCATAATCCTGCTACGGCACGTCCGTGGGATCAGGAGCCTGTTCGAAAGCAGCCTCCTCCTCCTCTATAGCCTCACCGGTGACAGCCAACGCACTATCGTCCTCGATACGCGGAGGAGTGGCATTTCCCATGATATCCCTTAAGAGGGTCGCCCTCTCCGATCGGATGGCGTCACCCATAAAGACCAGTCTCGACTCAGGTCGGCGAGTAATCACCTCCCTTTGTTCCACGGCCACCCCTTTTCCAAGGAGTAGCCTACGCCTCTTCCGCTCCAACGGTTCATCGTCCGATGGAGCGTCTTCTTCAATAGGAAGAGGTGGAGGCGAAATGTCCACTCTGGATGCCGGGTCAATCACCGACTCAATTACAGGACAAGAAGTCCCGGGAACGTCAGCAAAGATCGACTCCCGAATTATAGCATCACCCTCCGGACGGGCAGCGTCGGCAACATCATCACCAGACGCTCCCATGTCCACTCGATCATCCTCGGGCTGAACAGCCTCAGGGATATTCTCCCTGACGAGAAACACAAGTTCGGAATCCGACGACGAGGAATTGGCGGCACGGCATCTCCGTCTCTGCGGTACACTCCGAGCTGCCAAACATAATTAAATAAGTGTGTCAGATATAAAAATGATGACGTCCAAATGAAAGACAAGTTCGCCAAATCAAAAGTCACCACCATACCTGGAAGGCCATATTTCGTAGTGAAGGGGACCCACGTCCTACACTCCTCAGCAAAGGGGATCAACCGCCCCACCCAGACTTTTATGTCCGATACGGATTTGGGCGTATGCGCCTTCGCTGCATCCACAAAAAATATTGAGACGACGAAAAGTCGAACAGACATAAAAAAAGTAGACATAAGAAATAATACTTACGAATGTCGTTCCACGCCTTGGGAAATCCGGCCGGGTCCGATACCAAGTCCGAGGTTCGGACGAAAAAGTATTTCAGCCAGAATTGACGGTTGGGTTTGTCGTCCGCTTCGACGACCAGGCCCTTCGTCCCTCAGTTTTTTAGTTGAAGCATTGTCCCTCTCATGAAGCCGTGACTGAACAGCTGCAGCATGTGGTATACTGTGACGTCTAAGCCGGCTTACTCGGCGTACGCCGTCAGTATATGACATATCTTCCATGTATAGGGGGTAAGTTGAGCCGGACATACATTGTAGAACCGGCACAGCTCCTCCGCCAACGGATAAATGGGGAGTTTGCACCCCATTATGAAAGGGTACTCGTAAAAGGCGCAGAACCCAGGCTTATGTACATTGGCAAGGTCCCTTCCAGCCACCTGCATAACGGCTGCCTCCGGAATCTGGCAAGACGCCCGGAGGTCATTTAGGAGAGGTTCGGTGTAAGTAGACCTCTCCCATGCAGGTGTATTCACTTTTGTCGGGAAATCCCTCTGAACATATAGTTCGCGGGGGAGGAGATTATCTACAGACAAGGGGACGAGCGGTTTGCGAGGTTTCTTGCCATCCCTTGATGGTTGGGAAACCCTGGAGGTAGCCTCACCCTCTTCTGCTCCCCGGCGGAGACTACCCTTAGCCATTTTAGAAGTTTTTTATACTAAAAGTATAACGGTAAGACACAAGGTCAACGTGAAAGGTTGCAGTTCTATCAAGAAAAGATGAGAAATAAAAATATTGGAAAACTTTCTGATGATCCAAAGAATGAAAAGTCTTGAAACCATTCACTATTTATAATAAGTCATTACACGAGATTCGAAGAGTTTTGCACCAGAAAAGGGGCGGGAAACCAAAACGTCAAATCTTCTTTATGGCCTGCCTCGAGAACAACATCAATTATGACGTACGCCGTCAGCAAACGACGGTTCAGAAGAACATGCCACGTGTATATATATAGATAGATCCAATATGGGTCGACTTTATCCACCCATTGCAGATATAAGCCGAATACATCTCCAATATGCAGAGGGACTAACTGTATGGGGCCGAATCGGATGTAAGGCGGGGCGAGTATATATACACATATAGCCGACTCGGATGTAATACGGGTCGAGCACGTATCCTGACGCGGTCGTAGACGCCAGATGGCACCCTCTTTCGTGTCCGTACGATGAAAAGGGTACGCCCTCGACTGTAGTGGCGTATCAGCAGGCTCGCCCGAGCAGACGTCCCGACTCCCCCTTCCCTATACCTTCGTTGTAATAGTAATAGCTTTGGGACGATGTAATGTATTGGCGAGGGGGTCATCCTTCTATATAAGGAAGGGTCCCCCTCATTTGTAAGACAAGTATTATTGATCATTAATAATACAAGTCTCTCTTGCTCTATCATTTTCTCTCTATTTTATCTCTTTATTGCTCACTTGCTCAAACACTCCATTGAGATCCACTACATTCTTACAAAGGCAACTTATATACGAATCCAAAGATCGATCTTTAAGAAATATTACTATTGATTCCGATTTACCCTTTATATAATCTTTAATTGTTCCTACCTCATAAAGCAATCGATAGCTTTTGGGTCAAACACTTTTGTCAAAAACTTCGAGGAAAGCTCACTTGTAGGAGCGGTCAAGCTGCGACAATTTCACCTCATATCAACCCAAAGTATATGTCGGAATTACTAAATTAACCGTAAAAAAACCAAAAATTTCACAAGCTAGCTGTATCAACTAACAATAAATTGACCAAAGCAAAAGGCGATTACCGAATTACTTCTTTTTGTAAGTTGCAGTACTTTCCCTGCATGTGAATGAAGTTCTGTAGTCAAACTAGTTCTATTATGGTGGGATCTAAATTGCATTAAAGGAAATTATCTCAAAGTCAGATTATCCCACTATCCAAAATTAGCGGCAAAAATTGGAGAACATCATCAACTGCTACGTACCAAGGACTGTAAATAGTGGAGGATGACAATAATTCTTGAGAATATAACCTTCTTTTTTTTGGTATTTGAGAATAGAACTTACTTCCTTGACCAAAACAAAAAGCTTACTTCCTCGTTTAAAAAAGAATGACAATATCTGGAATGCCAAAGTCAGCCCATCTAGTACTTTTTTAGTTGTTATTGTTGTGAATTTGGATATTCAATTTTAACTTTTAATTTTAGATTTTTCGTAAAAAAATGCTTTTAATCATTAACTTAATTTTAATATTAACATTTTGAAAAAAAATCATAATGAAAGAAAAAATATTAACTTCTCAAATCTATCTATATAGAAGAGTAGAAGCAAACCACTATATTAAGACAAGCGTCTTAACCACAAAAAGCCAAGTGTCATTGTTAAGATAAAATAAACTACTTCTAACTAACCTTCAATTCAATTTTAAAATTTGAGTTGATGGGTTACACTACTTGAATTAATAAATATAAATATCTTATAATTATCAATAAAAAACAAAAATACAAAAAAATATTTCACTCATTCAAATCCCACCTTGTGGGAATATACTGGGTTGTTGTTGTTGTTGTTACCAATTTAAATTGAAGAGTAATTTCTTCCTAATATACTTATAGTAGTGTGAGTGTGTATTGTATATGAGAGTAGTTAATTATTATGAGAAAAATCGTACATATACATATAACTAAAATCGTAATAAACAATTAATCATAAATGAAGAATACTAAAAAAAATCAAATGATATCGTAAAATACATATACTAAATAAATTTCTCATGTAGGAAAATTTAGTTAATAAATAGAAATCATAATTTTATAATGAATTATTGGAGTAGTTATTATACAAAATTGGTGAATTTATTAATTGTTCACATGTCAATTTAACAATAATAATGGATTATCCAATATTTAGAAGAATCAAACGAGATTGGAGTCTAATAGACTTTGATTGAGACATTTTCGTCTGAAAATATCTCAATTAAAGTCCGTTCCCCATTTTCCATACATTTTTATCTATTAACAATATTATTATACTAAATATTGGATAATATAATAAAGAAAAATACATAACAAAAAAGTTATTCAATGACTATATGATCTGGAGCAACTTGTCTTGATCTTATATTAGGATGCGAGGAAAGAGAAAGAAGGTGATAAGCAAGGAGATAAGTCCTTTTAATTTAATAGATATTTTATTCATCAAAATTCAGATAATATTATCGAGAACAACAAAATAAAATTTAAAATTAATTTTTTTAAGATTAATAAAATAGTTATCTTCTCTCATATTACAAAAAAAAAAGTGATCCGACAAAAATATTAAATAAAGTAATATGCTAATAAATCTTTCTATTAAAAATGTATAATTACTAAATATTGGATAATATATAAAACAAAAAAGTCCTTCAATAACTATATAAGTACTTTTAGTTTAATAGAGATTTTATTATTAGGTATATCGTATTGACAAATAAGATAATAATTTAAATTTATTAAAGTAATACAATTTAATATGTTCAAACAAGCCCGATTAGAATTTAATTCAACTAATACTGTTTAATACTGACCGCGCATCGCGCGAATACGACTACTAGTATTAATAATATCATTCTTTGTAGAATTAGATAGTTCTAAAATGCAAATGAACTCCCGTTTTTGCCCTTAATTTTCAGGATTATCTTAATACTGTATTTTTTAATCGTAGCCCTAAATTATTTTGGATGCTTCTAATTTCCTGGAATTTTCTATGCTCTCATTGACATAGCATAGTTTACAAATGTCGAGAAACCTCCTTAATAAACTACATGGTTTTAAAACAGGAGTTTATCAGTTTGAAATCAGTGTTTGGAAATTCTTTCATCCTCCATCTCTCAGCATTTTGCTTTTTCCCTGTGAATATCATTCTAGAGCTAAGACAGCCTAGTTAATGGTTTCTCTTAACATTCATTTCCCTGTCTTTTAGCTGTTGGAGCCATCCTTTGACTATGGAAAATTGTTGCCTTCTTGAGGTAGATGTCAATGGCCAAGAATTATTTTTGGTGGACAAGGTAAACTGAGAAACATACATTTTACTACTATATTCTGTTTCCTATTGACAAATTTTTGTCATTGTCATTGAATTTTATTAAATCCAAATTTTGTGTTTAGTACGCTTTTGTCATTTCCTTTGAGAAAAATGCAGCCTTTAAATATCTGGACTAACCATCTTGTATTAATGCTTTTTAATCTTCTGCAGACTATTCTTGTATCTCTCTCAGGGAGATTAAGAAAATTATTCAGTAAGTTGACAGGGAAAACAAGAAGGCTAAAATTAATTTTCGACAAATTTCCAGGAGGTGCTGAGTGTTTTGAACTCATTGCTAAGTTTTGCTATAATGGTGGTAGGATAAAGATTACTCCTTTTAACATGTTTCAACTGCATTGTGCTGCAAATTACCTAGAAATGAATCAAGAAATGCAGGGGAAACCAAATTTGGTCGAGCAAACGAGTTCTTATTTTCAGAAGATTCATCACATGACATGGTCTGAGTTAATAACTGGCTTGGAAAAGTGCCAACAACTCCTTTCATTCTTGCCATCTTCATCTATACTTGAAGAGTTCTTGGATTGTGTTGTTGGAAGGCTTGAATTTCATAACATTTCTAGCCCATGTCCATCTTCTTCCGACAATTCGTCAATGCAGTTTTCAGGGGATATTAGTACAGAAAGCAAGGGAATTTACAGTTCTCAAACAACCTGGTGGTTTGCAGATCTTGGATTCTTGAACCTTAATATGTTCAAGAAGATTATAGAGACAATGATATCTAATAAATTGGATCATTCTGTGATCTCTTCATTCCTGTTTTATTACAAAAGAGTGAAATGTCCCACTGCTTCATCAGCTCAGAAATGCAGAATCATTGAGACATTAATCAAGTTCCTTTCTTCTCTTGATAGGAGTTTTATCTCTATTAGAGGTCTATTTGACATTCTTCAGGCATCTTTTACCTTGAAAATGAGCAAATGTTCAATGGTGAAGTTAGAACATTTAATTGGTTCCCAGTTAGATAGAGCTAAACTTGATGATTTGCTTATTCATTCTCCAGCAGGGGAAAAAAGTGCTTATAATGTTAATTTAATTCTGAGGTTGCTTGACATATTCTTCTCCAATAGCCGCGAAAAATTATTGATATATCAACTGAAGAAAGTTGCTGAGTTAATAGATCTATATATCATGGAAGTGGCACCTGATCCTTGTCTTAAACCTTCCAAGTTTTTGGCATTGGTAGCAATAGTGCCTGATATTGCAAGAGAATCATATGACAGAATTTATTTTGCCATGGATATGTATCTCAAGGTAAGACATCTTTCACTAGTGTTTTCACTCTCAAACTGAATTGAACTAACATTTCATTTTAGGATTGAACTTATATACGCTGAAACTACAATTTAACATGTTATAGTAGGTAACTTACAATTTATTATAGGTTACAAATCCATACTTATTATATAGAGCTACCTTCAATTTCCATTTAATCATTTTGTAACACCATTAATGCATATAACTTAATTAACTCTTGCTTTTATAACAGGTACATAACTATGGTTTATCTGAAGAAGAAAAGATAAAGATGTGTGGTGTCCTGAGCTATGAGAAGATCTCTGAAGAAATTCTCAAGGACCTTGCTCAAAATGCAAGCTTTCCAGCTTGTGCATTGATCACTGCAAAAGTCATAATGCAGAACAGGCTCAGTTATTCAGTCACAAGACATACCTAAATACTTAGTGATCATCATTAGAATCAATGTGGTCTTTGAAATGCAATTAGCAGTGGCATTGTATATACTAAGTCTTGAGTAAGAGGCTAGGAAAATCAAGTTTTGTTAGCATACAGTTAATCTTTTGACTTGCAGCAAAGGTGCATCCCATTTTCATTTTATTTTCCAGGCGAAAAGAATAACATTATCAATCAAAGCTCCCCTAATAAATACTACCTCCGTTTCATATTATTTGAGTTAGTTTGACTCAGCATATAATTTAACAAAAAAGAAGGAGACTTTTGAAAGTTGTAATTTTCAAAGCTTAAGGGGTAAAAGGTTTGTGGGGTCATGTCATTTGTGTGTATAAAAACTTCTCATTAAGGCCAAAAAGGGTAAAATGAAGAGTTTGAAGTTGAATTATTTTCAAATCTAGAAATGTATCCATTGTTTTGGAACAGACTAAAAAGGAAATACCTCATTTAATATAAAACATAAGGAGTATATAAATATATACTTTATAAAAAGGACTATAAAGAATTTGAGCTTAATATAATGAGTGTACACATATACAGACTGCTGATAATATGTAAATTTTCTCTGATTATAAGGACCATTAAACTTAGACTTTTTTACAAGATTTTAAACATGCTTGTAGTTGTAGGTGGCATTAGCGTTAAGCTTGCTTACGATGGTACAGGAGAATCAAATTAAACCCCACATCCCTCGGCCAGTTGCATGCCATTTTGTACAAAATACTTATTGGCTAAAACGATCCAACGATACTCTTAATATTGGTGGTAAAAGCACTAAGCCGAGCCCCAGGGGTGGCTCAAAGACTTTTTTGTGGCCTAAAACCAAATATTACGAGGGGCCTTAATTTTTTCAAAATTATTATTTTTTAATTTGAAGTCCATTTTTCTATTTTTTTTAGATGCAAAGTTATTAGTAACTTTTTTATAATCAATTTTTTTCTAATAATTCTTACTCAATTGACGATATAGCTAATCCATTTGACATCTCTTGAGACATTATTGAGCTTAGTTAAGTTTTCTCAATTTTAATTTCGAAAAACTTATCTATATTTACTTAAAAGGAAGAAAGTCATCCTGAGATTTTGCCAAGTGTCATGTGCATAAAGAGCCATGTAGCTATTTTTAGGACAAATTAGTTAATTTAGGTAAAATTAGTTTCTTTTTTAAATTTTGAATTTGAAAATAATTAAAATGTATATTATTTAAAAATAAAAAGAAAAAGAAACGGTACTTTCTACTCTTTATATCTACCATATTAAGGAACACGGTAATTTTTACACTATTTCTTTTTTTTTTGGGAAAGCAATGCCTATTTGCCCTAAAATACCAATCCTAGATTCGGTTCTTCAATCACACGACCTCTCACCACAATTCCAACTCCTTACCCACGATCTCTTCCGCGCTTCATTCTCATCCCACGATCTTTCACCATGATTTCAACTCCTCACAACAAACTCTTCTGCGCTACATTCTTAGTGACATGATTTCACAGTTTTGTCAAATTAGTTTTCTTTTTTACTGTATATAATTCTATTCTTTCTTCCAAGTGTTCTTATCAAACAAATTTTGGACTACGATAGGTGTTTGAATCCAACAATTGTCTAACCAAAACTTAAAATCTGTCGAATCCAAGGGCGAGAAAAAAATTAATAAAAGTGAGAGTTTTACCGTCTGTGAGAAAGATTTGAAGGTATAAAATTGTTATTGCTTAACTTTCCCAAGTTTTATTTCTCTTTATACGTTTAAAGGATGTATATTGAAATACTTTTTCTTCCAATATACTACTTTAAAGTAAGTATACGATATGTAATGTACTTTATGCAAAAATTTGTTAAAAGGGAGAAGTGCTTCCCTAAGCTCGAAACCTTATGAAGGTTTCTCCGGATAGATGCGCATGAGAAATAAAAATGCTTTTAACATGAACTCAAAAGCATAATATTCACATGAGATAATAGACTGGCAATATAGGAAGAGGATGGTATGAATTAGTTGATCTTCTTATCAATGATCTTTTTTTCCTCTCAAATTGTTTTCTTAATTCAGATAGTTGCATTTAAGTACTTATGATATTTGGTTTACCATGAACTTGGTACTTTGTGCAAATTGATGCTCAATTTAATTGAGAGGTTCTTATTGAGTGTAATTCTGTTCCGGTAAATTTTTTCTTAATTTTTGAGTTTATACATGGATACTTCTTTGATCATCGTCTATTTTGTGTGCAGTATTGTTAAAAGTTCCCTTTCGAAATAATACAACAATTTATACTTGATGAAAATGTTAGCATTTTTAAGGAGCATCGACATTTAATACATTTGTGATCTGTTTATATCTTCAATAAAGACACACTCGAAAGGACTATATAGAATAAATTTCTGGCTTAGTTGCTATAGTTGTTGATTTATCTTAATTATGTGTGTGGAATATCTTAAAGTTTGATTAACAGATTTTCCTTTTTGCATTAATCACTTATCATTCTTTATAGATATGCCTAGATTGTTTACAATTCTACCAAATCTGGTGATCTATATGCAATTGTTCAGACCTGTAAGTTTGGAATTTGTAAAATGTATTATAATTGAATTTCTGTTATAATTTTTTTGTCGAGAATGGTGTGTTTTATGTAAAATATATTAATTGAGTTTCTCTATGTAAAATCTATTATAATTGAGTTTCTGTATGAAATTTTTTGTCAACAATGGTATGCTTTTAATTCATCCAAACTTAAACTCATGTAATATTATATTTGTATTTTGGTTAACCTTATAACTAAGAACCATGTTTCATTAGATTTTCTTAGATATGGTATAAATATCAAACTGGAGGACTAAACAAATTGACTTTTGAGGCAAATGAAAAGTCTCAAGTACAATTGTACGGAATAATCATGTCCTGTAACTGTTCTTCATAAATTTTTAATTGGCTTCTTCAATAGTTTATGAAAACTTACTCTTTAGCAAGTAAAGAGTTTACTTGGTCATATGAATAGTTATTGTTAGTCCGTCTGATGATTGTGCTTTGTGTCTATCCCTAATGTTTATACATTTAATGAGATGGATTACTATGATACATGAAATAATTATGATTTGTGAATTACTGGTTAAAATGATACTATAGTCACCTTTCAATTGAAGTATAAAGATTTTCTTTTAAATCAGCATCTTATAAATTTTTATGCAGGTTTGGAAAGTCTTGAACAACACAAAAGGTGAATACACATCTATCATCAGTGGGGGAAAAATAGGATGAGTAGTTAATTTTCTTTTGTATTATCTACTCATCATATAGATACATAGTAAATAGTAATTGTATGATTAATACGACAAGTTAGCGAGCTAATTGTATCCTGAAATGAAAATAAGGCTCTGATCATGTGGTCACCCATATTATTTTTAAAATGAATGTACATAATTTGTCTATTTGTCCATTTGTCCTCTTTGGCCTTTAGTGTCAAATTTGGCAATGTATCCTTTAATTTCTTATTTTATGTGAATTTGTATTATGTCGTATGCATTTAGGAATTTGTCTTGGCTGAAAAATTTGACGATTAAATGTTTGCAACATGTTGATAATTTAGGAAGCATAAAGTGATGTAGCAATTTGGTTGAGGAAGGTTTATATTGCAAATAAGTTTATTCAAAGTTATTTTATGATATGATTCAACCTTGGACTTTGGTGATTTTGTTAATTCATTTGTTGGACTGAGGTTTCCGGCATAGGAGTCGAGGCAGAAGAGTTTATGAAAGTTGGTTTGAAAAGGGTGATTTAATTTAACTACTTAGAATCATATTCAAGATGAAGGATGATGTTTGGAGTAAAAATGATTTGTTGGTGAATTTGTAATTTTCATTTATTATTCTTCTGTGTGATAAAATTAAGCTAATGGCATGTTGTCCTTCTACAAGAAAATAAAGTATTTGCTTTAGGCCCCAAGCTCTTGAGGCCCCCAAAATTTTGATGTAGTATTAATTTTATAGCTTAATTACATATTTTATTTTATTCTTTTGAAAGTTATAAAGTATGGACATGAACCAAAAAAGTTGATTCATCTTGATATCAGTTACTCCTTTCATCGAAAAACTTATTTCTACTGAAATAACGGTAATATGAGCTATTAATAGTATTCTATATGCAGTATAGACATTTGGGAAAGAATCAAATCTTTTTATTTGATTTAGTATATCGAACTGTTATCATCTAATTTTACTATTTTCCTTAACACTTTTAATTCAGAAAATAAATCTGAACCATCAATATTGGATTGATGATTATGCTTCCAGGAACACTCAAGATTAAGGAATTATTTTTCCAAATCTCCATCATCTAGTGATCTCAGTTTTTAACGCTAAATAGAAACAAAAAATATTTTCATATGCTTCGAATTGTTCAAATCTATTTTGAAGTAACCAAAAATAATTCTCTGTATATAAAGTAATTAACTCTGAAGGATTATTCGAGAGATTCTGAGACTCAATATCAATATTCTCATCAAATTATTTTTCTATATATCACGCGTTTTTTATGAAGTTCGGGTTTATTTTTCATTTTAGATGCAATTTCCTTGGTAGACATCATACCGGTTGTAAATTTGTTTATCTCTTAAGCTTTTAAGATCACAACCTTTAAAAATTTTCTTTTTTTCTTCTTTCTTAAACTCCAAGCAAAGTTAATCTACCTCGTCTAAATTCAAAAAATATGTATAATATATTAGTTGTAACAAAAAATGACCCCTACGAATATGGGACCTAAAGCTAAACGACCCAAAGATACTCTTTAACATGGTATACATGTAGATATCATTCGCTTTGGCCTCGCACTATAAAAATATACAACTCTTTATAAGTAAGTTCTTTTTTTTCTACTTTCGAGTTTCGACGTGGAACTTCACTCTGACGAACCTAACAAACACTCCATACTATTCAAACGTACATTTCAAGAGAAAAAAATATATAAGAAAAGTGAATTTCTCAAGTTTTCATGAAGCTTTTCTTTGACAGTTCGATCCCTACTAATATAGAGGAGTAACAAACAGCTGAAGAAAAAGAGGAAAAAAAACAGTTATCGACTTATAGGATTTTTGTCTTTTTGTCCTTGTCTTTGTCTAATATTGGAGCCAAAGAAATTCATTAATTTATTAAATGGATGTTTCTGAAGAATATTTACAGAGTGTATCGAGCCAAGACTTTTTCTAATACAGAATCTCCCAGCGACTAATGCGGCTTGTTACAAGCACATTTGTGGGGCTCGCCAACACAATTAATGCCCTCATTGTTATTTGTATACATGTGTTACAGTTTCTATGTGTATGGAAAGTTTCATTAGTAATTATATACACCTCTTTGGCTCTTTACTCGATCCATTATTCCTTTCAACAATTTGAGAAAGAAAACTTAATCTGTTTAGTACTGTAGGCATCAACAATTGATCTTCCTAAACTGGTTTTGGAGTATAATTCATTTAACTATTAATATTAAAATACACTGACATAGTCTTGCTTGTTTAATAATTTCTGTCTCAACAAAATGAAACTATCTCACTATAGAGGTTCCTGTATATAAAAACACTTACTCCCTCCTGTTCACAATAAGTGACAAATTTGTTTTTTAATTTTATCATAATAAGTGTTTATTTATATAATCAAAAAAAAATTCAATTTATTTTTTCAAAATTATCTTATGTACGTATCTTAAAAAATCATTTACTCCTATTATGGGCCCGTTTGGATGAACTTGTTTTAAGTAACTTTTTAGCCAAAAGCCGAAAGTTAGAAATTCTAATTTTTGACTTTTTGCTTATTTTTGTTATTTTAGCTTAAAAACAAGTGCTTAAAAGCATTTTTTACTTTATCCAAACACTACAAAAATAGCTTAAAAGCTATTTTGGCTTAAAACATACTCCCTCCGGTCCAAAATAAGTGATTTTTTGGATGTTTTCACACATATTAAGAAATTCACTTTTTAGCATTAATTAGCAATAGAATTGACCATTTTAACCTAACTAACTCACATAAACACTCCTAACACATATTCCAATACTATTTACTCCAAGGACAATGTAGGAAAAACATCATTAAGTCATTCTTGAAATCCGAAAAAATCACTCATTTTGGACCACAAAAAAAGGCCGAAAAATTACTTATTTTGGACCGGAGGGAGTATAAAATAAGCCAATCCAAATGGACTCTATAACTATGGTACAACATTTAATGAATGGTAGTTTAGTCACAATAATTATTTTCATCTAGAATTTAGTGTTTTTTTAATGGGTGCGCCAAAAATAAATTGGTCCTTCTTGTGGACCGGAGGGAATAGTATTTTCTTTTTTAATTTCTAAGAAAAATCTAAGTCATAAAACAAGATTAGGCAAAAAATAAAACTTAGAAGTGTTACGTATATAGTATATTGTTGGAATAAGAGGTTTGACTCAACAAGCTATAGCTGTGCCTGAGGCAAACAAGTTGGTATGTTATAGAAGCAAACACAAAACATGAAATAGAAGATAATACTCCCTCCGGTCCAAAATAAGTAATTTTTTGCTTTTTTTGTGGTCCAAAATAAGTGATTTTTTCGGATTTTAAGAATGAATTAATGATATTTTTCCTACATCAAATGGAGGCAAATGTGGAAATATTTTCAAGCCCTCCAAATTTTGTGTTATATGATCAATTCTATTGTTAATTAATGCTAAAAAATGACTTTTTTAATATGTGTAAAAACATCAAAAAAAAATACTTATTTTGGACTGGAGGGAATAATGATTAGTAACCAAAAGGGTTTCGATGTTTGAGAAATATTTTTTGCTTTGATCAACAAAAAGAAAAACAGAGTGAAAAGGAAATGGTTACGATACGTTTGCAGGTCTTGTTGGAGAAGGGAGGCGCCTATTAAATGAAAGCGGAACTTCAAAAAATAAAACTCTAGGTGAAGCAAACATTCTTGAAATGAAGCAAATAATGCATCTTGGTTTGGCTTTGGAAGTTTCGAACGACAAACATCTTTGAATGTTGTGATTACCTTTTTAGGCTTCCCATATGTTGAACTCAGTGTGCATTTATTAGTCAACAAAGTGAAAAGCCTTTTGGTATTATTCTCTTCTGTCCATAATAATTGTCCAATTTATTTTTATTTTTATCCAAAATAAGTGTCTAAAAAAAATTCAATTTATTTTTATTCTTTTCCCTCGTATGAATATCCCTAAACAAATTTCTCTCGCATCACATTAACTTACTGAATAAGTGTAATTTAGTCATACTAGATAATTTTGTATAGGATTTAATATTTTTTTAATAGGCGTGCTGAAAGTAAATTGGACACTTATTAGGGACCGGAAAGAGTAATAACTCCTCCCCCCTCCAAAAAAAAAAGAAAAATTACAAGAAAATACACATGACTTCACACCATAACAAAAAATGGCCCATATTTTTAAGTTTTACCCCACCTAGCCCACATTGTACATATTTTGAAAAAACTTGCAAATTTAAAATTTGTGTTCTTACAACCATTGCTTCTAAAAGCTATGGGGTTAATTCTTTGTTCTCACAACCAATGTTTTCTGTCTCTTCTTCTCACATCTTCTACATATGATTCAAGGGACCGTATATTTTCTGCTTATCCTAAGAAATTTGAAGAGTAGAAGTCCACCATTGAAGATCATTCAAAGATTTGGTTATGAAATTGTTTTTTTTAATTTGTTAGTTGTTTGGATTAGATGTTGTTCCAATTGATTGAGAATATCAAAAGGAGTTCAAAATTTAAATTTGAAGTGATTTGGAGTAGATTTGGGCAAGAATTAAGTTAAACTTCAGAAAAAATGCAAGGAAGAAGACGAAGTAATTTTTTTGTATAATTATGTATAATCTTATATAATAGTGTATAGGAGTGTATAAACACACATTATACACTATTATACACTTTTATACACCTTTATACAAGCATCTGTAGACAAACTTCTTTCACAATTTTCAGTTGTAATTTTTGTTCTAAACCAGTCCAAATCTCCATTAAATGACTTCAAATTTTATATACAACCTCCTTATACTATTTCTAACAAGTCTAAATGATACCCACTCCAAATTTCTCACAAAATCAAATTTGAAATTTAAACCCACATATTTAAGCTTGTTAAAAATTTAATTTTCACCACCCAAATGAATTTGGTTTGTTAAATTAATATTTGAGTCACAATTACTATTCGAAAATTAATTTAGAAGTTTGACGAATCTTTTTTAAAAGTTAAATAGTGATTTGAGAACCTATTAGAGTTGGATGTTGAATCTTAGCATATTATTTTTGGGTTAGTTGATTGTAAATTGAAATATAGGCTATAAAATTGAAAAGTATGGAGCTCAATTGTTCTAATGTGAAATTTTCCCAAAAAAAAAGTACCGAACAAAATGGAAATAGGACTGTACGATTTATTATTTATCCATAAACATTAATATAACTCAATTTTTTTTCGAAATGTTATTAACTAGATATGAAAATAAAGCGAAAAACAAATTGAATATGATAATTTAGCAGATATGATAACAGAATGTAAAATACAGAAAATAATTGTAGGAATTAAAAATATCGGGATTTTTATACTGGTTCGGATTCAATGTAAATCCTAGTCCAGTCCTCCTGGATTGCTGTTAGGAATGACATGCGATACGGTGTGATACGGGTTCTGTCTGAACCCGCGAAATTTAAACTCGCCCTGTCCCGTTCCGCATATAATTTAAAACCGCATTCACCCGCCTTGCCCTGCCCCGCCTCGCGCCCGCATTTTTTTTAAAATTTATAATAGTGGCACAGTAGTTATTCGGACGATTCTAACAATTAGCAACCCATTCTCGTGATGTTTCAAGTTTCAATTGTTACTGTAAATGTGAAAGATCTTTGTTTCCAATTTGAAAGAAATAAGAAAATTCATCCCACTTTAACAAGCACGTTATTAACTCCATTCTTACTATAGAATTGTTTTATGGCGATATTTTATTGCTTGGAGGATTGACTGTAATAAACAAACAATGAAGTGTTATCTGTTTCAGAAAACCAAAGTGTGTTATTCATTTGTATTGGTATTCACTCTTTTCTTTCTTCTAAATAAAAGAAATACTCGTTGTATCTTATATTACAAAAACAAAAAAATCTAATTAGTGAAAACACGATCTGTGAAACCAAAATATAAAATTTGTGAAGTGAAATTTGAAGCTTCATTTAATAAATAAGATCGTTTAATAATTATTACAGTAGATAATAAAAAATAAATTCTCCTCTTGATTATTGAATCTGATCAAATCAATGTGAAGGTGGTAACCTTTTATCGAATGAGGTAAACGATAATACACCGACATTGCGGGTTAAGATCCCCTCCAGTATTCTTTCCTCCAGTATTTTTAATGGGGGTGTAGGATGCTGCTACGTGTTACAAAATGTTTTAAAGGCCAGGAATTGCTTGACACTTCAAGATCCATTTTATAGTATTTCTATCCTATTATTTTAGCAGAGAAAATTTAAAAAAAAAATATCAGATGACAATCCTTTTTCTGGTCTCCGTTGCGTGAACTTCCGATGCCGGCTACATAACCCATAGAACTTATTTCAAGATTTCACGTTAAAACTAATTAAAGACTTGAATTTTGATGCCGCTCTCAATTTTACAATGATTCTTCTGTTTCTTGTTTGCTGAAATATAACATATACGAGCAAAGGCCAAAAGATGCTCACCAAACAAAATTGTGTATCAGTATTGTAATAACTCTTGCTATTGTGGAATCCCAACAATGAAAACAACAAAGATGAAGGCAGAAAAGAGTTTAGGGTCATCGTTTGTGAAAACAAGCAATTTTCATGAAAGCTAAATGAAATGAAGAACGAGAGGTAATGGCAAAATATGAGAAGAGAGGTGCTACATTAAATGAAGTGAGATGGAGAAAAGAAAAATGGTAGTGTTGCTCTTATGAGCAAGAAACACCCAGACTTACAACTGTGTGGCTTCATGTCACCGACGTCGGAAGTTCGCAGTGCTAGGTTATTTGGTGCTTTTGATGAACTAATAGGAATTAATTAATTTTGCAATCAACAAAATCATGGCCGTTAAATTTTTTGTAACACGTGACAGCATCCTACACCCCCATTGAGAAATACTGGAGGAAAGAATACTGGAGAGGATCTCAACCCCGAAACTGCCACTAGTTTGCTCTCAAACGAAAAATTATTATTTAGTCTTTTAAAATTAAATCCCCACCCGTGACCCTCCCCCTCGCATTGTTCTTTTAATTTAAAAATTGAACTCGCCCCGCCCCGCTACATCCCGCACCGCACCCGCACCCGCACCCACATCGCCCTATTGCCAGTCCCATTGGGTTGCAAGAGAGTTCTCTTTAATAAATGAGTTTCTTCAAGTAAAGATGTGGTGTATATCGCTCAGTTTCTCTAGCACTCATTTTTTGATACAATGCCTCACCAGTTATGTACTCTCTTTCTATCCCTGACTTGTTACACAACAGATCTTAGTGAACTATAATGCTTGTTTGCAGTAAAATAAAGAGAGTGATTTGGTTTGATAAAAATATATCGAAACTAGGGATCACAAAGGTGTATAAATACTTTGGTGGGAGGTAGAGGCTTGACAACCCAAGAAATTTGATCCTTGGAAGAACTGATTCCTTTCAAGAATAAGAAATGATCCGTTGCTTCGCTTCACTTGATTTCTCCTTGATTGTTAGATCTTCCAAATGTGGTCGCTTCCCAGATATTCTCGTATCTTTTAGTCTTCCGTGATTCTGCCCATGATTCATGCCTTTGTCCAAGGCTTATTTGATTTTCTCCAGCTCAGCTAATCATTGTTATTTTTTATTGGTTCGTTGATTAGATTGCGCCGAGATTTTTTAGACCAATCCAGATTTGCTGATCGCATGTTGATTGATTTCTTTCCTATCATGAACATTACAACAATTTTCTTTACTTCTTGAACTTGATTTCATGCACATGTATATTATTTGAATCATTAAAATATGATCTAACTATCTCCTGGCAAAATACTTTAATAAGGAAAAGAAGCAAAAATCAGTCGACTTCCCTGTGTTTTACTAGTCGATGTGACTCCCCCTCAATGTGTGCAGTCGACTTGACATGTCCATGACTTTCTGCTCAATGTGTGCAGTCGACTTGACCTGTTCATGACTCTCCCCTCAAAGTGTGTGGTCGACTTGTACCGACTTGTACATGTATAGTATACCATATATAGAATATGTGCAGTACACAAACACATATAGACACATAGTCGACTTGTACCTGTACACATACACATAATATAGAAGGAGTAATATATTTTTTCATCAGTAAAAAAGGATTAAAAACATAAATAACAGTAAGGCATAAGAAATAAAGAGATCATCCAGCGGCTGGTGAAGCAGCCTACATTAGCAAAAAAAAATTAGAATTATCCAAGGGCTTAAACCACAACCAATAATACCACCAAAACAAGTTGTCAAAAAAACATAGTTTTAAAAAACATCCATACTAGCGGCGCAGGAAGTAGGTAAGGGTGTTGTAGATGGCCTCCTTTAACTGTTCGAAGCTAGTATTTGTAGCGACGCTAACATCATCCAGCCTGTCGTGAACCTCCTTAAAGGCTTTGATGGCATTTTTCCTTACTCTGTGAATAACAACTCTGATTTTTGACACGTCAGACCATGTTCCTTTGTAATAGCATGAATGTCACTTACAATCGACTGAGTGGCGGAAAGAAGATTCTTGATGTCAGAGAGTATGGAGTTAATAGAACTAAGCCTCTCACTAAGCTCAAAACTGTCAAGAGTAGGAAGAGGAACAACTGATGAAGGTTTGGTTTCCATAGGGGCCTACTTTGCTTCACTCTCATCTTTCTTAACTCACGAGCCCTTGATGCTCATATAGCCCATACTAGCAAAAGCTCTAGAATTATAAGACTTGGAGATAGCAATGAAGGTATAGTTGGATAGAGAAATTTGATGGGCTTCCACAATACGAGTAATTGCCATGCCATAGGGTAAATTAATGGGATCTTCAGCAATTTCTATCATGAAATTTATGACCCAGGAGGAAAGCTTGAGTTTGAGTTTGGTGATGAGGCAGTAGACAAATAATGTATCCCTTTGAGAGAAAGTTGAAAAGGAACCAGTACGGGGAAGCAAGGTGGTTTCCACAATATGGGCTAGAACCCGGGTTTTAAAACTTACATCACTAGGGCCCAATTGCTTTGGGAGATTTTCAGAGGGACATTCAACAATGTACTGTTTGGCTTGGTCAAAAGAAATTTTAAAATTCTCAGGCCACACATTTTTAAAAAGAGTAGGGAAAGCAAAACAACGTTAGTGGAAAAAAGAGTTAAACAAGGCACAATTAAGAACAATGCGCTTACCTAGTACATGAGATTCTAGACTATCTGGTTTATTGGAGCGAATATTTGCATAAAACATTTTGACTAGGGGTTCATATACCTTAGGCGGAGGAGCAGAGAGGAATGTTTCCCACCCTTGATAAACAAAGAGTTCTTTAACCTTACAATTGAGGGCTTCCATATCATCAAGATCCACGATTCTTCCATGGGCGATGGCTTGTACTTAAGAGTGATGAAAAGGTCCATATTTGGGGCGTCCCAAAAATTTAGGTCAGACTCGAGTGAGGCAGAGAACTCAACTTTTGATTTCTATGGGGTGGATGAAAAATGAGGATCTTCCATGGGTCGTTTGCCTAAGGTTTTCTCTCCTGGAAGTTGGGAGTGTTCAGAGAAATCACCCTGAGATGAGGCGAAGGCTTCGGAGTGACCAGACCCTAGGTCTACTTGCTCGGGAGGTGCAGAAAGGGTTTTTGCCGTAGAGCGGGTACTTTTTATGGTGGAGGCAGAGGGATTCTTGGAGTATTTCTCCATTGTAGAAGAGGGGATTTGCTCAGGGTTTTGGAGAGAAGATGGAGATGAGAGAACTGAAAGGGTTTTCTAACTTAAGAAGAGGTTTTTGACGGCTGAGTACAGAAAAGGAAAAGTTATCAGTTGAGAAAACGTGATGATTAGCTTTCCATCTCCATACTAAGAACTGATGTGAATGAAGTGAAAAGAGAAGAAAAAACTCAGAGGCGTAATTAATGCGTGGAAAAAAGGACAATTATAGCACTTAAAAACATTTGAGCACATAGGTCCTAAGAGTTATTTGACAAGAAAATAATTCCAAGTAATTTTCTCAAAGTGCAAAATCTTTCCTCTAATGAAATGATGCTTAATATCTATATGATTTGCTCTAAAATGATGCACTGAAATTTATGAAAGACAAATAGCAGTAGAATTATCACAGAAAATTTGTATAGGTTTAAACAAAAGCTCATAGTCACCTAATTGATGGGATATCCACTGTAGTTGTGCACAACATTATCCAATAGCAATGTATTCAGCTTCAGTAGTGGACAAGGCAACTGATGCTTGCTTTTTACTGCTCCAGAATATTAATGCCTTTCTCAGTAATAGACAAATGTCGCTTGTGTGAGCACGTGATTTTTGCTCCAAGCAAATTATTCCAAAAATATATGCAAAAATGATTTTTGTGTGGAAACTTGTTGATAATTGTGTGGAAATACCAAGAATTATTTTGTTTTTGAAAAATAAAGTAAAGAAAATCAAAACAAAATACCATTTTTGTATTAATTAGAAAATACCAAAAAATAGAAACTAATTACTCTAGAAAATTGGAAAATTAAAAGAAAAATACGAAGAAAATACAAGGAATAATAAATATAGGAGTAATACAAAAATACAAAAAAGAAAATAAATAAAAAATATAATACATAAATATAAGAAAATACAAAAGATAATAAAAAATACAAAATACAATATGTAATACAAAGAAATTGGGCCAAATAACAATTTCAGTGGCCCAATTAATACAATACACAAGACAAGGCCCAAATTAAGTGACCGGTCTGCCTATACATAATCCATACGACATCGTCTAAAAAACCAAATCCAAGCCGTTGATCAATTGATCCAAGGGTCTAAACCTCAAGCCCGTTATTAATTCAATCGAAGTCGTTCATATGAAACAATCGAGACCGTTCGTTTAGTTCATCTAACGGTTGAGGATGAGGGCCTTATTAATCCACACGACGTCGTGTGATGGTAAGTGAATCCTGGCCATTCATTTGATCCAATCTAATGGTTGAAATTTCTCCGTCAATGTTTAATATATCAAATCCCCCCTGTATCTCTCAATTCATTTTCCCCCTTTGTTTTGTAATCAAACCCTATCCGCCCTCTTCTCTTTCTTCATTTCCCTTCCACCTGAGCCGCCACCCAAACCCCGCCGGAACCCTACCGGTGGTTCAGTCAGGTCACCCTTTCCGTTCATCCTTTACACTACAGAGTCCTCATGAACTCCTCTCTCACCCCCTCCCTTTGGTTTATGTCAAAACCTTTTTGTTTCTGCCAAATCTAGAAAAATACCTCGCCGGAACCCTAGCCGGCGAAGCCACCTTCTCCAATGATCTTCCAAAAAACACCCCTGAACCACCTCCACACCCTCTATCACCCCATCTACTTGTTTTCTGTCGAATATATCTGAAAGTCGACAAATATTAAAAAGTATCTTGCCGAAACCCTACTCCGGCGAATACACTCGACCCCAATACTACCCCATCAGACCCTTACATCTCTTCCAAAGGTCTTTCTTACAAAAAGGACTCCAAGAGTTTGTTCGAATGTCCAAAAGCCAAGAAAATGGCTTATGGACTTCTGATGCTGGAAAATCAAGAAAAAGAAAAGAAAAAGAAGAAAAATGAAGAAAGAAGATAGAAAGAAAGAAAAAAAAGAAAGACACCAAGAAAGCTAAGTACCCTAAACCCCGTTCTACTGTGCATGTCTCTATTCTTTATCTGTTTCTTGCCTTCCTGAGTATAAATTGAGTCTATTACATGCTCAAGTCTTTTTTTGTTTGTGCTTATCACGAAAATCTTGACTATGACTATGTAATTTCTTGATCTTGTAATTTGGATTCGCACGCTTATATGTTTTCTGATAAGGTCTTTAGTTACATCGCATGCTTTGTAGCCACACTTACGGTTCTTACTTGATAGGTCGAAATTAACGATTAAGTGTTTCGTTAATTTGATTCAACCTATTATCAATTTGTTCCCCTAAATCTTGTTAATTGAGTGTTAGTCTTAATTTGCCTATATTTGTAAGATTATCTAATGTTGGCTATCTTTGCAATACAATTTTGACTTTGACGTTTAAGGTTCTGACTAATTAAAAGGTTAGTTGGGTAAATAAAAGGAAAATACAAGGGTTAAATGGGAAGGGATAAAATGGTATTTTGTAATTAAACTAAAGGGGTAAGGGTATAAAAGGCAATACTGCCTGGCTCTTGGGTAATTAATCGAACAATAAAGGGCATATTGGGTACACTGAAAGGGTAAATAGGTAGAAACTAATAGCAAGTGAGGGTAATAATGTAAGGCCCCAAAAAATTTCGCTAAGTAATATAGGATTCTGTGGTGCCACGTAGGCTAATTATTATATTTTATGTGCTATGAACATGATGGACATCAATTAGACTTGATAAATATGAGTATGAGTCTTATGGTAAGTGATATGAGGTCCAAATGGAAGCCCAAGTGTATGCCAAATGGGAAAGTTTTCGTAATAGGCCAATATTCCTAATGGATTCACACAAGGCTCAACTTTAAACGATCATAGATAATTATTTATAAGGTTTTATGTGGTGAGTAGTATATCAAATGAAATATCTTTGAGTCTAGTTTCCAACGCTTTAAACCATTCGTCATTTGGACATTCTTACACAAAGTTATGATCAAATTACCAAAAGTTGGAAACATGCGAGTCGGTGTGAAATCTGTGATCGCAGATTTCACTCTGCGGACCGCAGAAACCATTCTGCTATCGCAGAATAGTCGCAGAATGACACAGAACAGCCTAGTTCTGGGCAACAAATTCTACGACGCATCTGCGGCCGCATGGCCAATCTGCGGTGCGTTCTGCTATAGCAGAGCTATCAACGGAGGGTAAATTTTCTAATTTTTATAACCCCTATTTCAATATATAGGCTTAGGGGTTCATTTTGGGGTCATTTTACACTGATTTTAGAGAGAGGTGAGAGCATTTTAGAGAGATAAGGAGAAACCCAACATTTAAATCATCCAAATCTTGCTTCAATCTTCAAGAATCAAAGAACCCAATCACAAGATCTTCATCTAAAAGGTAATATTCTATACCTTAGGTTTCAATTTCGAGTTTGGTGTATAAGATGAGTTATTGAGGTATGATTCTTGGGTATATTATTATTGTGTATAAATTCATGTACAACTTAAGTTTATGGGAAGATCTTTTTCACATAAATAAGTAAAGATTGGATTAGGGAATGAAGAAATTCTTGTAAAGGGGATTTGAAATCAAGATGCCCAACTAATATATGATAAAATGCTCAAATGAGCTAGTTTCATGAATATCTTTCTAATATGTGTTTAATTTAGTTATGTCTCATAGTATATTGGAATTGCTAGAGTTTTTGGAGTGTTGTAGTAACTTAAGAAAAGCTCAATCGAGGTATGTATGGCTAACTTTGATTCTTGTAAAATTGCCCTTATGTGTGCAATTCGTTTGGTATGTGTTAATTTGAGAGAATGTGTGTAATTCCTTGATTTTGTTGTTGAATATTCAATTGATGTTGAACTATGTGTGGTGTGATATGGAATATGACCCGAAACATAAAAAGGGAATTGAAATTGGTAAATAACTGAGAACAATTATTGTGATGTCATACATGGTTTCTTGAGGAAAGAAATGAAACACATGAATTGTGGTAAATTGTTGAACATAATGGTATGGGTACTCTCGAATATGGAAACATTGTAACTTGGTTGTGATATTGGTTTGAAAAGTATTTGAGAACATGAACCAATTTGTAAATTGCTTATTTGCACTTGTTGTGATCTTGTGTAGTCCTTGTTTGCTGTTTGTGATTGTTGTGATTGAAACTGTACGGTGGGATCGGGTTGCGCGCCACAACACAAAGTAATAAGGTGTGGGTTGGGGTGATAAGGGTGGCCGAGGTAACAAGGGTGGCCGAGGTAATAAGGATGGAAAGCGATCGAAATTGCCATTGAAATTGATATACAATCATTTATGTGAAATTGTGAAAGGAGACAGCAGGAGAGTTTGCAACCCGTGGGGCACTGATTGACCCTTTGTTTGACTTGATTGTGTTCTTCCATGTTTGTTTGGTTGTTGTCTTCCTTGTAGAGATTTAGTTGTGCTTGAGTTGAGAACTACTTGAGGTGAAGTAAATGTGGGAAACATGGTTAGCTGGCTTTATTACTTCTTGGTGTAATCATTTGTTGTCTTATCATCGTGGTGTACTTTTAATGGCTTGAGTTTACTTGGGACAAACCTTGTCCATACATACCAATACAATTCCATTGTACTGAAGTCCCTTTTGTCGGGGACGCTACATTCGTGTTATGATTGTAGGTGGATCAGTAGCAGGTACTTCGGCTCATCGGCAGTAGCATCCTTCATCTTCCACTGCCTGTTTTGGTGAGCCCCTTTCCTTTCGGGGTTCTGTGTGGTTCACGCCACTCCTGTTATAATTTATTTTGATTTTATGTAAGGTATAGCCGGAGCCTTGTTACCGGCAAGTATTGTATTGTCCTTTGTATCCTAGAGGCTTTGTAGACATGTAAACTGTGGGATTTCTGTCTTATGTATATATTATGTCGGGCGTTGTAAAATTGTAAACTTGTTAATTAATTAATCGTGTGGTTATATTTGTACAATGTGAATTCAGTTATAATTGGTAAGATCTCTGGCTTATGAGTAATAAATAACACATGGGTAACGCCTGAGATAGAAAGGCACCCAGGTCCGCTTGGCTGGGGCTACCCGGTCAGGCGCCAGTCATGTCCCTCGATCTGGGGCGTGACAAATAAAGACATTTAAGGGTAATTAGAACAATATGGATACCACTAGAACCTTCTAGCAGGGGTTCTAGTGCATTTACAGTTAAAATGAGTGGATTAATCTGAAAATAAGTTGAAAGAGCAGGGGTGAGAAATCTGAATATTAATTTCAAATTTCCCTCCCATTTTGCTCTATAAATAGGCCTCCTTAGGCCACATTTTAAAAATGTTCAGAAATTGGATAAGCTTAAAAATACTTAGAATTTTGTGCATTACTACTGTTTCGTTGGTTCTGATTGCAATTCGAGTAGAAAGCTTTGAGTCCTAGTGATTTCATCTATTGTTCTGGATCTAACGTTGAAGTTGTGGGTTTAAATTCTAGTTTTAAGCCTATTGCTGTGTTATTGTGGTGTTATTGCTGGTTATTGCTTGGATTCCTGCATTTTGCTGATCTTCTTCTTCATTCACGCCTTAGAACTCATCGTTTTGTTTCAATTTAACCTGGTACTCTCCTGATCTTCGAGGATGTAATTAGAGTTGCTGAGAATATGAAACTATTATTAGTTTTATGTTAGTCTCAATTATGTTCATATCATAGATATAGAATGCCTTAGATCTATGTAATTTGTAAGGATTGAATGTATAATATTGGACTGTACGAACTTTGAACTCAGATTTACGTTTTTCTTCAGTAGTAGTTTAGACATTAATGTAGCATAATATGAAGTAGAATCAGTTAAAAATTGTCACCTAGATCACAGATTGAAAACTGGTTAAAAACTAGTTGATTACTTGTATATTTTCATATTTTCTTAAACCATAAGAGTAATACAAAATATTGAAGTACTTTTGTTAGTTAAGTTCTGAATATAATTGTTAATGAGAAAAGCATGAAGTAGTTAGATTTATATTTCGTTTATGATCCTGAATTAGCTTTATAACTCACATTAAAGTTTAGAAACCTGATATGAAACAGAAATCAAAAAATACGAATGAAGTTTAGGATTTAATTCGAATATGTCAATTGTATATCTAGTTTAGCATCTCTAGATTAACAAAATAAAAAGGTAGCTCTACGTTGAGTAAGTATACGTTTCGACTGATAAACTCAGACTAATTAATCTGGTAACTAGACAGTAGTATACAAATGAAATCAGTGTTAATTTTGTTTAAGTTAAGTTCTAATATTAAAAGTTACAATACTTGCTTACCTATAATTAGTTCAATGAAACGCTTTAACCTATTTTGGATTCATTAATGATTTGGGCTTATTCATGAAAAGAGGCCCAGATCCAATCACTATGGCATGTGTGCCTGTAAAAGACAAATGCGGAAATACTAAGTGGGCTTTAACTAGCCCTATGCGCTTCTGTGCATTCCCCTTGTGTTGGATACGATTTCCAGGTCCAAAACATATAATGGTCTGGATGTGAATGGAATATACAATTAGACTGTGTTAATAGTTATGTTTAATAAGGAAAAAACAGTGATAGAAAATATAGTACACCATAGGTTTGACCTTTAAAAAATACAATGAGATGAGCCTCGTTATAAGGCAAGAATGCACGGGGCCCCCAAATAATTGTTATAAAATCTTTAGACTCGGAAGGACCGTTTAGCTAATTTCACGATCTTTCCCAAAGTAATAAGATGTAGATATCTTAGGCACAATTTTAATATACATTCTCAAGTACGGGTGCATATTTATGTGACCCAAATCCTACTCTCAACGAAGTCGAAATGTATCTAAAGCCACATGCGTACTGGTACGGTGTGGTTAAGGAATGCATTTTCACGACGTTGCAATTCTTTAAAAATTGAAAAGCGGAACACTAATGCACATAATTAAAAATATATAATTAGAATCAGATAAAAGCAAATACAACAGTTGAGCGACCGTGCTAGAACCACGGAATTTGGGAGTGGCTAACACCTTATCCCGGATTAACAGAATTCCTTATCCGGATTTCTAGTTTGCAGACTGTAACAGAGTCAAACTTTCCTCGGTTCGGGATTAAACCGGTGACTTGGGACACCATTATATTCTCAAGTGGTGACTCTGAAAAACATAAATAACTAATCCCATTCTGACTGTCCCTAAATTGAAAAAAACTCCTCTACTCCCTCGTGGGTAAAGTAGTATATAAAAAGGAGGTGTGACAGCTCTGGCGACTCTCCTGGGATAAGAAACCCAGATCTTCGGTTCAGGGTTAAGAATTCGAGCTCAGTTAAATTGCTGTTTTTGTTTATATCTGATTTCACTATATGTTTTTGATCAATGTGCTATATGTTTACCGCTTTGATATTACGTGAACTTTATATAAAAATTGTGCCGAAAACCATTCTCTTCTTACCTCCGGGATTTGCTTACTGGTTGAGACTCCATTTCTGTTAGTGTCAATACCAAAAATAAGAAAAGAGGCCGGACAAGTTACTAAGCGGACGATCCCGCGGGTCCTCGGTACGTATCCCCCTCCTCGACTCGAGTCGTCTGCTCGGGTACATAGTCTAGAACCAATAAAAAATCATGATATTGAGCCTAGAATTAGGATGATTATTTGCATCATATCTGACTTAGGGGACTCAACACAAGGGTTGGGTCTGTCTAGGACAGGTGACCTGAATATAAAAAAACCAGGCATGATTATATGTTGCATTTATTTGTCTTGGGCCATTATGCTGATCGGCTAAATAATTGAGTGAAAGAAAAGAGAAACAAACAGCAATTTTAGAAGAAATCGATGTCTAAATACTGACGAAACACTGCCAAAATTTTGAAGAAATTATCAAAATAGTTGGAATAAGTCAATTTTGTCAAAATTAAAATAGTCGGTCTAAAAATAATTTGACCGAACTAAGCTAGTTTAATTCTCACCACTAGGAAAGATACGTAGGCAACCTTTGACGGGTCCAACCACCCCTTTTACAAAAACAGCCAAAAAATGTTAATTTTGAATAAACCAAAGTGATGCCATATTGACAAAACAGTCGAATGTCCCGAAAGGGCGCCGGGGGCTGTTTGTGCCAAGATGGCCACTTTTGAGTCATTATCACTAAAATAATATGTACAACCTTAAAATCTTCGGTTGAAGTGCTGAAAGGCCGTATTGGCAAAATTGGGACATTTTGAAAGAGAAATTTTGGAAAAATATATATTGTCTTTTGGGTCAAAATAACATGTGATTAACTCACCTTTAATAAATGTGCAGGATGAGCACAATACAAAATGAACCTTTCTCATAAATGAATAAAATCCCTTTGGAGTTGCGTCTATGGTGGAATGATTTGGGTCAAGACGGACAAGACGAGGTCAAGAAATATTTGAAAGGTCTTACAGGGTTGCTTGATATTATACCCTGGGGAGACATCATTAGAGCCTTGGTCACCTGCTGAGATCCCGCACACAATGTGCTCCATTTCTCAGACTTCGAGCTTACTCCAACACTAGAGGAGATTGCCAGTTATATTGGGAAAGATGAGGTCCCCTGAAAGACAAATATCTGGTTGCTCCAAGAGTTGTCACCGCTCATAGATTCCTGGATTCCTTGAAAATAGCCCGAAGCATTCATAATGAAAATTTGGCCCATGGGTTCTGCACTATGAACTTCATATACCATAGATATGGTCACATCAGAGGTTTTAATAACCCAGCAAACAAACTCTACAGCAAAGCAAACCAGGCAAAATGGGAGGAACATAGGCATTTTGCTTTCATGGTGGCCTTTATGGGTTTAATAATATTTCCAACAAAATACGGGGACATCGATATAAGAATTGCCGGAATTGTCAGTACTCTCTTCATGCAGGATAATAGTACTTTGGCACCTATGATAGTAGAAGATATCTTTCGTGCCCTTACAGCTTGTAAAGCCAGTATAGATTTCTTCGAGGGATGCAATTTGCTAATATAAATGTGGATTATCGAGCAGTTATGCCATCGTCCTCAATTTCTGAGTTATGGATCTCAGGAAAGAACTTGCATAGAAGAATTCTACACGAGGATAAAAGCCGGAAGGGTTTAAGGGTTGGATCACATACTTTCGATCTCTTACTACTAGCCAGATAGAATGGACATTCGGGTCGCTACCCGTCAATGAAATTATATACATGCCGGCGGAAGGATCACACTATCTCTTAATGGCGCTTAAAAGTATTCAACCCTGCGCTCCATATCGAGTTTTATGGTAACTCGGAAGATATCAAATAGTGCCAAAAGATGGAGACCTCAGCACTCAAGTAATAGAGAGTAGTCATGACGGGCAATTTCTTGAAGAAAAAGTCCGTCAAATCTAGAATGAGTGTCAATGCTTGAAATTAGACACCTGTATAAGGGATCAGGCCAAAGGTGAAGTGTCGCCTGGTTATTCCGCATGGTATAGAAGAGATTGTGAGCATGAAAGACCAGCAAAGAGACCTCACATCCAAGAATTTGCCGAGCTAGCAAAAGAGCAATGGGATTGGTTGGCTAAAGAAAATGATTATCGAGCCAAAATCAGTATTCTGGAAAAACAAGATCAAGACCTCAAGTTCGAAAAAGTGTACAAATAGCAGCTAATGAGGGTGAAAAGAAGCAACTGGTTAAAGAAAATGAGGCCCTAAGAGCTCAAATTTTGAAAATAAAAACAGTAACTGAAATCCCTATTCGAAATGCTCGGGATGAAAAACTGATTGATAATTTGCGGCGAAAGGTGAACAATTATAGTTTTGACCTGGATAAAGAAGAAAAAGAATTGATCGGGGTTCGGAAGAAATTGTCTAAAAATGCTGAAGAAAGGGCTCGCATGATCCAACAAATGATGGAAGAACATAATGTCGAAGTTTCTCAGTTGAGAAAAAAGATTGTCACTGCTGAGGTCAAATTAGCAAACAAGTGAAAGAGTTTAGTATGGAAAGAGAACATTACTACACGACCTTGGCACGATTAGAAATGGAACTACATCAGCTTCAAGAGAAAATCCAACAAACTCTGGATGCTCGTGCCGAACAAATAGGGAGGTTACTTCAAGAAAAAGAAATGATTAAAGAGAGGATTATCAACATTGCTCATTATATCACTCGAAAATTCTAGATATGTGAAGATATGACCCAGACCACATTCTTTGCCTCGGCAATGATATCCATGAAGCAAATAATGGGTGATTTAGACAAACTCCAAAGGGGACTTGCATATAGGCCCACGGTGAGACCGAACGATGTCCCGCGGGCACTAGGGTCTTTAATGTATTCTTAGGTTATGCATTTTGAGTCTGTATTTTTCATTTTTCTACATTATTAGAGGATTGTAGTAAAATCATTTTAGAGTTTATCTTTGTAATCAATGTTGGTTATTAATAAATTTGAAAATCCCAAAAATTGTATTCGTGATCTTTGATGTTCTTTTCTTCAAAATAATTGGCAAAACAAGAAAAGACAACATAAAGATAATAAGGCCGGGATGACGCATATTGCCAAGGAAAATTGTGTATGTGCTCCCAACATATGATTAATTGATCAATTATGGCCTAATCGCTAACGAGTATTATTGTTGTTGAGTTTTGATAGGTGGTTTGTAGCTGGTATTCTGACAACCCATTATTACAACACTCGTTCTAAAGACACGATAAAGGCAATCACTTAGGAAATTGAGGCTACGGTTGTGGATCCAGCCCGGGAGGATGAGGTAGTAGACGTGGGCAGTATGAAATAAGAGATGTATAATCTCAAGCAGCAGATGGCTGGGATGTAATAGGCGCGGGCGAAGGGACAACCTTTACCTACATACCCAGCCAATCCTGCTTATATTCCTCTACCAGTCCAAGCACAGGACCCACCCACTGTAAACTCATCCTCTGCTTACCCCACATACCTGTCACGCCCTAGTTCGAGGGACATGACCGGCGCCGGACCGGGTAGCCCCAGTCAAGCGGAACTGTGTGCCTCTCCTAACCCACGCGTTACCCCTGTGTTGTTCATTACTCTTAAGCCAAATATCATACCAATTATAATGAAATTCACATCTTTCAAACATAACCACACTATTAACATTGCTAACAAATTTACAATTTACAACGCCCGACATATATATATATATATATATATATATATATATATATATATATATATATATATACATACATACATATATACATAGGCTATAGTCCAACCGTTTACTGTCTATAGAGCCTCTAGGATACAAAGGAGGATACAATACTTTCCGGTAATAAGGTTCCGGCTATACCTTATAAAAATCAAAATAAAGTCTAACAGAAGTGGCATGAGCCACGCAGGGCCCCCAGAAGGAAAGGGGCTCACCAAAATGGGCAGTGGAAGATGAAGGATGCTACTGCCGATGAGCTGAAGTACCTGCTACTGATCCACCTATAATCATAACACGAATGTAGCGTCCCCGGCAAAAGGGACGTCTGTACACTGAAATTGTACTGGTATGTATGGACAAGCTTTGTCCCAAGTAAACTCAAGCCATTAAACAAGTAATCATGATGATAATACAACAAATGATTTCACCAAGAAATGATAAGCCAGCCAATCATGTTCTCACATTTACTTTGTTTTTGAAGTAGTTCTCAGCCCAAAGCACAATTAAAGATTAACAAAGAAGGCAACAATCAAACACTCACGGAAAATACATTCAAGTCAAACAAAGGGGCAATCAGTTCCCCACAGGTTGCAAACTCTCATGATGTCTCCTTTCACAATTTCACATTAATGATTTCATATCAATTTTAATGGCGATTTCGATCGATTTCCACCCTTATTAACTCGGCCACCCTTATTACCTCGGCCACCCTTATCTCCCCAACCCACACCTTATTACTTCGGGTTGCGGCGTGCAACCCGATCCCACCATACAGTTTCAATCACAACAATCACAAACAGCAAACAAGGCACTACACAAGATCACAATAAGTGCATTTAAGCAATATACAAATTAGTTCAAGCTTTTAATACTTTTCAAACCAATATCATAATCAAGTTACAATGTTTTCATATTCGAGAGTACCCATACCATTATGTTCCACAATTTATCACAATTCAAGTGTTTCATTTCTTTCACAAGAAACCATGTATGCTATCACAACAATTGTTCTCAATTCTTTACCAATTTCAATTCCCTTTTTATCTTTCGGTTCATATTCCATACTAAACCACACATAGTTCAACATCAATTGAATACCCAACAAAAAAAATCAAAGAATTACACACAATCTCTCAAATTTACACATACCAAACGAATTGCACACACAAGGGCGATTTCACAAGAATCAAAGTTAGCCATACATACCTAGAGCCGAATTTACTTCCTTCAATATCTTACTCAAGCTTACATAAGTTATCCTAAGTTGCCAACTTCCGTTTTTGCAAACTCTTACTCCTACCCACTTCTTTTTACTAAAATTCAAGTTCAAATAACATACATGAGTATCACATTCTATTTCCAAAAGCTATTGTATGAAATTCTTTCTTTACCTTTGAAAATTAAAAAATTAGAGGAAAATGACTAGGGTTTTTACCTCTTAGAGTTTTGGGGAAGTTGACTTTTGCCTTAGGATCTTCCGGACCAAACGATTGGAATAATCTGTGAAGATAGTTAGACTTCTCTCTATCGAACCCCTCTTTCCTCTCTCTAGTTTTGTTAAGAAAATAGGAGAAAAATGAAGGTTGGGGTATTTTATTAAAGAAAGGGTCGGGTCAAAATTTTATAAAAATCCGGACTAAGTCGATTCTGCAGTCGCATCTGCGATCGCAGAATCAACATGCGGTCCGCATAATGGACCACAGAATTGCCACAAAAATTCTCTTGTTCTGTTATGATATGCGACCAGAATGCGGTCCGCATTCGTGTTTTGTGGTCGCAGAATGCATCGCAGATTTGATACTAAATAAATCTCAAGAAATTATGTGATAGATCTGCGGTCCCTTTTTACATTCTGCGATCGCATATTGGACCGCATTTTCAACAAAATTTTTGGAAAACATTCTATTAAACTATGCGGTAGGAATGTGGTCCGCATAGCATATCTGCGATCGCATTCCTAACCGCAGAATCGACATTTTCTGGAAAAAATTATTTTTTCGATTTTTGAAGCTTAAATCACTACCAAGGGTTCCACGCATTCCTAACACATTATTCGGACCCTGACACCACAGCTACAAGGTTTTTAAGCACAAAAATTTTACGGGGCCTTACACCCCCCTTAAAATCATTCGTCCTCGAATGAGGAATTTGAAAATCAGTTGGTTTTGAAAGACATGATATGCAAACTGTCAAAATTTGTACTAACTCCTATATATTAGAAAAATTTCGCCATAGTTTCCTTTGTATTATGGATATATCCACATGTCAGGGAGCCCCCGAAACATATAACCAAACAACAACACACATTTACATCAATTTCCACAGCTTGCACACACTTCCTTACCTCAACGATTGCACATATTCTATCACATCGTTACATTTGCACATAAACTAGCTACTTCAATGAGTCCTTGTCTTATTCAACCCTCTCAATACATCATGTACACATAAACAAACAATTATCGATTTACAGTTGCTATTAGTTATTTATTTAACACATGAGTCTTTATAAGGCTTTCATTTATCAAGGAAGGTTCAAGTGACCCAAGGTAACAACACATATAACTTTTTGCGAAAATGAAAGAAACTTTACTAACACTAAGAAGGAAACAACTTGGACAAGACGATAGCTATTAAAAGTAGAAGGGTCGCCTAATTTCTTCTAAGCTTGATCAAACAAATGGTGGTACTTTTCCTTCATCTCTTTTTCTGCTTCCCATGTGGCCTCCTCAACTTGTTGACTTCGCCACAATACTTTGACAGAGGCAACCTCCTTATTTCTCAACTTACGAACTTGCCTCTCAAGGATGGCAACCGGAACTTCTTCATATGACAAATCTTCATTAACCTCGATAGCCTCGACCGGCATGATGGTGGATGGGTCTCCAATCACTTTTTTCAACAAGGACACATGGAACACCAGGTGCACTGATGACATCTCAGGAGGCAACTCCAGCCTTTAAGCAACTTGCCCAATCCTTTGAAAGATCCGATATGGCCCGACATACCTAGGACTCAATTTCCCTTTCTTCCCAAATCGCATGACTCCCTTCATAGGAGATACCCTCAAGAATACCCAATCATCGACTTGAAATTCTAAATCTCTTCAGCGAACGTTTGCATAGGATTTTTGGTGACTCTGTGCAGTTTTCATTCTCTCCTGAATAACCTTATCCTTTTCCATAGCTTGGTACACCAGATCTAGCCCTAGCAATTCTGCTTCACCTACCTCAAACCATCCAATCGACAACCTACACCTTCTCCCGTACAATGCCTCAAATGGGGCCACCTGAATGCTCGCATGAAAGCTGTTATTATAAGCAAATTCTATCAGTGGTAAGTGTTCATCCCAATTACCTTTGAAATCCAAAACGCAAGCCCGCAACATATCTTCAAGCGTCTCAATAGTCCGCTCGGCCTGACCGTCGGTCTGCGGATGGAAGGCTGTGCTGAGATTCACCTGAGTTCCCAAGCTTTGCTTAAACGTCTTCCAAAAATTAGCTGTGAACTGAGCCCCGCGATATGAGATAATAGAAAGTGGAGTGCCATGAAGCCTTACTATCTCCTTGATGTACAACTTAGCATATTGCTCCGCAGTATCAGTGGACTTGACTGGCAGGAAGTGAGCTGATTTGGTGAGTCGATCCACTATCACCCATATTGAGTCGAACTTACGCTGAGTGCGAGGTAACCCCACCACGAAATCCATATTGATTATCTCCCATTTCCACATTGGTATTTTTATAAGCTGAGTTAATCCACTAGGTCGTTGATGCTCAGCCTTTACTTACTGACAGTTCGGGCATTTAGATAGAAAGCTCGCCACATCCCTTTCATACCGTTCCACCAACAAATCTCCTTGAGATCATGATACATTTTCATGGAAACTGGGTGCACAGAATACCTGGAAATATGAGCCTCTGCCATCACTCTCTCCCGAAGCTCGTCCACGTTTGGGACACATAGCCTACCTTGACACCGCAATACACCATCCTTGCTACAGAGTACAATTGCTGAGGTCTTGTTATTCATAACTCTTTCCTTCACCCAAACCAATGCTGGGTCCATAAACTGCTTTTCCTTGATTTTCGCAACCAATGATGATTCTGCTCCATTATGCACCATAACATTCCCTTCGTCAGACGCCGAGATGCGAACCCCTAAACTGGTCAATTGGTAAACCTCCCGAGCGAGGGGTCTCTAATTCATACCCAAATGAGCCAAACTACCCATGGATTTTCGGCTAAGAGCGTCGGCCACCACATTTGCCTTCCCTGGATGGTATAATATGTTCATATCATAGTCTTTGAGCAGTTCTAACCACCACCGCTGTCTCAGATTCAGCTCCTTCTGTTTGAATAAATACTGGAGGCTCGTGTGGTCTGAAAACACATCTACATGAACTCCATAAAGATAGTGCCGCCATATTTTCAAAGCAAACACAAAAGCTGCAAGCTCCAAATCATGCATCGGATAATTCTTCTCATGGTTCTTGAGTTGCCCGGAAGCATAAGCTATGACCTTTCCGTGCTGCATCAATACACATCCCAAACCGACTCTGGAGGCATCACAATAGACTACAAATCCCTCTGTGCCTTCTGGCAAGGCCAATACTGGTGTCGAGGTCAACCTTGACTTTCAATTCCTGGAAACGTTTCTGACATGCATCGGACCACTGGAACTTAACAGCCTTCTGCATCAATTTAGTCAATGGGGAGGCGAGGGTTGAGAATCCCTCCACAAATCTCTAATAGTACCCTTCTAGACCCAAAAATCTACGAATCTCTGTCAGGGTTGTGGGGTTAGGCCAATCTTTCACTGCTGCAATCTTCTGAGGATCCACCTGAATCCCTTACGAGAAATAACATGTCCTAAAAAGGCTACAGACTCCAACCAAAACTCATATTTTGAGAACTTGGCGTACAATTGGTGCTGATGGGTCTGCAATGCTGCTCTGAGGTGAATGGCATGATCCTCCCTGCTACGAGAGTAAATGAGGATGTCATCAATGAATACAATCACAAAGGAATCTAAGAATGGCTTGGAAACCCGATTCATAAGGTCCATGAAAGTTGCCGGGGCATTGGTTAGCCCAAAAGACATGACCAAAAATTCAAAGTGACCATAGCGAGTTCTGAAAGCGGTCTTGGGAATATCCTGTTCTCTGATTTTCAACTGGTGGTATCCGTACCGTAGGTCAATTTTAGAGAAAAACTTTGCTCCTTGCAATTGGTCAAACAAATCATCCACCCAAGGCAAATGATATTTATTCTTGATGGTGATTTTGTTAAGCTACCAATAATCAATGCACATTCGAAGTGACCCATACTTCTTTCTGACAAAGAGAACCAGAGCACCCCACGGTGACACACTCGGTCGTATGAACCCTTTATCTAATAATTCCCTCAGCTGCTCCTTTAACTCCGTTAACTCTTCTGGCGCCATTCTGTATGGTGGAATGGATATTGGCTGAGCATCTGGCGATACATCAATCCCGAAATCAATCTCCCTATCTGGCGGGATGCCTGGAAGCTCATCCGGAAATACCTCGGGAAATTCATTCACAATTGGCGTGGACTCGAGAGTAGGCACATTTGAGGTGGTGTCCGTTACCCACACCAAATGATAGATACACCCCTTCTTGATCATTTTTGAAGTCTTAAGGTAAGAAATAAACCTACCCCTTGGCACCACGTCATTTCCTCTCCTTTCAATAACTGGCTCATTAGGGAACTCGAGCCTCATGACTCTCGTTCAACAGTCAAGCTTGGCAAAGCACGAATAAAGCCAATCCATTCCCATAATTACATCAAAATTACCATCCCAAGCTCAATAAGATCGGCTGTGGTCACACGACCACCCACCGTAACAATACAATTCCTTTAGACTCGTGAGGCTGTAATAGAATCACCAACGAGACTCGATATAGAGAACGACGCTCGGGTTCTATCCCAAAACTTGAAGCAATGAACAGGGTGACATAAGACAAGGAGGACCCCAGATCAATTAGAGCATATCAATCAATAGTCTGAACAGACAGGATACATGTAACAACATCTGGAGAAGCCTCGGCATTCTGGCGGCCACTCAACGCATAAAATCGGCTAGGTCCACCCCTACCATGAGCTCCACCCCTAGCTGCACCATGCTCTGCTGATGTTGGGGGACGCGCTGATGATGTAGTAGCCGAAGAACCAGACGACTGAGCAGATCCCCTACCCATACCCTGACTGGGTGCACGGCCGTCCCGACGTATGTGACCTCTCACCCCGCACCCGAAGCATATCGGGATATCGAGGTAGCAGGTCTTCTGTATGAAATCTCCCACACTTGGGGCATGTAGGTCTCCCCTGCTGGGACCTCACTCCAGGACGACCAGACTAGCGAGACCTCCTGCTGTTTGAATCGGGTCTCGAATGACTACCCAACTGATGACTGTGCACAGATGGTGGTTCACTCGCTAAGGACTAGGCATATGATTGGGATGGCCTTGATGACCCTCTCCCTGGAAGTGATCTCCCTGAATGACTCATTGACTGGGCCCTGCTGCTACTCTCTCTTTCCGCACGAATCTTCAATTTCCTAGCCTCCGTGGTCTGAGAAAACCCCACAATCCTCCCATAGTTCATATCCGAGTGTAAAGCTGTGGTGGCGGCCTCATTCACAACCAAAGGGCTAAGGCCCTGAACATATCGCCGAACTCGGGCATCCATGTCAATACTAGCTGAGGAGCATACTTGGACAATCTCACGAATTCCATGTGGTACTCCCAAATGCTCATACTGCCCTTTTTGAGGACCTCGAACTTAGTGGCACGGGCTGCCATTGTCTCAGCAGGCAAGAAGTGGTCCATGAAGGCGTCCAAAAATTCCTCCCATCTAGCCGGAGGGCTCCCCTCCTCACGAGAATCATCCCACATCTCATACCATGAACGCACCGCTCCCTTCAGCCTGTATGAAGCCAACTCTACCCCCTCTATATTTGTAGCCTTAATCACTCTGAGGGTCTTATATATCTCATCAAGAAAGTCCTGCGGATCGGCCTCTGGGTCTGTAACTGAGAATTTTGGAGGGGCCAACCGCAGGAACTGGTGGACTCTAGAACCGGAGGAATCTCCTTGTCCGCTGGAGGATGTAGGGGCATCATGAGATCTTTGGGCCTGGGCGGCCACTAACTGTGTCAGCATGTGAATGGATCCTCTAAGATCCTCATTAGAGACACCAAAACCAGAAGCTGGTACTATATCAGAATAAGGGACACTGGCAGGAGGGATGGTGGCACCCTCTCCCGCAGCAGAAACAGGGACACTTGGGTTTGGAATAGACGGTCCAGGCAAATTCAGGACTGGTGGGTCATTCTCGCCCACGACATCGGGTACATGATTTGCAGCCACACTTGGGCTGGCATTGGCCCCATGGCCGAGTCTGGCTTTCTTCTTAGGTGCCTTATTTTGAAAATTTTGGAACAAGGCGCGAATTAGACATAAATACTTCGACTTTGCACTTTACCGCACGATATAGAATAACAAAGAAATGGGTAAATTCCTAAATGTCCGTGCAGCCCCCAACTTATAGATGTGGTCGACAACACACCTATAAGAAGGGCGCTACTAGACACGGCTCCGAGACATCCTAAGACACTTTGAAAACTTTAGGCTCTGATACCAAGTTTGTCACACCCCAATTCGAAGGACATGACCGGCGCCGGACTGGGTAGCCCTAGTTAAGCGGACCTATGTGCCTCTCCTAACCCACGTGTTACCCCTATGTTGTTCATTACTCATAAGCCAAAGATCTTACCAATTATAACTAAATTCACATTTTTCAAACATAACCACACTATTAATGTCACGCCCCAAATCGAGGGACATGACCGGTGCCTGGCCGGGTAGCCCCAGTCAGGCGGACCTGAGTGCCTTTCATTCCCACGCGTTACCCCTGTGTTGATTGTTTCTCATTAACCAAATATCTTACTAATCATAACTAATTTCACAATAAACAAACATAACCATACGAGTGATTCATTAACAAGTTTACAGTTTCTACATCGCCCGACATAATGTATACATAGGACTGGAATCCCACAGTTTACATGTCTACAGAGCCTCTAGGATACAAAAGGGAATACAATACTTGCCGGTAACAAGGCTCCAGCTATACCTTACCAAAACGAAAATGAAGTCTAAATAAAAGTGGCATGAACCACACAAGGCCCCGAGGAAGAAAGGGACTCACCAAAACGGGCAGTGGAGGATAAAGGATACTACTGCCGATGAGCTGAAGTGCCTGCTACTGATCCACCTACAATCATAACATGAATGTAGCGTCCCCGGCAAAAAGGATGTCAGTACACTTGAATTGTACCGGTATGTATGGACAAACTTTGTCCCAAGTAAACTCAAGCCGTTAAACAAGAATCACGATGACAAGACAGCCAATAGATTACATCAAGAAATCAATTAAGCTAACTAACCATGTTTCCCACCTTTTACTCATTTCAGATAAACCTCAACACAAGCACGTTTAAGGTAAATAAATAGAACAACAACCAAACAACCACATATATTGCAAGTAGTCAAACAAAGGGGCAATCAGTGCCCCACAGGTTGCAAACTCTCCTGCTGTCTCCTTTCACAATTTCATATCAATAATTTTGTATCAATTTCATTTGGGATTTCGATTGCTTTCCATCCTTATTACCTCGTCCACCTTTATTACCTCGGCCACCCTTATCACCCCAACCCACACCTTATTTCTTCATGTTGTGGCGCGCAACCCGATCCCACCGTACAACTTTTAAACACAACAATCACAAACAGTAGATAAGGTACTACACACAATTACAACAAGTTCAATTAAGCAACTTACACATTAGTTCATGTTCTCAATTACTTCTCAAGCCAATATCACAACCAAGTTACAATGTTTCCAAAATCGAGAATGTTCATACTATTATGTTCAACAACTTACCACTCTCAAGTGTTTTGTTTCTTTTCCACAAGGTACCATATATGCCATTATTCACAATTCTTTACCAAGTTCAACTCTCATTTATCTTTGGGTTCGAATCCCACATTACATCCTCATTGTTCAAAAGCAAATTTGAATATCCAACAGCAAAATCAAGAATTTCATACGATTTGTCAAATTAACACGAACCAACAAAATTTCACACATATAGGCGATTTCACAAGAATCAAAATTAGCCATACATACCTGGTATCGAGTTTCCTTCCGTTAACTTCCTACTTTATGCTTACCCAAGCTATCCTATCTTTGCCGACCTTGTTTTGTAGGTTCTTATGCCTATTCACTTCCTCTTTACTAAAAATCAAGTTTAATAATCATGCATGAGTGTAAAATTCCATTTTCAAAAGCTATTATATGCAAACCTCTCTTTTACCCATTTTAAAACTGAAAATCAAAGAAAACAGTTAGGGTTTTTTCCTTGTAAAGATTGGGGAAGTTGAATCTTGGCCCTAGAATCCTTTGGACTAAATGGTTGGAACAATCTTTGAAGATGAAGGACTTCTCTCTCTAAAACCCCTCTCTTCTCTCTCAAATTTTGGTAAGATGATATGATAAAATGAAGGAGAAAGGTGTTATATTAAAGAAGAGATCGGGTCGAATTTTATAAAATTCCTGGGCCGGGTCAATTTTGCGGTCGCATCTGCGATCGCAGAATCAACATGCGGTCCGCATAGTTACCGCGTAATTGCCTCAAATTTTACACAAGTTCTGTTATGGAATGCGACCAAAATGCGGTCCGCATTCTTGATCTGCGGTCGCATAGTGCACCGCAGATTTGACACTCAAAAACCTTCGAGAATTTATTCGGTAGATCTGCGGTCCGCAGATCCATTGTGCGATCGCATATCGACCGCATTCTCAACACCAAATTTTTCAAACCTTCTGTTAAGCTCTGCGGCAAGAATGCGGTCCGCATAGCAGATATGCGGTCGCATTCCTGACCGCAGAATCGACACTTTTCTGAAAAAATTGACTCTTTACATTTTTGAAACTTAAATCACTACCAAGGGTCCGAACTGCGGCGAGCAAGCTCGTCGCGAAGAAATCTACGCATTCCTAACACATTATTCGGACCATGACACCATAGCTACTAGGTTTTATGCACAAAAATTTTATGGGGCCTTACAATTAGCATTGCTAATAGGTTTACAATTTACAATGCCCGACATATATATATATATATATATATATATACACATACATAGGCTATAGCCCCACAGTTTACTATCTACGGAGCCTCTAGGATACAAAGGAGGATACAATACTTGCCGGTAACAAGGCTCCGGCTATACCTTACAAAAATCAAAATAAAGTCTAACAGAAGTGGCATGAGCCACGCAGGGCCCCGAGAAGGAAAGGGGCTCACCAAAACGGGCAGTGGAAGATGAAGGATGCTACTGCCGATGAGCTGAAGTACCTGCTACTGATCCACTTACAATCATAACACGAATGTAGTGTCCCTGAAAAAAGGGACGTCAGTACATTGGAATTGTACTGGTATGTATGGAAAAGCTTTGTCCGAAGTAAACTCAAGCCATTAAACAAGTAAATCACGATGATAAGACAACAAATGATTTCACCAAGAAATGATAAGCCATCCAATCATGTTCCCATATTTACTTCGTTTCAAGTAGTTCTCAGCCCAAAGCACAATTGAAGATCAACAAAGAAGGCAACAATCAAACAATCACAAAAAACACAATCAAGTCAAACATGGGGCAATTAATTCCACACAGGTTGCAAACTCTTCTGTTGTCTCCTTTCACAATTTCACATTAATGATTTCATATCAATTCCAATGGCGATTTCGATCGCTTTCCACCCTTATTACCTCGGCCACCCTTATCTCCCTAACCCACACCTTATTACTTCATGTTACGGCACAACCCGATCCCACCATACAGTTTCAATCACAACAATCACAAACAGCAAACAAGGCACTACACAAGATCATAACAAGTGCAATTAAGCAATTTACAAATTAGTTCATGCTTTCAAATACTTTTCAAACCAATATCACAACCAAGTTACAATGTTTCCATATTCAAGAGTACCCATACCATTACGTTCAACAATTTATCACAATTCAAGTGTTTCATTTCTTTCCACAAGAAACCATGTATGCTATCACAACAATTGTTCTCAATTCTTTACCAATTTCAATTCTCTTTTTATCTTTCGGTTCATGTTCCATACTACACCACACATAGTTCAATATCAATTGAATACCCAACAAAAAAAATCAAAGAATTATACACAATCTCTCAAATTTACACATACCAAGCGAATTGCACACATAAGGGCGATTTCACAAGAATAAAAGTTAGCCATACATACATGGAGACGAATTTACTTCCTTCAATCTCTTACTTAAGCTTACCCATGTTATCCTAAGTTGCCAACTTTCGTTTTTGCAAACTCTTACTCCTACCCACTTCTTTTTACTAAAATTCAATTTCAAATAACACGTATGAGTATCACATTCTATTTCCAAAAGCTATTGTATGCAATTCTTTCTTTACCTTTGAACACTGAAAAATTAGAGGAAAATGACTAGAGGTTTTACCTCTTAGCGATTTGGGGAAGATGACTTTTTCCTTAGGATCTTCCAGACCAAACGATTGGAACAATCTTTGAAGATAGTTAGACTTCTCTCTTAAGAACCCCTCTTTCCTCTTTCTAGTTTTGTTAAGAAAATATGAGAAAAATGAAGGTTGGGGGTGTTTTATTAAAGAAGGGGTCGGGTCAAAATTTTATAAAAATCTGGGCCGAGTCAATTCTGCGGTCGCATCTGCGATCGCAGAATCAACATTTGGTCCGCATAATGAACCGCAAAATTACCACAAAAATTCTCTTGTTTTGTTACGATATGCGACCAGAATGCAGTCCGCATTCGTTTTCTACGATCGCATAATGCACCGCAGATTTGACACTTAAATATTCTCAACAAATTATGCGATAGATCTGCGGTCCGCATTTCCATTCTACGATCGCATATTGGACCACATTTTCCACACAATTTTTGGAAAACATTATGTTAAACTCTGCGGTAGGAATGCGGTCCGCATAGCAGATCTGCGATTGCATTCCTGACCGCAGAATTGACATTTTCTGGAAAAATTTATTCTTTTGATTTTTGAAGCTTAAATCACTACCAAGGGTTCTACGCATTCCTAACACATTATTCGGACCCTGACACCACAACTACTAGGTTTTTAAGCACAAAAATTTTACGGGGCCTTAGAATACCCACCTTACTATGCAACTACCTCACAAGCACCACCACCTCCTCCACCTCCTAAACAATTTCCACCACAACCACCACATGTCGCTCCCGTATATGTGGCACCTCCACCACCCACATTACACAAATCATCCAGTGAACCATTGTTCCATGTCTAAGACAATCATTATTATTCTCCCGAACCTACTTTCCGACAACATGATTCTTATACTCCTCTCATCGACATGGCCGAAGAGGAAAAATCACCCAAAAATCCTAAATAGGAAGAGATGATCCGAAAGATGAAAAGTCTTGAACAATCCTTTCGGAACATGCTGGGCCTGGGAGGCCAAGTGAGCGTAGCTTACAAAGATTTATGTCTATTCCCGGAGGTACAGCTATCGGCAGGATTTCAGCTACCAAAATTTGATCTATATAATGGTCATAGCGACCTAGTAGCACATTTGAGGGGCTTCTGTAGCAAAATGCACGGTGCCGGCGGAAAAGATGAGTTGCTCATGGCTTACTTTAGCCAAAGTCTTAGCGGATCTCCCCTTGAGTGGTACACCAGGCAAGACCACGCTAGGTGGTTTATTTAGGATGACATGGACCAAGCATTCACTAATCATTTTCAGTACAACTTGGAGATCGTTCCTGACAGGCTTTCATTGACAAAGATAGAGAAGAAGCCAGGAGAAAGTTTTCGGGAATACGGCTTCAGGTGGAGAGAACAAGCTGCTCGGGTAGACCCACCTACGAAAGAAAGAGAGATGGTAGACTATTTTCTACAAGCTTTGGAACCAACATACTATAGGCATTTAGAGTCGGATAACATTTAACGAAGTAGTTAAGATGGGGAACATGGTTGAGGAAGGGTTAAGATAAAAAATGATTATGAGCTATTCATCCATAAAAGCTACGACCCAGGCAATTCAAACAGGCACCGGTGGAGCCCTTGGGAAAAATAAGAAAGAAGAGGTGGAAGTTGTAGAAGGGAGACCGTGGTCCAGGAATCCTAATCCATACTACCACCAACCTCGCCCACATCATCAACCCTACTCACAAGCACCATATGGCCCACCATAACACTACTACCCTCCCCCTGTTCCACAATTTTCTGTACATCATGCTCAAACCTACCCACCACCGCCTACTCTATGGCGAGCACCAAAACCTCATAATACCTACCACACTCAGAACACATACCACACCACCCATAACATATAAAAATTTCGGTGTAACAGGTTTCCGCCCTAATCTCGAAGTCAGGAATGATAGGATGCAAAAGAAGAATATATTTACTCTCTTAGGTGAGTCAGACACCAGTCTTTTACATAGACTGAGGCAGTTCGGAATCCTGAACCCCATTGAATCCAAAATCCCTAACCCACCACCTAGGAACCTGTACCAGTCTGTTAGTTGTGAGTACTGTTCGGGAGCCCCAAGACACGACACTGAAAAGTGTTGGCATCTGAAGACTGCAATACAAGAGCTTATTGATTCAAGAAGAATTGAAGTCCAGGCTCCCGAGGCTCCCAATATCACACAAAAACCCCTACATGTTCATCATGAGGCCCATATGATAGAATTGATACAAGGGAGAGGTTGCAAGAAGCCTTCTCAAGCTGTAATGATGATTAAGGCAAGCGGAGGCAAGATAGAAGAGAAAGTAATGGGTGAGAAAGCAGTGATCAAGCAAGTAGTGAATGAGCCAGTGGTGGTAACAGAGCCTGGGCCAGTGAAGGTGATAGTTGCAGGAGCAAGTACAAAGCCTGTGTTGACTGTGAAAGGGGCACAAATAGAGCCTGTCATTATCAAACAAGTTATTCAAATTCCCGTTGTGAATGTTAAAGCTGTGCCATGGAATTACAACAAGGTGACCGTCATGTATAATGGAAAGGAGATTAAAGATGAAATTTGTGAGACCCACGGGTTGACAAGGTCGGGGAGGTACTTTGCTCCCGACAAATTAAGAAAAACAAAACTCACCAGAGATAATCCGACCAATGTAAAGAAAGCTGTTACTGAGGAAGAGGCCAAGGAATTTTTGAAGAAAATGAAAGCGCAAGACTATTCGATGGTAGAGCAATTGAGAAAGACACCAACGCAAATATGCATGTTGTCCTTGCTGATTTGCTCTGATGAACATCGTAGTGCAATAATGAAAATCCTGAATAAGGCTCATGTGCCTGAGAAGATTACAGTGAGTGTGAGCACGTAATTTTTGACTTATATGAAAATAACTCTTAAAATGGTCCAAAATAATTTTAATTGATTTTTAGGTGTTTTTCTTTATTTAGTTGCATTTCATGCACTTTTAATATTTTTAAAATCATAGAAAAATCATAAAAAAGTGTCATATTTTAGTTTCATGCCACCTTAGGTTTAGTTTGCATTTAAGAATTAATTACATTGAGTTAGTTATGCTATTAATCAAAAATCACAAAAAATAATTATTTTTACATAATTAGATAATTTGCTTAATTTTTTTTGCATTTTGAATTAATTTAGAAATTTAGTTTAGGTTTTTAATTAATTAAAGAAAGAAAAAAAAAACAAAAAAGAAGAGGGAAGTGAAAAGGCTTGGTTTTTAAATTCAAATTGTCCAAACATTTGAAAAGCCCAAAATATTTTTCCCCCAAAACCTTCCCCAAAATATTTTTCCTCCCAAAACTAATCCCCACAAATACTCACCCATCTATATATAATACACATACAACAAACATGGGAAGGACACATAAAAATAGACGAAAAAAAATACATAGAGGAAAAACGCCAAAAGCACACAAAAAGGAGAAAAGGGCGCACAACACTTTGCAATTTCAAGCTTTCGTCTTCATTATTTTCCAAATAAAAAACGAGAACCAAAAAATAATCAAGCAAGCCTTTTTCTACCCAAAGTTATAGCTGGTCTGATTTCTATTGCTTCGTTTCTAAAATTTCTGGTGGTTTGAGTCGATCCCGGACTTAAATCGAAGTTGTGTTTTGTTTGCGCGTCGCTGGATCCTTCTCGTCTTCGCACGCTTCATTTGGCTCGTGAATACTCTATTTGGTTGGATTAAAATTAGATTCAAGGTCGTTGAAGGCGTTGAGGTACTGTCCGTTGGTTTTTCTGGTTCTACTTTCACCGACTTCATTTGAAGATGCATCGATTTCTGATTGTAAGTCGCTTTATTTTGATCCGTATAATTGCTGCATTTCAATTATTCGGAAAGCTAATTTCAGGTTACTTCTAATCTCCTTTATTTCATTTTTGATCCGATGTTTGTGGTTGTAACTGTTGCGCTGCTATTTTGGATGAATTTGAATTTCACGAGCTTCCGATGGCTGTTGATTTTTGACTGGGGAGATTTAGATAGTAGTATTATCTTCGCAATTTAGTTTAGGCTCAATTGCTAAGTTAATTAAGCAGCAAGCTTTCTCTGGTGCTAATCCAATAGAAATAGCTAATCTTATTCTAATCAACTTCCTCACTTAATGAAAGGAAAATCATATAGGAGTCTGTGAGACGAGTTTTCTCGTATGAGAGCTTATTCGATTTGCTTCATTTGTTGGTTCATGAAGAAACCATCTCTGTTTGGGTTTAGCGTGATTTATTTCATGGTGTTTCATTTGGTAAGGCAATTTCATGCCCTTGGAAGAAACGGGTTAATGAGTGTATACGTTAATGTGGTTGGCTCAGGTATTTACATTTTGGGGCAAAATCAATATACTATTGGATATTACTTGGTCCACATGCCAATAAGGATACCAATTAGTCTTTGCTTTTTTTTAGTGACTTAGTCTCATTTTTTTTTACCATAATCTCTAATTAATTTTAGGAAGTAATTATGAATATTCGCAGTTTGCTATAAGTTGAGTTCGATGTGTCGAAATAGATTGAGGTGTGTCGTGCCACATAAAATCTCAAAACGCATGAACCTAATTTAATTAAACTTAATACTTAGAACTTGAGGTGCACCATTTAGCAAATTTTCATGGCCCTCGCAAAGTTAAAATGTCATGATATAAAATTGGGTTTCGAATTAGGTAGCGGGTTCAAGCTAAAAGGGTCTTCCCTTTTGTTTGAATTCAGATTTGAATTTGAAACTCAAATTTATATATTTGGGAATATAGGGGATTAATTAACGAATATAAAATTGGACTTCTAATTAGTTAGTGGGCTCAAGCTAAAATGTATTTTTCTTTTGTTTGGGTTCGGACTTGGATTAAGAGTTCAAATTTATATTCACGGATTAATTAAGCTTTAGAGACAAAAAATAAAAATTTAGTTACTTTAGTTGGGCCTTAATAAATAAAAATGAGACGAGCCTCGCCAAATAAAATACAATTGCGGGGCCCTCATTAATTATTTAATAAAAAACTTAGAAATTCGGGACGAGCCGTTTAGCAAATTTCACGGCCTTCCCAAAAGATATAATATGCTAGTTGCTTTAGGCGCGATTTTTTAATAATCTTATCTTCCTAATACGGGTGTTCATTTCATGCAACTGTAATGACCCGACCGTTCGTTCCTAGAGTTGTAGCCCCGTTTCCTATATTTCTAATTCTTTATGTGTTGTTCAGTTGTGTTGAGTTGTATCGAGTCGGTAGGTTTGGGTCCGGAGTAGTTTTGGAGTGATATGAATACTTCGTCTCTTAGTTAGAATGCTAAGTTAGAAATGGCAACCTGAAGTTGACTTATGAGTAAGCAAATTCGGATTTGGATTCTTTTGAGTTGGTTAGCTTCGCTGGGTGATTTTACACTTAAGAGTGTGTCCGGAATGTAATTTAATGATTTCTGGTAGAATAAGGCATGAATTGGCGGAAGTTAGAAATTTAGCCATTTTGGTCGGCAGTGAAAAAATTAGGCGTCGGGATCGAAAATGGAATTCCGATATTCAGAGTAGGTTCGTAGTGTCAATTGTGGCGCGTGTGCCAAAAAGTACTAAGCTAGTAGAAAATCATCTATTATAATATATAAGATAATATGCTAGATAAATAGTTAGTGGTCTAATTTATCATTACACGTGTTAATAGGTAATAAAATAACTGAGATAATAAATAATGGTAAAGAAAGGGCTAAACCCATTATATTTTTCGTATTGGCCCATGTACAAAACAAAACCTAGAATGTAAGGAAAAGAAATAAAAGAGTAATTTAGGTCTTAATAAATAGTAAACAAAAAAAGATAGAAAACAAGACTGCATATTGCTCAAAGAGGATTGACGACAATCAAGGTTTTCTGTGGATTCCGTGCCAACACTAGGGAGAGGGCAAAGGCTTCAGGTATATATGTATATTAAACTCTCATTGCCTTCCATTGAAATATCCTTATGTTAAATTAGTAATGATGGCATTATGGATGAGGAATTAATGATTATGCTATCATAATAAGCAATAAATTGGCCATGGTTATTCATAGTCGAGATAGAATGAGAAAGCTATGTAAATAAACTTGGAAAAAAAGAAATAATTTTGATGGATCAGTTCAAGTTCACGTTGGTTAAATCTTTTGTTTGAGAAACATAGTGACTACCTAATTACCTAATGTAATAATGAGGAAATAAAGTAACTATTATTTAATAATTGGCAATAATTAGAAGGTTGACATGAGAATGGTTGAATTACACCATTGTAAAGCATTCTGGAGCATTGTCTCGGCATTTTTTTCAATTTTTGAGTATGATAATTTCGTACAAATTTTTAGTAATAGAACCAAGGGTTGACTTTGATTTTTAATCATCCTAAGATTTTGAAATTATTTGCCTAGATTAATTAGAACATGTTATTCAATATTTTGGATAGATTCGGAGCCTTTGGAGATCGAGTATAGGGACGAGGGCATCCCGGAGTAGGATTTTACGCGGTTAAGGTAAGTAACAATTTTAACTCTGGATTTGAGGGTATAAACCTAGAGAAATTAATATCATGTGATTGTTTAGTGGTGATACCCACGCTAGGTGACGGGCGTGTGGGTGTGCACTGCGAGAGATTGAGACTTGGTCCATCCCGTGAGGCCTTATGGCTATCATCTGTGTTTACGTAGTTACTTGTTGTTGAACTTGTCTGGCTTTATGTTAGAGAACATGCTTCGGCTTAATTGTTTCATGCTCACTTTATTTGTACTCAGTCATAGAAAATATTGTACTTGTTTACCTCAGTATCTATTATTTGCTAATATGTTGTGATACTTGATGTGGACTTGAAAATGTTGGTTTATGTTTAGTCAATAATGGCATGCTGAAAATGTTGGTTTAGGTTTAGTCAACAATGACATGCCTATTGGAAGAGTTGTGGAAAGAGTTGGCATGAATGCTAGGAGGAAGCTTCCTTCTTTGATGTCACCCATAACATCAAGAGGAGGTAGTTTGATGTCACCAATGATATCAAGAGGAGGTCTTTACCCCTATAAATAGATGCACTCTTTCATTTGTAGAAACCATCCCAAAAATAATACAATATATTGTTGTGAGTAGAGAGTTAAGAGAGAAATTCTCTTAAGTGTAACTGGGAAATCTCCCCTTTCTTTGTAAATAATAGAAAGACAATTGTTCTCTAGTGGACGTAGGATTATTTTGATCCGAACGGCGTTAAATCTTGTGTTCTTTATTTTACGTTTCCGCTAACAATTGGTATCAGAGAGACAAGATTCTATAACGATCTAAGGAGGAAGAACAAACAAAGATGAGCTCCATGAAGTTTGAAATTGATAGATTCAATGGACGCAACAACTTCAATATCTGGAAGATCCAGATGATGGCGTTACTGCTGAGGGAAGGTTCAATCCATGCTATTGAAGGAAAGTATCCTAAGGATATATCAGCTACCGACATGGAGAAGATTGAAGGGGATGCGTTGAGTACAATCCAACTATCCCTTGCACCTAACGTGCTTTGTGAAGTGAGTACAGGTACCGAAGAGACGACCAAACAGTTATGGGAAAAGCTAGAAGGGCTATACCAAGACCGATCAGTGACAACAACGATGTTGTTACAACGACATCTTCACACATTTAAGATGTTGTCAGGTACTTCGTTACAAGATCATTTAGATGTGTTCAATAAACTTGTCATGAACTTACAGATTGCAGGAATTAAAAGGGAGGAGGAGACGCTTGCATGTGCTTTGCTATTTTCATTGACTTCAGGATATCGTGATATTGAGAATTCAATGATGTATAGCAAGGATCCTATCAAGCTTGAGCAAGTGCGGCAAGCACTTAACTCTAGTGATGTGCGGAGACACATCGAAGGAGACAGAGATGACCAGGCAAGTGGGCTCTTTGCGAGAGGCCGGACTAGCCAACAAGGAAAGAGCAAATCAAAGTACAGATCAAAGTCTCATGTGAACAAGAAGAATACAGAGTGTTGGGGTTGTGGCAAGAAAGGGCACTTCGAACGAGATTGCCCAATGTCAAAGTCCAAAGAAAAAGCGAGTGCAACTACAGTTGAACAGGTACATGATTTTGATAATGGTTATGTACTAACAACATCGTGTAATAATAGTAATTATAGAAACAAATGGGTGTTAGACTCTTGTTGTACTTTGCATATGACGTTCCGAAAAGACTGGTTTAGCAGCTATGAGAAAAGTGGAGGAACCGTAGTAATGGGCAATAATGCAACTTGTGCAATAGTTGGCATTGACTCGGTTCGAGTTCGCTGCCATGATGGAGTCGTGAGGACTATTACACAAGTCCGTCATGTTCCTGATTTGAAGAAGAATTTGATCTCCTTGGGTACTCTGGATGAACAAGGCTACAGGTACATGAGCGAAGCAGGAACTATGAAGGTGACTAAAGGTTCTTTAGTCATGCTGAAAGGCAAGCTGGAGAACGGCCTTTACACATTGGTCGGAAGCACCATTGTTGGCTCTGCAAATGCATCTACAGTGCAGTTATCTAATGATGACAAGGCAAGATTATGGCACATGAGACTGGGTCATATGAGCGCACGTGGACCGGAGATGCTGAGCAATCGTAACCTTTTGGAAGGTGAGAAGATCAGCACACTTGACTTCTGTGAGCACTGCGTTCTAGGGAAGCAGAAGAAGGTCAGCTTCAGCACTGACAAACGCAAGACAAGAGGAGTGCTAGACTACATCCATTCAGATTTATGGGGTCTCTCTAAACTTCCATCGAAGGGCGGAAAGAGGTATCTTCTCACTTTTATTGATGATTTCTCACGAAAGGTTTGGGTGTATTTTTTGAAGCAAAAAGTGATGCTTTTGAAGCATTTAAAGAGTGGAAGATTTTGGTTGAAAATCAAATGGAGCGGAAAATCAAGTATCTTCGCACGGACAATGGCTTGGAGTTTTGCAATGAAGAGTTTAATGAATTATGCAAGGTTCATGGGATCTCAAGGCATATGACTGTCAGGCATACCCACAGCAGAATGGAGTTGCCGAGAGAATGAACAGAACTCTTCTTGAAAAGGCTCGTTGTATGCTCATACAAGCCAAAATGTCCAAAATATTTTGGGATGAAGCAGTTCACACTGCTGTTCACATTGTCAATCGATCTCCAGCATCGGCGATTGACTTTAAGACTCCGAATGAGGTATGGTCAGGTGAACCCTCTAACTATTCATACTTACGAGTATTTGGGTGTCCAGCTTATTATCACGTTAATGAAGGAAAGCTTGAATCAAGGGCTAAGAAGACCATATTCATAGGGTAGGTGGATGGAGTAAAAGGGTACAAATTTTGGTGTTTGTCTTTACTCAAATTTATAGTTAGTAGAGATGTCACCTTTGATGAATCCTCTATTTGATCCCCGTAAAGTTTTCGTGGAGTTTTCAGGAAACAAGAACAACGAGCAGGTGGAGCCTTCCGGTGGTGCTTGCCAAGGAAAAGGATCAAGAGACTCGGGTTAAAGATGAGTCGGAAGATGTAGATCTTGAAGAACTTGCTGTCAATGAACCATACACAATTGCGAAGGGGAGGGAGAAAAGGAAGACACGAGAACCGGAACGCCTTATAAATCAAGCAAACTTGATTGCATATGCGTTTGTAGCTGCACAAAAAGAGATTAAAGATCTGGAGCCCTCCTCGTATATTGAAGCAACTTCTTGCAAGGATGCTGCACAATGGCGGTTAGCCATGACGGAAGAGATGGAGTCTCTTCACAAGAATTAGACATGAGTCTTAGTGAAACGACAAAAGGGGAAGAGGACAGTTGGATGCAAGTGGATCTACAAAAAGAAAGAGGGAATTCTTGAAGTGGAAGATGCTAGGTTTAAGGCGAGATTGGTTGCAAAAGGTTTCAGCCAGAAGGAGGGAATTGACTACAATGAGATTTTCTCTCCGGTCGTGAAGCATAACTCAATTCGCGTGCTACTAGCATTGGTTGCACAATTTGACTTGGAGCTTCAACAACTTGATGTCAAAATCGCTTTCTTACACGGTGATCTAGAAGAGACAATCTATATGGATCAGCCTGAAGGTTTCCTAGCTAAAGGAAAAGAAGATCACGTATGCCAACTAACGAAGTCTTTGTATGGTTTGAAGCAATCCCCTAGACAGTGGTACAAAAGGTTTGATGCATTCATGACTACACATGAATTCTCAAGGAGTGCATTTGATAGCTGCGTGTATCACAAGAAGATGTCCGGTAACTCAATGATTTATTTATTGTTGTATGTTGATGATATGCTTATTGCTGCTAACAACATTACAGAGATAAATGCTTTGAAGAAACTATTGGGAAGCTGTCAAGTGGATATTGAGATATCTTAAAGGAGCTTCTGATGTTGGTCTGACCTTTCGAAAAAGGGGTGGAGGTATTTCAATTCTCGGTTATGTGGATTCTGACTATGCAGAGATCTTGATAGAAGAAGGTCCATAACTGGATACATCTTTACCCTCGTTGGCAGTGCCGTTAGTTGGAAGTCGACTCTGCAGTCGATTGTCGCTTTGTCTACGATAGAAGCAGAATATATGGCAGCAGAGGCAGTGAAGGAAGCTATCTGGTTAAAAGGTTTAGTAGCGGAATTGAGTTTGGTTCAGCTGGAATCAACTCTTAGATGTGATAGTCAGAGTGCTATTCATCTAATGAAAAATCAAACATTTCATGAGCGCACTAAACACATTGATGTCAGATTTCATTTCCTTCGAGATGTTGTTGAAGAAGGAACTATCAAGGTCGTGAAGGTTATCACAGACGATAATGCTGCAGATATGTTGACCAAAATAGTCCCGCTCGCTAAGTTTGCACATTGCAAAGACTTGGCAGGGGTGTGCATCAATTGATGCAACTCCGAAGAGAACAGTTGTTAGGTGGAGGTGGTATGTTCAACCATGGTTTGATTCTTCTTGTTTCTTACAACGAGATTGCCCAGTAAGCTTAGAAGTTTTGGCCAGAGTTGTTCACACGCACGCTCGAAACACAAACCAAGGTGGAGATTGAAAATGTTTGTTTATGTTTAGTCAACAATGGCATGCTGAAAATGTTGGTTTAGGTTTAGTCAACAATGGCATGCCTATTGGAAGAGTTGGTGGAAAGAGTTGGCATGAATGCTAGGAGGAAGCTTCCTCATTTGATGTCACCCATGACATTAAGAGGAGGTCCTTACCCTTATAAATAGATGCACTTTTTCATTTGTAGAAACTATCCCAAAAACAATACAATATATTGTTGTGAGTAGAGAGTTAAGAGAGAAATTCTCTTAAGTGTAATTGGGAAATCTCCCCTTTCTTTGTAAATAATAGAAAGGCAATTGTTCTCTGGTGGACGTAGGATTATTTTGATCCGAACCATGTTAAATCTTATATTCTTTCTTTTACGTTTCCGCTAACAGGACTGTATTCCCTTATTTGTTGATAATGGTGAGGCTAGTGAGGTACATGATTGAGTGAGGCCGAGGGCCTGATTGTGAGGATATTAATACCATAGCGCGTGAGTTTTCCGCGTAGCACGTGAGTTGACCGTGCGGGTCCAGGTATTGATACCCTAGCGCGTGAGTTGTCCGCGTAGCATGTGAGTTGAACGTGCAGATCCAGGTATTGATATGATGGCACGTGAGTTGTCCGTGCTTAGCGCTTCGGCTTTAAGAGCCCCTCCGGAGTCTGTACACACCCCCAGTGAGCACATAGTGTTGAGTGTGGAGTGTTGAGTGCGAGTGATGAGTGATGGAGTGAGATTGCTATGAGGATGCATTTACTTTTGTTGTTGCTGCACTTACCTATTGACTTCTTTGTGATATTTTTTGGTTTTATGAAATTTACCTATTTATTCATGTTTATTGTAAATTGTGAAAATAAATAATTGGACTACTTTTCTCAGCTCGTCACTACCGCTCAATTCCTTAGTTATTTTTGTTACTACTAAGGTGGTAGTACTCATAGTACTCCCTGCACTATATGTGCAGATCCAGGTGAGTTAGAGCGCGGCGATCGTTGAGTTCAAGCCGACTATCTTTGAAGACTGCAAGGTAGCTGCTAGCGTCCGCATGACCTTGTTAATCATCTTGTCATTTCTTGTTTTAGACATTTATATTTCTTAGTTCCTAGTTTTAGACGCTCATGACTTAGTGACACCCCGATGTTTGGGACTCGTTTTCGTATTTTATATTAATTATATTTGGAGTTGATTAGTTTCTGAGAAATTCAAATGTTGAAAATATTTTATTAAATTCGTATTATCGATTTAGTAGTAATATTTTGGGAATAGGCTTGCCTTGTAACACGATAGGCGCCGTCACGACCATATCAAATTTTGGGTCGTGACAAGTTGGTATTAGAGCCTAGGTTACATAGGTCTCACGAGTCATGATCGGGTTTAGTAGAGTCTTGCGGATCGGTACAGAGACGTCTGTACTTATCTTCGAGAGGCTACAGAACCTTTAGGAAATTTCACATTCTTTGATTCTTGTCGCGCGTTCTGTGTATTCTAGTAACTGAAAATTTATTATTTCATTCTTTCACAGACGGTGAGGATTCGTGCTACTGGTCAGGAGGGACGGTCATTAGCACGGGCCGCTAGAGGTCGAGGCCGCGGTAGAGGCCGTGGTAGGGGCGGAGATATTGCTGGTGCAGTAGCTGGGGCAGCATCTGCAGTTCCCCCAGTTGTTTCCGCTTAAGATCGGGTCCCCGAGGTAGAGTTTCCGGTGGGATCAGCTCAGGCACCACCTGTGCCTATTGTTATTCCAGGCCTTCAGGAGGCCCTGGCCCAGATTTTATCAGTGTGTACAGGCCTTGCTCAGGCAGTTTCAGCCACTATGGCTGCAGCTACTTCTCGGGCTGGGGGAGGCACTTAGACTCCTGCTGCTCGGACACCTGAGCAGGTAGTTCAGGGACTTCATACACGAGGGGCACCTCCAGCCCAGCCGGTTGCAGTTGCTCAGGACTATGTTGCTCCTGTAATGCTAGAGGATGAGCAGCGCAAACTAGAGAGGTTTGGGAGACTCCATCCTCCGTCATTTAGTGGCGTTGAGGGTGAGGATGCACAGGGTTTCTTGGACAAGTGTCAGAGAATGCTTCGGATCGTCGGTATTCTAGAGACTAGTGGAGTCTCATTCACTACATTCCAGTTTTCTGGGGCTGCACTTAATTGGTGGGAGGCTTACAAGAGGTGTAGGCCGGTTGGCGCAGCGCCTATTTCTTGGCAGCAATTCACGGTTCTCTTTCTAGAGAAGTTTGTACCGGAGTCTCGCAGAGAGGAGCTTCGTAGGCAGTTTGAGTAGCTTCGTCAAGGTGAGATGTCTGTTACACAGTATAAGATGCGGTTCTCTGAGTTGGCTCGTCATGCGGTCTGGTTGGTTCCCACAGACCGAGAAAGGATTATGAGGTGTGTAGATGGCCTCGGGTTTCAGCTTCGATTGCTTATGACCAGGGAGAGAGTATCCGGTTCTACCTTTGATGTGGTTGTTGATATTGCTCGACAAATTGAGATGGTTCGAGGTCAGGAGAGGGCTGAGAGGGAGGCTAAGAGGCCTCGTGGTCAGGGTGATTTCAAAGGTTCTCCTCGGGGAGGTCAGCTTCAACAAGGTCAGTTTTCAGCAGAGTCACTCATCATTCAGTGCATTGCTAGTGCAAGATTCTCATTATTCCCCGCCCGCTCAGGCATCATCGGGTAATTCTTTTGGGCATCGTGAGCAACAGTTTCATAAGAGGAGGGGTTGTTTTGAGTGTGGGGATTTTGGTCACATTGCAAGATATTGCCCTAGGCTATCGAGTGGGACTCCACAGCAGGGTGACCGACCACCGACACCAGCACCAGTTCCTCCACCATCCGCCCAACCAGCTAGGGGTGGAGTTCAGCCAGCTAGGGGCGGTGCCCAGCCAGCTATGGATCACCCGAGAGGGGGAGGTAGATCAGGGGGTGGTCAGACCAGTTTCTATGCACTTCAAGCCGGGCCAGACACTATTGCTTCAGATGCTATAATTTCAGGTATGTTCTTTTGTTGGACTCGATCGAGGACGGACATTTGTTTAAGAGGGGGAGGATGTAGCGACCCGATCGTTCGTTCCGAGAGTTGTAGCCCCGTTTACCATATTTCTACTTCTTTATGTGTTGAAATGCAATGACCCTCAATTTTGAGGGTAGGAATGTTTTCAAAGTAAAAGACAAAATTTATCTGGATAGGAAGGATGATTACTTTGACCATGCCCTGCATTTGGATATCCGACCCAGTCTGTCCTACCAAATCGCTTGCTGACTTTATTTCTCCTTTCATCAACCCAAACCTTACTTGACTTGCAGCTTTCCTTTCACAAAATTATTCCCCACTTTCGCCTTATGGTGCCCGTTAGGGTTTTCACCGATAAGACTCTCTCATATTATTTCTCTCAAGCTCGCGTCGCCTTATGGTGCCCGTTAAGGTTTTCACGAATAAGACTCATTTTATTTCCCTTAACTCGCATCGCCTTATGGTACCTGTTAAGGTTTTCACCAATAAGTCTTTCTCATTTTTATATTTTTTGTTTTAAAATTCCCGGGTATTGTCCATAATATGCTTTTCCTCATTCACATGTATTGTCATTTCCTTGAAATTAATCAGAAGGTCTTTCTTTTGGACTGTAATGAGGCTTTGGATGGGTTTAGAAAAAAATGGTATAAAGGCTCAAATTTCCAGCTTGGTTTCAACAATTACAACTTTCGGAATCATAAACATAACTTCTGCCCCAGTTTTAATTTTGGGGAACCTTGAATTTTCTTTCTGTCGTGACTGAACCTCAGTGAGGCTGCCTACGTACCCTTTCGGGATCAAGTTAAACGTAGTTCAGATCATAAGATCGCTTCATTGTTGCGATTGACTTTTCCCTATTTTATTCTTTTTTATATTCTCTTTTCTTTTGTCATTTTTCACACACATTTTTTTTCCAATTTTTTTTTTCATCTTTGACTTCATCATTGATTCCGAGAGAGGGGTATGAAAGAATAATATAATAAGGCTCAAAGGGATAGCAATGCGTAAAGTGTTTGGATAGAGAAATAAAATGCATTTATCATTTCAATTTCAAAATATGGCAAATACAATTATATACATGAAAGAAATCATACATAATATCTCTTGACTACATCAGAGTTAATGGCAGTCTCTATACATTTCCCTTCTAGATCTGTCAAATATAAAGCTCCGTTGGACAACACCCGAGATACCACAAATGGTCCCTGCCAATTAGGCGCGAACTTTCCTTTTGCTTCTGCCCAATGTGGTAAAATATGTCTCAACACTAATTGTCCAACCTCAATTTTTCGTGGACGTACTTTCTTTTTATACACTCTAGCCATCCTTAATTGATACAGCTGTCCGTGACATACTATTGCCAATCATTTCTCGTCAATCAAGCTCAGTTGCTCTAACCGGGCTTTTACCCATTCATCATTATCAATTTCAGCCTCCGCAATAATTCGAAGGGAGGGTATTTCAATTTCTGCAGGTATCACTGCCTCCGTGCCATACACCAATGAGTAAGGGGTTGCACCAGTTGAAGTACGCACAGTAGTGCGGTAACCCAGTAAAGCAAAGGGTAATTTTTCATGCCATTGCCTCGACTCTTCTACCATTTTTCAAAGGATTTTCTTAATATTCTTATTTGCAGCTTCAACTGCTCCATTTGCTTTAGGCCGATAAGGTGTAGAATTGTGATGCACAATTTTAAATTTTTGACATGTTTCCACCATGAGATGACTGTTAAGATTGGCTCTATTATCTGTAATAATCACCTTTGGAATTCCGAAGCGGCAAATAATGTTTGTATGTACGAAATCCACCACTGCCTTCTTTGTTACTGCTTTGAATGTCTTCGCCTCCACCCATTTGGTAAAATAATCTATGGCTACCAGAATAAACCTGTGCCCATTAGATGCTGCTGGTTCTATTGGACCGATGACATCCATGCCCCAAGCAACAAAAGTCCATGGCGCTGACATCGTATGCAATTCATATGGCGGGGAATGAATCAAGTCCCCGTGTACCTGGCATTGATGGCATTTTCGTACGTATCTGATACAATCTCGCTCTATAGTTAGCCAATAATATCCAGCCCTTAGTATTTTCTTCGCTAAAACATATCCACTCATGTGGGGTCCACAGGCTCCTGCATGTACCTCAGTCATGATTGTAGTGGCCTGCTGTGCATCTATACATCTTAGTAAACCCAAATATGGGGTTCTCTTGTATACAATCCCTCCGCTGAAGAAAAATCCACTCACCAGTCGTCTTATGGCTCTTTTTTGATCTCTCGTAACTTGCACCGTGTCCACCCCATTCTCAAATATTCTTTAATATCGTGGAACCATGGTTCACCATCAAGTTCCTCTTCTACTGTAAACCAATAAGCATTCTGGTCATGAACTTGGATTTGTACTGGATCCACATAAGCTTTATCCGGATGGTGTAACATGGATGACAATGTGGCCAGAGCATCTGCAACTTCATTATGCATTCTTGGAATATGCTTAAATATTATGGATTGAAACCGCTGACATAGTTCTTGTAGACACTGTCGGTATGGTATAAGCTTCAAATCCCCTGTCTCCCAATCGCCTTGAATTTAATGTATCAAGAGATCCGAGTCACCCATGACCAAAATCTCTTGAACACCCATGTCTATTGCCATTCTTAATCCCAATATACACGCTTCATATTTAGCCATATTATTAGTATAGAAAAAGTGGAGCTGAGCGGTAATAGGATAATGCTGGCTCGTTTCTGAAATGAGCACTGCTCCAATTCCAACTCCTTTGCTATTGACAGCCCCATCAAAGTATAATTTCCAACCCGGCTTTTTGTCTTGTTCCAATTTTTCAATATTGATCGTTTCCTCATTAGGAAAATATGTTTTCAGTGGTTCATACTCATCATCGACTGGATTTTCTGCTAAATGATCAGCGACTGCTTGTGCTTTCATTGCAATGCGAGTTACATAAACGATATCAAACTCTGTAAGCAGAATTTGCCATTTAGCGAGACTTCCTGTGGGCATAGGCTTCTGGAAGATGTACTTCAGTGGATCCAAACGAGATATAAGTTAAGTGGTGTAAGCTGTTAGGTAATGTTTTAACTTCTGTGTAACCCATGTTAAGGCACAACATGTTCTTTCCAACTGAGTATATTTTACCTCGTAAGATGTAAATTTCTTATTGAGGTAGTATATTGCTTGCTTCTTCTTCCCCGTTTCATTATGCTGCCCCAGTACATAGCCGAAGGAATTATCCAACACAGTCAAATAAAGGATCAAGGGCCTTCCAGGTTCTGGAGGAACCAACACAGGCGGATTGGCCATATATTCCTTGATTTTATAAAATGCTTCTTAATATTCCTTAGTCCATTTTACTGCAGCATCATTTTTCAATAATTTGAAAATAGGCTCACAAGTTGACGTCAACTGGGCAATAAATCTGCTAATATAATTCAACCTGCCTAGCAAACTCATCACATCTTTTTTGCTCTTTGGCGGAGGCAAATTCTGAATTGCTTTTATCTTTGACGGGTCCCGTTCAATACTACGCCGGCTTACCACGAACCCGAATAACTTTCCTGATGGTACTCCAAAAGCACATTTTGCTGGATTGAGCTTGAGATTGTATCTCCGAAGCCTCTGGAAGAACTTCCTCAAGTCTTTGACATGATCATACTGCTTCTTGGATTTAATGATGACATCATCCACATAAACTTCAATCTCTCGATGTATCATGTGATGAAACATAGTGGTCGTTGCTCTCATATATGTAGCTCCAGCATTTTTCAACCTGAACTGCATTACTCTGTAGCAAAATGTCCCCCAAGGTGTGATAAAGGCTGTCTTTTCTGTATATTCTTCGTCCATCAGGATCTGATGATAACCTGGATAACAATCCACAAAAGAACCAATCTCATGTTTGGCACAATTGTCAATTAATATGTGGATGTTTGGCAATGGAAAATTATTCTTTGGACTTGCTTTGTTGGTTTTTTCGTCTTTCTTCGAAACAAGTACGACATTAGCTAACTAGGTGGAGTATTTGGTGACCCGTATGACATTTGCCTCAAATTGCTTGTTTACTTCTTCTTTTATTTTCACACTGATATCTGTTTTGAACTTCCTCAACTTTTGCTTAATGGGCTGGCATTCTAGATAAGTGGGCAACTTTTGTACCACCAAATCAGTACTGAGCCCTGGCATATCATCATAAGACCATGCAAATATGTCTTTGTACTCATGTAATAACTTTATCAAGTCCTCTCTGAGTGAGGCTTCCAAGTGCACACTAATCTTTGTTTCTCGAATATTTTCTTCGTCTCCCAAATTAACAAACTCCGTCTCATTTAAGTTCAGATTGGGTTTCTCTTCGTAGTGGCTCAAATCTTTACTAATTTCCTCCAAAACTTCCTCATCCTCATATTCCACTTCATTATCATGTTCAATTTCTTGTTTAACTATCTGATTTTCAAGATTGGGCCGAGAATCCCTTATGCATGACACATCATTGGAATCAGCGAAAACTGGATTGTACAAGAAAAGAAAAGAAAATGAAATAAGGCTATCAAAATAGAGAAAGAAAGAAATTGTATTTCATTAAACTTTGAAAGATAACAAGGTTTGGATACATCCGACTAGACGGAACATAGGATTACAATTTTTGAAATAAGACAGATTTAGGAACGGAACATTAAAGCTAACTACCACAACTCCCTTCTGATTGGAAGAGGAGTAGCTTCCTAGTTATTTAGCTTGATCTGGGATCCAACAAACTGAACGTCCATTCTTCTTGTGCCATCGGCTGCCTCTATCATGTTCACGTCTTCGAACAACCTCTCAAATCTTTCTAACAGCTCTTCATCTGGCCTTATCTCTGCTTGGCTAGGCATGACCGTTGCCGGACGTCTTTGTATACCAGGCTTGATGAAGAAATAGGAAAGTTTTGGGATAGGTTTGGGGAGGGTCCATCCTTTCTTTTTCAATCTTTTGGCTCTTTGTATGTTGGCAATAGTTGGCTTGAAACCCAAGCTGAAAGTATTAGTGCTACCCGAAAGATATACTAGCTGTATTAGTCCTTGCAAATCAGCTCCTAACCTTTTCCCGGAGAGAACCCGTTCTTTAGCATTTCCTTAGCAACCATGACTGCCGCGGGGGCTACCTTGGGTATTGAGATGTTTTTGCCTTCAGATATTTTATTCACAGACACAGTGTCCATCACTTGGTACACCCAAGGACCTTTGTCACCCTCGACTTCTTCAAACAGTGTGATGGTATTGCAAGCATTCTCTTCACCATGCACTATTATCTCTTGATGATCCCATTCAAACATCACCATTTGATGGAGTGAAGTAGGCACCGCTTTTGCAGCATGGATCCATGGGCATCCTAACAGGAGATTATAGACATGGCAACGTCCAACACTTGAAACTCCATGGTGAATTCCACCGGTCTGATGGTGAGTTCTAATATGATGTCTTCGACAGTGTTCTTCCCGCCTCCATCAAATCCTCTCACATATATGATGTTTCTGTGGATTCTTTCGTGATCAATATTCAGTTTGCCTAAGTAGATAAAGGACAAATATTGGCACTTGACCCATTATCGACCAGGACACGGGTCACCACTGATTCGTCACACTTCACTATAAGATATAATGCCCTGTTGTGCTTTGTCTCTTCCAATGGCAGTTCATCATCTGAAAATCTTATCTTGTTTTCCTCGAAGATTTTATTTGTGATCTTTTCTAAATGACACACTTTAATCTTTTCTGGTACATAAGCCTCACTTAGGATCTTTATTAACGCCTTTCAGTGTTCATCAGAATGAATCAACAGAGATAGCAAAGATATTTGAGCTGGTGTCTTCCTCAACTACTCAACTATGGAATAATCCTGAGCTCTTATTTTCTTTAGAAATTCCTCGGCTTCTTCTTCAGTGAGTGCTTTCTTTACGTTGGCCAGATTGTCTTTCGCAACTTTTGCCTCCATCAATTCATCAGGAGCAAAACGTCTTCCTGACTTGGTCAAACCATGGGTTTCACAAATTCCCCCCCTTGATTTCCTTTCCTTTGTACATGACAGTTACCTTGTCATAATTCCAAGGCACAATTTTTATGTTTACTATCGGCATCTGAACGACTAGCTTGATAATGACTGGCTCTGGTTACGCCCCTTTTACAGTCAATACGGGCTTTACCACAGGCACTATCACTTTTACAGGTTCAGGTTCAACTACCTCAGCTAGCTGACTTACAGTGGCCTGACTGGTATTTTCTCACTTATGACTTTCTCATTTGTCTTTTTGCTTGATTTGATCATCATTACAGTCTGAGGGGGCTTTTTGCAACTTCCTCATTGTACCAGCTCTATCATGTGGGTCTTATGGTGCACAGGCAAAGGATTCTGTGTTATATTAGGAGCCTCGAGAGCTTGAACCTCAATTTTTCTGGAGTCAATGAGGTCCTGTATTGCAGACTTTAGGTGCCAGCATTTTTCAGTGTCATATCCTGGGGCCCCTGAACAATATTAGCAATGGATAGATTGATCCAAATATTTTGGTGGGGGATTGGGAATTTTAGGCTCTATGGGGTTTAGAATCCCAAGTTGTCTTAATCTGTGGAAAAGGCTGGTATATGACTCACCCAGGGGAGTAAATGTTTTCTTTCTTTGAGCCTGTCGTTCTTGACTCTGGGGTTAGGACGGAAATTGGTTCCATTGAGATTTTTGTAGGTTTTTGGTGGCGGGTATGTGTTTTGGGTGTGGTAGATATTTTGAGGTGTCGGGGTTCGCCATGAAGGAGAAGGTGGTGGGTAAGATTGGGCATGATGGACAGATCACTGAGGAACAAGAGCAGGGTAATAGTGTTAAGGTGGGCTATATGATGTTGGTGGGTAGGGTTGATGCGGTCGAGGCTGGTGGTAATATGGGTTGGGGCCCCAGGACCAAGACCTCCCTTCTATAACTGCCACTTCTTCTTTCTTTTTCTTCCCGATTGCTCCACCTTTTCCCGTTTGGATTGCCTGATTCGTAGCCTTGATGGTTGAATAGTTCATGATCTTATTTGATTTCAGTCCTTCTTCAACAAAGCTTCCCATTTTTACTACCTCATTGAAATATTTTCCGGTTGCAAATACCAGATGCCCATAGTATGTTGGCTCCAAAGCTTGCAAATACAATCTACCATTTCTCCTTCCTTCATCGGTGGGTCTACCCGAGCCACTTGCTCCCTCCACCTAAAACCATATTCCCAAAAACTTTCTCCGGGCTTCTTTTCCATTTTGGTCAATGACAACCTATCCGGGATAATTTCATGGTTATATTGAAAATGGTTCGCAAATGACTGAGCTAAATCATCCCAAATGAACCATCTGGTATGATCTTGACGGGTGTACCATTCAAGTGCTGAACCGCTGAAACTTTGGCTGAAGTAAGCCATGAGTAGTTCATCTTTTCCTCCAGCTCCACGCATCTTGCTGCAGTATCCTCTCAGATGTGCTACCGGGTCACCATGGCCATCATACATATGAAATTTCGGCAGTTTAAACCCCGCTGGCAGTTGTACTTCGGGGAACAAACATAAGTCCTTATAAGATACGCTTACTAGCCCCCTAAACCATGCATATTATGGAATGATTGCTCAAGACTCTTCATTTTCCTGGCCATCTCCTCCTTCTCAGGATTTCTAACGGGTTTCTCCTCTTCCGCCATATCGATAAGAGGGGTATAGGAATCATGCTATCGGAAAGTGGGTTCCGATGAGTAACAATGGTTATCTTGGATATGAAATAGTGGTTCACTAGATAATTTGTGCAAGGTGGCTGGTGGTGGTGCCACATATACAGGAGCAGCCTGTGGTGGTGGCGGCGGAGCTTGTTTAGGGATAGGGAGTGGTTGTGATGACCCGGCCCGTCATCATGAGTTATCACCCCGTTATCCCCGTTATATGCTTGTTAATGTTACAATATGCATGTTGGGTGAGTTTGCGTTAATCTGGGTCGAGTTTGGTTGGAAATGAGACAAATAGTCTCTTAGAAGAAGGAATAGATGAGAAAAATCAGTTGGATGTTGACTTGGGAGTTAGAGAGCTCGGAATCGAATTCTGATGATTCGGTCAGCTCCGGGAGGTCATTTATGAGCTAGGAGAGCGATCGAAAGTGAATTTGGACGTCCGGTGTAGTTTTAGGCTTGAAATGGCTAAAGTTGAATTTTGGCGTTATCCGAACGGTAGGTGAGATTTTGATCCGGGAGTCGGAATGAAATTCTGACAGTTGCAGTAGCTCCGTTAGGTGATTTTGGATGTGACTGCAAAACTTTAGGTCATTCGGAGATCGTTTGGTTGGGGTTCTGATCGAATATTGGTTGCGGAAGTTTAAATGAAAACTTAGGCTTAAATTTGCTTGAATTCGATATTTTCCGTGTTTAAGGGCGTATTTTTATAATTGGAACAAGTTTGTATAGTGCTATGGAGTATGTGGGTAGTTTTCATTGGGGTTCCGGGGGCTCGGGATGGTTTCGGGAGGTTTAACGGAGGAATTTCAGGAATAATACAGGTCTGGGTTTTTAGGCTTCTAGTATTTTCGCTTCTGCGGGTGGGGAACCGCAGAAGCGGATGCACAGGTGTGAGGAATTTCTCGTAGATGCGAGATTGAGCCAAGGCAGGCAGCTCCACAGAAGCGGCTGAGGATGCGCAATAGCGGGATCGCAGAAGCAAGCTCATGATCGCAGGAGCGGAAGAGGGGCAGCCGGTGAAATTCCGCAGAAGCGGAGCCCGGTTCACTTATGCGGTCTCGTAAGCGCGAGACCTGCACCGTAGAAGCGGAAACGGGCGGCTAAGTAAAAAGTCGCATAAGCGATGAGCTGATCGCAGAAGCGGACTCGCAGGTTCGAGTCCAAGGCCGCAGAAGCGGAAATCGCGTCTGTGATAAAAAAATCAGAAGGGGTAAAATTTCATAATTCATAAAACATTTAGGGAGACGACTTCGGCGATTTTGAAGAGAAATTCAAGGAGGTTCTTCAGGTAATCAACTATGGACACAAATTATGGTTTTGCATTAATAAATTAAGCATTTAACACTTGAAAATGGAGGTAAGAGGGTGTATTAATGGGGGATTTTAGCCCTAAGCCAGGACTTTTATAAAACATTGATTTGAATGGGCAAACGGAGTCAAATTTTGGAAAACTTTATATGTATGGACTCGTGTTGAGATAAGGTTCCGAAAATATAACTTTCATAATTTTTCGAGAAGCGTACCAAAAATCGAATTTTGGCAACTTTGGGGGTTTTGGTTCAAATTGAGTTATTTTGAATGGGTTGGGTATAATTAGCCTATATTGATGTATTCTCAATGATTTTGAACAGATTCGGCATCCGACGTGGTTGAATTGCGAGCCAAGCGCAAGGCAGACTAAAGTTTCTACCGGACCGAGGTGAGTGGTGGTAGTAAATAATGTACTGAGGGTTTGAAACACCGTACTTGCACTATATAGTGCTATGTTGAGATGAGACACGCGTCATGTGATGAGCGTGGTGACATTGTGATTGGGGAATTGGACTTGGTCCTTTTCGACTAATAGTGTATTTTGTATTATGACTGTGAATGACATTATAACTGTGTAATTGGGCTAGTAGCCATGTTTGGGGCCTTGTGCCGATCTGTAGAGCATTAGGGAATCTGTAGAGCTAGGTGACCCCTATATCATCTTGGGGACTTACACTCGATCGTAAAATTAGCTGTATAGCATATCGTGGGCCAGTACTAGATGTGTATTGTGAGAGAGAGACTAACTAGAGTGGAAATTCCCTGATTTAGCTGAGTGGGCCTGAAAGGCCAAGTCTATATTGACTGGGCTAGGGTCGAGCGCCCATTATGAGGTACTATATGTGTATACCTACATTGGATCGGACTGTACGCCGCAGTGATGCATATGAGGATCGTACTGCACGCCGGTGTATTATTGCGCTTGGGCTGTAGGAGCCCCTTCGGAGTCTGAGTCTGCACACATTCTCAGTGGGCGCTGGAGTATATTATGGGATCGGGCTGCATGCCGCAGCGGTGTAATTATATATAACTGCACGCCGCAGCATCATAGCGCTTGGGCCCAGGGAGCCCTTTCGAAGTGTGTATACACCCCTAGTGAGCACCGTTGATGTTAAATGGAGCGGGCTGCACGCCCCAGAGCTAGCAGTGCAGGGCCTGCAGACACCCGAGGCTCCTCCAATTCAGCCTGTGGTTCCAGTATAGCCGACATATCAGGTTCAGGGGGACAGGGTCCCAGCTATGACTGACGACGAGCAGCTTCGTCTCGAGAGGTTCAGCAGATTTTCTCCTCCAGTGTTCACTGGTGCTCCAAGCGAGGACGCCCAAGGTTTTCTGGACAAGTGCCATCGGATGCTCCATACGACAGGGATCTTGGAGTCCAGCGGTGTGTCTTTCACTACCTTTCAGTTCCAGGGGCTAGCCTTTGCTTGGTGGGAGGCTTATAAGCGCCGCAGACCAACAAGGGCAGCACCACTATCATGGCCAGAGTTCTCCACTATGTTCTTGGAGAAGTGGGTGCCTCGATCGCAGAGAAAGGAGATGCGAGAAAAAGGAGGTGTGACAATGTCAGTATCAGAGTATGAGATCAGATTCAAAGAGTTGCCTAGATATGCAACGTGGTTGGTTCCTACCGACCGAGAGAGGATTGGACGTTGTATGGATGGCCTTATCTATCCCATCCGTATTCCGATGACCCGAGAGAGGGTTTTGAGCTGTACTTTTGAGGATGTTGTGGATATCTCTAGCGACATAGATACAGATCATCACAGGGAGCGAGATGAGAGGGAGTCCAAGAGCCCTCGAGGATCGGCTAGTTCTAGTGGCACTCGGACCAGAGGCCAGGGTCAGCAGAGCCGAGGTCGCTCTTCCAGGTCTTCACAGTCGGGCCGCTCAGATCACCGTAAGTGGTCTTCTAGCCAGGGTTATCAGGGTTCTCACCAGAGCCAGCCATCTCTCAGCGCTATGCCAGCTCAGAGTTCTTCACTGGCCCCATCTGTCCAGGGTTCTTCTCGGCCTAGTTCATCAGCTGGACACTCCAGCGCTAGGGGTCCTCATCAGTCTCAGCCCCCAGCACCTCGGAGTTGCTTTGAGTGCGAAGAGTTTGGGCACATCCGTAGAGAGTGTCCCCGTCTTGTCTCCAGGTCATATTAGCAGAGGGGACAACCCTCATCATCTGGCCCTTCTACTTCAGCACCCGCCCCACCAGCTAGGGGTGAGGGTTAGTTAGCTAGGGGTTGCTCTCGAGGGGGAGGCCGACCAGGCGGACAGGCTAGATACTATGCTCTTCTGGGCCGATCTGAGGCTGTTGCTTCTGATGCTGTCATTGCAGGTATTATTTCAGTCTGCCACAAAGATGCCTCATTATTGTTCGATCCTGGTTCTACTTATTCTTATGTGTCTACATATTTTGCTCCTCATTTGGGCACGACCTGAGGGTGTCTTGCGTTGCCAGTGCATGTGTCTACCCCGGTGGGGGACACTAATATTGTAGACCATGTATACCGGTCCTGTCTGGTCACTGTTGGGGGTATGGAGACCCGAGTGGACTTATTGCTTCGCAACATGATTGATTTTGATGTTATATTGGGCATGGATTGGCTATCTCCATGTCATGCTATTCTGGACTGTCATGCTAAGACAGTCACTTTGGCTATGCCGGGCGTTCAGAGGATCGAGTGGCGAGGCACGATTGATTATGTACCCAGCAGGGTAATATCTTTCCTCAAGGCCCAACGAATGGTTGGGAAGGGATGTCTTTCTTACTTGGCATTTGTGCGAGAGGTCGAAGCTCAGACTCCCAGTATTGATTCTGTTCCCATTGTGCGGGACTTTCCTGATGTATTTCCCTCAGACCTGTCGGGCATGCCACCGAACAGGGACATTAATTTCGGGATCGATTTGGTGCCAGGCACTCAGCCTATTTCTATTCCTCCATATCGTATGGCACTAGCTGAGCTGAAGGAATTGAAGGAGCAGCTCCAGGAACTCCTAGATAAGGGGTTCATTCGGCTAAGTGTGTCGCCGTGGGGTGCACCGGTCTTGTTTGTTAAGAAGAAATATGGCTCTATGAGGATGTGTATTGACTACAAGCAGCTGAACAAGGTTATGAAGAATAAGTATCCCTTGCCTCGCATTGATGATTTATTTGATCAGCTCCAAGGAGGTAGGGTATTCTTGAAGATTGATCTTCGTTCAGGATACTACCAGCTGAAGATTAGAGAGTCTAATATTATGAAGACAGCCTTCAGGACGAGGTATGGGCACTATGAGTTTTTTCTGATGTCTTTTGGGCAAACCAATGCCCCAGCCGCGTTCATGCACCTAATGAACAGTGTATTCCGGCTGTATTTGGACTCCTTCGTGATTGTATTCATAGATGATATCCTGATGTACTCTCGTAGCCAGGAGGAGCATGCTCAACATCTTAGAGTTGTATTGCAGAGGTTGCGGAAGGAGAAGTTGTATGCCAAGTCCTCCAAGTGTGAGTTCTGGCTTGAGTTCGTGGCATTCTTAGGACACGTGGTGTCCCGTGATGGTATTCAGGTGGATCCGAGGAAGGTAGAGGCAGTGCATAGTTGGCCCAGACCGACCTCAATTACGGAGATTCGTAGCTTCCTGGGATTGGTAGGGTATTATTGCCGATTCGTTCAGGGATTCTCTTTTATTGCTTCACCCTTGACTAGATTGACTCAGAAGGGTGCTCCCTTCATATGGTCCGAGGAGTGCGAGGAGAGCTTTCAGAAGCTCAAGACAGCACTAACCACAACACCAATATTGATATTACTGTCAGCTTCAGATCATTATACTGTATATTGTGATGCCTCAGGAGTTGGCATTGGTTGTGTGTTGATGCAGGAGGGTAGGGTCATTGCTTATGCTTCTCGTCAGTTGAAGCACCACGAGAAGAACTTCCCTGTTCATGATTTGGAGCTAGCAACCATAGTTCATGCTTTGAAGATTTGGAGGCATTACCTGTATGGTGTCTCCTGTGAGGTGTTCACGGATCATCGCAGCCTTCAGCACCTATTCAGGCAGAAGGACCTTAATTTGAGGAAACAGAGGTGGCTGGAGTTGCTTAAAGATTATGACATCACTATATTGTATCATCCGGGGAAGGCCAATGTTGTGGCCGATGCTTTGAGCCGGAAGGCGGTCAGTATGGACAGCCTAGCTTATATTCCAGTTGGGGAGAGGCCATTTGCTTATTATGTTCAGGCTCTAGACAATCGGCTAATGAGGTTGGATATTTCGGAGACGAGCCGAGTGTTGGCTTGTGTTGTTTCTCGGTCTTCTTTATATGATCGCATCAGGGAGCGACAGTATGATGAACCATATTTGCTTGTTCTTAAGGACAGAGTTCTACACAATGATGCTAGAGATGTGAACTATTGACAATGATGGTGTTCTGATGATGCAGGGCCATATTTGTGTGCCCAATGTAGATGGCCTACGAGAGTTGATACTAGAGGAGTCACACAGTTCGCGGTACTCCATTCATCCAGGTGCCGTGAAGATGTACCAAGACTTGAGACAGCATTACTGTTGGAGAAGGATGAAGATGGATATTGTTAGGCATGTAGCCAAGTGCCTCAACTGCCAGCAGGTCAAGTATGAGCATCAGAGATCGGGCGGTGTTCTTCAGCGTATGGTTATTCCCGAGTGGAAGTGGGAGAGGATTACCATGGATTTTGTTACTGGGCTCCCTCGGACTTCGAGGAAGTTCGATTCAGTATGGGTGATTGTTGATCGGCTGACCAAGTCCGCACATTTCATCCTAGTTTGTACTACTTACTCATCGGAGCGGTTAGTAGTGATTTTATTCGGGAGATTGTCAGGTTGGATGGGGTCCCAGTGTCTATTATATCTGACAGAGGCACTCAATTCACTTCTCAGTTCTAGAGAGCATTTCAGCGGGAGCTGGGTACGCGGGTTGAGTTGAGAACAACATTTCACCCTTAGACAGACGGGCAGTCTGAGCGCACTATTCAGATCTTGGAGGATATGTTGCGAGCATGTGTGATTGATTTTGGTGGTTCGTGGGATGAGTTCTTGCCACTTGCTGAGTTTCCCTACAACAACAGTTATCAGTCGAGTATTCAGATGGCCCCGTACGATGTGTTGTATGGCAGACGGTGTAGATCCCCCGTGGGATGGTTTGAGCCTGGAAAGTATAGATTGATAAGGACTGAGTTAGTTCAGGACGCTCTCGATAGAGTGAAGTTGATTCAAGAGAGGCTTCGCACAGCACAGTCTCGCCAGAAGAGTTATGCAGACCGTAGGGTTCGAGAGTTGTCTTTCATGGTTGGTGATAGGGTATTGCTGAAGGTTTCACCCATGAAGGGTGTCATGCGGTTCGGGAAGAAGGGGAAGCTGAGCTCCAGGTATATTGGTCCTTTTGAGATACTTAGGAGGGTTGGAGAGGTGGCATATGAGCTGGCCTTGCCACCCAGTTTATCCAGTATTCCATGTGTCTATGCTCCAGAAATATATCGGGGATCCGTCTCATGTACTGGACTGCAGTACCATTCAGCTTGATGGTGATCTATCTTATGATGTGGAGCCAGTGGCTATTCTGGGTAGACAGGTTCGAAAGTTGAGGTCCAAAGATATTGCTTCAGTCAAGGTGCAATGGAGAGGCCGGCCCGTGGAGGAGGCTACCTGGGAGGTCGAGCAGGAGATGCGGAGCAGATATCCTCACCTATTTGAGTCTCCAGGTATGTTTCTTAACCCGTTCGAGGACGAGCGTTTTCTTAAGTTGGGGATGGTTGTGATGACCCGGCCCGTTATCATGTGAGTTATCACCCCATTATCCCCGTTATATGCTTGTTAATGTTACAATATGCATGTTGGGTGAGTTTGAGTTAATCCGGGTCGAGTTTGGTTGGAAATGAGACAAATAGTCTCTTAAAAGAAAGAATAGTTGAGAAAAATCAGCTGGATGTTGACTTGGGAGTTAGAGAGCTCGGAATCAAATTCTGATGATTCGGTCAGCTCCGGGAGGTCATTTATAAGCTAGGAGAGCGATCGAAAGTGAATTTGGAGGTCCGGTGTAGTTTTAGGCTTGAAATGGCTAAAGTTAAATTTTGGCGTTATCCGAACGGTATGTGAGATTTTGATCCAGGAGTCGGAATGGAATTCCGACAGATGCAGTAGCTCTTTTAGGTGATTTTGGATGTGACTGCAAAATTTCAGGTCATTCGGAGATCGTTTGGTCGGGTTTTTAATCGAATGTTGGTTGCGGAAGTTTAAATGAAAATTTAGGCTTGAATTTTCTTGAATTCGACGTTTTCCGTGTTTAAGGGCGTGTTTTTATCATTGAAACAAGTTTGTATAGTGCTATTGAGTATGTGGGTGATTTTCGTTGGGGTCCCGGAATTAACCCGACTATTTTTATATTTTTCTCAAAATTTCGGCAGCGCTTCGTGAGTATTTAAACATTGTTTTTCTAGAAATTACAATTTTTTTCTCTCTCTTTTTCATTTTTAGGTATTTAGCCGGTTAGCATAATGGCCCAGGACAAATAAATGGAACATATAATCATGCTTGGTCTTTTATATCTCGGTTACCTTTCCTAGACGGACCCAACCCCTGTGTTGAGTTCCCTAAGTCAGATATGATGCAAATAATCATCCTAGTTCTAGGCTCAATATCCTGATTTTTCAGTGGTACTGGACTGTGTACCCGAGTGGACAACTCGGATCGAGGAGGAGGCTACGTACCGGGGACCCGCGGGATCGTCCGACTTTGTAACTTTTCCGGCCTCTATTTCTTATTTGGTATTGACTTAACAGAAATGGGAGTCTCAGCCAGTAAGCACATCCCCAGAGGTAAAAAGAGAAGGGTTTTTGGCACAATTTTATAAACAATTCACGTAATATCAAAGTAGTAAACATATAGCACATTGATCAAAACATATAATGAAATCAGATATAAGCAAAAACATCAATTTAACTGAGCTCGAATTCTTAAACCATGAACTAAAGTTCTGGGTTTCTTATCCCCAGTAGAGTCACCAGAGCTGTCACACCTCATTTTTACCTCATCATATATGCTTTCACATAATGCCCTATTTTGATTTTACTACACCCCGAGAAAGGGATATAATAACCAAAAGGGAAGGAGTTTTCCACTTAAAGGACAGTCGGAACGGGATTTATATTTTAAATTTCAGAGTCGCCACTTGGGAAAATAATGGTGTCCCAAGTCACTAGTTTAATCCCGAACCGAGGAAATTATGACTCTGTTACAGTCCGCGAATCAGAAATTCGAATAAGGAATTTTGTTAACCCGAGAGAAGGTTTAGGCACTCCCGGATTCCGTGGTTCTAACTCGGTCGCTCAACTGTTGTCTCTGTTTTTACCTGATTTCTTTATATGTCTCGCTTTTATATCTTGTTAGTGTTCCGCTTCGTCATTTTTAGAAGAATTGCAACGTCGCAAAAATGTACTTCGAGTCACACCGCACCAGTACGCCTCAGACTTTAGTACATTTCAACTTCGCCGAGATTTGGATTTGGGTCACATAAATGTGCACCCGTATTAGGAATGTATAATTATTACAAATCGTGCCTAAAGTATCTACGTCTTGTTAACTTTTGGATAGACCGTGAAATTCGCTAAACGGTCTTTCCGATTTTCTATATTTTTTATTTGGTATTTATAGAGGGCCCTGCAATTAAGCATTTATGATTTGGTGAGGCTCATCTCCGTTTTATTAAAGTTCATCCTAACTATTCCACATTCTCTATTTTTGGTTTTTCATCCTAACGTAACTTTTATCAAATTAATTTCATAACATTACGTATAAGAGTCCATGCCATATATTATCGCTGGGCCTGGACTTCAGACTGGCTCAATAAACTGCAGCCAAATACAACTGGGTCTCTAAAACCCAGTATTCGTCTCTTTTTATATTTACAGGCTTAATTGCCATTTCATTTTGATCATGGCCTGATTTCATAGTTGGGCCCAAATCCTTCACACTTAAAGCTAAACAGGAACTAATTATCATTTTAACAACACTTAATAAATATAACAATTAATAGTTTCTACAAATATCAATTTGTATTCAATCACTACTGATTTTAACGTTCAATAATTAATTCAGAATTTTAATATGATGATTTTGTTATTCAACTGGCATAGTCTGATATTTAAATTGCTATTATGACACTAATTGCTTCTATCATTTTTTACTCAACCGAAGACAACAATATTCTAGTTTTAATTAAGAAGGTTCGAATTATTGTCAAGTTGCAGAATCACAAAACGAATTTATAACTAGATCAGCTTAAGTAAGGATAAACATCATTCAGTTGAAATACAAAACTACATATACTCTTACAATTGACTAATCCTGATCCAGAATTGAATTGCTAAAACATCCAAACATTGATATTTCATATCTAATTCGTGATAACTTCAAATCCAAGTAACTTAACTACGTTTATTCCAGTTTTTAAATCTTAGATTTAGGTGATCTTCTTTACTTAGCCTTTTTAAATTTTCTAGTTCATATCACTACTACCACTACCAAAATTAAAGTGTAATTGTCCACTCCACTAATTATTACAATCATATCCTAGTCGAATACAAAGATCTAAATACTTTAAACTGCATAACGAAATAATAACACATTGATTTAGCTAAACACGATATTCCTTTTATTTCTCCACAATGATAACGAAACCTGGTTCAAGTAACAATCGATGAGTCTAAGGTTGGAGAAGGAGGAAAATCAGCAACAACACAATGATATAGCAACAACAACAGGAATGAATCAACCAGCAAAATCCAGTAGATAAACCCGAGCAAATTGTAAACCCAGCAAAATCAAAATAAACCAATAGAAAAAAAATGACCAGCAGAGATTCCCAAAGTAATACTCGAGTTAGAAGCTAAGTAGAAGACTAGTAGTACTTCAGTATATAGGTTTCAGAACTTTGATAATTCTGAAATTTCAATTCTAAAACTCTCAAACCTTTCTGAATTTTCGAACTTCTCTATAAATTTTCCAATCTCGAAATTTCTGAACCCTTAAACTTAGGCCTGAAACAACCTATTTATAGAGTGAATTGGGAGGGAAATTTGAATTAATTATTCATATTTTCCACCCCTACTCTTTTTCAATTATTTCAGTTAAGTATAGGATATTATTAATAAAAATGCACTTGAACCCCTGCTAGAATGTTCCAGGTTATTCTTTACTGTTCTATTGGGCGAAAATGACTTAGTTGCCCTCACTTACTAATTACTATTACCTATCTACCTTTTAACTATACCTAGTTTACCCTTTATTAATCATCTATTTATAGTAAAACCAGGCCCAATTGTCCCTTATACCCTCATTACTTCTATATTATTCTCAATAATACCATTTCCCATTCCCTATTTATCCTTTATAGTTATCAGTTTTTACCCGACTTGCCCTTAGGTTTATTAAGACCTAGGGTGTCTCAGCTTGGTATTTAAAATGTAACCACTAACTGAATTTTATTTTTTAAACCCATTTTACGACTAAGTAGGATTTACAAGATTAACCACTTTCAGAAATAACCACAAATGGCCATAACACTCAACATTCACACTTATCGCAACAATAGCCTATTTCATTTACACGCCTAACCTTATCAAGACTAATTGTTCATAGTTCAGAAAAACCACACATATAAACCATATTGTAGAACTAGCCATTTTCAGGTAATTTGCAAATATAACCCTATTTCGACTAATTTTAACTAACCAAAATTCATAGAGACAATAGATAATGGTTGAATCATGATTAATTAATCCTTTAATCGAAAATAGGTTCTTATACAAAAAGACAAGCAAAAAAGCTAATTAATCAGTATGTTTTAATATGATAGTTTTATCTAAAACTAATAGAAAACCTAATCAAGCACAAGGAGGTCATGCAAAGATTTAGGCAAATATTAACACATAAATAGAAGCATAGAAAATCAGAGGTGGTTCAAATACTTAGCTTTGAGCTTCTTTTCCTTTCCTTTCTTTTCTTTTCTTTCTTTCTTCTTTTTACTTCTTTTCTTCATTTTCTTGCCTCTTCAGAGAATGTGGGTCTCTTTTCAATAGATCTCCTAGGTAGACCCTTAAAAACTAGTTTACGTGTGGTAAGGGTGTGTTTGGAGGCTAGGGTTAGGGTTTTGAAAAGTTTCAGGTTTTGGGTATCCGCCGGAATAGGGTTCCGGCGAGACATTTTTAAAGATTCGAGGGGTTAGGCCAAGATTCGAGGTACGAGGCTTAGGTGGGGTGAAAAATATTTTTAAGGTGGTTATGGGGTGTAAATCTGGATACTGGTTCGTACTTTGGGTGGTCGCCGGCTAGGGTTCCGGCGACGGAACTTCTAGAATCTTGGGGGAAAGGGTTTGATATTTGGGTGAGGTTAAGGATAAACTGGTGTAGATGGAAGAAAGGGGGTTCAGGGATGATGGCCTGAGCCGAAGAAGGTGAACGGAGGCAGACCACCGGTAAGTTTCCGGTGGTCTGTGGAGAGAGAAAAGGGTTTCAAGGCGGCTAGGGTGTCACATACAAAAGGGGTGTGTCTGTAATGAATATGAAATGAACGAAGGGGGATATATATTAAAATTAGATTATTGATTGCTAGCCGTTGGATTACACGAAATGAACGGCTCAGATCCCTCCCCCATTCAAACGACGTCGTGTTGTTTAATTTGATCATTTACCCTGTCCGTTAGATTAAATCCTTAGACGGTCGAGATTTATTTAGATAAACTACATCATTGTGATGACCAGGCCCGTCATCATGTGAGTTATCACCCCGTTATCCCCGTTATTTGCTCCTTAATGTTGCAATATGCATGTTGGGTAAGTTTGAGTCAATCTAGGTTGAGTTTGGTTGGAAATGGGATAAATAGTCTCTTAGAAGAAGGAATAGTTGAGAAAAGTCAGCTGGATGTTAACTTCTGAGTTAGAGAGCACCGGAATTGAATTCTGATGATTCGGTCAGCTCCGGGAGGTCATTTATGAGCTAGGAGAGCGATTGGAAGTGGATTTGGAGGTCCGATGTAGTTTTAGGCTTGAATTGGATAAAGTTGAATTTTGGCGATATCCAATCGGTAGGTGAGATTTTGATCATGGAGTTGGAATGGAATTCCGACAGTTGCAGTAGCTCCGTTAGCTGATTTTGGATGTGCCTGCAATATTTCAGGTCATTCGGAGGTTGCTTGGTCGGGTTTTTGATCGAATGTCTGTTGCGGGAGTTTGAATTAAAACTTAGGCTTGAATTTGCTTGGATTCAATGTTTTCCATGTTTAAGGGCATATTTTTATGATTTGAACACGTTTGTATCGTGTTATGGAGTATGTTGGTGGTTTTCGTTGGGGTCCCGGGGGCCTCGGGATGAATTCGGGGGTCCAAACGGACCATTTTTGGCCTAAGTCAGCAGCTAATCTGCTGCAATATCTGCAGAAAAAGTTTGTTCTTCGCGTTCGCGTAGGGGTTCACGCGTTCGCGAAGTGTATCGGAGAGTTGGGGATTTTTTTCATCGCGTTCGCGAGGAGAGGGATGCGAACGCGAAGGGTTAGGCCTGGGAGCATCGCGATCGCGATGGTGTGCACGCGTTCACGTAGGTCTGGGCGGTCGGTCATCACAAACGCGGCTGGAAGCCACGAGTTCACGTAGAGTAAATCCGGAGGTTGCTGCGTTTGTTCTTCGAGAACGCGTGAGTAGGGTCGCGTTCGCGAAAGGTTAAAGGGCTGGACAGTGAATTTAAGTCCAGAAAATTTCAGACGCGGGCATTCTTCCATAATACACCATTGTTGAGTCTTAGAGAGTGAAAGTGACAGGAAATTGCTGGGATTTCATCGAGTTATCATCGGAGGTAAGTTTTATGGTTCAATTATGTGTTTTTATCTTGAAATCCTTCTCTATTTCACTAAAATTGGATGAATTAATGGGGGAATTTAGCCTAAGCCAGGGTTTTGGTAAAATGTCGATATGAGTGGGCAAACGGAGTCCGATTTTGGAAAACCATATATGCATACTCGTGTTGAGATGAGGATTACGAATATGTAACTTTCATAATTTTTCAAGAAGCGTACCAAAAGTCGGGTTTTGGCAACTTTGTGGGTTTTGGTGCAATTTGAGTTATTTCGAATGAGTTGTGTGTAATTAGCATGAATTGACGTACTCTCTATGAATTTGAACAGGTTCGGCATCCGAGGCGGTTGAATCGCGAGGAAAGCGCAAGGCGGACTAAGGCTTCTACCGAATCAAGGTGAGTGGTGATAGTAAATAATGTACTGAGGGTTTGAAACCCCTTACTAGCACTTTACAGTGCTAGGATGAGATGAGACGCGCGCCATGTGATGGGCGTGGTGATATTTGTGACTGGGGAATTGGACTTGGTCATTTCCAACTAATAGTGAATTATGTATTGTGACTGAGAATGGGATTATAACGGTGTAATTGGGCTAGTAGCCTTGTTTGGGGCCTTGTGCCGATCTGTAGAGCATTTAGGGGACTTGTAGAGCTAGGTGACCCTTATATCCTGTTGGAAACTTACACTCAGCCGTGAAATTTGCTGCATAGCATATCTTGGGCCAGCACTAGATGTGTACCGAGAGAGATAGACTACTTGGGGTGGAATTTCCCTAATTTAACTGAGTGGGCCTAAAAGGCCAATTCTATACTTATTGGGACAAGGTCGAGGACCCATAATGAGGTATTATACATATATATATACCTGTATTGGATCGGACTGCACACCGCAGTGATGTATATGTGGATCGGACTGCACGCCGCGATAATATATACATGTGGATCGGACTGCACGCCGCAGTATTATTGCGCTTGGGCTGTCGGAGTTTGAGTCTGTATACACCCCCAGTGAGCGTTGTCGACGTTAAATGGAGCGGGCTGCGCGCCGTAGCGTTATATGTATTGGAGCAGGCTACACGCCGCAACATTATACTTATGCATAATCATATACATACTTAAATACTTTTACATTATATACATATGTATATACTTACATACATTAAGTTGGTTGTACACCGTAGCGGTACGAGTGAGGATTTGGTCAGTGTGGGACCTTGTTGAGATAGATGTGGACTGGAGATGAGAGCATTCACCGTAGTGATGACTTACCTGTGGGGTTGCCTTAGAACTATTTAGTGATAGTACTGGAGTTCTTATTTTCAGTTATTGTTTATTATTGTTACTCACTGAATTGAAATACACTCACCCCACTCCCCTGCACTTTCTGTGCAGATCCACAGGTGCCAGAGAGCCATTGAGTTGTTGCAGCTGCTTATTCATATCTATTTTTGCGGAGACTACGAGGTAGTTGCCGACGTCCGTAGAACCTGTTTTCTCCTTCCTTATCATTTTGTTGCTTTTATTTTTGCCTAGAATTGTTTGTATAGGTTGTTTATTCTGTAGAGGCTCGGACTTGCGACACCACGATTTGGTTGGGACCGTATTTTGTATTCTTCTACTATTACATTTATCATTTTGATGTGAGCACTAGCTATTTAAGTTTGACTTGATCACCTAAAATTAATAATTGGTTGTTTTAATGGATAAGATGGTCGGGCTTGCCTAGCAATGCGTTGGGCGCCATCACGACCGGGGTTTGGATCGTGACAAGTTAGTATCAAAGCATAGGTTAACAGGTCTCGCAAGTCATGTGCCGGTTTAGTAGAGTCTCGTGGATCGGTACGAAGACGCCTGTACTTATCCTCGGGAGGCTGCAAACCTTTTAGGAAAGTTTCAATTCTTGGAATTCTTGTCGTGCGATTACTTTTGATTTAAACTGAACTTTGACATTCTATTCTCTCGCAGATGGCGAGAACTCGAGCTTCTGGAAGAGGTGGACGACCACCACTACTACCTGCTAGAGGCCGTGGACGCAGTCGTGGTCGTAGCGGAGGTAGGGCGGCTGATGCAGTGCCAGCTGACCCACAACCTCCAGTTGCTGAGGCTCCAACAGCGCCAGTTCCGGCACCAGCTGTGCCCATTGTCATTCCTGGTCTACAAGAGACCCTGGCTCAGATATTAGTAGTTTGCACTGGCCTGGCACAGGCGATTTTAGTTACCACCGCACTAGCGGCATCAGGGACCGGGGGTGGTCATCAGACCCACGCAGCTCGCACTCCTGAGCAGGTAGTGCAGGGTTTACAGACACCAGAGGCGCCACCGGTTCAGCAGGTTGCCCCAGTCCAGCCAGTTGCCCTAGTATAACTAGTTGTCCCGGATCAGTGCTATGACGGACGATGAGCAGCGTCGTCTCGAGAGGTTCACCGGGTTATCTCCTCCAGTGTTCACTGGTGCTCCGGGCGAGGACGCCCGAGGTTTTCTGGACAAGTGCCGTCGGATGCTCCGTACGGCAGGGATCTTCGAGTCCAGTGGTGTATCCTTCACTGCCTTTCAGTTTCAGGGGCCAACCTTCGCTTGGTGGGAGGCTTATGAGTGTCGCAGGCTAGTAGGGGCAGCACCACTATCATTTCCAGAGTTCTCCACTATGTTTTTGGAGAAGTGGGTGCCTCGGTCTCAGAGAGAGGAGATGCGTAGGCACTTTGAGGATCTCCGCCAGGGGGACATGTCAGTGTCAGAGTATGAGATCAGATTTACTGAGTTATCTAGATATGCACCATGGTTGGTTCCTACCGACAGAGAGAGGATTGCACGCTTTATGGATGGCTTCATCTATCCCATCCGAATTCTGATGACCCGAGAGAGGGTTTTGAGCCGTACTTTTGAGGATGATGTGGATATCGCTCGTGACATAGACACAGATCGTCGCAGAGAGCGGGATGAGAGGGAGGCCAAGAGGCCTCGAGGATCGGCTAGTTCCAGTGGCACTCAGACCAGAGGCCAGGGTCAGCAGAGCCGAGGTCGCTCTTTCAGGTCTTCACAGTCGGGCCCTCAGATCGCCTTAGATGGTTTTCTAGCTAGGGTTATTAGGGTTCGCACCAGAGCCAGCCATCTCTCAGTGCCATGCCAGCTCAAAGTTCTTCACAGGCCCCATCTGCCCAGGGTTCTTCTCGGACTAGTTCATCAGCTAGACACTCCAGCGCTAGGGGTACTTATCAGTCTCAGCCCCCAGCACCAGGGTGTTGCTTCGAGTGCGAAGAGTTTGGGCACATCCGCAGAGACTGTCCGCATCTTGTTTCCAGGTCTTATCAGCAGAGGGGGCAACCCTCGTCTTGTTTCCAGGATCGAGTGGCGAGGCACGACTAATTATGTACCCAGCAGGGTAATATCTTTCCTCAAGGCCCAACGAATTGTTGGGAAAGGATGTCTTTCTTATTTGGCATTTGTGCGGGAGGTCGAAGCTCAGACTTCCAGTATTGATTCTGTTCCCATTGTGTGGGACTTTCCTGATGTGTTTCCCTCAGACCTGCCAGGCATGCCGCCGGACAGGGATATTAATTTTGGGATTGATTTGGTGCCAAACACTCGACCTATTTCTATTCCTCCATATCGGATGGCACCAGCTGAGCTGAAGGAATTGAAGGAGCAGCTCCAGGAACTTTTAGAAAAGGGGTTCATTCGGCCGAGTGTGTCGCCGTGGGGTGCACCAGTCCTGTTTGTTAAGAAGAAGGATGGCTCTATGAGGATGTGTATTGACTACAAGCAGCTGAACAAGGTAACATTGAAGAATAAGTATCCTCTGCCTCGCAATGATTTATTTGATCAGCTCTAGGGAGATAGGGTATTCTCGAAGATTGATCTTCATTCATGCTACCATCAGCTGAAGATTAGAGAGTCCGACATTATTAAGACTGCATTCAGGACCAGATATATTCACTATGAGTTCCTTGTGATGTCTTTTGGGCTGACCAACGCCCCAGCAACATTCATGCATCTGATGAACAGTGTGTTCAGGCCCTATCTAGATTCATTTGTGATTGTGTTCATTGATGACATTCTAGTCTACTCTCGTAGCCAGAAGGAGCATGCTCGGCATTTGAGTATTGTATTGCAGAGATTGAGTGAGGAGAAGTTGTATGCCAATTTTTCCAAGTGTGAGTTCTGGCATTTGGGCTGTAGGAGCCCCTTCGGAGTCTGAGTCTGTATACACCCCCAGTGAGCGTCGTCGACGTTAAATGGAGCGGGTTGTGCGCCGCAACGTTATATGTATTGGAGCGGGCTGCACGCCGCAGCATTATACTTATACATAACCATATACGTATTTGAATACTTTTACATTATAGACATATGTATATACTTACATACGTTGAGTTGGCTATACACCGTAGTGGTACGAGTGAGGATTTGGACAGTGTGGGACCTTGTTGAGATAGATGTGGACTGGAGATGAGAGCATTCACCGTAGTGATGACTTACATGTGGGGTTGCCTTAGAACTGTTTAGTGATAGTACTGGAGTTCTTATTTTCAGTTATTGTTTATTATTGTTACTCACTGAGTTGAAATATACTTACCCCACTCCCCTACACTTTCTGTGCAGATCCACAGGTGCCAAAGAGCAGTTGAGCTGTTCCAGCTGCTTATTCATATATATTTTTGCGGAGACTACGAGGTAGCTGCTGACGTCCGCAGAACCTGTTTTCTCCTTCCTTATCATTTTGTTGCTTTTATTTTTGCCTAGATTTGTTTTTATAGGCTGTTTATTCTGTAGAGGCTCAGACTTGCGACACCATGATTTGGTTGGGACCATATTTTGTATGCTTCTACTATTACGTTTATCATTTTGAGATGAGCACTTGTTATTTAAGTTTGACTTGATCACCTGAAATTAATAATTGGCTGGTTTAATGGATAAGATGGTCGGGTTTGCCTAGCAATGCGTTGGGCGCCATCACGACCGGGGTTTGGGTCGTGACAGTCATTTGGTTTAATTGTAACACCAACCTTATCCGTCTGATCAATTAAAATGAACGGTTGTGATATCTTTTTTATACGGCATCGTTTGGTTTGCTTAATAACAACCTTATCTGGTCCGTTGATTAATCACATCAACGGTCCTGATTCATTATTTTATATGGCGTCGTTTCGTTCTTTGCAAGGCTGGCCAGCTGGATTAACTGGGCCAGGCCTTGTTAATGCGTTATTTTTTGGGCTGGCCTTTGCAATTGGCCCAATATTTTTGTATAACTCCATTTTCTTATATTTATCCATTTTTGTATTTTCTAACTTGTATTTATTTACTTAATTTTTGTATTTTTCTTGTATTTTGTACCTATTTTCTTAGTATTATTTTGGGTGTATTTTTCCTCTCATTTTAATTTTTGTATTCTTCTTAGATTTTCTAGTTTCTAGCAATTATCCTATATATTTTGGTATTTCTAAATTAACTGCATTTTATATTTTTGTTCCAATTTTCTCATCTTATTTCAACAACTAATACACACACCAATACTTTTATGTAATAATCAACCAATTTTAATCAAAAATTATTTTTATATTTTTATTTTAGAATTAATTGCTTGGGGCAAAAATTACGTGCTCGCACTATGTGATCGCATAGAAGAAAATCCTTGTGCAAAAATTAGAGAATTTCTGCTGCATTTTTAAGTCCAAAACTACTCTGTTACCTATCCGAAACTTACCCGAGCCCTCGGGACTCTAAACCAGATATATACATTGACTCAAGAATCATACGAACTTGCTCGCGCGATCAAATCGCTAAAATAACATCAATGAATTGACCCTTAAAACTCAAGAATCTTTCAAAATTTTTATAACTTCCAAATTTTCCAATTTAAGGCCGAAACACGTCAAACAACGTCCGTTTTCAACCAAACTTCACAAGAAGCGTTTAACCGACATATATGACCTGTACCCGGTGTCGCAACCAAAATACGAGCCTGATAACATTACTTTTTAATCAAATTTTAGTTTTATTTTCCTTAAACATTTTTAGAAACAGAAAAATTCTTTTACCGGGGTTCTAGACCTCGGATTTTGATTCCGGGCATACGCCCGAGTTCCATATCTTTCTACGAATTTTTTGAGACCGTCAAATCACAGGTCTGGGTCCGTTTGCCAAAAATGTTGAACAAAGTCAACCTTATCAATATTAATATCAAAATTTTTAAAATTTTCACATATTTCATATATTTCAACATGAAAATTTTCCGGCTTCGCGCCCGGACTACACACGCAAATCGAGGTAACTATAAATGAGGTTTTCAAGGCCTCAGAAGCTCGAAATGATTGAGAAAACAAGTGATGGCCCCTTTGGGTCGTCACAACCAGTAGTATTAAAATCGACAAAAACATATAGTGTAAAAATTAGCTTGCGAAAGTTATACTTCTGGCCTCAAATGAAAAAGATTTAACTAAAAAGAAATATAAAGTAAAAACAAATCTAGTATTATGTGTCTTCTTGCTTCGTGTTGGAAATGAATAAAAGCGTCTAATAAAAGAAGATTTGTTGTTTCCTGAACACTTGATTATCAATCTTAATAGTAATAGTCGTGCATTTAATAAGTGAAATATTTGTATCATTAGATTAAAACATAATTTGTGCAAATCGCATGATAGAATCAAAAAGATATCTTAGCTAGCAGAAATGAATATGTTGATAAACTAATAAAAGGTTGATTGTAAATTTTATAATAAATATTTATTTTTTAGTTTTTGACTCAACAGAAAATGATACCAATAATTACTACCAATAAGAATACTTAAATACTTTAATATAAAATGCCCTTCTACCATACATGTTTGTTGTCAACTTTATTATTTTTTACGTATGTTAGTGTCACCATATATGTAATAAACTAAGTTAAAATTGATCTTCCATTGTATATAAGTTAATTTTGAAAAAAATAAATATCCGTCATGCTATTGAAAAACTTAGATACGACGAATATCTTATGTAAGAGCACACATATGGTATATAAAAATTTTGACAATAACGTCATACATGTAAAAGTTATGATAATGGTCAATGTGCTTCTAAGTATATTCTTGTCTCTAAATTCAACTTTCGTCTTCCAAAACTAAGGAATATCCTTTTAAATTTGTGTGAAAATAATTTTTGGTATGTTTATGTTTTGCAAATATAACAAATAAAGCACAAAGACATATCTTAAATATTTGACTATATTTATCGAAATATGTTTTCTTTCACGAACAACTGTGTATTGCACTTTCAAGAGAGATATCAAGATCGACAATAAGAGTTTTGGTTAAGGCAGAGCAACCAAAATATTAGGAGGAAACATACACAAAAAAATATTATTCACAAAGAAGTGTTCTTTAAGATACCATCACATTAAATACTTTTAAACTATAATACATAATTATCTAACTAACATGACTAAATTGATCATTTGTGTAAGCTTTGACGATGTCTTTTTATTTTAAATTCATGTATTTTGGTAATGTAATAACATTTTTGATATTTAGATGATTGGTTTTATTATTATACATAAAATTTCTTTCATTAATTAAATTTTATTGTTTCTTTATATAAATAAATATTTAAATCATCACCTGCCATTATTAACGTGTAACGCATGTTTATAGACTAGCTTATCTAAATTTGTAAAAGTGAAACTATCTTTTTTTTTTTTTTTTGCTAATATAAAGTGAAACAACCGCAACTAAAAAAGTACTAGAATATGAATAATAAAAATGTAGATATATGACCTTATTTGATGCCACATGTCCAACATATATATACACATATGTAATTTTTAATAGCTTTAATTATAAAAATTTGGTTAATTTGTTTTTATCTTTTCTTAAATTTTTAGTTAGCACTCACTAAATTGAAAGAACTAATATTTTAAAATCGAAGCGAGTAAAATATTCTCATAGAAGTGACGTGCACACATATTAAATCTGAACATATAAACTTATGCAACATTTCAAACTTAATCGCACAATCACAATTTCTTTAAAACCTAGAAGCGTATTTAGGTATTAAAATAATTTAAAAATAAGATCTGAACTTTTGCATTACATTTAGGCAAAATACCTTATCATCCCCTAAACTTTTTATGGATTATTAGTTTCAGACTTAAATTATTCATGGTCTTAATTATCCTCTCAGCTAGAGCTATACCCCACACCCCCCCGGTGATGTGACAAATTATAAGGGTGCACTTACCTACCACGTGAAATTTTCTGTATATGTGACATTTTTTGAGAAAATAAAATATATGTTTACTTTTTTTTTTGGTAGGAACGATATGCATATTATATATAACAAAATTTACATAGTTTAGAACTTGGGATGCCTACACGGCATTTGGATTACAAGATTAAACTTACAAGAGTAGATACTCCCTAGTGGAGATTCTATCCTATTAGATAAAGTAGGAGCCGATAAAGGTACTAGATAATTACAAACAGGTTTAATAATATTACTACTAACATGCCGAATTATTCTAGTATGGAGTATGTCATGGCAGTCTTGTTGATAGCAAGACATCACAAAACTTGGTGGAGATTCAAAAATTTGGCAGTCCTCCAGTTGTTGTTGCGTACCATACTTAGCTAGCTTATCAGCAACCATATTCTGCTCACGGTAGACCAGTTGTACAAAGAATTTACCCAGATACTGAAGTAATGACCTGCAATCATTAGTAATATTAATATAATTCATGGATGGTGATTGTAACATAGAAATAATATTTTGGGCATCTGTCTCAATAATTAATGGAACAAATCCTCGTTTGATGGCAATATGTACTCCTTGAAAGAGTGATTTAATTTCTATTTGAGTAGAATCTCTTTGATTGACTGCTGATGCATATCCTAAGATCCAATTTGAATGATGATCTCGAATAATGCCTCCTACTCCATACATAGCCTTATCCGGGTTACAAGAACCATCAATATTTAATTTGTAGCACATAAAATCAGGTGGATGATATTTTATATAAATAGGAATTTTTTGTTTCCTCATATTATGTTTAGAATGATTTGTCCAAAAATAGAATTTAGCAGTTTTCTGTACTAAGGCATTTTTATTTAAATAATTAGGCTTATGATCATAAATAAATTTATTACGTCCAATCTAAATTTCTCATAAGACAAAGGGAATAATAGTTCTTGCAGGAATATCATAGAGTAGTTTCAGATTTATTAAATGAGTAAACTGGTATAACCAATGCATAATTTCTTCATTAGAAGAAGTTATAGGAATCAAATAAGGTTTTATCTTAAAAGAATCCCAGAAACGTTTAACACAAGGGCAATAAAGAAATATATGCGTCATTGTTTCAATATTTTGGTGACATTGAACACAAATATTTGAAGTAATAACTCCTATATGATTGAGATACTCTGCAGTACGTAATCTATTATGACAAATTAGCCAAAGGAAAAAAACTATCTTATGAGGGATAAAGATTGAGAAGTTAAAGCAGGGCGGGTATCAGTGTTCAATGTAGCCAAACATGAATACATGGATCTAATGGAGAATAATACATTATTAGAAAGATTCCAATATATTTTATAAAAAGAAGAGGTTACAGTTGGAAAGTAAAAATTAATAATGATCTCTTTAATAGAAAAATGTATTTCAAAAGGTATATTCTCAAAATGCCAATTGTGATTATAGTAATAATCAGAAACTAATTTATTTTCCTCGGATTGAGGCATGGGTCCACTAATAAAATTTCGAAGATTAAAGTTATGCTTTATCCAAGGATCAGTCCAAAATTTAACATGTTGACCTGTCACAATATTCCATTTATAACCTAGTCTACAATAATTCCAACCCATAATAATGTTTCTGCAAATTGTAGAGCAAGTACGTCGTGGTAATGAACCAAGTCTTAAATATTTATTCAAAAGAACTTGAGCCCAAAGATCATAAGGATGCTGAAACAGTCTCCAAGCAAGACTTACATGAATAGATTTATTCTTAAGAGTTAAACTTTGTATACCTAGTCCTCCTACATCAAGAGGATGTGTGCATGAAGACTATTTAAGGAGGTGGAGTCTTCGTTTTTGAGGAGTAGTTCCCCATAAGAAATTTCATTGCTATGTATTAAGAATATTAATAATATAATTAGGAATTTTAATGTATTAAGAATATTACAACTTATGGCATGGTAATTGGAAGTCATAAATTCCCAATTTAAATACATGAATATGGTAGGGATTAAAAGGTGTTTATTTGATGGAATTTTTGTTGGTTGGGTGTGAATGGATGGTCATACATGTGTATTTGGAAGTTATAAATTGGTTAGGAATGATGGTGAGATGAATTGTTGGTTAATGGTGATAGTTGGAAGAATCAATACTATAGTTATGAGGTGAAAATAACCATGCCTACAAGGTGTTTGATAATATGCCTAAATGGCATAAGTTATGGAATTTATTATCAATATTGGCCCTATTGAATGTTGAATTGTATATTGAAGTTACATAACTATATTGGATCATCGTAGTATCATTAAGGGGCAAATCTCGGATATGTATGGCTAAAAACCCCGTCTTTTAGAAATCGAGCTTCATCGAAGTTTGCGTGATCTTGGTTATTTTTCATAATTTTTCGTATTAGCTTAGAATTTAATTGTAGAATAAATTACTTGAATTATTATTTACAATATGCAATTTATTTGGATAGAGTTGAGCCACTCGGAGTCGGATACTCGTGGCAACGGAGTCGTTTCTTAGCGGTTTTGTACCGGAATTGAGGTAAGTGACTTGTCTAACCTTGCGTGGGGGAACCTTCTCCCCTAGGATATTATGTGTTGATTTAAAGCCTTGTACGCGAGGTGACGGGCGTGTACATGCGCAGATTGTTGGAAAACCACCTTTCTTGAACTCCTCAAATTGTCATATTCTTTTTATTTAATTGATTACATAGTAATACTTACCTGATATTCGTTAGAAAAACATGATTAGATAGGATTATCTGTCTAAGTGACTACTTGTCTAACTTGAACTTCTTGAACTTGTCGATGCTGGTTTGGTGTAAATTATAGTTATTTGTTACATATTTCTATGTGCTTTTCCTCTTACTGATTGTGGTTGCGTTTGTGGACTGCGGGTTCAATTCCCGGAGATCCTGAGTTATTAGTAGGGACTGCGGGTTCAATTCCCGGAGATCCCAGGGTTGTGGGTTCGATTCCTAGAGACCCGGAGTGATATTGATGTGGACTGCGGGTTCGATTCCCGGAGATCCTGAGATTTATTGAGATGTGGACTGCGGGTTCGATTCCCGGCTATTGATATATTATTGAGATGTGGACTGCGGGTTCGATTCCCGGAGATCCTGAGGTTTTATTGAGACATGGGCTGCGGGTTCGATTCCCGGAGATCCAGGGGTACTGTTGATGGGACTGTAGGTTCAATTCCCACTAGTCCCGGACTTGTTAATTGAGTTTGTTACTTGTTGTTAGTTTTAATTGTAGACGGTTGCCGTAATCATTTATTGTTGTTATTTCCGAATAATTATCATTTAAACTGCTTATCATTGTTACTATCATTTTTGTAATTGTTTTCTCTCAGTAGGGCCCTGACCTTCCTCGTCACTACTTCATCGAGGTTAGGCTTGGCACTTATTGAGTACCGCCGTGGTGTACTCATGCTACACTTCTGCACACTTTTGTTGTGCAGATCCAGGTACATCAGGACAGGCTCGTACTAGGTGATTCCGCAGCTTTTTTTTTGGGAGACCTCGAGGTATGATCTGCTACGTCCGCGGATCCGGAGGCTTTCCTTCTATTCTGATAGTATTAGTTGACATTTTTCCTTCATTTCGTTGTTAGATACTCTTTACACATAGAGCCACAGTTGTATATTCTCTTTTAGTCCGTGTTACCCGTGGGATTCCGGATCTTGGTAGCGTTTTATTCAGTGTGTTGACGAATGTATGTTCCAAGCGGCACGGATTACATATCTTTTTATGCTATTTTTCCGCTGTCTCTTATTTAAGTGTTCATAGCTTGTATGTTCCGCAATGTGTTAGGCTTACCTAGTCATGGGGATCGGGTGCCATCACGACATGTTCACGATTGGTGAACTAGGGTCATGACAAGTTGGTATCAGAGCTCTAGGTTCATAGGAGTTCACGGGACATAGACCGGTTACTTACATTCTCGCTGATTGATACAGAGACGTCTGTAATTATCTACGGGGGGCGATGTAACTGTTTAGGAAACTCTTCAATTCTTTGAATTCCTTATCGTGCGCCATTTATTCGGTTAGAGCCTATGTCATATGTTCTTTTGCATCCACTCGTGTATTGAAATTGCGCACTCGGTATCAAGTATGCGCCGACGGTTCGTGATGCTGCAGTGGGATTTCAAGGGAGTCAAGAATTTACTCAACCATTGTTACCGCGTGTCATCCATATCGATAATGCAAGAGAATTAAGAGATTTTCAATTGTGCACATGGGGGTGCACTAGATTCCGACATTCGATTGATAAGTACGGTCTTGAGAAGGTTTACTTAACTATCAAATCGTTACAACAATGGTAAAAATCACAAGGTGGATGTAGATCTAAAGATAGTTGGTGGTAATAAAGACTATATGGTTCACATGAGATATCTATTTAGCGAAGGATTCGGACAGCAGAGATACTGGTGGGAAATGAGTTTAACTGTCTTAAGAAGGACATGTACCAAACGAATGTCCTTGGCTTGTCTTATGATGAAAACGTACGAATGATAAAGGCTAGTATCATGGATTAGCAAGATGTATCTTAAGGCTTCGTGTCAAGTGAAAGGATTTTACTATCAACGATCTAATTATAGGTCATGTGTCATATCAGATTTGGCCTGCGATGTATTTAGGTGCTATTCAACAAAAAGTTCTTGAAAACTTGCGGATGGGCAAGAGTTGAGGCTCGTATGGTATGATGTTGGGACTTTGGATGTTCCCGTGTCCCTAATAAACTCTACATTTTATTATCAGCAAGGGAAATATTCGACAAAGGCTACATGGTGCTTCGTAGGCGTGTGAGAATCATAGTATGTTTTAAGATATCGTTGGTAGAGAATGCTCGGTGCATGGAGCGAGAAAATGTTTGGTTGTATTGGGATGAGGTCATACCCTATGGTGTTAGAGTACTAATAGAGCACATGTGGTTATATTCGTTGGATCAAGTGAGTTGCGGTTGAATAATAGTAAATGACTTGAGAGAATGGTTCTAATGTGTTCGAGAGTCATGTAATAGTGGCTTTGGGCTAAGTGGGAGAGTCCCACCGCTTAAGATTGGGTCGCATGGTTAATTACATGTGTGAATTCTGGATACTACCGTATTATTGTGTTATTGCAACCACGGAAAAAGGGCCATGAGTGGTAATTTCAGTATATGAATTGTTGAATGAATGTTATGGTTAGCCTTACTGGCTCGTGTTCAAACTTGAGGAAAGACTCATGATTTATGCCTCGTATAGGTGCGGGCTTTGCGGGAAGTGGTTTCGCTGGGGGCTTTATCGAGAGGGTATTCATATATTACAAAATTTAGAAGAGTTGGTTGCATATTGGGGCAAGTCAGGGCCGGATGGCTCTCAATAGCGGTCCTAGTGAATTCAAGAGGTAAAGTGTAGTGCCTGATAATTCTGAGTCTATAAGTACAGTTGAGGCTCAAGCTTTTGAAGCAACTTATGAAGAAAGGCACAAAACGATCTATGATGTTTTGACTTGTGGTGTAGTATTTGAAAGACATGAAATGGTCGTCGTTCTTGAGATAGCATGGCCTCATGATTTAAGGTCACTCGGGGTAAGTGCGGTTGGAATAAGTTAGGTATTGAAGGAAGATATTAACATTTCTAAGGCAATCAAGGATAACCTGGAAAGAAGTAGATTGATCAGCCATAGTTGAGTTGGCGTATTGGTGTCAATGATCAATTCATGCAACGTGATCGAATTATGCATGTGATTTGTGGCGGTGCATTTGAGACTTGTCGGCCGCAGTGATTGATGTAATTCTGAAGTATTCTTCTGTTAAGGGCCTGTTATGAGTAGGCAGATCTCGGGAAGGGTTATGGTGGCTTGGACCACTACTTAGAGATTGGCATATTCGATGGTTATGAGAATTCACCGTATGTTGTTATAGTTCTCATGCAGTGAGCTAAATGGAAAGTCTTATGTGATGAAATATTAGCCTATTGTCAGTTCTAGAGCTATGATGGAAATTGTGTCTATCGTATATCGGCACGTGATATGCGGTGAGTAGTATGAAATTTGAAGTAAGGACCCAGGGTCACAGTTTGGTCAATGAATGTGATATAAAGAGCTCGAATGAGCAGGAAAGGAGTTTCAGTGTTTTGAGTAAGATGGGTATTAACATCAGTATCATTTGAGATCGGTGTTCTGTGAGAAAGGCTTTGCATCCCGGTTAGGGACTCCTGATCGCTTTCAGTGTCAGTGCAGCCGGTGGGTTGAATGTGCAAGCCCGTTTAATTATTCGGAGGATGGTGGGAGCTTGACCCACAAGAAGATTGTATAGGTGTGACTTGTAGTCACTTGATTGGTTAGAAATTTAAACCAAGTATGAGGATTTTGGTGATATCATCCATTTGAGAATTTATGCCCGGAGGGCACTCTGCTTATTGGGTTATAGACCTGTGAAATATTATTGACTTAGCTTGGCACGACCAGGATAGATTTAAGGTCAGTGGCCTTGCGTCAGGCCGGTTATGTTTCTTCCAGCAATGCGCCCTTTATGGAGGGATAGTCGCGGTTTTATTTCGCGGTTAGTAATTCATATAAAGATATATTGCGCCGTATGAGTGTGAGACGGCTTGGTAAGTTCCTTATGTGTTGAGGTTCCGCTCAGCGGTGATGTTATATGAGCATGATGGCTCTTGAGACTCAGATCTTATATCGCACCTCAATTGTGCTTGAGTTTGTAGCCTATAGCGCTATATGTTTCATTGAGTCCGATATCATCCACCTTAGTGTGCTTATGATCGATATTCAGTGTTTTGATGCGACAAGCTATTCAGCTCGACATATAACTCCTTGTGTGAGTCTATATTGTTGGGATCGGGTGGCACGCCGCCATGGTTATATTGTTGGGATCGGGTGGCACGCCGCCATGGTTATATTGTTGGGATCGGGTGGCACGCTGCCATGGTTATATTTTTGGGATCGGGTGGAACGCCGCCATGGGTATACTGTTGGGATCGGGTTGCATGCCGCAATAGTGTGACGTTTATTTCAGTGTCTATAATTTCTTTTATGTGTTCTGTTTCCTATTCTCTGAGGGGGTCCATGTTAGTGTGAGAGTTGAATAGTTCTCTCTAGTGTTCGCCTTCCTTTTGTATCACGTACGAATTAGTAGCCTACTAGCACCTTGTGTCATCTTGTGGGACTTTTGATTATGTCTAAGGGGGCTTATCGCCTGATCAGTTCGTACTGGGTGAGATGAGATTATGAGATTTGGGATCAGTGCAAACTGATTATATGAAGTATATTATAGAGAAAAAGATCATTCTCTGGTTTAGGACAAGGTAATGGATCTTGTCAGGAGTATAGACCTAATGAATTGTTGATTCAGTAGTTGGTTATGAATATCGGCACATCTCTTCCGTCGTGTCAGTATTGTGAAAGTTAGAACAATACCTATGTAGACCATGAGGTGCAATGAGAGCATCTGATTCGTCGAAGTTTTGGCTGATTTGGTCATAAAAAAAATATTATCATGGTCCTATGGATTTTGTGTTGCAAGGTAAGAATCCAGCAAAGTTATGCAGTAATTTTTGAGGACGGTGTGTGAGGAATAATTGTGTGATCTCTTGATAAAAACAAGTCTGACATAGAATTCCGGATGTTGGAATTAGGCTTTAAGATTTATTTATTTGAACAAAAGGAAATATCTTCAGATTATATCAGACTAATGTGCTCAGCTGAGTCCGAGATTTATTGGCCCTTTTGAGATTTGAGGCGTGTTGGGGAGGTTTCTTATGCGCTGGCCTTACCTCCCAGCCTAGTTGGGGCCATCCCTTAATTCATCTCCCTATGCTCCAGGGATACCATGGTAACCGTCGCACATGTTGGGTTTCACTTCTATTCAGCTATACGAGGATCTGTCTTATGTTGAGGAGCTAGTGGCCGTCCTGGACAGGCAAGTCAGGAAGCCAAGGTCAGAGAACATCGCTTCAGTAAAGGTTCAGTGGCGGGGTCAGCCGGCCGAGGAGGCGACTTGGGAGACCGAGCAGGATATGCGTAACTAGTACCCCCATCTCTTCACCACTCCAGGTATGTTTTCTATGCTCGTTCGAGGACGAACGAATCTTTTAAGTGTGGGAAGATGTAACGACCCGACCGGTCATTTTTGAAAATTATGCCCCGATCCCCAATCTAACTATTTCCCCAAGTTCATCTCTGCTATTGTAGTTCCCCGGGAGGTTTGGTTATAGAATTTGAAGCGTTTTGGGACACTTAGTCCCTAAATGAGAGCCTTATAGTTGAAAAATGGCCCGTATTTGGAATAGCATTAAGACGACCTCGGAATGGAAATCCGATGGTTCCATTAGCTCCGTTAGGTGATTTTGGGATTGGGAGCGCGTTCGGAATGTATTTTGGAGGTCCGTAGCTCAATTAGGCTTGAAATGCCGAAGTTTGAAATTTTGGCGAATCCGAACGATAGGTGAGATTTTGATCCGGGGGTCGGAATGGAATTCCGACAATTTCGTAGCTTCGTTATGTGATTTTGGATATGTCCGCAAAGTTTCAGGTCATTCGGACGTCGTTTGGTCGGGTTTTTGATTAAATGCGTGTTTTGGAAGTTTTAGAAGAACTTAAGCTTGAATTCGATGTAATTTGATAGTATTGGCGTTATTTGATGCATGTCGATGATTGGAACAAGTTTGCATGATGTTTTAGGAGGTGTTAGTATTTTTGGTTGAGGTCCCGGGGGCCTCGGGGTGATTTCGGATGATTAACGGAAACTTTTGAAGTTGGAAAACTTCATAATAGGCGAAGATGTAAATGAGTGTGCACAAGACCTCACTTTAAACGATCATATCTCCCGTTATCTAAAGAATTGTGTGAGCTACAACCTATCAAATTAAAGCCCATTGAGTCTAGTTTCCAACGCAACAAACTGTTCGTCATTTGGAGGTGTATACAGAAAGTTATGACCATTTTTCTGGGAATGTGTCAGTAGCGCGGCCTTAGCGCGGGAGCGCTAGTAGCCCGCGCTAATGGATTATTTTCTGCCTCAACCCGCGCTAATCAGCGCGGGCGCGCTAGTAGCAGGCCCCTAAATACCCCAAGACCGGGTATAGAGAGTTCCAAAGTCATTTTTGGGGCAAGGGCTTGCTCTCTCAAGAGGAATCCTACTCTTCATTTCTATGATCCAAGGTAAGATTTTTGGAGTATTTTGAGTTGATTACTACTCCTAAACACTTATATTAACATGGATTAATCTTGAAAATCTTTATATTTTCAAGAAATTCCTTCAAGAACTCAAAAGGGGGTTTTGCAAGATTTCTTCCAAAAGGTAAATCCTACACCTTAGATTTATATATATGGATATATTATGGGAATATGAGTATGAATCAAGTATTACAACTTATGGCATGGTAATTGGAAGTCATAAATTCTCAATTTAAATACATGAACATGGTAGGGATTTAAATGTGTTTATTTGATGGAATTTTTATTGGTTGGGTGTGAATGGATGGTCATACATGTGTATTTGGAAGTTATAAATTGGTTAGGAATGATGGTGAGATGAATTGTTGGATAATGGTGACAGTTGGAAGAATCAATACTATAGTTATGAGGTGAAAATAACCATGCCTACAAGGTGTTTGATAATATGCCTAAATGGCATAAGTTATGGAATTTATTATCAATATTGGCCCTATTGAATGTTGAATTGTAGATTGAAGTTACATAACTATATTGGATCATTGTAGTATCATTAAGGGGCGAATCTCGGATATGTATGGCTTAAAACCCCGTCTTTTAGAAATCGAGCTTCATCGATGTTTGCGTGATCTTGGTCATTTTTCATAATTTTTCGTATTAGCTTAGAATTTAATTGTAGAATAAATTACTTGAATTATTATTTACAATATGCAATTTATTTGGATAGAGTTGAGCCACTCGGAGTCGGATACTCGTGGCAACGGAGTCGTTTCTTAGCGGTTTTGTACCGGAATTGAGGTAAGTGACTTGTCTAACCTTGCGTGGGGGAACCTTCTCCCCTAGTATATTATGTGTTGATTTAAAGCCTTGTACGCGAGGTGACGGGCGTGTACATGCGCAGATTGTTGGAAAACCACCTTTCTTGAACTGCTCAAATTGTCATATTCTTTTTATTTAATTGATTACATAGTAATACTTACCTGATATTCGTTAGAAAAGCATGATTAGATAGGATTATCTGTTTAAGTGCCTACTTGTCTAACTTGAACTTCTTGAACTTGTCGATGCTGGTTTGGTGTAAATTATAGTTATTTGTTACATATTTCTCTGTGCTTTTCCTCTTACTGATTGTGGTTGAGTTTGTGGACTGCGGGTTCAATTCCCGGAGATCTTGAGTTATTGGTAGGGACTGCGGGTTCAATTCCCGGAGATCCCAGGGCTGTGGGTTCGATTCCTAGAGACCCGGAGTGATATTGCTGTGGACTGCGGGTTCGATTCCCGGAGATCCTGAGGTTTATTGAGATGTGGACTGCAGGTTCGATTCCCGGAGATCCTGAGATTTATTGAGATGTGGACTGCGGGTTCAATTCTCGGAGATCCTGAGATTTATTAAGATGTGGACTGCGGGTTCGATTCCCGGAGATCCTGAGATTTACTAAGACATGGGCTACGGGTTCGATTCCCGGAGACCCATGGGTACTGTCAATGGGACTGTGGGTTCAATTCCCACAGGTCCTGGACTTGTTAATTGAGTTTGTTACTTGTTGTTAGTTTTATTTGTAGATGGTTGCAGTAATCATTTATTGTTGTTATTTCGGAATAATTATCATTTAAACTGCTTATTATTGTTATTATCATTTTTGTAATTGTTTTCTCTCAGTAGGGCCCTGACCTTCCTCGTCACTACTCCATCGAGGTTAGGCTTGGCACTTATTGAGTACCGTCGTGGTGTACTCATGCTACTCTTCTGCACACTTTTGTTGTGCAGATCCAGGTACATTAGGACAGGCTCGTACTAGGTGATTCCGCAGCTTTGTTTTTTTTTTTGGAGACCTCGAGGTATGATCTGCTACGTCCGCGGATCCGGAGGCTTTCCTTCTATTCTGATAGTATTAGTTGACATTTTTCCTTCATTTCGTTGTTAGATACTCTTTACATATAGAGCCACAGTTGTATATTCTCTTTTAGTCTGTGTTACCCATGGGATTCCGGATCTTGGTAGCATTTTATTTAGTGTGTTGACGAATGTATGTGCCAAGTGGCACGGATTACATATCTTTTTATGCTATTTTTCCGCTGTCTCTTATTTAAGTGTTCATAGCTTGTATATCCCGCAATGTGTTAGGCTTACCTAGTCATGGGGACTGGGTGCCATCACGACATGTTCACGATTGGTGAACTAGGGTCGTGACACAAGTAGTAGGTGTAATTTCTGCAGTGAGAGTAATATCATCAGCAAAAAACAAATGTGATAGATAAGGTCCATTTTTGTCAGTGAAAGAGGTTTCCATAAATTGTAGTCAATTGTATTTTTTATATGTAGTGAAAGCATTTCAAGACATATAATAAATAGATAAGGAGATAAAGGGTCACCCTGTCTTATGCCACGTGAAGGTTGAAAATATTATGTGGAACTATCATTGATAAGAATTGAAGTTGTAGTTGTACTAACACAAGACATGATTAACTTAATAATTGGAGGAGGAAAATTCAAACTACTAAGAGTATTACGAATAAAAGACCATTCTAATTTATCAAAGGCCTTTTCGAGATCAATTTTTAAAAGCATACTCAATTTATTACCCTTACTTTTTGTAAAATTGCTAATTATTTCCTGAACTATTATAGCATTATCAGCTGCTCTTTTATTTTGTTGAAAACTAGATTGTGTAGGCTGAATAATATGATTTAAAAGATGTTTTATTCACTAAGATTTTTGTGATTATTTTGTAAATTTTATTACAAAGACTAATAGGCATGTAATGATTAATTAAAGCAGCCTTCTCATTTTTAGGAATAAGGCAGATAAAAATAGAATTTATTTGAGGGTCAATTTCATAGTCAGTAAACACCTTATCACAAAAACTTAGAACCAAATTTCCAATTAATTCCCGATAATTTTGATAAAACAAAGGACGTAGTCCATCTGGACCAGGAGCCTTCATTGGTTTAAACGATTTAATCGCATTAAGGACCTCTACTTATTCTAAAGGTTTCATTAAAAAGGCTTGATCAGAATTGCTAAGAATTTGAGTAGGAAGTAAGTTTACATAAGAGATTGAATGAGTATGCTGAGTTGTGAAAAGCTTCTGATAATAAGAGGAGATATGTGTTTGGATACCAATTGGCGTAGAAATCAAATTTCCTCCTTGATCTTGTAGAGCAACAATTCTGTTTTGTCTTCTACGATTAAGAGTGCTAAGGTGGAAAAATTTTGTATTAGCATCTCCCTTATTTAACCAGTCAATACGAGATTTTAGTTTCCAGAAATCATCTTCTAATTTAAGAATATGATTAAATTCCACTTTAAGGTCTCTTTCCAAATTTTGTAGAAAGAAACTAGCGGGGTAATGGATGGAAGCTTGTATTCCATTTAATCTAGCAACTAAGTTCCTTTTTAAAAAAAAAAATTACCATATGATAGAATTCCATTCCGTAACTAATATTGTAAAATTATTAATAGCATGTATCAAGGTTGTATTATCAATCCATGCATGTTTAATAACATCCACAAAATTTGGATGGCTAATCCAAATAGTTTCAAATCGAAATATTTTTCTTCTAGGTAAAAGACAGTAGTGCAAGTCTAATTTAATAGGACAATGATCAGAATGAGTACGGAGTAAATGTGTAACAATGGCATCCGAATACTGATTAATCCAATCATAATTTGCCACTATGTTTACCTTTTTAAGTATGTTACTTTTATAGATAATTATTTTACAAATACAATTTATAATAAAACTTGGATAGAAATACATTATATAGGCTAAATGTTTTAATTTGGATAAAAATAATAAAATTTTAGTTAATCTTTTATTGAATTTAACCTGAAAATAAAGATTTATACAATTGAAATAAATAGTCAAGGCATCTAAAAAGTTATAAAAATACATGATTTGAAATGAATTATTTTGGCTATAATTTTTTATATAGCTCTAAATTATGGTGATCTAAAAATATATATTTGCAATTATTCACTCTTTTTATATTTATTTCAACTGTTTTTTTTTTTCTTTTATAAGCCTCTAGGCATGTTGCCTAGGGTTGATTTTCATATATAGTAAACAAGATACAATGATGGAGGAGGGCATAAACCTGACCTCCGAAATGTATGAACAAGTACATCATAATGAAAACTTGTGATCTATGGAAATTACATTAGTAATGGTGTCCCATATGACTAAGTATAATAGTCCATATAGACAATGAAACAGAGGGGAGAGAAGTACTAGGTTAGCTATGAACAATGCAAAATTATTTAAGTCTAATATTTGAGTATCTTGGAAACAAATGTTCCAAACATATCAACCTCTACACTTGGGATAGTGTAGGAGAGTCCTATGAAGGATGACAAAAGATCTATCTTCTAACAAGCTATGACATGAGATTTCAAGAAAGCTAGTTAGAAGATAGTATGCAAAAAGAGTCCAGTGAGGTCTCCCAGCCCTTCTTGTATGCATGACAGGAGAGAGTGAGCTTTGAGGTGAGTTTCTTGAGAATCCCATATGTGGAATTGTCCCTAGGTCTGCTCCCCTAGGTGTGACTGGGTCTGTGGTTGGTAGTTGCCATTGCCAAATCCACTTCCAAGTCCATTGCCATTGCCAATTTGCATGCGACCATGGTATTGGAATGTCTTGACTTGGCTGCGTGGTCTTGTGTGCGAGATGAGTGACTTGGTGTATGTGGTGTCCTATCTCCAGAGTGAGCCTAAATGCTAATACCACTGGATGGTAGAGCATCAGATGATCAAGTACACTCAAAGACCATAGATAACTCGAAAGATTGCTGCCAGGGTATAGTGAGTTTCTTGAGTGATCCATCTGGAAAGGCCTCCATGTGCATGTGCATGGGCTGATTCTGCTGTGAGCTAGGGGATGTTGGATGTGTTGGTTCATGTGATGTATTCTCAGTAGAATGAGCATCGAGGATGCTAATACCACTGACTGAGAATACATTTCCTGAACAACAGCACCCAAAGAACCTGCAAAACAAGGTAGAAATGTTAGAAATTGGGAGCTCAACTTCCAGGTTCTTGTGTAACTGGAAGTGAGACTAGGGAGAGGGGAGCATCTAGGGATCCCTGTTCTATACAAGACTGGGTGCAGGTTCTTGTGTAGACTGCACTCAGTAGTATAGATGCTCAAAATGCTCCTGAAAGCATTGTTGTTGTGAGTGAGGCTAGTGATGAGGCCCCTGTTCTGTGTGAAGAGGGTAGAAAGTTGGGGGTCAGTTATGTGCAAGTGGCTTGTGGCTGTATTTTCTGAATTTGGAATTAGAATGCTGCAGCACATACTATTGCTGTAGATCTGGTTTATCAAGGAGGACCATGGTGACCAATGTATATGTGACTGTATTAGGAGCAAAACAGTATGGTGTGAGGATTTGGGTGGGTTTGTCTTGTGAGGGGTATGTGAGGGGTCCTGTATGGGTATGGTGTAACTGGGTGGGTTTGTCTTATTTCTACAGCTTTCATGTAGCCCAGAGAGTGAGTATGCTATGATGTTAGTATACTCAAGGGGCAATGAATGCATTTTCTGCAAAAAAGGGCATCAAAGGTGTTAGTACCATTGTTTGAGAATGTGGAATTGATTCCATTGTACCTGCAAAACAAGAAGATAGGTCAGAGGTTGGGGGGACCCACTCCAGGTTCTTGTGTGTGTTGTAGGTTAGGGTGGGAAGAGGGGAGAAATTCTGTAATCCTGATCTACATCCTAACTGTAGGTTCTTGTGTTGACTACTGTTAGGTTTGTGGATGCTCATTGGAGTATGGTGCAAGTGAGTAGGTTCCTTTGGAAATGTAGTCAGAGGCTGCAATAATTTGGTCTGTGCCATGTGAGCCAATGTGCAAAGATCAGCATATTGAGCATATAGGACACTTCCAATTATGTAAGGGTTAAAGGTTATTTCTGAAGGAATCCCTAGCAGATTCTTTGAATTACTGGGTTCTTTGTGGTAGATGCTATGGTCCTGTGGTGGTCTGGTGGTAGTTGGTGTGTGGCTATATGTTGCTATGCTGTGGGAGTTTGTTCTCACCCAATAACCTAGCATTGATCCCTGTAAGACATCCAGAAGATTGAACCCATAGGTTAATACCACACTCTGGAGATCAGACAGGTGATCATGTGAGTTATTTGGGTGGAATACCTGCAAAAGAACAAACAGAATTAGAAAAAATGCCCTGACCATATTGGGGGCCTGGGGCTATCCTGTTGGGTCTTTGTGGTCTTGAGGTTGTTGTGATCAGTTATCCACACCTTTGGGACTTTAAACATGGCTTGTGACATCATGAAGAACAGAGTGGGGGAAGACAACCTTGCTGGTTTTCTTATGTCTGAAGGCAGGGATGCCTTGTTGGTCCAGTCTGACCTGGCCTCTTATATTAGCAGGAAAATCCATGATGTTATGGAAGTGTGTTAGTGCATTGAGACCATGACTAATATTAGATAAGGAGTCAGCATGGAAGTTGGCTTCTCTAAATGTGTGAGTAAAAGAGATACTCTCACATTGATGGGTAAGCTCTCTAATTTTGTGGAGGAGGGTCGCCAATGACCATGGGTGATTATTGTTGGTGGTGAGCCACAGTGTGAGGAGTTTGGAGTCTGTTTCAAGGTGGATTTTGGTAAAGCCATTATCAATGCACCGCTTTATCCCTAAGAGTGCAGCTTCAGTTTCAGCTTGGTTATTAGAACCAAAACCAAGAGGGGAAGCAATTGCATAGACAAAGCACCCATTGTGATCTCTCATTATCACACCAGCTCCAATTTGACCATGGTTGTTAAGGGCACTGCCATCTGAATTTATCTTGACAGTGCCTGAAGCTGGCTTGTTCCAGCAGACCTGTTGAACTGAGGTGTAGTGGTGTAAATTTCCAGTGATTTGATAGATTTCAGACCAAAAAGGGGGCCACTTGACTCTTGTAAAAGTGGTTCTAAGGACTAGAAGGAGATCAGATGTAATGAAGTATATGGTTCTTGTGATAGAAGAGGATTTCCCACCATATTTGGATGCACATCTGTTTTTCCAAAGGTTCCAAGAGATTATTATGGGCATGGTGTCAAGGATGGTTTTTTGAACAGCATTTGTCCTTGGTTGAACCCACCAGTTCATCAGAGTGATTGTGAAGGGTTGTTTTGGGGCCTTCCAGCTACATCACTGAAGTGCCCAAATGATCCTTGCAAAGTTTCCACTGTTAAAAATGTAATCAGCTGTTTCTGTTCCAGCTTGAACACAACATACACATATGTTCACAGTAGGAGGACCAAACTTAACAACCCTGTCATCAGTGGGGAGCTTATTCCTTAAGGCTCTCCAGAGACAAAATGACCATTTGAAAGGGATAACCTTATGCCAGATCATTTTGTTAGAGAGAGTTATGTATCTTTTCCCTCTAATGATAGATCATGCTGATCCACAAGTAAATTTTCCATCTGAATTGAGATTCCAAATTGGCTTATCAGGTGTTTGGGGATAATAGTGAATCTGGACCTGAGTGATAGCAGGTATCATGTGAGGGGGGACCATTTGATTCTGTTTATGCATGTCACACTGCCCATTGGTCCACAAACTGGACACAGGGGTATTGCCAGGTCTCCCACCAGTTGTTCTATGACTTGCCAGGTTTCCATTACCCAACCAATTATCCCACCAAAGACTTGAGTTACCTGAGAACAACCTCCACTGGATGTGGTTCTCTGCATTCTTCTTGTTGACCATCATTTTTCTACATGTTTGGGATTGGCCAGAGTCCCACTTTTTGGAAATGGGATTGGATCTTCTATAGTATTTTGCCCTCATAAAATCACTCCATAGAGTATTTTTTTTCCTGAACCACCACCACTGCTTGTATTCCAAAGCTCTACAGACATCATCAATAGATCTAAGGCCAATACCTCCTTCTTCTTTAGGGTAAGACAGCTTGTGCCATGAAGCCCAATGATATCTATTTCTGTTATTGTCCATACCCCAGAAGAAGTTAGCTGAAACTTTTTCAATTTGCCTGAGGATAGATTTGGGTGGAGTGACAGCAGACAAGAGATGGATGGGAAGGGATTGCAGAACATGTTTGATTAAGGTGGCTCTCCCTCCATAAGATAGAAGTTTCCCATGCCAGCCCCTAATTCTACTCACAACCTTAGAGACTATGCAATTGAAGTGTGCAATTCTCTTCCTACCTATGAAGAGGGGGCACCCAAGGTAAGTAATGAGGGAGTCTTTTCTGGTGAGGCCTGTGATGTGATGAATTCTCCTGTTGGTGTACTGGAAAACAGAGGGAGCTGTCATGAAGTGGCTCTTGTGTTTAGTGATCATTTGGCCAGATGTATGCTCATACTCATGTAATATTCTCATAATCTTCTGAAGGGAAACTTTACAGCCAGAGGTGAAGATGATCACATCATCAGCAAAACTGAGATGTGTGATTTGAGGACCTCTTTTCTCTATATAGAATCCATTAAAGAATTGATCATGGGTCAAGTTATTGAGCATTCTTGAAAGGAGTTCAGCACCCATGATGAATAGAGATGGAGCTAGAGGGTCTCCTTGTTTAAGACCTCTGGTAGAGTGAAAAAACCCATGCCTGGTACCATTAACAATCACTGAGTACCAATTGTTGGCCATTGTTCTCCAGACCATATCTATCATTTTTTCACTGAAGCCTAGTCTTCTAATCATTATACAGATGTATGCCCATGAAACCTGTTTGGTTAGGAGAGATGATGGAGGGAAGAATGGGAGCAATTCTGGAGCATAGCAGCTTAGAGATAATTTTATTGAGGAAATTACTAAGGCTTATGGGTCTGAATTCAGAAAAATTATTTGGGAATTCCACCTTGGGGAGAAGAACTAGACAGGTTTGTGTCATGTATCTTGGCATGGTTTGGCCACAAAAGAAAGCAGTCACTACATTGAATAGATCTATTTTGATGATTTCCCAGCAGTGTTGAAAGAACTTCCCATTGAAACCATCCGGACCAGCTGCACTGTTTGGATTCATAGAGAAGACTATAGATTTAACTTCCTCCATTGTGGGATCTCTGCATAAGATGTCATTATCTTCCTGAGTCACCAATGAAGATATGCATGACATTAAGTCTTCTCTAATGTTTCCTCCAGGATCAGAAAAAAGTTGTTGAAAATGATCACATGCAGCATTACCAATTGCTACATCTCCAATAATCCACCCTGCATCCTCATCTTTGATCTTGTGGATATAAAGCTTCCTACTTCTTCCTCTGATCAAGCTGTGAAAATACTTGGAATTGGTATCTCATCCTTAAACCGTTGAAGCTAAGTTTTCTTTTTAAGAATTGCCTCTTCAATCTTCAGGTATTTAGTGTATTGAGCATTAAGTTCATGAGCAAGAATCCTATCTGCTTCTTTGTTAGAGTGTGCCCATATTTCTTCTGCTTTCTTTACCTTTTCTTCAAACTCCTTGGCTTTTTGATGAATGTCACCATATTCATTCTTGGACCATTTGGAAAGAGCAGAACACAAAGCCTTCATTTTTTGGTGGAAAATCCACATGGCACCACCATCATGATGTTGATTCCAGGTTTCCTCTACTACTTTCATAAAAGTCTCATTTTCAGTCCAACAGTTTAGGAATTTGAAGTATCTAGCAGCATTATCAGTCCTGGTGTGAAGTTCCATAAGAAGTGGAGAGTGGTCTGAGCCTGTGGAGGCTAGATGAGAGATGGTTGTAGCTGGGTGGGTTTCAAGCCAGCTGTCATTAGCAAACCCCCTGTCTAACCTTTTCCAAACTATTGCACAGGGGCCTCTACCATTAGACCAAGTATATCCAGGCCCATAGTAGCCTAAGTCTGTGAAGCCACAGTCCTCAGTCATACTCAGGAAGTCCAAACTCTTGTTGATTTGGTAAGGGAGTCCACCTATTTTCTCATCACAGGAGGAAATGACATTAAAGTCCCCAATGATACACTAGGGTGAAGAGGTGGTTTGAGATTTGGCTCTCAAGCTGTCCCAAAGAGGTTTTCTGAGGGCAGGTTTGCATTTAGCATAAACAATGGTCAGGGTGAAGGGCTCAGCTGCTTCAAGGTGTCTCAACTCAAGAGTCATTTGTTGCTCATCATGATTAATGACAGAGCCTGAGAAATCCTGGTCCTAGAAGATCCAGATTATGTTATTAACATTAGAGGTTGCATGACACATGGACATTTGGTTCTTATAGTGGTTGATGTAAAAGGTGTCCATAAAAGGCTCAAGGACAGCTATGAAGGATATTTTGTGGATCTTTTTCAATGTTCTAAGTCTCTCAATGGCACCAGAGGTTCTTATGCCTCTAACATTCCATATAAGTGTGCTTATCATTAAAACTTGGTGGGGGATTTAGGTTTTGGTGGAACAGTTGCATTGACAGCTGCTTTGCTCCTGGTGAGTCTTGGAGAGGGGTTGTAGTGTTTAAAGGTGATGTTTCTGGGGGAGAGGGAATAAGTGTCAATCACTTCAGATTGGGGGTATTCACCATTGAGGGCATTGATAAGACTATCACAGTGGAGTTCTACTTCTGATCTGTCTCATTCAGCATCATCATCTGCTCTTCCACTCAACTCATCTTCTGATAGAATGGGTCTATATTCATCTGACTCTGGTGAGAATCTGTTCATAGGGCATTTTATCAAGGGAGTGGTTATGTGGGTACTGATGGTGGTTGCCTCATTGTGAGTCTCAATTTGGCTAGGGGGTGTTATGGTGGGTGATGAGAGGTTGATTCTTGGGGGGTTCATTGATTGCTCTGGATTTGGGATCATGTTTATCCCATCATGGGTATTAGGTGGTTCAGCATTGGACTTTGTCTGTTGACTTGGGTTTGGAGAGTCAGTTTGTGACATGAGCTGGATTGGTTCTTTAAAGGTGATGCCTTGGTTTTGTTTCTTCATGGATTGTCTCTTTATCTTACTGGGCTTGTTTTTGGACTTTGGGGTCTGAATAGTGAAGTCAGTATCAACCTGAGCTTTTCCTTTGCTCATTCTTCTGATTTCAGCATTATGGAGTTCAGATTCCTCTTCTTCCTCTTCAGAGCTTAGAATCTCACATGGAACTTGGTGAGAGGGGGTATTGTTGAGAGGTTTGGCAGTAGTATCAGTGGGATTGAAGTTGGTCTTTTGGATAGTCAAATGTGCATGGGCACACTCATGCAAAACATGAGGAAACCCCTCCCCTTTTGGTGCCCCATCCTGCTTGATCATAGGGATCTCCTGACTTTTCTCCTTGCCTCCTTCAACCATAACAGATTCATGAGGGGATTGGGGATTGGGTTGACCCTGAGCCACAGGGTCTGCACTCCTCTCCAGAAGGTCTGGAGGATTGATAAGGGTCATACCTGAGGTTGGTTGTTCCTGCTGTTGATGTTCATTTGATAAAGGGCCACTTGGATGGTTAGTGCTCTGTTTTGCCATATAGACCTGTTGTTGCCTTTTGTTCTGAGAATTTACTTTGAAATTTTTTCTCTTTTGGACCTTCCATTCATCTTCTGTGGTATTGGGTGCAGATTGGTGATGGTTTTCTGATTTTTGGTGGTGTACATCATTTGGTAAGGTGAATTGGTCCTGGCTCCCTTTTTTTGGTTTACCTTGATGCTTGTTGGGTGGGTTTTGCATGCTTGACTCTATTTTTTCTGCAGAGTTATTGGCACTGGTGGCTTGTGGCTGAACATTCTTGGTGTTTTCCCTTTCTTTTTGTTTTTAAACCTCCATTTCTCTGTGTTTAACAAGGCATACCTGTGTGTTATGGCCTAAATGCTTGCAGTGAGTACAATATGATGGAATGGATTCATATTGAACCTTTAGCCATTGACCATCACCATTAACATCTTGGTCCTCATCATAGCCTAGCCATACATGAGATGGCCTCTCTTTGGTAAGGTATATTTGCATCTTTACCTTGGCAACACTTCCTCTAGTCTTTTGAAAGGAGGCTAAGTCAAGGAAAAGAGCTTTCCCTATAGGAGATAACAAAGGAGAGAGAATCTCCATGTAGTACAGATGCCAGGGTAGCTCTGGAATCATAACCCACACTGGCACAACTGGGGAATCTTCATTTGGCTTGAAGATAGGATTCCAAGCTTCTATCTTCATGAGTTGGCCTTGAATGTACATTTGTTGTCTAGTCCAAACAGTTCAGTGATCATATTCATTATCAAGATCAATGTAGACAGTCTTGGCATTGAAGTGGGCAATTTTGACCCCTCCTCTGAGTTCCACTTGGGGAATGAAGCTCTTTCTGATCACTTCCATTTTAGGCATTGTGTTGGCAAATTTGCCAACAACAGTGTACTTGCACCTGTCAGCAAATTTGATCATATAATCTTCCTTCCTGAAAATTACTGCAGGTTTGCCTTGTTTGGTTGTGATAATTGGGGGAGAAAATTCAATTGTGGCCTGAGCAGCTTCTTGTCTGGCCCTAAGTCTTGTAACATATGATTGCATCACAGTAGGTGGAGGTGGTGGGGGATTTTCTGGTTGTTTGGCTTTGTTCAGTTGAGGTTTGGTAGGGAGAGTGGCATTTGTGTTTGTAACTGGTTGAGGTGATAGATGTTGTTGCCTGTGGGGTGGTTTTGAGTCTTTCTTGTTTGGAATTGGTCTCTCAAAGTTGGAGGAGACTTTAGGGGCATGAGGGGGTGGATTTTTATTGTGCTGAGACTGGAGATGGGAATCATGCATGACAGGAGGGACAGGGGGAGGTTGGTTTACAGTAGAGATGTAGGTAATTCCTGTAGATGATTTATTCATGTGAAGTGTTTCCTGCATTGGTGTGGAATTTGGGTTTGAAACCATGTTGGCTATATCATTGTGAGCTAGGGATCCATTTATGCACTCACGAGATAGTTGGGATAACTTGGAAACAGGCTCCAATATTGTTGGAGCTACAGTGCCAGAAGGTCGAATACTGTTGGAGCTACAGTGAACCTGCAGACCATTTTCTATATTCGACGAAATTGGGACTTGTAAAATTCCATTTGATGGGCTGGGAATACTCACCTGAGGTATAGGGGTAGGATTGCATTGGCTTGGTGGCCTGAAAATCCCTCGGACACCATAGCCGGCCAAATGAGGAAGGTCTGAACTTGGTATATAGGCAAGTTGATCTTTCAGCATGCTGACTTGTGAAGAAACTTGGTAGAAGGGGTCTTTGGGCTCTGTTGAAGTAATTGGGATGACGGAAGAGGTTCCAATTGAGCCAAAAGAAGGGGTGAGGATTGGTCTGACAGCTGCAATGGAACAGTAACTAGTGGCACTATTTTTAATATTCGACGCGATCTGGCCTTTTACAATTTGATCTGGGGATTGGTTAACGATCTCTGAAGGAGTAGGGACACTTTGGCATTGGTTTTGTGGATCAAATAACACTACATTACCATGGTCGGCCACTTCAAGAGGTTCAGAGCATGTTCGCGCATGGTGGCTATGTTGATTCTCAATAGATTGCCCTGAAATTTGACAGGGATGTTCTGTGAGTGATGGTAGATCATAATCAATCATTAGTTGGTTCCCAATTGTCTGGAAAGTATGGGTTTCAATTTGACGATCATCTTTGTCAGGTACACTGTCAGAAGTCGCATTTATCAAAATTGAGGATTCTTGTGGGTGCCCAGTTGCAATTGAATGCTCAATAAGCATCGCCTCATCTAGACAAAGCTTTTGGTACCTTTGGTCCTGCAATTGGCCCGTTGAGTCTCCATTTCCGGCCATATGAAAATCTTCGGAGATTTGCAGAAGGTCACCGGGCATGATTTCTAGGATGGAATTTGCTGAATTTTGGACGAGAAGTGTGTTTTGATGAGAATAACATGAAATAACAAGATTTGGCCCAGAAATCATTTGGGAAATTTCAGAATCTCCCTGGCGATTTATTGCTACAGTGATCCCATCACCTTTTTAAAGATTCGTAGCGATTGGGATGGAATTTTGAACTGATTCTTGTTGGGTTGAATTCTTAATAAGAATGCGCTCATTTGGCAATTGATCCGGTGGTTTTTCACCGACTAACAGAGGAGCAATGGGCATTTCACCACTGCGTGCGAACTGACAGCAGTCGCCTTGTACGGAGAGGAAATGGGATTTTTGCGGCGCAAACTATTTATTTTTACTTTTTCAAGTAAAATATGTAAAAAGTATATTTTTAGAGCGCCATAATTTAGAGTTATATTAAAAAAGTATTTTTAGGTCAAATTAAAAAAAAAGATTAACTAAAGCTTTATTATTTTTAGCCAAATAAAAAAATTTAGCCTAAATAATATAGTTCCACGCAAGTTTTATTATAAATTGTATTCGAAAAAAATTATTTAAAAAGTAACATACTTAAATAGGTAAAAATATATATATTTTTTTTAAAAAATACTACAAATACAAAAAAATCGACGCGGCACGCAAGTGAATCCACACAATTTGCCACATCAGTGTTCAGGGGTGTCACGACCTCAAACCCGATCGTGATAGCGCCCAACGCTAATGCTAGGCCAGCCAGACCATTCACTCTCTCAACCCGAGAATGAAGCTCAAAACCAATTAATTAAATACTTAAATCAAATATCAATATTCATAGTTTAAATACTCAAATGAAAAACAGTACGAAACTCTAACATAAATTATAACTCCCAAAGACCTGGGTCATGAGTCTAGAGCCTCTAATAATACAGAGTAATAAAACTCCAATACTAAATGATCAAAATTGAGAAAAATAATAAAGGGATAGGGAAGGAGTCGGGTCCTGTGAATGTCAGGCAGCTACCTCGACAACTCCAATAAAATTCTGAAACAATAACTAGCTCAGCTAAGCCTTCGGTGCACCTGAATCTGCACACAAGCTGCAGGAAGTAGGGGTGAGTACTACCAACTCAGTGAGTAATAAGGATATAAAATGTCTGAAGATAAGAGATTCACGAAATGCCACAAAGTAAAGCTAAAACTAACAGTCCGACACCTTACTACGAACCAATAGTAAGACAACTTCAAATATAACAATCATGTATAATGTAAGGATGCAATGCAATGCACATGAACTCGCTGTGGCATACAGCCCGATCCATTTAATGTCGACGGCGCTCATTGGAGGTGTGTAAAGAATCCGAGGGGGCTCCTACAGCCCAAGCGCAATATCATCATATCATTACTACGGCATGCAGTCGGATCCATACTCAGTCCACAGTATGCATATGAGTCACGTAACAGATTCAATTATTTACCAGTTTCTAATTTATTAAGAAGAATATACTTTAGATATTTAACTTCAGGAAATGTGCCTTAGCATTTCATAATAGTTATTAAATACAGGACTGAGATCAATGATTATACAAAGCATGCAATCACAATGATATTCATCATCCAAGGATGCTACAGAACGGTACAAGGCCCCAAACATGGCAATAAGCCTGGATATATTCAATACAGGGTTCGTATCAGTCGCCAATATAGAAATATTATTGTTCGGGATGGACCAAGTCACAGTCCCCAGTCATAAAGAATCACGCACCTGTCATGGGGTGCGAGTCACGCCCTAATATAGCATCACAATATGATATACTGGGATTTCAAACCATAAGGCCATCAACTATACAAACTACTCACCTCAAGCTGACCAAAATCCTAGCTCGCTATGCCCTTGGCTCTCAAATCGACCTCCTCACCCGTCGAATCTGACCAAAACCACAACGAGTACGTCACATTATGATATAGGATCAAAACCCAATCGAAGATAATCGAAAAACATCAATAATCTCGAAATTGATAAAACCCGAGCCCCGGGACCACTACTCGAAACTCGGAAATTTTTATAGAAAGGTGTTGTGACGACCCGGCCCATCGTCACGGGAATTATCATCCCGTTATGTTGTAATTAAATGTCTTATGTTTTTATATCAGTGTTAAAGTTTATCGGGTGAGTTAGGAGTGAATTGGATTGAAAATGAGGCATATAGCCTTTTTGAAGGAAACTTGAATATGGAAAGTCAACCCGAAGTTGACTATTTAGTTAGAGGACTCGGAATCAGATTTTGATAATTCGGTTAGTTCCGGGAGGTGATTTGTGACTTATGGGAGCAATCGGAATTGAATTTGAAGGTCCGGTGTAGAATTAGGCTTGAAGTGCCTAAGGTTGAATTTTGGCGAAAACCGGATGGTAGGTGAGATTTTGATCCGGGGGTCGGAATGGAATTATGACAATTCCTGTAGCTTCGTTATGTTATTTTGGATATGTCCGCAAATATTTAGGTCATTCGGACGTCGTTTGGTCGGGTTTTTCATTGAATGTTAGTTTCGGATGTTTTGAAGAAACTTAGGCTTGAATCCATTTAAAATGGGTGATTTGGATGTTTACGATGGTGTTTTTATGTTACGAGCAAGTTTTAATGAGGTAATGTGATGTATTGGTGGCTTTGGTTGAGGTCCCGGGGGTCTCGGAATCATTTCGGATGCCCAACGGGCAAGTTTTGATCATAAAGTTGCTGCAGAAAAATTGCAGACAGTAATTGCTCTATGCGATCGCATAGAGTCATTGCGATCGCATTGAGTCATTGCGATCACATAGAAGAGCCTGGAGGGGTGAGAAGAAATGTGTTGTGCGATCGCATAGCTAGGGGCGCGATCGCATAGGCTTATCACACTGCACAGTGCGATCGCATACCAAGTGTCGCGATCGCAGAGAAGAAAAAAAATGAGGCCTCGGAGTTTGTACTATGCAATCGCATAGGGAGTATTGCGATCGCATATGAGGGAAAAATTAGCTGAAAAAATTAACTCTATGTGATCGCATAGACGGAATGGTCTGGCAGTGAAATTAAAACCAGAACATAACGAGTCGCGGGTTTCACACCCCAAAACATCATTTTTTGAGTTCTAAGAGAAGGTATTGACGGGAGATTGCTGGGAAATCATCGGGGTTTCTTCGGAGGTAAGTTTTTCTGCATAATTACATCATTTTAGCATGAAATCCTTGGTTAATTCTCTGTAAATGGAAGATTAAAGGTGGGTTTGAGCCCTAAGCCTAAAATTGAAGAAAAATACTGATTTGAGTGGGCAAATAGAGTCCGATTTTGGTAAATTTTATATGCCGAGACTCGTATCGAGATGACGATTGTGAATATGTGACTTTTGTAATTTTTCGATAAGCGTACTGAAAGTCGGGTTTTGGCAACTTTGGGAATTTTGATGTAAATTGAGTTGTTTTGACTGGGTATCATTCCATTGGTATAATTTGATGTGTATTTATTGTATTTGATCAGATTCTACGCGTGTGGAGCTTGATTCTCGTGGCAAAGGCATCGCAGAGTAGTCGTCACGCTGTATTGAGGTGAGTAATAGATGTGGGTGATGACCAGCAGGTTCGAAACCCCGGTATACCACTTTGTGATGCTCTATAACGGCGAGACACGTACTCTCTTGTGAGTTCGGGGTCGATTGTGATTGGAGGACTATGGCTTAGTCTGACCTATTGATACTGTGTTATGATATTAGGCTATTCTTGAGCCGTCGAACCTCCTTCTCGGATGGTTGCATATTGTATTGTGATGTTGGTTACTCTTGAGTCGTTGAACCTCCTTCTTGGACGGTTGAAAATACTTGTGGGCTGTGAGCCAGTTATTGGATCCCGCAAGGATCGTTATCATTGTCTTGTGATAATGACATGCTAGTTTACTACCAATCTGTAACTATTACTATTATCATGTTATTTCCAATCTCTGGATCTTTGATATTACTGTTTTCAACTGAAAAATGATAAGAGTTTTCAAAACCACTTTTGAGCCTGCGAGGCTGCATTTGCATATTAGCTGACTGGTAGTGGATCGGACTATGCGCCGTAGCGGTATAATAATATTGTGCTTGGGCTGTAGGAGCCCCTCCGGAGTCTGAACCCCCACAGTGAGCACGGGTACCCAAATTGGATCGGGCCACGCGCCGTAGCGGTCATTTCATGCATTGCATTGCATTTAGCTACATACGCTAGCTGTTGTACTTGTTGTTAATATTGTTGGATCCCTACTGTTGGTATTGAACTGTTACAGGGTATTGGTATAGCTTTACATTGTGCTTTACTGTGGATTTCTTATCTACGTTGTCTTACCCTTGTTTATTACCACTGAGTCTGGCAATACTCATTTTACTCCCTGCACCTTATGTGCAGATCTAGGTACCTCTCAGCAGACCTGATTCGGTAGCCGCTCAGAGGCATTGTGCGGGACAGTCGAGGTAGCTGCAGCGTCCGCATGACCTGACTCCCCTTCTAGCTGTCACTTTCATTTCATATTGCCTTTTCTTTCCGCACTGAGATTGTTGTAGACCTTATTATACTTATGTTCTTTAGAGGCTCATGAATCTTGACCCTTCGGTCTATGGGAGTTGGTATGTTTTGGGACCTGGTTCCCTGTTTGATATAAATATAACGTTCACTATTGTTTATAATTGATATGCTTAAATGGGATAAAGTGAGTTCTTAGTTATGTTACTGTTATTGATTGGTTAGGCTGGCCTAGCAGTGTGCTGGGCGCCATCACGACTGGATTTGGGGTCGTGACAAGTTGGTATCAGCGCCTAGGTTTATTAGGCCTCATGAGTCTTGAGCCAGTTAGTAGAGTCTTGTGGATCGGTACGGGGACGCCTGTACTTATCCTCGGGAGGCTGCGAACCTTTAGGAAACACTCCACTTTTCTTGAACTCTGTCATGCGATCTTGTTGTCCTGAAAACTGAACTTCTATATTCTATTCTCTCGCAGATGGAGAGAACGCGAGCATCAAGACGGGGTGGATGACCTCCATTGCCACCTACTAGAGGCCGTGGGCGCGGTCGTGCTAGAGGTAGAGGTAGGGCAGCTAAGGCGGTACCAGCTGACCCGCCCGTTGTACCAGCTCAGGAGCAGCCCCCAGTGGTTGATGCTCCAGCAGCCCCAGTTCAGGGCCAGACGGTATCTATTGCTATTCCTGGTCTTCAGGAGACTCTTGCTTAGATATTATCGGTGTGTTCCGGTTTGGCTCAGGTAGTTTCAGCTACCGCTACTGCAGCGACATCTCAGACAGGGGGTGGTCAGCAGATCCCTGCAGCTCGCACACCTGAGCAGGTTGTTCAGGGACTTCAGACGCCAGAGGCGGTCCCCACTCAGGTGGTTGCACCAGTTATTCCTCCAGCTGCACCAGCTCCAGCTCCAGAGCATATGGTTCAGGCTATGCCCGACGACGAGCAACGTCGTCTTGAGAGATTTGGTAGACTTCAGCCACCCCATTTCAGTGGCATTGAGGGCGAGGATGCCCAGGGTTTCTTGGATAAATGTCTGAGGATGCTGCGTACGGTTGGTATTCTTGAGTCCAGCGGAGTTTCATTTACTACCTTTCAGTTCACTGGTCCCGCATTTGATTGGTGGGAGGATTTTGAGAGGCGTAGGCCTACAGGAGCAGCACCTCTCTCATGGCAGCAGTTCTCTACTCTCTTCCTAGAGAAGTATGTACCACAGTCCCGTCGCGAGGAGCTTCATCGCCAGTTTGAGTGGTTGGTCCAGTGCGACATGTCAATGACCCAGTACGAGGTTAGATTCAGACAGTTGGCTAGGCATGCCACATGGATGATCCCTACTAATAGGGAGAGGATCAGAAGGTTCATTGATGGCCTCAACTACTCTATTCACATTCTTATGACCAGAGAGAGTTTTGTCATCATCTTTTGAGCAGGTTGTAGACATGGCACGCTCCATTGAGGCAGATCATCGTCGAGAGAGGGAGGAGCGAGAGGCCAAGAGGCCTCGTGGTTCTGGTAGTTTCAGTGGTGCTCCATCTAGAGGGCATTTCCAGCAGGGCAAAGGTCGCTCATCTAGACCTTCTCATTCAGGCTGCCCTGAGCAGAGCGGAGGTTCTTATGGTCGTGGTCGACAGGGATTTCAGCAGGGTCAGTCTTCACTTAGTGCCCTCCCAGCCCAGAGTGCAGCACCTACTTCTTCGGCCCAGGGTTCTTCTGCGGCGAGGGGTTCCCTTCAGTCCCCTTCTCCAGCACCAGGTGCATGTTATGAGTGTGGTGAGTTTGGCCACATGAGGAGACAGTGCCCTCGACTCCGTAGGGACAGGACTCAGCAGAGGGATCAGCCCTCCTCTTCAGCACCATCTCAGGCTAGTAGAGGTGGAGGTCAGTCTTCTCGTGGTTACCCCAGAGGCGAGGAGAGATCCGGTGGAGGCCAGGCATGATTCTATGCACTCCCCGACAGACGTGATGTAGTTGCCTCCGATGTAGTGATTACATGTATTATTTATGTCTATCACAAAGATGCCTCTGTTCTATTTGATCCAGGGACCACATATTCATACGTGTCCTCTTATTTTGCACATTATTTGGGTGCGACTCATGGTAGTCTTGATTTACCTATTCATGTATCCACCCCCGTAGGTGATACAATTGTTGTGGATCATGTCTATAGATCCTGTGTTATATCTATTGGGGGTCTGGAGACCCAGGCAGATTTCTTATTATTGGGGATGGTGGACTTTGATGTTATATTGGGTATGGACTGGTTGTCTTCGTACCATGCTATATTGGACTATCATGCTAAGACAGTTACGTTGGCCATTCCTGGTATTTCGCAGATTGAGTGGCGGGGTTCGATTGATTTCGTCCCTAACCGTGTCATTTCGTTCTTAAAGGCTCAGAAAAAGGTTGAAAAAGGGTGTTTATCGTACTTAGCCTTCGTGAGAGATGTGGGAGCTGAGTCTCCTAGCATTTATTCTGTACCTGTTGTGAGGGACTTCCCAGATGTATTCCCCTCAGACCTGCCGGGCATGCCGTCGGACAAGGATATTGATTTTGGCATTGACTTGGTGCCGGGCACTCAGCCCATATCCGTTCCTCCTTATCGGATGGCACCGGCTGAGTTGAAGGAACTGAAAGAGCAGCTTCAGGAGCTTCTGGATAAGGGCTTCATCCGCCCTAGTGTATCCCCGGTGTTATTTGTTAAAAAGAAAGATGGTTCCATGCGAATGTGTATTGATTATAGGCAATTGAATAAAGTGATAGTGAAGAACAAGTACCCTCTACCGCGTATAGATGATTTGTTTGATCAGTTACAGGGTGCGAGGGTGTTTTCTAAGATTGATCTTCGTTCAGGCTATCATCAGCTGAAGATCAGGGACACGGATATTATGAAGACTGCATTCAGGACCCGGTATGGTCACTATGAGTTTCTTGTGATGTCTTTTGGCCTGACCAACGCCCCAGCAGCATTTATGCATCTGATGAACTGTGTGTTCAGGCCCTATTTGGATTCATTTGTGATTATGTTCATTGATGACATTCTAGTCTACTCCCGTAGTCAGAAGGAGCATGCCCAGCATTTGAGTATTTTGTTGCAGAGACTGAGGGAGGAGAAGCTATATGCTAAATTCTCCAAGTGCGAGTTTTGGCTCGATTCCGTAGCATTTCTGGGTCATGTGGTGTCTCGTGATAGTATTCAGGTTGATCCGAAGAAGATAGAGGCGGTGCAGAGTTGGCCTAGACCGTCCACAGCTACAGAGATCAGGAGTTTTCTTATCTTGGCGGGATATTATTGCTGGTTCATTCAGGGATTTTCATTCATTGCTTCTTCATTGACTAGATTGACCTAGAAGGGTGCATCACTCGTGTGGTCGGATGAGTGCGAGGAGAGCTTTCAGAAGCTCAAGACAGCTTTGTCCACAGCTCCAGTGTTAGTATTGCCATCAGCTTCAAGTTCATATACTGTTTACTGTGATGCCTCGAGAGTGGGGATATGTTGTGTGTTGATGCAGGAAGGTAAGGTGATTGCTTATGCTTCTCGGCAGTTGAAGCCACATGAGAAGAACCATTTTGTTCATGATTTGGAGCTAGCTGCCATTGTTCATGCCTTGAAAATTTGGAGGCACTATTTGTACAGCGTGTCTTGTGAGGTGTATACCGACCATTGTAGTCTCCAGCACTTGTTCAAACAGAAGGATCTTAACTTGAAACAGCGGACATGGCTTGAGTTGCTTAAGGATTATGACATTACTATTTTGTATCATCCGGGGAAGGCCAATGTGGTGGCCGATGCTTTGAGCCGGAAGGCAGTCAGTATGGGGAGCTTGGCATATATTCTAGCTGAGGAGAGGCCATTTTCTTATGATGTTCAGGTGCTAGCCAATCGGCTAGTAAGGTTAGATATTTCGGAGCCCAGTAGGGTATTGGCTTGTGTTGTATCTCGGTCATCTCTATATGATCGTATTCGTGATCGCCAATATGATGACCCACATTTGGTTGTTCTTAGGGACAAAGTTCATCATGATGATGCTAGAGATGTCACCATTGATAGTGACGGCGTATTGAGGATGCAGGGCCGGATATGTGTGCCCAATGTTGATGGCCTTCGTGAGTTGATTCTGGAGGAGGCCTATAGCTCGCAGTATTCTATCCATCCTGGAGCCGCGAAGATGTATGAAGATTTGAAATATAACTATTGGTGGAGAAAGATGAAGATGGACATTGTCAGACATGTAGCACGGTGCCTCAACTGTCAGCAGGTTAAGTACGAGCATCAGAGGCCCGGTGGTGTATTTCAGCGCAATGATATTCCTGAGTAGAAATGGGAGAGTATCACTATGGAATTTGCTACTGGGCTCCCTCGGACTTCGAGGAAGTTTGATTCTGTGTGGGTGATTGTTGATCGGCTGACTAAGTCCGCTCATTTCATTCCAGTTAGTACTACTTACTCATCGGAGCGGTTGGCAGCGATCTTTATTCGGGAGATTGTCCTATTGCATGGAGTCCCAGTGTCTATCATATCCGACAGGGGTACTCAGTTCACTTCTCAATTTTGGAGAGCATTTCAGCGAGAGATGGGTATGCGGGTTGAGTTGAGCACCACATTTCACCCCCAGACAGACGGGCAGTTTGAGCGCACTATTTAGATTCTAGAGGATATGTTGCGAGCTTGTGTGATTGACTTTGGTGGTTCGTGGGATGAGTTCTTGCCACTTGCTGAGTTTGCCTACAACAACAGTTATCAGTCGAGTATTCAAATGGCCCCGTACAAGGCATTGTATGGCAGACGGTGTAGATCCCCCGTGGGATGATTTGAGCCTGGTGAGGATAGATTGATAGGGACTGAGTTAGTTCAGGATGCTCTGGATAGAGCAAAGTTGATCCAGGAGAGGCTTCGCACAGCACAGTCTCGCGAGAAGAGTTATGCGGACCGTAGGGTTCGAGAGTTGTCTTTCATGGTTGGTGATAGAGTATTGCTGAAGGTTTCACCCATGAAGGGTGTCATGAGGTTCGGGAAGAAAGGGAAGTTGAGTCCCAGGTACATTGGTCCTTTTGAGATACTCAGGAGGGTTGGAGAGGTGGCATATGAGTTAGCCTTGCCGCCCAGCTTATCCAGCGTTCATCCAGTATTCCATGTGTCTATGCTCCGGAAGTACATTGGAGATCCGTCTCATGTATTAGATTTCAGCACCATTCCAGCTTGATGGTGATCTATCCTATGATGTGGAGCCTATTGCTATTTTGGGTCGTCAAGTGAGAAAATTGAGGTCCAAGGAGATTGCATCGGTTAAGGTTCAGTGGAGAGGTCGACTCGTGGAGGAGGCCACTTGGGAGATCGAGCGGGAGATGCGGAGCAGATATCCTCACTTGTTTGAGACTTCAGGTATGTTTCTTGACCCGCTCGAGGACGAGCGTTTGCTTAAGAGGGGGATAATGTGACGACCCGGCTCGTCGTCATGGGAATTACCACCCCGTTATGTTGTAATTACATGTCTTACGCTTTTATATCAGTGTTAGAGTTTACCGGGTGAGTTAGGAGTGAATTGGATTGAAAATGAGGCATATAGCCTTTTTGAAGGAAACTTGAATATGGAAAGTCAACCTGGAGTTGACTATTTAGTTAGAGGGCTCGGAATCGGATTCTTGATGATTCGGTTAGTTCCGGGAGGTGATTTGTGACTTAGGGGAGCAATCGTAATTAAATTTGGAGGTCCAGTGTAGAATTAGGCTTGAAGTGGCTAAGGTTGAATTTTGGCGAAAACCGCATGGTAGGTGAGATTTTGATCTGGGGGTCGGAATGGAATTTCGACAATTCCTGTAGCTTCGTTATGTGATTTTGGATATGTCCGCAAATTTTTAGGTCATTCGGACGTCGTTTGGTCAGGTTTTTAATCGAATGTTAGTTTCGGAAGTTTTTAAGAAACTTAGGCTTGAATCCGTTTAAAATGGGTGATTTTGATGTTTACGATGGTGTTTTTATGTTACGAGCAAGTTTGAATGAGGTAATGTGAAATATTGGTGGCTTTGGTTGAGGTCTCGGGGGTCTCGGGATCATTTCGGATGCCCAACGAGCAAGTTTTGATCATAAATTTGCTGCAGAAAAATTGCAGACAGTGATTGCTCTATGCGATCACATAAAGTCATTGTGATCGCATAGAAGAACCTGGAGGGGTGAGGAAAAATTTGCTATGCGATCGCATAGCTAGGGGTGCGATCGCATAGGCTTATCACACTGCACAGTGCGATCGCATACCAAGTGTCGCGATCGCAAAAAAAAATAAGGCCTGGGAGTTTGTACTATGCGATCGCATAGGGGTGTTGCGATCGCATAGGAGGGAAAAATCGGCTGAAAAACTTAACTCTATGCGATCGCATAGGTCCATTGCGATCGCATAGAAGGAATGGTCTGACAGTGAATTTAAAACCAGAACATAACCAGTGGCGGGTTTCACACCCCAAAACATCATTTTTTGAGTTCTAAGAGAAGGTATTGACGGGAGATTGCTGGGAAATCATCGAGGTTTCATCGGAGGTAAGTTTTGTGGCTTAATTACATCATTTTAACATGAAATCCTTGGTTAATTCTCTGTAAATGGAAGATTAAATGTGGGTTTGAGCCCTAGGCCTAAAATTGAAGAAAAACACTGATTTGAGTGGGCAAATGGAGTCCGATTTTGGTAAATTTTATATGCCTAGACTCGTATCGAGATGAGGATTCCGAATATGTAACTTTTGTAATTTTTCGAGAAGCGTAACAAAAGTCAGGTTTTGGCAACTTTGGGAATTTTGATGTAAATTGAGTTGTTTTGACTGGGTATCGTTCCATTGGTCTAATTTGATGTGTATTTATTGTATTTGATCAGATTCTATGTGTGCGGAGCTTGATTCTCGTGGAAAAGGCATCGCGGAGTAGTCGTCGCACTGTATTGAGGTGAGTAATAGATGTGGGTGATGACCAGCGGGTTCGAAACCCCGGTATACCACTTTGTGATGCTGTATAGCGGCAAGACACGTACTCTCTTGTATATGCAGGGTCGATTGTGTATTAGGGACTATGGATTAGTCCGACCTGTTGATACTGTGTTATGATATTAGGCTATTCTTGAGCCGTCGAACCTCCTTCTCGAATGGTTGCATATTATATTGTGATGTTGGCTACTCTTGAGCCGTTGAACCTCCTTCTTGGACGGTTGAGTATACTTGTGGGCTGTGAGCCAGTTATTGGATCCCGCGTGGATCGTTAACATTGTCTTGTGATATTGACATGCTAGTTTACTACCAGTCCGTAGCTATTTCTGTTATCATGATTTTCCAATCTTTGGAACTTTGATATTACTGTTTTCAAATGGAAAAAAAATGATAAAAGAGTTTTCAAAACTACTTTTGAGCTCGCGAGGCTGCATTTGCATATTAGCTGACTGGTAGTGGATCGCGCTGCACGCCGCAGCGTATATTCATGATATTGTGCTTGGGCTGTAGGAGCCCCTCCGGAGTTGTAGGAGCTCCTCCGGAGTCTGAACCCCCACAGTGAGCACGGGTACCCATATTGGATCGGGCTACGCGCCGTAGCGGTCATTTCATGTATTGCATTGCATTTAGCTACATCTGCTAGCTGCTGTACTTGTTGTTAATATTGTTGGCTCTCTACTGTTGGTATTGAACAGTTACAGGTTATTGGTATAGCTTTACATTGTGCTTTACTGTGGATTTCTTATCTACGCTGTCTTACCCCTTGTTTATTACCACTGAGTCTGGCAGTACTCATTTTACTCCCTGCACCTTGTGTGCAGATCTAGGTACCTCTTAGCAGACCTGATTCGGTAGCCGCTCAGAGGCATTATGTTGGACAGTCGAGGTAGCTGCAGCGTCCGCAGAACCTGACTCCCCTTCTAGCTGTCACTTTCATTTCATATTGCCTTTTCTTTCCGCACAGAGATTGTTGTAGACCTTATTATACTTATGTTCTTTAGAGGCTCATGACTCTTGACCATTCAGTCTATGGGAGTTGGTATGTTTTGGGACCTACTTCCCTGTTTTATATAACTATAACTTTCACTGTTGTTTATAATTGATATGCTTAAATGGGATAAAGCGAGCTCCTAGTTCTGTTACTGTTATTGATTGGTCAGGCTGGCCTAGCAGTGTGCTGGGCGCCATCATGATCGTATTTGGGGTCGTGACATGTGTTCATCTTCTCCCAATTCTGTACATATAAAGAACACCAAAATCATAGTTCGTTTGACCCCACAAATCGACACTATAGGTCTCATAACTCCATGCCCCAAAATCTTATTTTTCTACTATTTTTCATGAATTAAAGAATGGTATCATGGTCTATAATCACCCATAAATGAGTTTTAATAATCAAATCACTTACCTCTATGATACCCACTAATTTTCTCTCTTAAAAATCACCTTAAAAGCTTTCTCCCGTTCCAAAATTAGAAGGAAACTCGACCTGCTCATTATAGGTATATTGCTCACGCGTTTTACTACTCCTAGTAGATTCCTTGTACAATTATAATGAATTTAGGCTTTTGAATCACTCTATTTGACCTTATAATGAAGGAGATATATAGGTTTTAAGCTTTGCAAATAGTGCAGGTTTTTAATACGCCATCAGGGGCAATTTCGTCATTAACCTGAAAATCTGGGCAACCTTAGTAAAATGGCCATAAAATCCTCATACTATGTCCAAATTCGATAATTCTTTTTGCTACGGGTCTATAATTGCGATACGCATATAATGCTTCATTCAAACAGTAATCGGAGCTCATTTGTTCAATATGATATCATTTATACTTGAAGAAACGATGTTGGAGTATAAGAAAAACGAGCACAACGCTACCCAAACCTATTCGAAACTCACCCGAGCTCCTCGGGACCGCATACGAACATACTAATATGTCACATGTGATCATGAAAACTTAGTTACACTCTCAAAAACACCAAAACTAACATCAAAACACCAAATTTACATCAGATTCAAGCCTAAGTTCTTCTAAAACTTCCGAAACACGCATTTGATAAAAAAAACAACCAAATTACCTCCGAATAACCTGAAATTTTGCACACATCTCAAATCCCCTAACGTAGCTACAACAACTCTCGGAATTCCATTCTGACATTCGGATCAAAATCTCACATATCAACCGAAATTCACCAAAATACTAATGTTCGCCAATTCAAGCCAAATTCTACACTAGACCTCCAAATCCAATTCGGATTTCACACCAAAGTCACAAATCATCCCCCGAAGCTACCCGAACCTCCGGAACTCACATCCGAGCCCTCTAACTACATAGTCAACTTTTGGTTGACTTTTTAAAACAAGGTTCTTTCTACGAGGCTAAGTGCCTCATTTCCAACTACAGCCAATCCAATTCTCCCCGATCAATTTAAATACTGATATTGAAACTTAGAACAACATAACATGGGGGAAACGAGGGGGTAGTACCCAAGATGAGGGGCCGGATCATCACATCCTCCCTAACTTAAATCAATGCTCGTCCTCGAGCGTACCCATGTTTGTTCTAGAAGCTTACCAACAGCTGAATAACTTTACCAAGTATATACCCGGGGTGATCCCACGTCACCCTATCTCATATAAGTCCGCCAATACTGTCACACCGCCTTTTTGCACACTTTTTTTTTCACATTATTTTTCTCTCAGTTTATTTATGACTATGATCGAATCCGATCGGGATTGCCTATGTATCATGACCCCGCAAGAATCAGATCTTGCGTAGTTCAGGAAGATCGGGAATGGAGTAAATAAACTAACTTTTTTCAAAAAAAAATCTTAAAAGAAACGCTTTAAAAGAAGAAAGAAAAAATATATTTTTTTTTGTTTTTGTTTTTTGCTTTTTGTTTTGCTTTTTTGAAAGAAAGACTTCTAAAAAAAATTCATTTGCTTTTGATTTCAACTTTGAGAATTTTAGAAGTAAAAAAAATATTTTTTTTTTAATTTTTACTTATTGTCACTTTTTCTAAATAAGAAAGAAAATATTTTTTCAGATTTTGGATGTTGCCTCTTTATTTTCGAAAGAGGGACTTTAACGAAAATATTTTGAATTTTGATTTTTTGTTTATTTACAAAAGAACTTATAAAGAAAAGCAAAAATATTTTTGGACTTCAAAAATTTTAAAGGACATTTACAAAAGAACGTCATCTAAAGAGTATTTTTTTGGATTTTTGTTTCTGATTTTTTTTTATTTTAGAAAAATACTTCAAAAATGAAGGAAACCCATATTTTTAATTTTGATTTTTATTGATTTTTCTTTTTATTTCATGAAAAGCAGTAGAAAGAACAAAACCATTTTTTTAGTTTTTAAACTACTTTTACTTTTTTTTTTTTTTGAATTTTCTAAGGAAAGATTTTAAAGAAGGAACTAAAGGAAAATATTTTTTTTTGATTTTTTTTTTTTTTGAAAATTGGGGTCGGAACCGATGAGGTTTTCCTACGTATCTCACATCTGGTGAGAATCAGACCCGCGTAGTTCGGTAAAATTAACGAACAACTTTTAAAATAAGACTCCTTTTTTTTTCATTTTTCATGGCAAGACAAACTATTTTTTTTTTTGACAACAAGACAAAATAACGACTTTTTTTTCAAACAATTAGCAAGGTTTCGGTATTTATTTGGCACTTTCAAAACTATGATTAAGTCCCTTAACCTATACGCTGGTATTTTTCTTTTCTTCAAACCCAATCCCTTTTTTTTAATAAACCGGTCAGCATGCAGATTCAAAACAAATAAATGCACAAACAAGATACATCAAGTTGGTCTTTTTCCAGGTACATCTGTCCTAGACAGACCCAACCCCTGTGTTGAGCCTCCTAAGTCAATATGCACATGATGCAAACAAACGTTCCTACTAGAGATACAGCATGAGGTTTAGTTTTTCTAGGTTGACATCCTGTAGGAAAAATTATCTAGACTGGCTTTACTCGAGCGGACAACTCGAACCGAGGAGGGTCGGTGCACCGGTAGCATGGATTTCCGGCTTAATTGACAGTACTCCCTGCCTAAACATGTGTGACTAAATCCTTCACCGGATGCCAAGTGTCACGACCCGGATTTCCCACCATCGGGAGTCATGATGGCGCCTACTAGTGGAAGCTAGGCAAGCCAATTCTTACTTACATTTCCATTAGTTACAACTCTCTTTTTAAGATTTTAAGTAAAATTATGAATTTACAGAGGAATAAAGAAATTCAGCGAAAGACTTAGCAAATTTTTATACGATACAGAAAACCCAAGCATGATACACTACCCAAGACTAGTGTCACAATACTCACGAACTTCTAAGAATAATACACATAATTATCTGAAATAAATATAAGCTGTTTATCTCGAATACATGAGATAACAGAATGAAATACATAGATAGAAGAGACAAAGGGTCCTGCGGATGCCCGCAAGGCTACCTCGAAGTATCAGTAGTCGAAATATCCACAATCGTGCTATTGCCGCTGCTGCTGTCCGTAACCTTTATCCGCGCAAAAAGAGCGCATAGTGTAGTATCAGCACAACCGACCCCATGTGCTGGTAAGTGCCTGGCCTATCCCGGCGAAGTAGTGACGATGCTAGGACCAGACACCCACATAAACATGTACAGTTGGAATATATACATATACAACAGCAGGAAAACATTATCAAATGTTTATAAGGAAAGAATTTGTTCTGAAATGGCAAACTATAATTTATAATATCCGAAGTAATTTGAACAATGGAACAAAACTTACTTTCATGTCTCAATTCATTTTTCATTGCATATCTTGTGGTAGGCGTACCACTCGCTCCTAGATTTAACAATGGGCTACCGGCAACTATCGCTAATGCCAAGATTCAAATCACTTTGTGGTCGGCGTGCCATACGATCCCATTTCTTGTTATATAAGTGGTCGACGTGCCACACGATCCCAATTCCTTAATATATAACTGGTCGGTGTGCCACACGATCCCAATTCCTTAATATATAAGTGGTCGGCGTGCCACACGATCCCAATTCTTTAATAATATATATTTCCGACATTAAACCAATAATCTCTGATCAAGAGTAAGTATATAAAAGTATTACCGGTATTAAACCAATAATCTTCACTTTCAACAATATTTATATTATCGGTATAAAACCAATAAATGATAATAAATCAACAATATATCTCTGTTACCGGTGTGACACCAATAACTCTTAATCAACAATTTATATGTATTACTGGTATAAAACCAATAAATGATAATAAATCAATAATATATCTCCGTTACCGGTGTGACACCAATAACTCTAAATCAATAATTTATATGTATTATCGGTATAAAACCAATAATATGATAATAAATCAGCAATATATCTCCGTTACTGGTGTGACACCAATAACTCTTAATCAACAATTTATATGTATTACCGGTATAAAACCAATAATAATTTCCTTTCACATAATCACATAGTATTAATAAGAATTTAATCCATTTTTAGACCCATGGTCATGCTCGACCCCCAACGTATAGATATCCGTTACCATGCCTATACGTCGGACTCCACATATAACAATTTACATATAAACTCAATTCCTATTCCCTCAAGCTAGGATAGAACAAACACTTATCTCGAAAGTTTACGAACAATTCAATCAGTAGAAATGCCTTTTTCCTTTCGAATTTGGCTCCAATCCAATCGTATCTATACCCAATTGATTTAATATCATCAATACTACTCAACAAACTGGTTCATATGGCCAAATATAATTTTTACAATATTCTTCCCAGAATAGTAAAAATCGACACCGGGCCCACATGATCGAAACTCGAGTTTCGAACCAAAATAAATTCACACAATCATCCATGAGTTCAAATATACAATTTGTTCTTAAGTTCGACCCTAAAACAAGGTCTAGATCACAAATTCTTTGAAAACCCTAACTATACTCATTTCTCTAATTTTTCTACCCATTTACACATATTTGGGCCTAAGAATTCGATTGATATTGATGAAAAATGAAAAAGACGAGTTAAACAATACTTACCCAAGAAGTTTTTATGAAAGGGAGCTTCAATGGAAGCTCAAATGAAGGCTTGTAGCTGGAACGAAGTCGGACAGCTAAGGGCAGTCATGTGAGCCGTCGTATAACGACTTCAGGCAAGAGGTTGCGCTTAAGAGAAGACAACATTAAACACACTTTTGCTTTGTAAGGAATCTGTACTATCGCATCCATCTTTCTGATATGTTAAAAGACTAATGCACATAGATACAATGAGAGAGAGAAAAATTAAGGTGGGCTCCATATAGAGTAATGATGAAACAACTTGGCTGAAATTGTGTAGATGCTACTGGAATTGGTCCACTACTATTACTTTATGCATTTGCTTTTTCATTAATATTATTTTATAATAAATTGGTGACCAAGTTGAGATATGTGTCATATAATATTTGCAGCGTCTACCTCAAAAACAAATACCCCACTAACATATTCGTGCGATTAAATCACCAAAATAACATCAAAATCGATGAATTGAGCCTTAAAACTCAAGAATTCTTTCAAAATTTCATAACTTCCAAAATTTCCAATTTAAGGCCGAAACACGTCAAACGGCGTCATTTTCAACCAAACTTTACAGGAAGCGCTTAACCAATATATATGACTTGTATCGGAACCAAAATACGAGCACGATACCATTACTTTTTAATCAAATTTCAGTTTCATTTTCCTTAAACATTTTCAAAAAACAATTTAACAGAAAATTTCTTTTACCGGGGTTCTAGACCTCGGATTACGATTTCGGGCATACGCCCGAGTTTCATATTGTTCTACCGATTTTCTGAGACCGTCAAATCACGGGTCCGGGTCCATTTACCAAAAATGTTGACCAAAGTCAACCATATCAATATTAATATCAAAATTCTTCAAAGTTTTCACATATTTCATATTTTTCAACATAAAAGTTTTCCAACTTTGCACCCGGACTACGCACGTAAATCGAGGCAACTATAAATGAGGTTTTTAAAGACTTCAGAAGCTCAAAATGATTAAGAACATTCTCCACCTCTAAAAAAATCGTTCGTCCTCGAACAGACAAAAGAAAGAAGTACCCGAGTGAGGGAATAGATAAGGATATCAGCTCCGCATGTCAGACTCGGACTCCCAGGTCGATGCCTCAGGAGGCTGGCCTCTCCACTAAACTCGCAGAGAAGGAAAACTCTTCGACCTCAACTGTCGAACCTGCCGGTCTAGAATAGCTACCGGCTCCTCCTCACAGGATAAATCCTTGACCAATTGGACAGCGTTGAAATCTAACACGTGTGATGGATCGCCGTGATATTTTCGGAGCATGGACACATGAAAATACTAGATGTACAGGTGATAATCTAGGTGGCAAGGCAAGCTTATATGCCACCTCTCCCACATGATCAAGAATCTCGAATGGGCTAATAAACCTAGTGCTAAGTTTGCCTTTCTTTCCAAATCTCATCACGCCCTTCATAGGCGACACTCGGAGCAATACTCGCTCCCCAACCATGAAAGTTATATCTCGAATATTGCGATCTGCATAGCTCTTTTGCCCGGACTGAGCTGTGCGAAGCCTATCTTGAATGATCTTGACATTTTCTAAGGCCTCATGAACTAGATCCGTACCCAACAACCAAGCTTCTCCCGGTTCAAACCATCCAACCGGAGAACAACACCGCCTATCATACAAGGCCCCACAAGGAGCCATCTGAATGCTCTATTAATAGATATTGTTATAAACAAACTCTTCCAAATGTAGGAATTGATCCCACGAACCTCCAAAATCAATAACACACGCCCGAAACATATCTCCCAATATCTGAATAGTCCTCTCGGACTGACCGTCCGTCTAGGGATAAAGGATGTACTTAGCTGGACTTGGGTGCCTAACTGTCGTTGAACAGCCTTCCAAAAATGTGAGGTAAACTGCGTACCTCGATCTGAAATAATACAGATAGGCACACCTTGCAGGCGAACAATCTCCCTAATATAAATTCTAGCTAATCTCTCGGATGAATAGGTAGTGGTAACAGAAATAAAATGAGCTGACTTGGTCAGCCTATCAACAATCACCCAAACAACATCAAACTTCTTCCGAGTCATCGGAAGTCCAGAAACGAAGTCCATAGTGATTCGCTCCCACTTCCATTCAGGAAGTTCAATTCTCTGAACTAAACTGCCAGGTCTCTGATGTTCATATTTAACCTGCTGAAAATTCAGACACCGCGCTATTTATGCCACAATATCCTTTTTCATTCTACGCCACCCAATATGAAGAGCGAGAGACCGTTCAAGCTAGCACTCGACTAGGTTAAAAAATATCCAACCTCACAAATCGGTTGGATAAGCACTAAACATCAAAAGCAAGCGGCCTCTGATTGACTGGAATATAAGCAAGACTGCCCATACTGGCTGACTTCCTACTTAAAGTATCGGCCACCACGTTGGCCTTTCCTAGATGATATAAAATGGTGACATCATAATCTTTCAACAATTCTAGCTACCTTCTCTGCCTCAAATTCAACTCCTTCTGTTTGAACAAATATTGAAGACTCTTATGATCGGTGTATAAATCATATGCCACACCATACAAATAATGCCTCCAGATCTTCAAGGCGTGAACAATCGCCGCCAATTCTAGATCATGAACTGGATAGTTCTTTTTCATGAATCTTCAACTGCCTCGAAGCATAGGCAATAACCTTGCCATCCTGCATTAACAATGCACCAAGCCCAATACAGGAAGCATCAAAATAAACAATATAAGGTCCCGTACCTGTGGGTAAAATCAATACCGGTGTTGTGGTCAAGGCTGTCTTGAGCTTCTGAAAGCTCGCTTCACATTCATCTGACCATTCGAATTGAACACCTTTCTGCGTCAATCTGGTCAGTGGGGTTGCAATAGATGAAAACTCCTCCACAAATCGTCGATAATAACACGCTAACCCCAAGAAACTCCGAATTTCTATGGATGATGTCGGTCTAGGATAGTTCTTGACTACCTCAATCTTCTTTGGATCAACCTGAATACCTACTGCCATCACAATATGACCCAGGAATGCAACTGAACTTAGCCAAAATTCACACTTTGAAAATTTTGCATATAGTTGGCTATTTTTCAGAGTCTACAAAGCCACTATGAGATGTTGCACATGCTCCTCCTGACTGCGGGAGTATGTCAATATGGCAACAATGAAGACTACAACGAACAAGTCTAAATGAGGCACGAACACCTCATACGTATGCACATATTCATGACTCTGGCCATAAAAGTTGTTTCTATATTACAACATTGTCAATTAACCTTGTTATCAAATATCTTTTTCCAAAACTCCCACTTTACTCACAATGAGGTATCGAGACCTCGTGATCACTTTCCAGAATTAATGAGTCATATTTATCCTCACCTGGGTACTCATCTCAAAGGCTAAAATCAATGGTTACAAAACATAAATGGCTATATATGAATAGAAACTATGCAAGGATTGTCAAATAATCCTAACAGGCATGGCTCAAATCTAGGATATAGTACTAGATTTTTTTATTTCCAGAAAGGGAAAATTTTTAACACAACCTTTTCACCACCATGACCTTGTCCTCATATAATATCCACCGCAGCTTGTAGCTCGATTTTTTTTAAAAATAAAATAAAATATTTTCACGTTATACAAAATTTTGAGGATCTCACCCTCCACTGTGAATCACACGTATTTGCACATTGTGCCACTGATGTTTTTCATTTCCTCTCTTTCTTCTTTTCAACTATTGTCCGTCAAAGAGTATCACGACACAAAAAGAACCCTCATACCGATAGGGCATACAATTAACCATTGAAAATAATTATTTTAGGAATTACATCAATTCTCATTGTAGTAAATATTATAAAGTCACTTTCGACCTCATCAATATTCCTAGTGACCAACGCATAATAATAGGGATAATTATCTCCATTTAATATTACAGCATGAGTATTCACATAAGTAGATTTGATGATTATGAAGCTCACTCATGAGCGGAGCATATTAAGAGGACTTTTATCAATTCTTCAAAGGCCAAATCAAATTGAGGAAAAATATTCCTTTTATAACAATCAGAATTGTACATGTGATAATCACCATCTGGTGTAGTGACCTCAGTCACACCATAGAAATTATGTCAACAACTGGGTCTCCACCTCTAGGAGTCTCATCTCCGCCTCTAACATCCTGACACCTAACTCTGGCTGGCCATGTAGGATGAGTATTGACTGCAACGGGGCACATAGCTTGAGTGTCTTCGAAAATTATATTCCTCCAATCTGTCACATTCACAACAATTCCTTTGAGGCTCAGCTAACTTATTGAACATGATAACATATTCAGACACTGTCATAATGACCTGGCATAATCATTCAGATCATACATACCACACCTTTCAAATTGTCCGGGAGGTAAACTCCTCCAAAACATTTAAAAAAAATAGGGTTGAGTAGGTAGTGTCGCATTGGCCACTCTGCCCTCTTCATAGGCTTGTCACAAACATTGATGACCAATTTCCTCTTTTGTTATGCTATCTTGACACTACTGAACTACCCCATTTGCTCATATACTCTTTGTTATTCTTTGGGCCGATTCTTACCCCCTACAGAGTACTAAACCGCAATTATGCATAATTTATTTGGGGGACCTTTCCATACCATATATATACATTCCAAGCCAAAACTGACATAACACATGGCCATCCGGCCCATTCACTAATAGTGGAATTCCCCATTTTGGCTCTTAGTCAAAGTCACAACATCTGATAGTCCACAGTAATTATCCTTCGCAACTTCCAATAAATCAACTAGACGTCAAGGTCCGTTGAAACCACAGTCGGTTAAATATATTATGTATTCACTATTTCACTCCCCACCCGAAAGACAATTGAATCAACCATCTCGCTTTCGACTATTCTCGCGTTTTGCAATATTTCATAGAAACGATCAATAAATTTGTCACGACCCAAACCGATGGGCCACGACGGGCACCCGGTACCTTACTTTATCGAGTACTAACATAATATATCTTTCTTATTATACTATTATGAGTAAATAAGCCAGAAAACCCGCCATGAGATAACAAGAATAAAACATAAGGGAATACTCAACATATGATGACCCAACATGATATACAAACGTATACATATGACACACGGGCCTATAAGGCCGACATGACCATTTGTAAACTCAAAACATAGGCCCACAAGGCCATTCAAGTATCCATACACCTGACATCTGTCTACAAGCCTCTAAGAGTACATAAAATCATAAAGGTCGGGGCAGGGCCCCACTATACCAACCAATACATATCTTAAGCATACTGACCAAATAGGCAACTCCGGAGCAAGTGGAGTGCGCCAACACCTTCGCTGAGCTGATACCCTAATAGGAGGATAATCAATCTATCAATCGGGACCTGCGGGGCATGAAACACAGCGTCCCCAGGCAAAAGGGACGTCAGTACGAATAATGTACCGGGTATGTAAGGCAAGAAAGCATAAACAAGAATAGTAATGTAAAGAGAGATGGAGGAAATACAACTTGGAACATCGGAGTGCCTCTGGGGGCTACTGACATGAAATGCATAATACATATATATACATATACCTTTAAAAACATTTGCCTCTGGGGGCTTCATCATCATCATCATCATCATCATATCGTACCCGGCCTCAAAGAGGACTCGGTAAAAACGTACCCGGCCACGTGGAGCTCGGTAAACCCAACTGATCAGTGGTTGCACAATAGGTGCCGTACCCGGCCGACTATAGCGCGGCTCGGTAGAGTAAAATAGATACATATATATAATGTATGCTCGACTCATGGAATCACGTTCTAAACCTTTCTGAGTGACGTAAGAACATTATGGACATACAATATGAACTTCACTAGGACATATGGATCATACATACTTTCTTAGAATAACTTTGTATGGAAAGAACAACATGGCCAACCTTAGTTGCTAGGAGTAGATTCATTATGAAATAGCATATTCATTTCACATTAGATCATGCCAAAAGAAGGAAGGAAATGCCTTAACATACCTTCACCATGGTGAGTCCTTAATACCTCTCAAGCAACTCTTCAAACAACTCAACTCAATCTACCATGGCATAAAGAGATTCAAAATCACTGTTGAGCAAAGGCTAAGTTTGAAACTTAAGCTAGTAGCTCGTCTACATAAATCCGGGCAGCATCTCCCTTGTAACAAGGGCCTCCTCCAATACCATATACCAACAACAACAACAGCAATGGAAGTCCAGCAACCTATAAATATCAATAACAAGACACCATATAACAACAACAAGTCACAACTACTTCACGACGAGCGGCAAGCTCCGATTGGAATCCGTATAACTCATATCACCCCTTATAGACTTCTTACATAAATTTAAAACTATCATTAACGTGATTATGAAGTCATTCATCAATGATTCCATCCTTATACCAAATATATATAACAAAGGAAACAATCCTCAACTCCAACTATCTTCAATTAGTAGCTTTTTTCACTAGTTCATGTCTACTCTATCCATTTAACTTAATCAACATCAAGATAACCTTAAGCACATAAAAGAACACAATACACATACTTGCTAAAGCAACTTCAAGTCGAAATCCAAGTTATAAACAGCTTACAACAACCCTCAATGGCAATACAACACCATAGAAGTGACTTAAGCTAATCCAAGTATTATCTTGTAATTTAACATCCTAAAAACTTAACCAACATACAAGAAAGCTTAAGCACAATTAGTAGGCTGATATACTAACCTTATACAGCAGAAACAACTTGGAATTTCATCCAAATACAGCCCATAACAATCCTCAATGACAACATAACCTCAAAGAGGTGTTGTTCTTCACTAGAATTATGTTTTGATGTTGAAATATGGTGTAATCACTTTGGAATCACTTCAAACCCTTGTGGAATCTGTTTATAAGGGTTAGGAGAAGGTTGGAGACGAAGTTGAGTTGAAAATGAGTGAAAAATAGGCGTCCAAATCGTTTAATAATTGAAGTAGGTCAACCACCGCCTAAGTGGGTCCCATTGGGAGCTGCTTGCGCGGTCTCGCGAAAACATGAATATCTTTCTACTCCGATGTCGTATTGACGAACGGTTTAATGTGTTGAATACTAGACTCGTAGATCTTCAATTTTATATGTAGATCATCCATTTATTCAAAGTATATTTGGAGAAAAGTGCATCTACATTTGGCCTAAATTTCAGCATATTATGAATGCAACTTGTGATGGCCTTTGCTAACTTTTGTTCCATAACTCGTTTGACTTAAAAAAATAACACACGACTATTATACGACTACAATAACTCATAACTTAACCTCCTCATCATGTTAATCACCCTAGTCTCACACCAAAAGAATATGTTATAACATTCAAAACTTGTCGATTTTCGACGGAACTTATATTCTTCAATTTGTTTAGCGACTAAGCTTTCCAACCCTTTTGGTACTTGTCGTTCATGATCTTAAGTATTTGTAACCTCCATAGTAACATGATTAACTTACTTTATTTGCTTTCAAATATAATCTCATTTATGAGCTTACATCAATTGACTTACGACATACTCTCACGTATGAAAACTTGGGGTGTAACATCATTCCCCCCTTTGGAACATTCGTCCTCGAATGTTGACTAATGCATTTATCAATATCATAACCTTTAGCTCTGATGAATACTTGAATATTTTCCTTGACATATAGGAAACTATTTTGTAAGTAATTCCAAAGGCCAGGGTATTCCCCCCTTTAGGCCTCTTTCTCACACCACAACCTGTGGTCGGAATTCTTTTAATCTCGTAAATGCTTCTGTCATGCATCATGTACAACCGTGTATTTGTATGTGTGTCTATGCAACTCTTCTCTACTTTTTCCTCTTGGTTTTTATCCAATCTCTAGACCTCACTTTGTGGACATATACACAACTATGACAAGTTGTCACTCTAGGCATCTATAGTTGTACTAAAGTTCTTCGCTTGGTACTTTGTCGAACTTACGACTATTGCTATACCTTGCTTCATATCCTCGGGTTTTTATGCTTATGTTTTTACTATATCTAGGTAGGTCATACTATATCCTAACTCTTACTTCGGTTTATTATTAACGTGGTCTGCCACTCGGCTCCGGGTTATTCATTCGCTGCTTGTCCTATAAGTATAAATCTATGTCCTTTAATGCATCCTCATTACTGTAAATCTTAATAATGACAGTCTAATCTCATCTCATACTTTGTGAATTTTGTCCATCCATTGTTGATTCATATCAATTTTGATCCATAATCCACCCCTGATAACTTAACCTTTTATGTAATATGGGTGCTAGGATTCATGTTTTATTAGGGGATATCTTAATGATCAGATTGATCCACCTGGGGCGATACCCTGCTTTCATAACCGTATCTCACGGTATCCCAATGTGATTTACCTTGCGTGGATATTTTAATTTTGTCCAATTCATGAGACCCCTTTCTTTTATTTGTCAGATCATTACTTAATCGAAGGCTCATGGTACAAGTTATCACCTTAGCCTTTCATGGGCATTATGAAATATCCATGAGACAATCTTCTAACACTTTAATCCTTTGCTTATGCCCTGGGTCCAATTCTTTATTTCAACTTATACCGGAGTCTTCTATGGCTGTATGATTGTTAATAGATATGCTGCTTGGATAATGTTCCAAAATCTTGAGTGTAATAATTCTTTCTTTCCATATTAGCTTTCTTTCAATGTAAGCTATTTCGTTTCCATGTTTTTTTGCCTCCTTGTTGCGTCCATACTTAGCTTATATTAGTGCCCACACTTGCCAAAGTTGTTATACTACTCATGATTTTGAATATTACTTTTAACTCTTATTTCCCGTTCATTAGCCATGGTAGGTGCCACTTTCCTTTGGAATTCTTACAATGTTGTTGCGAGATTATTGTTACACGACTATTTCATCTTTAGGTCGTTGTGCTTTGGTTGGAGCCTTCTTTCTTATCTCCTCGGCTAGTCTTTCATTATAGTACTTAGGGAAAACCCTTGACTCTCGCAAAGTTGTAAGCTTATTATGGACCTCCTTTTCTGATGTCTTTACTTGCCTATAATCATCTGTAGTTGCTTGCTTTCATGCCCCTGTGCTTGTATGGTTGCTTTTGAACTGATATTTTGACTGCCTTTCCAGTGGCTCTTTCTTTTACCCCAAAAACGCTCATACGGTACCTTTAACTACCTCGACTTTTGTTTGAATATATATCTCAAAATGATATTCTCCGATACTGAATTCTCCATGTTGGGTTCTACAATGTTTATCTTACACGATCTGATGATTCGTCTATAACCTCCTATTTTGCCATAACTGAGATCTTCTTGACCAATTACTAACTACTCGTTAGCCCATTCTCATATCAATATTCCTCGTAATCTTTCTTAGGTTAATTACTTTGTTTTAACTTATGTCTCGCACTGGATCCTTATTTATTAATAACAGCTCGAGCAGGAACCTTTACTTCCTCTCCTTGATGTCGTACTTGCAGAATATTCTTGAATGGTAGCGTATCTATATGATTTGGATAAGTGCCATCTCATTCCACTTTTATTTAACTCATTCTTCCTTTACCATTTCATAGTTACTAGAACCATTTAATTCTGACTTAATGCGATATCACTCCATATTCCCCCCTTTATGGGTGTACTAAAAGCTGAAGCCACGAGGATCTACCTATAGATGTTTTACCTCTTCATCTTTGGCGTTGTTTCTCATTAATGATCCTTACTTGCCTTGCGGCAATTCTGCTGTACAAAGGATGAAAAATTCCCTACTCGCGAGGGTGACACTTAGCGTAACTGGAACATACAGTCTCTTAAGGTGAACTTTGCTCACATTGCTTATTCTAGGGAAGCGTCTCCATAATGACTATTCTCTGCATTCATCGTGAATCTTCTTCTGTGGTCCATTTTATTACCGATGGACTGAAATCTGAAATTCCCATGATGACGAGTACTTTCCAATCATTCAGTCCCTAATTCATATTTAGATTATCGTATTTAATAGTCCATACTAATTTTTGTTACTCTAGGGATTAACTCTCCCCTCTGGTAGTCGCGTTGGTGTCACGAACTTATTTCTCAAAATGAGGATATAACCTTATGGCCTATACTCTTTTGTTGTCTCAAAGCTTGTCACCTCTTGTATTTCCTTTCACTTGACTATAAACTCTATAATATTGTCATTTTTTTTTCTACCGTTGTCATTCATGTATTAGCTCTTACTCATAATGCTTCATTAACTCTCTTCTTATTTTCTTGCTAACATTTCTGTCAATCACTTTATTTTGAACACTCGAACAAAACATTCTTTTGCCTTTAGCTTCCAGAGGCTCTGCATGTTGCTTAATGCTCTATCTTTAATAGGAACACGAGCCACACTAAGGTAATATGTATCAATTCAAGACTTATGGTGCATGTCTTTGTCGTACTCAAATCTGGCTACACTATTTTAAAGTGTACCATCTGGGTGTCTCACAAGGAGATCTGTTAGCATATTTGCAATATCCTTCAGAAATGTCAACTAACACAAACAATTCCGCCATCCTATCTTCTTATACTACTTATATTAACCCCCATAGGGCATATCTTGAATGGGTGCGAGCAATTGTATATACCTCTGCTACTATTTAATATAACTCAAAAAGCTTATGTTCCTCTGCCTTAACTATAAACACTATTAACCTTCATTAACTGGGCGCCTCGTACCCTTCTTTATCTTGCATCTTTTGCTTGTTGAAACCTGTAGTTTTTAATCTCTCATTGTCTTTCACCATAAAGGTGGGTAGGCATTCTTGGCTTAAGGCTCCGTATCAAGAGGCTTACACCTTTCACTACACCCATGATCTGCTGAAGACCTCAAATTTACTTATCGTAGATTTACTTATCGTAGGCATTATACAAAATCCAGTTCCTTTGATTCAGCTCTTCCACAACTATATTTCTTTCCAATCCTTCTTTCAGGATGTACGTATCGTCTTATTACGAATAACAAAAAAAAATTCGGATTTGAATTCTTATAAGTGGGCTCTACCACACGATCTAGAGTAAGAAGAAAGAGTGACAATCCTAAATACCCTGTAGCCTCCTGCTTATAAGTGTGGTGCACGACACACCCATAAACAAGACTCTACTAGACACGGCTTGTAGACCCCCAGGACAGAACTGCTCTGATACCACTTTTGTCACGACCCAAACCGATGGGCCGCGACGGGCACCCGGTACCTTACTTAATCGAGTACCAACGTAATATATCTTTCTTATTATACTATTATGAGTAAATAAGCCATAAAACCCGCTATGAGATAACAAGAATAAAACATAAGGGAATACTTAAAATATGATGACCCAACATGATATACAAACGTATACATATGACACACGGGCCTATAAGGCCGACATGACCATTTGTAAACCCAAAACATAGGCCGACAAGGCCATTCAAGTATCCATACACCTGACATCTGTCTACAAGCCTCTAAGAGTACATAAAATCATAAAGGTCGGGGCAGGGCCCCACTATACCAACCAATACATATCTTAAGCATACTGACCAAATAGGCAACTCCGGAGCAAGTGGAGTGCGCCAACACCTTCGCTGAGCTGATACCCTAATAGGAGGATAATCAATCTATCAATCGGGACCTGCGGGCATGAAACACAGCGTCCCCAGGCAAAAGGGACGTCAGTACGAATAATGTACCGAGTATGTAAGGCAAGAAAGCATAAACAAGAATAGTAATGTAAAGAGAGATGGAGGAAATACAACTTGGAACATCTGAGTGCCTCTGGGGGCTACTGACATGAAATGCATAATACATATATATACATATACCTTTAAAAACATTTGCCTCTGGGGGCATCATCATCATCATATCGTACCCGGCCTCAAAGAGGACTCGGTAAAAACGTACCCGGCCACGTGGAGCTCGGTAAACCCAACTGATCAGTGGTTGCACAATAGGTGCCGTACCCGGCCGACTATAGCGCGGCTCGGTAGAGTAAAATAGATACATATATATAATGTATGCTCGACTCATGGAATCACGTTCTAAACCTTTCTGAGTGACGTAAGAACATTATGGACATACAATATGAACTTCACTAGGACTTATGGATCATACATACTTTCTTAGAATAACTTTGTATGGAAAGAACAACATGGACAACCTTAGTTGCTAGGAGTAGATTCATTATGAAATAGCATATTCATTTCACATTAGATCATGCCAAAAGAAGGAAGGAAATGCCTTAACATACCTTCACCATGGTGAGTCCTTAATACCTCTCAAGCAACTCTTCAAACAACTCAACTCAATCTACCATGGCATAAAGAGATTCAAAATCAGTGTTGAGCAAAGGCTAAGTCTGAAACTTAAGCTAGTAGCTCGTCTACGTAAATCCGGACAGCATCTCCCTTGTAACAAGGGCCTCCTCCAATACCATATACTAACAACAACAACAACAGCAATGGAAGTCCAGCAACCTATAAATATCAATAACAAGACACCATATAACAACAACAAGTCACAACTACTTCACGACGAGCGGCAAGCTCCGGTTGGAATCCGTATAACTCATATCACCCCTTATAGACTTCTTACATAAATTTAAAACTATCATTAACATGATTATGAAGTCATTCATCAATGATTCCATCCTTATACCAAATATATATAACAAAGGAAACAATCCTCAACTCCAACTATCTTCAATTAGTAGCTTTTTTCACTAGTTCATGTCTACTCTATCCATTTAACTTAATCAACATCAAGATAACCTTAAGCACATAAAAGAACACAATACACATACTTTCTAAAGCAACTTCAAGTCGAAATCCAAGTTATAAACAGAGCTTACAACAACCCTCAATGGCAATACAACACCATAGAAGTGACTTAAGCTAATCCAAGTATTATCTTGTAATTTAACATCCTAAAAACTTAACCAACATACAAGAAAGCTTAAGCACAATTAGTAGGCTGATATACTAACCTTATACAGCAGAAACAACTTGGAATTTCATCCAAATACAGCCCATAACAATCCTCAATGACAACATAACCTCAAAGAGGTGTTGTTCTTCACTAGAACTATGTTTTGATGTTGAAATATGGTGTAATCACTTTGGAATCACTTCAAACCCTTGTGGAATATGTTTATAAGGGTTAGGAGAAGGTTGGAGACGAAGTTCAGTTGAAAATGAGTGAAAAATAGGCGTCCAAATCGTTTAATAATTGAAGTAGGTCAACCACCGCCTAAGTGGGTCCCATTGGGAGCTGCTTGCGCGGTCTCGCGAAAACATGAATATCTTTCTACTCCGATGTCTTATTGACAAACGGTTTAATGTGTTGAATACTAGACTCGTAGATCTTCAATTTTATATGTAGATCATCCATTTATTCAAAGTATATTTGGAGAAAAGTGCATCTACATTTGGCCTAAATTTCAGCATATTATGAATGCAACTTGTGATGGCCTTTGCTAACTTTTGTTCCATAACTCGTTTGACTTAAAAAAAATAACACACGACTATTATACGACTACAATAACTCATAACTTAACCTCCTCATCATGTTAATCACCCTAGTCTCACACCAAAAGAATATGTTATAACATTCAAAACTTGTCGATTTTCGACGGAACTTATATTCTTCAATTTGTTTAGCGACTAAGCTTTCCAACCCTTTTGGTACTTGTCGTTCATGATCTTAAGTATTTGTAACCTCCATAGTAACATGATTAACTTACTTTATTTGCTTTCAAATATAATCTCATTTATGAGCTTACATCAATTGACTTACGACATACTCTCACGTATGAAAACTTGGGGTGTAACAAAATTCCCTTGGGTTCTCAAAAGATGTACCACTGAAGGAGATAGCGAAGAGTTTGGTGAAACTTATCCAAAACTCCGTAAAAATTCTGAAGGCATTGCTGATCTATCACCAGCCTGTGCCATTATTCGGCTGAAGAAGTGGTACATGACTTCGCCATTCGTGGGAAGACAAGAGTATTCAACTTAACATTTGAAGAACAAATTCGCACGATAGGAAAGAATGAAGGTGAAAATTTCCTAACTCTGTAGCCTCTAAGGGATAAATACAGACGTCTCCGTACCGATCCCTCAGACTCTACTAAGGTTGTTCATGAGTTGTGAGACCATTACAACCTGGAGCTCTAATACCAACTTGTCATGACCCGGATTTCCCAACATCGGGAGCCATGATGGCGCCTACTAGTGGAAGCTAGGCAAGCCAATTCTTACTTACATTTCCATTAGTTACAACTCTCTTTTTAAGATTTTAAATAAAATTATGAATTTACAGAGCGCAGAGTGTGGTATCAGCACAACCGACCCCATGTGCTGGTAAGTGCACGGCCTATCCCGGCGAAGTAGTGACGAGGCTAGGACCAGACACCCACACAAACCTGTACAGTTGGAATATATACATATACAATAACAGGAAAACATTATCAAATGTTTATAAGGAAAGAATCTGCTCTGTAATGGCAAAAAATAATTTATAATATCCGAAGTAATTTGAACAATGGAACAAAACTTACTTTCATGTCTCAATTCATTTTTCATTGCATATCTTGTGGTAGGCGTACCACTCGCTCCCAGATTTAACAATGGGCTACCGGGACCTATGGCCAATGCCAAGATTCAAATCACTTTGTGGTCGGCGTGCCACACGATCCCATTTCTTGTTATATAAGTGGTCGACGTGCCACACGATCCAATTTCCTTAATATATAAGTGGTCGGCGTGCCACACGATCCCAATTCCTTAATATATAAATGGTCGGCGTGCCACACGATCCCATTTCTTTACTAATGTATATTACCGGCATTAAACCAATAATCTCTGATCAACAGTAAGTATATAAAAGTATTACCGGTATTAAACCAATAATCTTAACTTTCAACAATATTTATATTACCAGTATAAAACCAATAAATTATAATAAATCAACAATATATCTCCGTTACCGATGTGATACCAATAACTCTTAATCAATAATTTATATGTATTACCGGTATAAAACCAATAAATGATAATAAATCAACAATATATCTCTGTTACTGGTGTGACACCAATAACTCTTAATCAACAATTTATATGTATTACTGGTATAAAACCAATAATATGTTAATAAATCAGCAATATATATCCGTTACCGGTGTGACACCAATAACTCTTAATCAACAATTTATATGTATTACCGGTATAAAACCAATAATATTTTAGTACATTACATGTATTAAATCCATTTTTAGACCCACGGTCATGCTCGACCCCCAACGTGTAGATACTCGTCACCATGCTTATACGTCGGACTCCACATATAACAATTTACACATAAACTCAATTCCTATTCCCTCAAGCTAGGATAGAACAAACACTTACCTCGAAAGTTTACAAACAATTCAATCCGTAGCAATGCCTTTTTCCTTTCGAAGTTGGCTCCAATCCAATCGTATCTATACACAATTGATTTAATATCATCAATACTACTCAACAAACTGGTTCATATGGCCAAATATTATTTTTACAATATTCTGCCCGGAATAGTGACAATCGACATCGGGCCCACATGATCGAAACTCGAGTTTCGAACCAAAATAAATTCACCCAATCATCCACGAGTTCAAATATACAATTTGTTCTTAAGTTCGACCCCAATACGAGGTCTAGATCGCAAATTCTTTGAAAACCCTAACTATACTCATTCTCTAATTTTTCTACCCATTTACACATATTTGGGCCTAAGAATTCGATTGATATTGATGAAAAATGAAGAAGATGAGTTAAACAATACTTACCAAAGAAGTTTTGATGAAAGGGAGCTTCAATGGAAGCTCAAAGGAAGGCTTGTAGCTTGAATGAAGTCGGGCAGCTAAGGGCAGTCGTGTGAGTCGTCGTATAACGACTTCAGGCAAGAGGTTGCGCTTAAGAGAAGACAACATTAAAGACACTTTTGCTTTGTAAGGAATCTGTACTATCGCATCCATTTTTCGGATATGTTAAAAGACTAATGCACATAGATACAATGAGAGAGAGAAAAATTAAGGTGGGCTCCATATAGAGTAATGATGAAACAACTTGGCTGAAATTGTGTAGATGATGCTAGAATTGGTCCACTACTATTACTTTATGCATTTTCTTTTTCATTAATATTATTTTATAATAAATTGGTGACCAAGTTGAGATATGTGTCATATAATATTTGCAGCGTCTACCTCAAAAACAAATACCCTACTAACATATTCGTGCGATTAAATCACCAAAATAACATCAAAATCGATGAATTGAGCCTTAAAACTCAAAAATTCTTTCAAAATTTCATAACTTCCAAAATTTCCAATTTAAGGCCGAAACACGTCAAACGACGTTCGTTTTCAACCAAACTTTACAAGAAGCGCTTAACCAATATATATGACTTGTACCGTGCATCGGAACCAAAATACGAGCACGATACCATTACTTTTAATCAAATTTCATTTTCATTTTCCTTAAATATTTTCAGAAAACAATTTAACAAAAAAATTCTTTACCGGGGTTCTAGACCTCGGATTTCGATTTTGGGCATACGCCCGAGTTCCATATTTTTCTACGGATTTTCTGACACCGCCAAATCATGGGTCTAGGTCCATTTACCAAAAATGTTGACCAAAGTTAACCATATCAATATTAATATAAAAATTTTCAAAATTTTTTCACATATTTCATATTTTTCAACATAAAAATTTTCCAGCTTCGCGCCCGGACTGCGCACGCAAAACGAGGCAACTATAAATGAGGTTTTTAAAGACTTCAGAAGCTCGAAATGATTAAGAAAACAAGTGATGACCCTTTGGGTCGTCACACCAAGCACCTCAGCTATCTTAAGAAAGATGGGATATGTCAAGCAAATGCCCGATATTAAATTTCAAAGAGACTTAGAGGAGAAAGTGGGTATCGGCACAATTTATATACAATTCACAAAATATCAAAGCTGTAGAAGAAACATTTAGCAAATTAAGACAAACATATAATAAAATCAGATAATAAATAAGCCAAATACAACAATTATTCAAAGCTCGAATTCTTAAATCCTGAACCAGTGGTTTTGGGTTTGAATCCCCAGCAGAGTCGCCAGATCTGTCACACCTCCTTTTTGCGCACTTACCCCGAAGGATAATGCATAAGGGAGTTTTTTCAATTTAAGTGACAATATTCGAAATGAGATTATTAATTTATTTTAGAGTCGCCACTTGGAATAAATTATGGTGTCCCAAGTCACCGATTTATTTAAATCCCAAATCGAGGAAATTTTCGACTTTCCAAATAAAGTCTACGAACCAGAAATTCTAAGTAAGGAATTCTGTTGACCCGAGGGAAGGTGTTAGGCACCCCCGGATCCCGTGGTTCTAGCACGGTCGCTTAAGCTAAATATCTGATTTTAAAACATGTTCAATACTATAATGCAGTTTTAAAATTATTTACCACTTTTTATTTATTTTTACGAAAGTGAACGTCGCCTAAAAATATGTTTTCAGATCACGTCACATGAAATGCACTCGGATATTCGACACATCTTTATTTGACGTTTTCGGATTTGGATTTGGGTTGTATGAAATACACACCCGAATTAGGAAGGTAAAATTATTAAAAACATGCCTATAGTGTCTAACATATTATTATCTTTTGGGAATACCGTGAAATTTGCTAAACTGCCCATCCCGAATCTCTAAGTATTTTATTAAGTAATTAATGAGGGCCCCGCTTTTTTTGTATTTGATTTGGCGAGGCTCGTCTCACTTTTATTTAAGGGCCAAGCTAAAATAACTAAATTTTCTATTTTTATGTCTATAATAGACCAATTAACTTACAATTATAAATTCGGGCCTCGAATTCAAGTCCGAATTCAAACAAAAGGGAAGATCCTTTTAGCTTGAACCCGCTACCTAAATCGAAACCCAATTTTATATCATGGCGTTTTAACTTTGCGGGGCCCTGCATTTTGAGATTTTGTTCGACACGACACACCTCGATTTATTCAAAATGGAGTCCAAATTAGATTTGGAATGCCATAAACTATTTATCTTATTTAGTAAAACTCACCTATATGATTCAATGGCATTTTGAAATGATTTAAACCACATCTGACTGCATCATCGGCTAATTATAAGGAAAATAAAAGCTAAAAAAAACTAAAATAAAATGAATTTATGTGCATTTAATATATGAAGATTCAATAGGAATCACATGTGCACAAGTACAGTTATGTGAATGTTAAATCACAAGGATCAAAATCGAAATCAGTGGCTAAACGCACAAATTTTCCAAGACAAATATTGAATATCAAATGTTATGCAAACGGATTTCCTGGTGATTTATTTGCCAAGGTGAAATACATGTTCATTGCTACAAATAGATTAGCCATAAACGTGCAAGAAACACCACTAAACAATGCAACACCAGTGAAATTAGCATCATACGTATATAGTACTGCAGCCGAGAATTCACTTTAACATCACAAACCTCTTCCAACAACATACAAATTAAGAGCTTTGATGATTATAAGCACAATATAAACAATATGCAAGCCTAGATACACACAAACCAATTTCAGTAAAAATTGGAGATCAAAAGGAACGATGTGTAGGGAAAAGAGATGGACCTTTATTGTTGCATATTCTTAAACACATACAACGAAAGAAGCTTCCGATTCAACAAACCAAAGCGAGCTAATAATGAACCCCAAATCGGAAAATCAACGGACAAAACTTTGACACTTCCGGTGACCTTGAGTCTTGACAAATCGCAGACCTCGCATTCCACTTTTGAGACTGATTTTGCTGAATTATAGAGCTAATTTATAGGCTAGTTTTTCAGGATGGTATAAAGATGATTTTCAGTTAAGTTGGGTTTGTTTTTTCAGGCACTTTCAAGTTGGATTTCATGAGGTTTTATGGCTAATTTTGGGGGTAAAGGGGAGGGATTTTGATGTTGTTCTGCTGCTGCCCAGCCGTTTTTTTAGGTGTGTGAGTGTGTTGTTTTTATAAGAGAGATGAGAGAGATAAGAGAGATAAAAGTTGTGCTGTTGTTGGAGTGTAACGTGGGGGAGTTGGGAAAAAGGGATAAAGTGAGAGGGGACAAGGAAAAATGGGGGACAATAGAAAAAGGAGAGTGGGGGACCAACTAATGGGACAAATGGAAAACGGAAAAAATGTGTAAAGTGGGGAAAGTGGAGAAAGTGGGTAAAATGGAAAAAATTCAAATATTGTCAAAAATTAGGTGTTAACAAATACAATATAATCGAAATATCATAGTCCACCTAAACCATAAACCGTAGAATCACATTGCACTTTCCGAAATCATACACAAGATTAGAACCTCACATCTATACTCAGAATAAGCCTGAGCTTCCTGTAATAACCTATACTTGCACCCTCAATTGAAAACATATGATATACCACCTAAACCAAACAGTTGGAATCATAACTTCTATTCATAACAGTTGTCCCCAGCAACCAATTACCGGCAGAGAACCTCTTACTAGCTAAAGCTTTATTCCAACACTTTCATATACTGCCAACGATGAATGAAAAACGCTATAAATCGTAATCATCTCTCAGATCAACCATTCCTGAAACCACTTCCCTTGTCTGATATCACAACAGATTTTGGGTCAAACCTTGATATTATATTCCTTACAAGCTGAGATCAAATCTGCATGTATTCATTAATGAACCCAACGATCACCTCGAATCCAACACGACTCTGGTGATATGATACTTCAATACAAGTTTAAATCACATCTTGCATAATACACGCACCAGCAAGAAACGATCTGAATAGACTCAAACCATAACAAATGACTCAAACAAAAGAGTTGTACCTCAAGCTCATCAATACCATAACAATACAAGGCTGAGACCCCGTTTCACATCATAGAAATAGAATGCCTGAATCTACCCCGAAAGGTCATAACTCCCGTAGCCTCGCTACTATGCGCGATCCTATCCCAACACGGTTATGCTTGAAGCACCTTAAGCCGTTATGCTCAAAACCAACAACCACGCACATTTGATGTCTGAAACCAACACAATTCATTACACCCACGGTGAAACAGAGAACACACGATACACAACCCGATAGACCATAACCAATGCTCCATACACCGGGCAACACTCAGTTACGCTTCTCGCTCGACTTCTTCTATGAATTCCCAATAGAACCGCACCAAATATGCCCATAACTAACAAATCACAATGTTTCACAACATCGAAAAACAACTTATAGCTTTCCTCAGATCGCTAACAAGCTCAATAACGATAGGCTCAACCTATTCCTCACTCATGGTCAACCAAGCTAACTCAAGCTAAATGCGTAGCCATATCAACCTGCCAATGAACTGAGTAGCAAGAAGCCTGAAACTGTTTCTTCCACTATTATAACTCCCGCCGAAGCTATACGATACGGTGCCCGGCCCCAAATCAATACCGAAATCCAAAATCTCGCCCGGAGATATGTCCGGCCACAAGAAATGCATCCGGAAAGTCCCTCAATAACGGAACAGGATCAATGATAGCAACCTCTGCACTGACATCTATCACAAATTTCCAATTAAGAAAGTACTCCTTCCTAGCTGTCCGCTGGTTCTTTGAAATATAAATCAATCTACTAAAACATATTGTAACGCACTTCACCACATAACCTGTGGCATTTCTAGCGTAGCCCCTAATGCAATAGTTCAAAATCACCCAACACTAAAACAACCAGTCTGAATTCTAACATCACATCCAAAATATAACATACCAGGGAATAAAGATCCACCACCACAACATAGCATGTACATCAGAACTCCATATAACACACAAATCATCATACCTGATCCCAGGTTCCAGTGTGCGAATATATGCACCCATTTGATACCTAATCATTCCATGACAAATACTAAATATTTACTTGTGCTACCAAGCAAACCCGAATACCACTAGTGGACCCAACAAGAACATGACGCAATACTACTGAAATATAATCAGTTTAATCACATTACCTTTTTCTGAAACACATACTCGCATCAAATCACTTCCACTTAGCAATACCATCTTCCCTAAATCATCTGAAGCTCTCTTATCTAATCGCTTAGAAGGAATCACTACACATCCCATGCTCTACATGACATACACATGCCTTGTGCAAATTCTTACAATACTGACACGACGGATGAGATCTGTATACATTCTTAGCCACTATCAAAACAACAATTCATTAGTTCTATACTCTTGGCAAGAACTGTCACCTTATTCTGAACCAAACAATGGTCTTAGCTCTTTACTTTACTTCATATACTCATATTGCACCGATCCCGAATTCAATGATCTCGTCTCACTCAGTGCGAACTGCTGGGGCAATAAGCCACTCCAGACATAATTAAATGTCGCATATGATGCCCTAATAAGCCAATAGGCTACCAATTCGAACGTGGTACTAAAGAAAATGAGCTCTGGAAGGAATTATCAAATCCTATGCACTAATACAGACTTTCCTTGGAAAACAGGAAGCAAGGCATACAAAGATGGCATATAGAAAACTATACTCGATATCACACTGTTGCGGCGTGCAACCCGATCCGGATAACATATCCATGGCGGCGTGCCACCCGATCCATGCATAGATCTCACATAAGGAGATGTACATCGAGCCAAATTTGCTCATTACAACAAAATACCGAATATCGGCCATAAGCATGCTAAGTGCATAATAACACCTCTGAGGATTATATAGCATTATAACTACAAAACTCAAGCACAACTGAGGCACGATATACAATCGGAATTTCAACAGCCAAGTTGGTCATATAACATCATTCCTACATGAATTCTTAACATGTAAGCAATTTCTTGAGTTGTCTCACAACTCACACGGTGCAATGCATCACTAACACGAGATATCTAACAATGAAGCATCATCCTAACTACTTGTCACGCCCCAAATCGAGGGACATGACCGGAGTCTGACCGGGTAGCCCCAGTCAAGCGGACCTAGGTGCCTTTCCTAACCCACGTGTTACCACTATATTGTTCATTACTTATAAACCAAAGAACTAACCAATTATAATTGAAATAACACTTTTACAAACATAACCACATGCTTAATTTCTTAACAAGTTTACAATTTACAACGCCCAACATATATTTACATAAGACCATAATCCCACATTTTTACTGTCTACGGAGCCTCTAAGATACAACAAGATGATACAATATTTGCCGGTAACAAGGCTCCGGCTATACCTTACACAAAATCAAAATAAGAAATCAAAATAGGAGTGGCATGAGCCATGCAGGTCCCCGAGAGGAAGGGGGATCACCAAAACGGCCAGTGGAAAATAGAGAGTGCTACTGCCGATGAGCTGAAGTACCTACTACGGATTCACCTACAATCATAACACGAATGTAGGGCCCCCTGGCAAAAGGGACGTCAGTACACTGGAATTGTACTGGTATGTATGGACAAGCTTTGTCCCAAGTAAACTCAAGCCATAAACAAATAAATCACGATAATAAAACAACTAACAGATACACCAAGAAATAACGAAGCGAGCCAATCACGTTCCCACACTTACTTTGTTTCAAGTAGTCCTCAGCCCATGTACAAGTAGAGATCAACAAGGAAGGCAACAACCAAACATACACGGAAAGCAAAATCAAATCAAACAAAGGGGCAATCAGTGTCCCACAGGTTGTAAACTCTCCTGCTGTCTCCTTTCACAATTTCACATCAATGATTTCACAGTTGTATTCATATCAATTTCAGTGGCGATTTCGATCGCTTTCTGCCCTTATTACCTTGGACTCCCTTATTACCTTGGCCACCCTTATCACCCCAACCCACACCTTATTTATTCGTGTTGCAGTGCGCAACCCGATCTCACCGTATAGTTTCAAATCACAACAATCACAAACAACAAACAATAACACTGCACAAAGATCACAAACAAGGGCAACATGCGACTTACAAATTTGTTCATGTTTTCCAAATACTTTTCAAGTCGGTACCATAACAAGGTTACAATGTTTCCATATCCGAGAGTACCAATCCCATTATGCTCAACAGTTCATCAACAAGTTGAGTTGTTTCATTAGTTTCCCACAAGAAGCTAAGTATGCCATCACTACTATTGTCCTCAATTTTTACCAATTATGATTTCCTTTTTCATCAATCGGTTCACATCCCATACCACACAACACATAGTTTAAACCAATTGAACACCCAACAACTAAATCAAAAGAATTACACAACAATTCTCATAACTGTCACATACCAAATGAATTGTACATATAAGGGCAATTTCACAAGGGTCAAAGTTAGCCATACATACCTGGAGTCGAATTTACTTCCTTCAATCTCCTACTTTAAGTTCACCCAAATTATCTTATGTTGCCAACTCCGTTTTTGCAAACTCTTACTCCTACCCACTCCTTTTACTAAATTTCAAGTTTAAAGAACATGCATGAGTGTTACATTTCTTTTTTCAAAAGCTAATGCATGAGAATCTTTCTTTCCCTTTAAAAACTGAATATCAAGGAAAAATGGCTAGGGTTTTTACCTTTAGAACCTAGGCAAGAAGACACTTGCCCTAGAATTTTTTATCCAAGCAATTTAGAAAATGATCCTTGAAGATGTTAGGTTTATGTCTCAAGAATCTCTCTTTTCTCTCTCTTGTTTTGGTAAGAAAATATGAAGAAATGAAGTTTTGGGATGTTTTATTAAAGAAGGGATCAGGTTAAAATTTTAGAAAAAAATCTGGGCCGAGTCAAATCTGCGGTCGCATCTGCGATCGCAGAATCAACATGCGGTCCACATAATGGACCGTAGAATTGCTCCTAAAAATCACATGTTCTGTTACGATATGCTACAAGAATGTGGTCAACATTCGTGTTCTGCGGTCACATAATGCACCGCAGAATTGACCTTCAAAAATCCTTAAGAAATTATGCGATGGTTTGCGGTCCGCATTTTCGTTATGCGATCGCATATTAGACCGCATTTTCAACACCAATTTTGGAAAGTATTATGTTACACTCTGCGGTAGGAATACGGTCCGCATAGCATATTTGCGACCGCATTCTTGACTGCAGAAATGATATTTTCTAGAAAATTTTATTCTTTCGATTTTTGAAGCTTAGATCACTACCAAGGGTCCGAACCGCGGCGAGCTTGCTCGCCGCAATGAATTCAACACATTCCTAACACATTATTCGAACCATGACACCACGGGCTACTAGGTTTTTAATTACAAAATTTTTTACGGGGCCTTACACTACTCCTTCATGAGGACCGCGTTACAAAAATGCACACATCTGCCCTGATATAGATCTATTATTCATATTAAGTCCATCCATCGACTTTAAGCTGATTCTGATCACAATGAAGTAGTTTGACAACCTTTCAAGGGTCCATAATAACTCCTTTTTCTCATAACACACAAGAACAACCATCACAATCGGAGTAATCCTCCCTAGTTCACAACCCAATAGGCTAAGTGCCCTCCAGGCACGAATTTCCTCAATTTAACTACACCATCACAACATTCATACATGGTTTACATCTTTAATCAGTCAAGTGACTGCATGCCACACTTACAAAATCTTCTAGTGGGACACACTCCCACAATCTACCGCAACAATATTTGGGGCATAATTCCAAACCATCGGTCGCACTAACGCTGAATAACGATCAAGAATCATTAGCCAGGATGCAAAACCCCTTTTACAAAACACCGATGTTAGGTGACACTGAAAATAATGCCAACTTACCGTAAACATGGAAACTTATCTCCTACTCATCCGAGCTCATGACATCTTGTCAAAAATTTCCTTCACTCGTGTCATTCACGACCCAATTTCCACAACTAGAACTGACTCACCAACATGCGTCAAATCAGAACTAACATAGTATAAAACCACACAATCCGCTAACCAATAGCAAGCTCCCCAACTTGGCTCGAAGCCATATATCACAACACACTATATTCATAACGCATATGCTCCATTGCTGTTGTAATACCGTGGAGAGATTAAACTCACTCTTTCATAAGCTTGTGGAAACACAAATCATCTGAAATTTTCACTCTACTGCATTTTCTTGCATTCACTCACATAACAGTTATGTCTACTCTCTAGGAAACCAAATTTTTACTAAGTCCCAAATATTTCAAAAAACATTTCGGTAGAGTTACCTTTGTAATTGGGCCTACCCACCTACTAGAGAATCACCAAAACCATTCTAACAACACGGCTACAACTTGACAAAACATCACAATGTATATCAACAACATTAATCTTAATACTACCTGTATTATATTATCAAAATTGATATATGGACATGCGTTGGCACCTATTCAAATCATGATACATAGAAAATACCTTCCACCGACATACACATAATACATCCAATTTAGTCTTCCTGAGTCTGAACTCATACCGCCACAAGTATTGCACTGGAGATACGAAAATATTCTTCACGTACCCATAACTCGGGGCTACACAACAGATCACAATAGGAATCGAACACTTAGCAGTTCATCTATTGTCCTGCAGACTCCCTCGTCACTACCAAGATCACGTAGATATATCTTATAGTACTAACATACTCATCACATGGATATTCAGCCGCCATTCCCACAATTAGGGATAACACTGAACATATATAAATTCAAAGCACTTGTTCACATAATCAGCACCTCGGTGCTTAAGCCATAGGCAAAGATCTAGCCTTAAGTCCTCTTGACTGGCCCAACATGAACTCACAAAGATTACATCTCGCCCCTCGATCGGGGAATCACAAGCCATCAAGGAAAATATATTATTGAGCGCTCACGTGCGCATACAGACGTGTGGAAGGAATTTTAAAAGTTATATCTCAAGCTGAATCAAGTATGCACGATAAGAATTCCAAGAATGGGAAGTTTTCCTAAAGGTTCTCTAGCCTCTCGTAGAGAAATACAGGCATCCCCCTATCGTTTCACGAGACTCTACTGAGCCGGCTCATTACTCATGAGGCCTAGTAACCTATGCTCTGATACAACCTTGTCACGACCCTAAATCCGGTCATGATGGCGCCCGACACTAATGCTAGGCCAGCCCGACCATTCACTCTCTCAACCCGAGCATGAAGCTCAAAACCAATTAATTAAACACTTAAATCTAATATCAATACTCATAGTTGAAATACTCAAATGAAAAACAATACGAAACTCTAACATAAACTGTAACTCCCAAAGACCTGGGGTCTTGAGTCTAGAGCCTCTAACAATACAGAGTAATAAAACTCCAATACTACAAATGATCAATACTACGAAAAATAATAAAGGGGTAGGCGAGGATTCGGGACCTGTGAACGTTAGGCAGCTACCTTGACAACTCTAATAAAACTCTGAAACATCAACTAGCTCAGCTAAGCCTCCGATGCACCTGAATTTACACACAAGATATAGGGAGTAGGGGTGAGTACTACCAACTGAGTGAGTAATAAGCATATATAATGTCTGAAGATAATAAATCTACAAAATGCCAAAAAGTAATGCTAAAACTAACAGTCCGACATCTTATTACGAACCAACAGCAAGACAACTTCAAATATAACAGTCAAGTATAATGCAATGATGCAATGCAATGCACATGAACTCGCTGTAGCGTACTGCCCGATCCATTTAACGTTGACGGTGCTCACTGAGGTTGTGTACAGAGTCTGGAGGGGCTCCTACAGCCCAAGCGCAATATCATCATATCGTTACTACGGCGCATATCCCGATCCATACTCAGTCCTTAGTATGCATATGAGTCGCGTAATAGATTCAATTAATTTCCCAATTTCCAATTTAATAAGAAGAATATACTTTAGATATTTAACTTCAGAAAATGTAGCTTAACATTTCATAACAGTGATTAAACACAGGACTGAGATCAATGATTATACAAAGCATGCTATCACAATGATACTCATCCTCCGAGGATGCTACAGATCGGCATAAGGACCCAAACATGGCAATAAGCCCAGATATATTCAATACAGGGTCCGTATCAATCGCCAATATAGAAATATTCTTGTTCGGGATGGACCAAGTCACAATCCCCAGTCACAAACAATCCCGCACCTGCCATGGGGTGCGAATCACGCCCTAATATAGCGTCACAATGTGATAACCGGGGTTTCAAACCCTCAGGCCATCATCTATACAAACTACTCACCTCATGCCGGCAAAAATCCTAGCTCGCTATGCCCTTGGCTCTCAAATCGACCTCCTCACGTGTCAAATCTGACCAAAACCACAACGAATACATCACATTATGCTATAGGATCAAAACCCAATTGAAGATAATCGAAAAACATCAGTAATCCCGAAATTGACAAAACCCGAGCTCCGGGCTCACTTCTCGAAACTCAAATTTTTTTTACACAAAAGTCTTCTTCATATTCTGCCAATTTCGTACATATAAAGAACACCAAAATAGGAGTCCGTTTGACTCATCAAATCGACCACTAAAGGTCTCATAATTTCAGACCCCAAAATCCTATTTTTCTACTGTTTTTCATGAATTAAAGAATGATATTATGGTATATAATCATCTATAAATGAGTTTTAATAATCAAATCACTTACCTCTGTGATACCCACTGATTGTCTCTCTTAAAAATCGCCTCAAAAGCTTCTTCCCGTTCCAAAATTGGAAGAAAACTCGACCTGCTCATTATACGTAGACTGTTCACGCGTTTTACTGCTCCAAATGGCTTCCTTGTGAAATTATAATGAATTTAGGCTTTTGAATCACTCAATTTGACCTTATAATGAATGGGATATGTAGGTTTTAAGATCGCAGGTTTTTAATACGTCGTCAGGGGTAATATCGTCATTAACCTGAAAATCTGGGCAACCTTAGTAAAATGGCCATAAATCTTCATACGATGTCCAAATTCGATGATTCTTTTTGCTACGGGTCCGCAACTACGATACACATCTAATGCTTCATTCAAAATAGTAATCGGAGCTTATTTGTTCAATATGATATCGTTTATGCTTGAAGAAACGATGTGGGAGCATAAGAAAAACGAGCACAACGCAACCCAAACCTATCCGAAACTCACCCGAGCTCTTCGGGACCGCATACGAACATATTAAAATGTCACATATGATCATGCAAACTTAGTTGCACTCTCAAATAACCAAAACTAACATCAAAACACCAAATTTACATCGGATTCAAGCCTAATTTCTTCTAAAACTTCCGAAACACGCATTTGATAAAAATCCCCACCAAATCACCTCCGAATAATCTGAGATTTTGCACACATGTCTCAAATCACCTAACGAAGCTACAATAACTCTCGGAATTCCATTCCGACCCTCTTAAAATCTCACCTATCAATCGGAATTCACCAAAATACTAACCTTCGCCAATTCAAGCCTAATTCTACACCGGACCTCCAAATCCAATTCCGATTTCACTCCTAAGTCACAAATCATCCCCGAAGCTACCCGAACCACCGAAACTCACATCCGAGCCCTCTAACTACATAGTTAACTTCCGGTTGACTTTTTCAAAATAAGGTTCCTTCTACGAGGCTAATTGACTCATTTTCAACTAAAGCCAATCCAATTCTATCGGATCAACTCAAAATACTGATATTGAAACTTAGAGCAATATAACATGGGGTGATAATATTTGAGATGACGGATCGGATCGTGACAAGGGATAATGGCTCTGAAAAGACTTAGTTGAGGAGATAATTAAAATTACGAAAAATTTAAGACCGTAACTAATAATCTGACAAGTTTAGGGGGCGGTAAGGTTTTTTGGCTTTACATTTATTACCAGTGCTTGCTTTACATTACTAGCATTTGATTTTTCTTCTAATTCCACTTTTCCTACTATGTTTTGAACGTCGTCGTCTCGGTCAGCTGCACTCGCTCTCCTTCGCTTTTAACAAAGACGAAACTCCAGAGGAAAAAGGGAATCAGCGATTCTTCTTCTTTTTCTTCTTATATTTTCTTTTTCTTAAAAAATGCTGGAGAAGATCGGATTGCCGTCAAAGCCTTCACTGAGAGGGAGTAATTGGGTAGTTGATGCTTCTCATTGTCAAGGATGTTCTTCTCAGTTCACTTTCCTCAATCGCAAGGTTTGGTTTCCCAATATTTCAACTTTCGTTACTTTTTCTTGTCACCCTTTATACAAAATATTATTTTTCTTGATACACTTTACGTAAAATCCCAAGGTTCACAGTTATGATCATTATGCGGTTTGATTGTCGAATAATCGCATGTTAGATCCTAAAATATTTAGTCAATCAATTCAAGTTATTGAATTCATATGTCATCTCTTTTTTATCTTTCCCCTTTCAATGTTTAGGCACGAGTTTTTTTCTTTTTTCTTTTACTTTACTTTATTTGGGAATTGGAGTAAGGTTTAAATTGATAATATATTGGGGAGTGATAGCAAAAATCTCAGCTCTATGTTGAAGCATCTCTATCTGTCTAATTATCTTTCTTCTTTTAAAAAAAGAGTTATAGATTTGGGTTCTAATTATCAGTCTATGATTTGGGAAGTTTTTTAACGAAGAAGAATAAGATTTGTCCTTCCTTCCTTGCTCTATTAAGGCTGTTATGTTCCAATTCGAGCATCTAACTTAATCTTATGAAGCCCCACTGCGATAAAAATGGAGGCTTAGTAGAGGTTTCAGCTGCCTTTAGCGTGAAAATCTTACAGATAACAATGGTTATGATCGAACAATCCTAAATGGCAATGCAATCCTCAGTAAAATACGATACTATAAGGATGAACTCACTAGGAAAGCACTTTGGAAAAGGAAACTTAGAAGTAATAGTATAGCACTAATGACTCGGTGCATCTGAAAGTCTACTTGGAACCTTAATTAGTTAAAGAGCAGTAGCTCTCTAATATGGTTCTTCCCAATCATGATTCTGAATTAACTAGAACCATATCATTCTTTTGCTAGCTTAATGATACCAATTATATCATGGATCTGCTCAAAGCCTTGCACTATTTGTAAAGCTTCTTTAGCACACTCTTAGTGCTGCTGCTTGCTCATAAAATGTTTAACTTTTAACACTTATCAAAGAAAGAAAAATGTTAAAGGAAATCAAGCCACAATGAGGCCAGAAATATCATCTTATTCAGTTCTGGATACTTCTATGCAAAAGTATTTTGATTTTGATTGTAAGCTGCGATCTGCGTAAGCTTATGGAAATACCATCTTCTTCGGTTCTGGATACTTCTATGCAAAAGTATATTGATTTGGGTTGTAAGCTGCGAGCTGCATAAGCTTAAGGCTGTATCTGTACTTATTTTCTGTTTTTAGTTTCATGCTAGATGAGAGCTAGCTTCTCTCCATCAACTCTCCACATCTTGAAATAAGTAGGCCCGAGTCAGTCAAATCTTTGTACTTACATATAAGTTGTGCAGAAATAATATACTTTAATTTGAGGCTGGGAAGCCTTTCATCTGATAAGGAATTGTCACTTGTGTCACCCTCTAGTATCAGCTGTCATAGTTTCTTTTCCGATATGTCCTCACTAATTTTTTTTAACTTCTATGAAATCATGGTGTAAAAGGTACCTCCTATGCCAATATTATATAGGATCTTGAGATGGCTTGTCATGTCCTGTGTCGACCTCCGGATGCACCAGTCTATAGATGTGAAACGATGGTAAATGAAGGTGTTAAAAGAGAATGAGGTAGACCTAGAAATACATGGAAGGAAGATGTCACAAAAAGATCTACAATCCTTTCATAGTGTAAAGTGGAAGAAAAAGATTTATGTAGGCCATATATTATTAGTTGCGACTATGTTTAGTCATTTTAGTACCCTTACTTTAGGTCTTATGTTTTCTAGAGTATTTTAGTCCTATCCGAGAATGAGATTTATATGCCAGTAGAAAACATAATGAACTAGTATTGAGATGAGTTTAAATGGAGTGGCATGATCAGTGCTGCCGCCCCTAACTTGTTTGGAATTGAGTCATAGTTATTTTTATCGTAATTTAGAGCACACCCATTGTACAAAGGTTATTCTTTATCTTTTAGGGGCTTTGCACTTCTACAATACCGTGATTTGTCTATTATGCTTGAAATCTTTGTCATCAAGTGCAACTGGTTATCATTCATTTTTTTTGGGATAAAGTTGGTTATTATTTATTATGATGTGTAGAACTAGGTTATCATCCATCATTTGATGTGTCTCTCAAAAACTTTGGTCTTGGATTTTTTGGATGCACATCTTGATTTAGAAGGTAAGAGTAAGACTGCAAGTCCTGCGATGGTGAGGTTAATAAGCATTATTACTGCACCCAAGGGTGTGGCCTGGTGGTCAATGAAATGGACGAGAACCATGAGGTCAGACAAAATACACTAGGTGATTTCTTCCGACCTGCCCAAACCTTGGTGGCTAGAGTTACCCGGTACCTGTGCTGGTGGGAGGTAGCAGATACCCGGTCGAATTAGTCGAGGTGCACGCAAGATGGCCCGAGCACCGTTATCATTAAAAAAAGCATTATTATCTTGAATGGAGACCTGATTGTACTCTTTGGCTAACTTCGACGAAGAGTCCACTTGAGTGATAGTGTATCCACTCGTATTAGGCATCTTAGTGGATCACCACTCATAAGCGCTTCAATTAGGCACCACACATACTAATGGGATTAACTTGTGCAATCTCAACATTTGATGTACCCAGCAGCAAATTTTATTCTTGTCATCTTATGGGTCTAATGTCCCAATGAAAATGCTCATCTTTCCAAGATTCTCTGTCATAAAGCAGAATGTCTCTAATCTTGTACTTTACTCCAGTGTGTTGCAAGGTGTTTCATATTGCTGAAGAACTCTTGTAAACATTATTCTCAACCGAATGGTCTCCTGTTGACTTCGAAATAAATAGCTGATACTTCCAAATGTGTTCCTGTATAGCATGACAATTGAGGTATTTTTGCTATAAACATTTTTATTGAGAGAAAAGAGAGATAACGGGAAAGACATGATAGTATTCATTTTTTTTGGTTTAGTGGCAAGACTGAAGTGCTCGTGCGCTCTAGACTTCTGAATCATCTCACTTGGATTTGTGTAGAATTTTGGATGTGAACAAGCTTGCTCAGTGCATCTTTATCTTTGTTCCAGCTCCACTACTTCTCAAAAAGAAAATAATAGTACCTGCAGCATGCTACTGCTTCCATTGAACTCCAAAGTGGTAATGCAGCGCTCAGTCTGTCCGGATGCATTATACAAGAAATAAGCTCGAAAGAATATCAGAGACCTTCGAAGGTAGTAAAGTCACCCAAGAGAAAGATTAAGTCAAACCCAATAACTCATTGTTCTCCTATTTCAAGGGAGTAAGAACCTCTTTCTGCAACCACCTATTCCTTCATTGTTCACTTGCAACTGACTTATGGAACTTCTTTTATTCCATACTTGGATTATCCTGGGTCACCCCTCAGTCAGTCAACGAAGCCTATGATAGCTGGTCTTTGTGGAAAGTTGATAAGGCCATCAGAAGGATATGGAAAATGATCCCAGCAACTATTTTTTGGTGTATCTGGACAGAGAGAAATCGCAGATGTTTTGATGGTGTCTCAACTCCAGCATGCTTCTTGAAGGCTACATGTTTAGTTAGTCTTTTTAGCTGGAACTTCATGACCCCTGTAAATAGCACTGATCACTTTTTGGACTTTGTTAGCTCCCTGATCCTAGCATAGTTTTTGTACTTATAGAGCTAACAGTCACCTCTCTATGTAACTTTTGTTCGACTTTGCATCTTCTTGATGCCTTCTTAATGATAACATCTTACTTCATCAAAAAAAAAAGAACCTCTTTCTGCAACGAATTGAGAGCAAGACTTTACAATTTCAAGCATATTTTGGTGTACCTAAACTACAGCTTGGGGTCATCTTTAATAGACTTCTAGATATCCTCTAGACCAGCTCAATTAGCTGCTAATATTAATCTTCTCCACCTCATCTTCTAGGTAATGCATGTCCTTTTGCCTCAAGTGCTTAGTAATGCATCTTGTAGAGAACTCTAATTTTTTTGCTACTCGTGGTATCTGGGCTAGCGTGCGTGCGCCTCGACTAATTCCACGGGATACCTGCTCCCTACCACCAGCATAGGTACCGGGTAACTTTGTTTGAATTCTCTGTGTTTGAGAACTCTATTGTATTGTAAGTATAGAGGAATGACCTGACTTTCCACATTAATAGGTGCTATTTCATGCTAGTCCTCCTTCAGTTTCTCACCAGAAAAGCCAATTTTCTAGAGTTGCATTGGTACACCATAAAGGCAATAAGTTCGTCATAGAAAATCAATCTATTTTATCCTGGTTAAAAACAGTTTATGCATTTCTATTTGATTGTTACATAAATTGGAACAGGATTTGGACAAGAATAGTTGCAATATATCTTCTTTAATGTTACGAAACTTTACTCAAAAAAAGAATCTTCTATAATATGACGAGAAAGTAATCATTATGGGTGTGAAGATGGCGAAATGGTTCTTACCACATTATCTGCAATATACAAATTTCATTCACTTGTCGTCTTGTGCGCAGTTATCCTTGTTGGAGAACAAGAGGTTCTTCATTTTCCTCTCTAATGAATTTCTTGACCACACATATGCTACTATACATTTGGTTATCACCACAGTATTAATTGGTTTTAAAGTGTTTTTGAACTTTTAATAGTTGGGTTTAAAGTGTCTATAACTTTCTCATAGCTAGTAATCCAAAATATAGACATTGTTTTGTGTGCTATTCATACTCTCAAACCATCTGTCAAGCTACAGTTGTATTGAGGTAGCTGTCAATCCTGTTTGAAAAGCTGGAATTAAAATTCCATTGCTGAACTAAGTTGCTCGGACACGGATTCGGGTGTCCGACACGGGTGCGGATCTAAAGGTCGGATCCTTCGAGATGTAAATTCTAAGATTCGGGGATACGGATCCTAGTGTGGATACGGGTGCGGGGATCTAGCTAAAATTAATTCAAAAATATAAAAATATCTCTAAATTTTTAAGAAATTTAGTGGAATACTTAGCATAGCTTGTAAAGTGTGTATTTCTTTTTTTATTCTCAAGTTGTAAATAAGTAATGGATTGATATCGTAGATAAGGTATGTTATTTTCTTCAAATTTTATCCTAGTTTTGGTTCTGATTTCGGGAATCAAATTGTATCTTGTATCGAATTTTTCCGTCCGTTGTGGTCAAAGTACCCAAAAGTGTTTGACCATATCCGGTACGGATCCCATACCCACACCCATACTAGTGTCGTGTCGACGCGGGTGCGGCACCTAAACTGAAGTGTCGGAGCAACTTAGTTGCTGAATTGTTTCTTTTTGGTTTCGCTTTATTCGACGTTAGCAGGTGCTTTTTCTTGTAAAACCAATGAACCTTCTCCTTTGTGATGTAATTTGAGAGCAAATATGGCAATAATAGCACAGATATTGAATAACTTTTCCCCAGTTTCCCCTCGCGGATATCTGAATTTTGGTTATCTTCTCAAACTATTCAATAGTGGTTCAACTCAAGGGTTAATCTCACTCTCCGAACAAAGTTCACACTTGTGGTCTAGAACTTTTTATGACTTGGAAATTGTCTTGCCGCTTCCAAACAAGTGTTTGCAGATTGCTTGTCTAGTAGCCTAGCTTTTTGTTGTGGAGTATCTGAACTTAAAGAATATTGCTGCCTAAAATCAATCCTCTTCTATAGCGGGCTTTAGGCATTCTTTCGGCTTTTAAAATAGGTTGTAATGCATTAGGTAGAAGCTGAAGGAAGTAGTTAAGGACATACTTTTTTGGCTCGCCTTAAATGATTCCATTACTCTAAGACATAACATATTGAAGTTTCTACATGACAATTCAGTTGCTGCTGTGACTTCTCTTTCTGCCTTAGTGTTCTTCTTAATAACGGTAATTTTGCATTGTATCGTTGATCTATCAGTATCATCTTTTGTCTCCTTCTTACTAAGGCTATCGAGATGATTTTATCTCAGTGCTCCTGTCTCCTTGCTCTTTGTTTGAATGGAAATATGAATACCGTAGGTGTCCGGTTGTCTTTCACTTATGTTGTGATTCTCGCCTATGAAATTTCAGCATCATTGCCGGAGGTGCGGGGGCATTTTTTGCAGTAGCTGTACGCAGCAGAGAATGGTGTTACGCGGACAAGGTGACTCACCGGTGCGTATATGTGAACCCTGCAAAAGATTAGAAGAAGCTGCACGTTTTGAAATGCGATATGGGCACAAAAATAGAGCAAAAGGAGGTACCGTATAAATAACTGGTTATGCTCACATTCATAGTTACTGTGCTTGGAACCTTAATTGCATAGTACAAGTAGAAAGAAATGAGTACTTCTCGTTTTAAGATGCAAGTGTTTTCTCTCACAGGGAGCTCAAGACTTGCATCAAAGAGTGAGGACGAAGCTTTAAATCAGCTTCTGGGAAAAGAAACGGCCTCAGATGTTTTTCCTCTTGATCAACAGTCAGCAAGCACTGCATCTGGTTCAAATGTTCTTGATTATTCTAGTAAAGATGAGGCTGGAAACAGAAGTGTTAATCAGACTGAGCAGCAGGCTGAAATGGAATCCAGTACGCCTGAAGAATTACGTCAGCAAGCGATGGAAGAAAAAAAGAATTACCGAACCCTAAAGGCTTCAGGTAAGCCTGAAGAAGCGCTAAGGGCTTTTAAGAGGGGTAAAGAACTTGAAAGGCAGGCTGCTGCTTTGGAGATTTCTCTAAGGAAAAATCGTAAAAGGGCATTATCTTCCAGTAATGTCACTGAGATCCAGCAGGATGCTGATGACCGCGAAGCGTCTGGTAGGAAAAATAAGCTCTCTCCTCAAATTACCAAAGAGAAGGATGATCTTGCTTCTGAACTCAGAGAACTGGGATGGTCAGATATGGATCTTCGTACTGCTGACAAAAGGCCAGCAACCATGAGCCTTGAGGGTGAACTTTCTGCGCTTCTTGGAGAAGTTTCTGGAAAGACTGATCCTGGAAAAAAAACTCATGGAACTGACAAGTCACAGGTCATTGCTCATAAGAAAAAAGCACTCGAGTTGAAGCGGGAAGGGAAACTTGCTGAAGCCAAAGAAGAATTGAAGAAGGCTAAAATTCTTGAAAAGCAAATAGAAGAGCAGGAACTGTTGGGTGGTGATGAAGAGTCTGATGATGAGCTTTCTTCTTTAATACGTGGCCTGGATTCTGATAAATTTGATGATATATCTACTGGATTTAAACCAGATTCTAGTTATGATTTTGGCAACCTTCTGGGAATTGCTGATGATCTTGGTACACACGGTAATTTTGAAGTAACTGATGATGACATGTATGACCCAGAAATAGCAGCTGCCTTGGAATCAATGGGCTGGACTGAAGATGCCACTGAATCTGAGGTTTCAGAAAAGCAATTCCAGCCTGTTGATAGGGAAGTGTTACTAAGTGAAATTCAGTCACTGAAAAGAGAAGCCCTTAGCCAGAAAAGGGCTGGTAATACTAAGGAGGCAATGGAACTTCTAAAGAGGGCAAAAACACTGGAGAGCGAGCTTGACAGTTCTGCTTCTCGGGAGACTAACATGAAGGTACACCCTCCTGTGGCAATCCAGAAGGAACTTTTTCCTTCAGTGGAAGAACAACTAAATAATGGTGAAGAGGATGTTAGAAAGTACATTGAAAGGAAGGACAAGAAGCACAAAGTAGCACCAAAGAGTAGATCAGTGATCCAGAGAGAGCTTCTTAGTATTAAAAAGAAGGCTCTTGCTTTAAGAAGGGAAGGAAGGTTAGATGAGGCTGAAGAAGAATTGAATAAAGGCAAGATTCTTGAGAAGCAACTTGAAGATATTGATAATCCACCAAAATCTGTGGAGCCCATTGCTGGGAATAAGCTGGATGAAAGTGTTGCAGATATTGATGCTGGAGATGAAGAGGCAGAGGTTACAGATCAAGACCTGCATGACCCAACTTATCTTTCACTGCTTAATAATTTGGGCTGGCAGGATGATGAAAAAGCTAATGTTCCATCTTCGTCATTTCAAGGGAAAAATAATGTTTCTCATCTTAGCGATTCCTTAACTAAGGAAGCTACGGGTAACATCCAAGCTCGAGCATCTAACAAAAGTAAAGGTGAAATCCAGAGGGAACTTCTGGGATTGAAACGAAAGGCACTCACATTGAGACGCCAAGGAGAGGCCGAGGAGGCAGAGGAAGTGCTGAAAGCGGCTAAAATGTTAGAAGAACAATTAGCTGAAATTGAAGAAGCTATGTCTAACAGAGTTCTAACCGAGTCAGATGAGCAGAAAGAACGTAAATCTATCGGTTCTTCCCTTGAGAACCCACAGTTTACTCCATCTGGTTCACAAAAGAGCCCAATTGAGGACATGGCAAGCAAAGTTACTTGTACTCCTGAGAAACCAGAAGAGGTCGCTCAGTCAGATGAGAAACCATGCATCTCTGAGTCAAAATCTGCCCAGGAAGCTAATTCTCAGGTTGATAAAAATTCCCTCCCTCAAGATATACTGGCTCGCAAGAGGAAAGCAGTTGCCTTGAAGCGAGAAGGGAAAGTGGCAGAAGCCAAGGAGGAACTTCGACAGGCAAAACTTTTAGAGAAGCGCCTTGAGGAGGAAAAGACTCTGGATACTAGTAGTTCCACAGTCTCGGCTGGTCCTACTACCTCGCATCTTGGACACAAGGAAGTTAGTCCAAACAAAGTTCCTAATGTATCTCAAGTTGGACAGAAAGAAGTAAGTCCAAGCTCAGGTCCAAAGCCATTGTCTGGACGTGATCGGTTTAAATTGCAGCAGGAGTCTCTCAGCCACAAACGACTAGCACTTAAGTTAAGAAGGGAAGGTAGGGCTGAAGAAGCGGATGCTGAATTTGAATTGGCAAAAGCTATTGAGAGCCAGTTGGAAGAAGTGTCTTCGCAAGATACAATGAGGTCTTTTGACCCCACAGCTGAATCAGCAGAGGATGTCAGTGTTGAGGATTTTCTTGATCTTCAGCTTTTCTCTGCTTTAAAAGCAATTGGAATTGCAGATACCACTATTGTATCCCGAGGCCCTGAAAGACAGGAAATAAAGAAGCACATAGTTGGCAATGCTGATAAGACGGGCACCATTGCCTCTGAAATCCTTGAAAGACCAGAGCCAAAACTATCTGAAGCAGGTGTATCTGATGAGTCTTCCAATGAGAGAAAACATTTGGAAGAACGAATAAAGGCAGAGAAATTGAAGGCATTAAACTTGAAACGTTCTGGAAAGCAGGCAGAAGCCTTGGACGCCCTTCGACGGGCTAAGATGTTTGAAAAGAAGTTGAACGCTTTAGCTTCATAACAATGAAGCTGGTACAATCTTTGTGTCTGGACAGGTTTTTACACGGTATAAACCAATGATAAGCATGACAAGAGTTGGAACGATGGATTAGGTACTTCTCTCATGTAGGCTGGTTAAGTCATTCCAATAGATGAGTATTTGGAAGAACCGGAAAGAATATAAACCATTAGAATGCCCTGATGATGTGCTTTCTATGGCGACATGTATAATTATTTTTTCTTAACTATTTTTTGAGAATGAGATTATAATACTTCATCCCCTAATTTAGAATTGGCTGGGGATCCTTGTATTCTACTTGATTGTTCTTTTAGGGGTTTTCATCTTTCATTGTTATGTAATGTTGGAGATTCGTGATAATGCATGCAACTATTTGGTGCAATACCCATGCTGCTCTTCCAAGGCTTTATTTACAGGAGGGGATTTCATACAAGTATCTGGATATAGAAAACAGATATTCTTATTTATTTAGTTCTTTTACATTGAGCTTCATGTATAAACAGGCAAATTGAAGTATGTCATTTCAGGAAAGAGGAATGGGTTCAAAGAACAAGGAGCGGATCCGATCCTTTGTCTCATAATCTGGAATTCCAAATCCATCTCCATGCTGGTACATGCATTGAGCAATCCTAGCAAGATTCATTGCAGTTGTTCTGAAATCCTTTGAGAAGGAGCTGTCCCTTAGTATATCTTTGTTCATCTTCTTCCAGGTCTGATCAATTAATTGCTTTATATAGTATCGAGCATTTTCTTCAGACCTTCCTGACTCATGCATGTAGCAGTGTATTGATTTAAGATAATCCCCTTTCTTGATTTCATCCTGAACAAAGGTAAAAAGGAAATACTTGTTTAACATATCATACTAGAACTTGCTGACCTTGCACAGAATACTGTATATAAACATAGCTTACAGGTGAAGTTGCCAAGTCATTTACAAGGCGAAGAATTAGCGAAGGCGATTGAATAATAGCAGGATAATTCTTTAAGCATTCCAGTTCCTCCTCCTTTATGGGGTTTGTGATACAAAAATAAGCATGCATTATTAGTAGAGGACCAGTGTTTGTTATCCATGCATTTCTCAGGAACTCATTCAAGCTTGGTGTGTATCTACTCTGGTACCACTTCACTTCCAGTAGGTAGGCTTTACATAGGTTAGCCCACTGAAATATTTGGTACCAAAAAATGTCAAATGTATAAGTCAGTAAGAATGAAGAGAAGAGGAGATGGGAAATTCAAGATAAATTACAGGGAGGTTCGATAGAGAAGCATATATAGTTGGATATCTAATTCAATACTCACTCACTCAACTTATAACCTACAACGTCTAAATTCTGGATCTGCCTCTAACGTACGAAGCGCCATATCTCACCTTGACATTTGTTTTAGTTCCTCCAAGTATGTAGCTTGTACCATGTTGTAATCCAACTTTGCAAGTTCAAGTATAAGAGGATTCATGTTTTCTCCTTTGTGATAAACTTCTATAAACCATCTTGCTTCAAGCCTCTGCATCCTCCAATGCAGAGGCATTTCTAAAGCATGGCTTACTTGCTCAGCAAGATTCTCATCTGTCTTCTTTTTAAGGCTTTCCGTGAGATAATGAGTGGTGAAATCTTGAGCTATTTCCAAAATGCTTTCACCTTCCATAGAAAGATAGCAAGCTTCATACAAACTCAGCAGTCCTTTAGTATCCACAACAAGGCTTGTTTTGAACTTCCCTTCCTTATTCATGAAAGTGCAAAACATGTCTGCAAAAGAGGAAAGGATTCTACATAAGAACAAACACAAAAGCATGCAAGCTTAATTAAACCACTTGCTATCAATAGCGGAGCCAAGATTTTCACTAAGGGTTGTTAAAATATAAAGAAACAAAGACATAAATAAGTCAAAGAGATTCAACATATAATATTTATACTATTTTTTTTTACAATGTAATTTTGAAGTGATAAGATGTCAATTAACTTCCGAGAATGGACTTTTAGGGTGTGTTTAGTATGAAGGAAAATGTTTTCTTTGAAAACAAGTAGTAATCTTATTTATTTTCCGGTGTTTGGTACGCAAATTAAGGAAAATGGCTTTTCAAAAGTATTTATAAGTAATTTAGATATAATGAACATGAAGCCATAAACATTCAAACCAACAACCTTCTGAACCCATAAATTTCATAAACTCTCGAAACTGCGGAATTTCGAATCCGTAAACTTTTTAATTTCTAAACCCGTAAACGTCCAAATACATAAGCCTCCGAACTCAGAGTTTTGGTGGGGTTGGCAGAAAAAAAAAACAAAAATTTGAAATTAAAAAAAAAAGGTCAAAAAGTATTTTTTTTCTGGAGTGGGAGTGGGGTGGAGGGGTAGTAGCGTGGGTGGTAACGGAAAAATTGAAATTTGAAATAAAAAAGCTTTTTTTGGAGAGAGAGTGGGGTGGGTTGGTGAGGGCGGGGAAGGAGTTTTGAAAAATATTTTTCCATTCTCTTGATAAGGAAAATAATTTTCTCCAATTGGAGGAAAATGAGTTCATAAGAGAAATATTTTCCAAAACATTTAAGCTTACCAAACATGGAACATTGAAAAATATTTTTTGGAAAATGTTTCCTTCATACCAAACACATCCTTAGTGGCGACTTGCAAAATATTCTTTAATTATTGTGTGACACGTAAGACCTAGAGGCGAATCCAGGATTTCAAGAGGATGCATGTACTTATATTTGACGGGTTTAGCTATAGCCTCTTACCATGAACCAACAAAACTTTTGAAATTATAGGTTCAAAATTATTATTTTTTAAATTTTTAGTGATATTCACTAATATATTTATACTTTATGTCGGAAACAAGACCGTCTGGAGTAGATATTAAACCGCTAATTTTATTTGTGGAGGTACACCCAATCAGTGGCGGAGGCAGGATATATATTAAGGGTGTTCAAAAAAAATTGGATTATAGCTCACGTGTACCGAACCTGTGATTTTATGCACATTTTGAACACCCTTGACCACTAAGCCAAACATTTGCCTTGTGTCAAGGGTATTTAAAACTTAATATATAGAGATAAAAAATAAATTTTGCCTTATATATACAGTGTAATTTTTCGGCGAAGGGTGTTCGGGTGAACACCCTTGCACCCCCTTGCCTCCGCCACTGCACCCAATAATTATTGTATTGAAAGAGCCTTTATACATAATATTGTTATACATAATTTATGGAGAGTAGCATGAGTTCACGTAAACCCGTATCCTTAACAGCTTAACTAGATAAGTCCATGGTAAGACGCGACCACCTCATTTTTCTTTTAGTGCATACAAGACATGCTTGCCGCAATTATGTTGATAGTTTACCTCTCTTTTTTTTTTTCAATTAATTTTTCTTTTTTTGGTTAAGTACTCCGGAGATTGATCCAGGGAGCATTATAAATTATGAGATGAAATTGGTAATTAACAAAAAAACGTAAAGGAAATTTTGAAGTACCTTGAGGGACATGATAGCCCTCTTGTCTAAGGAGTCGAAATTCTAAAGCTGTAGCATACAAATCTTCAATCTTGTGCCCATCATTTCTCATAGTAGTATTAATATTAACGTACATTTGCTTCAAAACTCTATCAATTTCTTCCTCAAAGTGATAGGACAAACCAAGTCTTTGCAAAATGTCAACAAGCTCTAGTTGTTCCAATGGGTGGATTGTTTCCTCTAGCATTCTCCTCACCTCTTCTTTTAGTCCGGCAGCTCGTTCAGAGTGTTTCTCTTCCTGCATGATAAAGAAGTAATTGTCACGTCAGTTGATAATATACACTTATTTTCTCATAATGGTTTAACTTCGATGCATTGGCAGTGTACAATATTTTATACATTTAAGTTTGACGACTCACAACAACAGGTCTGTGCCAGTATATTATCTTATATAGTAACCTAAGAAAAGCACGACAAATAGCTTGCCAAAGAAATACTATTAGTGTATATACGTTAAATAATTTTTCTGGACAATATAAAAAAAATGAAGAGTAAAGAAAAAAGACAGAAGAATAGCAGCATACTACATTTTTTCCTATTCGGACTTACAGCAAAAAATGTAACTCGTGATTGAACATATCCATCCTCCCAAATGCTAGGTTTGTAGTTTCCTGACCTCCTAACATCCATTGTTAATAGACGAATGCCTTCAAGTAGGAAAAGTGAGCCACATATTCAGGTTTTATAGCACATGACAAGTATATTAACTCTACGGATTGTAGGCCCAGATAATAATACACTTGTCAACATTAGAATATCAAACCTTGCCTCTGCAATAACAATTAGAATTTTACCACTTATAGAATAGGTTAGTACCCTATTTATAACATATAAATACTTTTTTAAGATTTTACATAATATAAATTTAATACTTTCCTATATTTAAGCCTTATTAGATGGTACAAAATATTTTTCTCTTACCAATTTATGGTATAACTCCCGTTTTGTGTGAAATGACGCCGCTTAATACAACTTAATACACCTAAATACAGATTCACCTTCCCATGATTTGCGCTGAAACGCTACTTCTTTCCCGCTTAATACAACTTAATACACCTAAATACAGATCATGATTTACAGGAATCCCTGTTTGTGCGGCGTCATTTCATGTTGTATTATTGAATACAATTCGTTTAATACACTATATACATCATAAAATAACGTAAAACATATCTATATCACGTAATATAGGAAAGAGTTTCTATTTATTGCTAATTAGGTCTTAATGAATGCATTTTGTGAAAAATTTAATCACATCCATGATTACATCGATCCAATAGCATAAAATAAAGTAAAAATATGTAACTATGGTTAACCAATAAAAGCATATATACAAGACAATATATTTACATTAAATTATTGGGAGAAATTAAAAAATAGCTAGTGATCATTCAAAAATAGACACACTTTCTAAAGTAATCGAAATTTAACCACTTTTTATATAAAGATAAATTCGAACGAAAACACTGCTCAGAATCCTAAAAATACTTCAGTAGGTATAATATACCAGAGTTCTAGTATAATATATCGGTCCAATATAATATACTGGAGATTGGAGCACCAGTGCTCCGATCTCTAGTATATTATGCTGAAATTTTGTGTGTTGGAGTTCCAGCATAATATGCTGGAAGTTCATACACAAGTGCGCCCAGAGGCGGATCCAGGAATTGATGGTTACGGGTGCCACTGTCTTTAATGTAAACTTACCTCTAGTCAAAGGAGGTCGAATTAAGGTGTACATTTGGCTAGTTCGCTTAGTTTTAAGTTAAATCGGTTCGGTTCGGTTCACTTTATAAGATTTTTTGGTGCATAAAGATACACGTGATAACCAAACTAAAAAAAATTTGTCCTCCAAGAAAAAAATAACATTAACTAGATCAAAAGAAAAATGATTAAAAGCACAATAAAATTTTAAAATTTGAGATTTAGAGAAGGAAAACAAAAATAAATATACTTTTTATAATTTAATTACTAATAAAAATAGACTGTACAGAGAGAGAATACAAAGATGAAAATAGGAAATTAAAAAACTAAGAGAAGAGAAGTAAAGAAAAATCTGGAAAAGAAGGAACAAGAAAAAAGTAAATAGGCTTTGTTAGAAAACGAGTGATAGGGAGTAGATCCTGGGCATTGGGCCTGGCAGGAAGCAGCTGGACCACGACACCTACCTTATCTTTGGTACTCACGGTGCCACGCTTCAATTATATACTGTTTTAACATGAAATATTAGTATAATACCAATACAAATATGAAATTCTACCGAAGAGACCGGGTGGCGTACCACCCCCTTCCTTCTACATAGATCCGCCTCTGAGTGCGCAGTTCTCCAGTATATTATGCCGACTTCCTGTATCGCAGCAAAATAATGACTATTTTTCAATAACTTTGCAAATGTTGACTATTGTTGAATGGCCAATCCGAAAATTGGATAAACCCATGTTAGTTTTACTAAATTATCTTGATGTAACAAAACACTCACGCGGTGCATATAATTCTATTCCCTACTTTTTATTTCAACTATTATACACCATGCATGGGGTAAAAATAAACTCCCTTCGCACCCATTTCCTTGATACTCTTTCTATTTTGTATTCTATAAAATTTGACATCATTATACTAACAATATTTTTCCTTAGAACATTCATAACTTCTAAAATGCAAATTCATTCGACTATGCGTGATGTTCTCTATTAACTAATTATTACATTTCAAGGATACTTAAATGTTTCTTCAATCCGTCTCAGATACCATACCATGATGATAATAATACTAAATAATTTCAACTCCTAGACGGCTAGTCCGAATTTAATTTGTTAAGATTTGAGTGTTTAATGAGTTTAGGTGTTAAAATAAAAATACGCAACAAGTAGAGAAGGCTGTCTATGAGTTTGGCCTCCTCCTCCTCCTTATTATTATTATTATTATTATTATTATTATTATTATTATTATTATTATTATTATTATTATTATTATTACTATTGTCATAAAGTTGATATCTTTTTAAGTAGTAGGATTTGTTAATGCTACTCCCTCTTGGCCGTGATATTTTGACTTTTTTTTTTGGTCCAAAATAAGTGATTTTTTCGGATTTCAAGAATGACTTAATAATGTTTTTCCTACATTGTCCTTGGAGTAAATAGTGTTGGAATATGCGTTAGCAGTATTCATGTGAGATAGTAAGGTTAAAATAGTCAATTTCATTGCTAATTAATGCTAAAATGTAACTTTCTTAATGTGTGAAAACATCCAAAAAATCACTTATTTTCGACCGAAGGAAGTACTCCCTCCGGTCCAAAATAAGTGATTTTTTGATTTTTTTTTTTGTGGTCCAAAACAAGTGATTTTTTCGGATTTCAAAAATGACTTAATGATGTTTTTCCTACATTATCCTTGGAGTAAATAATATTGGAATATGTGTTAGGAGTGTTTATCTGAGATAGTAAGGTTAAAATGGTCAATTATATTGCTAATTAATGCTAAAAAATGACTTTCTTAATATGAGTGAAAACATCCAAAAAATCACTTATTTTGGACCGGAGGGAGTATTAATTATTCAGTCAACCGACAAAGAGAATCAATTGGTACTTGAGCACATTACCTGGTATTTATCTTCTCAAATTCCGATAATGATCTCAAGATACTCAACCAGCATACTTCTTCAACGTTGTTAAGGGTATACCAGGCCCCTAGCCCCGGGACCTCGGGATCTCCCCCAAACCCCACGATACATGCAAAATTAAACTCCCGTTCAAAATAAGTGATTTTTTGGATATTTCACACATATTAAGAAATTTAATTTTTAGCATTAGTTAGCAATAAAATTGACCATTTTAACCTTATTATCTCACATAAACACTCCTAACACATGTTCCAATACTATTTACTCAAAAGACAATGTAGGAAAAATATCATTAAGTCATTCTTGAAAACAAAAAAAATCACTTATTTTGGACCACAAAAAAAGGCCAAAAAATTACTTATTTTGGACCGGAGGGAGTAGTAGAACATACATAACAATCAATTTCAGATAGACAATGTAGGAAAAAAATAATTTATTCATTCTTGAAATTTAAAAAAAAATCACTTATTTTGAACCACAAGAAAATATCAAAAAAATTACTGTTTTTGGACCGGAAAGAGTAATTAATTACTTGAAAATTTGCAAAAGATAAGCAGTTCTATCTTGAGAAACTATAAATGAAGACATTTCGGATCCATTCATGAATCTTTCTTGGATTATTTATTTAATCAATTACTTGGAAAATTGTAAACCAACCTGGCTTTATTACTCGTGCTTCGAGTCCTGTGCAACTTGAGTAGTACGGCGAGTTCATATCTTAGAAGTAGTAACTAATTACACTTCCATTTATGAGAGAAGTTCAAATAACTTACACATTGGGGCCACTTTAATTAAGGTTTTTATATTTTTTATGGTGCACAATATTTAATTAATTGTTTTAGATACGTATCAAGAAGGAATAACTTTTTTTTTTAAATTGTCGTTGGAGTAACGAGAATATATTTGTTATATTTCCAATAAATAAATTAAAAATAATATGATTAATTTCATTATTGAATAATGTTAAATAATGGATTCCTTAGCAAGTATAAAAAAAAAGCCTAAAAAAATTAATTAAAATAAACCGGAAGAATACTGCATAATTGCTTTACCTCGTATTTAATTACTTCATCGGCATGAGATGTCATAGGTTCATAGCCCCAACTTTGTTGGAAGTCTCAAGTCCTGCAACATGTTATTTTACTATAGCATATCTTAAAAGTTTTACAATGGATAAATTATTGCAACAATAAGTTAACCAAAATACACAGGAACTTGTGAAAGATGTATTTAATAATATTCACTCCGATCAATATATATGTGTTTTAAGACTGCTCTACAATCTTTGAAAAGTCTTTTAACATAGCTTTAATTACAAGAAATTCCAAAATTATCAAATTTTCTCTTATTAAACATTACCACTCTACTAACTGAACCAGTAAGGATGAATTTTCAGCAAAAGAATAATAAATGATTTCTTGTTTCTTATCATCAAACATTTCGAAACAAATTAAATTAGAATTTTATAATATCTTAAATATCTCGAAACGGAAATAGTGTCATGAAAACGTATTGGGTGAATCTAGTTCTTTTAGGCCCGGGACACATTACAGCCTTATATCAAAGGAATAGCTTTAGAGATACTTGAAAGAATAAATAACGTTGGAACATGTGTTAGGAGTGTTTATGTGAGATAGTAAAGATTAATATGATTAATTTCATTGTTAATTATTGCTAAAAAATGGATTTCTTAATCCGTAAGAAAACATCAAAAAATCACTTATTTTGAACCCGAGGGAGTAATGCACAATCTTTCGTTCACATTTAATGAACAATCTTTGGAATAATTAACTTTCTTGGGTATTTGAATCACACATATATTTCTCATCCAACAATTATAAGAACGTACCTTAAAAACTTTAACTGTAGTAGTTTCTTAAATAGTCCTCTCTCTAAGTTTTGAAAATTTCTCTAATGCAACTACATTATCTTAGGACATCAAAAAATTATATTGTGTATATAAATAAAATATATCAAATTTTAAATGTATATAATATATATTGAACACTCTTTGTCGGAGATTTTTTTCCCACTTATTTCAAATTTGAATACCCTTACGAAAATTACCATCTCTAATCACCACAGTGTAGACCAAACACAGCCAAATAGGCACAGTAGGTTGAAATGCGAAAATGAACAGCTCAGATTTTAGGAAAATTCTTTGGTACAATAGACGCTGCCATATTTACTTGATCGTTTTACCAGTATGGCAGAATAAATGTGTACTAGAGGATGTTGCAAAGTGCAAACGGATAATCGTCTGGTTAACTACAAAAGGGGTAGAGAAATAAAAAAGATTAGAGCCTAAATGGAAAAGATCAGAATCTAACCCCTTACTTTGTATACTGTCGGTAGACATAATTCACTTATGGAATTCAATTCTACAACCTAGTCAACATTTAAAAAACATGCAACTCATTTATGGAATTCAATTCTAAATTGAAAAAACAAAAACATGTAACACATTTGTGGAATTCAATATATATATATACTAGGTGGTGCTGGCCCATGCCAACATGGGCCCAATATGATAAAAGCTGAAATTATTATGTTTTTTAACTCTATTTTGGCAGGAAATAGCGAAGTACATGAATTCTCAGATACATGTAAAATTTATTAAATATAGACAATATGGCAGGATATAAGTAGATATAATTTAAAATAATTATCCACTCACGAATATTGTATGATCCCAAATGATATACCTTTTACATCTATGGGAGCGCAACGACAATACACAAATAACAGTTTTCTTCCATCATAATCAACTACAATAGTAAAAGAGATGGATTATGTATGCCCTGACTCAAAGTTTAGGCTTGATGATCTTGACATTTTTGCAGGTGAATTATATGTTGAATCCGGAACCAAAGTATTGTTTTTTTAAAAATTAGTAACATTTTTAGGTGTTAAAAAAAAAACGACATAACTATATACAACGCCACCTTGTACATTAACGGTAACGGTTTCGTTAGTGTACAACGCCACTTAAAGTGACATTGTATCTGTCAGTACCAGTACAACGCCACTTTACCTGGCGTTGTACCACCACCTATTCATTTTGGTCTTTTGTTTTATTTGATTCGTATGCGACAAAAACTCTAAATATTTAAACACGAACAAAAATATAATATTTAACTTAAACTTAAATTACTAGAACACAAACACAAACATAAATTAGTAAAACACAAACACAAACATAAATTAATAAGAAAGACAAACATACAAATGAACTAAACATAATAAGAAAGACAAACATACAAATGAACTAAACATATAGTAAGAATTATTTAGTCCCTACTTCCATCTATTCTACGTTCTAACCACTTAAATCGTTCAAGCAATTGTTCTTTTTCGTCTTCTAACTCTTTTACTCTCGCCTCAAGCTCCGCAATTTCCTGTTTATTTTTTTTGTTTTCTCCCGTAGCTGATGCCAATTTCCATTCTGCTCTCAGTTTTTTATTCTTTTCTTCCCTCACCTCGTCCCTGAGTTCTATCCTTCTTATATTGCTATTGTAGTTGCTTTCTGCTTGGGCTAACCACATATTATGCAGATTAAGCATTCGTTCTCTGTAGTTTGCTTGGAGACATTGTTCCTCAGCCCATTCATTGAACTCACACATTGGTTCATTCGGATTTTTGTAGCAATCCATCTGGTTCATGCACATCCAGTACTTACGTCCAACATCATCACCTTCCCAACATGTTTGTTGCACACATTTCTTTCCACAATAACACACTGGTGTACCATATTGAGCCATTTAAGTTTACTTCGGAAAAATCAAACTTTTAAAGAAATATTATGGTTTAGTAATTTTTTTGAGCGTATGTGATGAACGAAATGAGCTCTGCATTTATAGATGGTTGAATGAACATACAACGCCACTTCTTATGGCGTTGTATGCACAACGCCAATTTTAATGGCGTTGTATGGTTACACCGCCAGCTTTTACAGTCACTTTATGTCAGGTCTACTTTATGTCATTGATATGTCTACTTTATGTCATTGATCGGTCTGCTTTATGTCATTGATATGTCTACTTTATGTCATTGATATGTCTACTTTATGTCATTGTTTTCAGTCACTTTATGCCAGCTTTTTCAGTCACTTTATGACTACTTTAATACTTTATGTCATTGATAGGTCCCCGCAAGAAAATTCTGGAAAATGAGCTCCACTAGTCATTTTGAATAGACCATAACTTTCACTACGGAGATCCAAATTACAATTTATTTAGCTTTCTCCAAAGTAGACATGAAGGTCTACAACTTTCGTGTTTTGAAGTTTTCCCGATTCCTTATAGATCAAAAGGTATAGGCCTTCGAATTAACGTCTACAACATTAATGAAACATAATTTTATTTCATAAATATACCAAAATACACATTAGAAATAAACCAAAATACACATTACATATTATTACAAACTCATACATTGTTAGGTAAACTAGAAGAACACCCACCCCGAGCTTGATTATTGTTGCCATACAAAGGACATTTTCTACGGTCGTGTCCAGGTTGCGAACATATACCACATTTTCGCGTATAAACTGTATCACTAACATCCATTTGGTTTCGTATACGCGATCTCTTCTTCACCTGAACCTTACGCAAAAATGACTTGTTACACACCATTTTAAATGGTGCAGGAGGCCAATAATGCTCAGCGCCCAGTGGTTGCAACTGACTATTATATGTGTTTATGTACTTAGAAACGCTATATTGTTGATCAACATAGTTTCTTGCACCTAAACCAACATGTTGAAAGCACTTGATTGCATGTGAGCAAGGCATGTGGTAGATGGACCATTTTCCACAAGAGCATAACCTTGCAGCTTCATTCACAGTATGCACATTATTACCTCGATTTTGATGGATAGGAGTGCGAACTTCAAACACATTCCTGTTATCATCATACTGCAAATATGAATGCCACTGTGCTCGTCGTCTGTATTTCTCAAATCTCGCCATTGGCACAGGCATAAATTCAACACCACGTTCCATCAAAGTCTTTGCAGCCGCAGATCTCTGAACAAACCTCTCTGCCATCTGCTTGAATGACATCCGCACCATGGCTGTAACAGGCAATCCTCTAGCCGACTTCAATAACCCGTTGAAAGACTCTGACACATTTGTAGTCAGAGTTCCCTAACGTCTACCACCATCCGCATGCAAAGTCCATTTTTCAGGGTCATGTCGCATTAACCAACGATAAGTTGCCTCGTCCAGTTGCCTGATATATTCCATGTGCCTCCGAATTTATGTTGTTGATGATCTATTGATGCCATCCACATCAAATCATGCAAAGCTTTACTGGAAAATGCCTTCTGGAAATTGGCTTTCAAATGCCTAACACAATAACGATGATAGGCATTCGGTTCTTGCCATGCAGGCAAGTTCTCAACATAACTTAAGATGCCACCGTGCCGATCAGAGATTAGACATATACCAGAACGTTGTTTCACAACGTGCTCTTTCAAATGGTTCAAAAAGAGCGTCCACGTCTCTTGGCTTTCATTGGCACAAATAGCAAACGCCAGAGGAAATATCTGTCCATTAGCATCTACCGCCACAACTATTAATAGTTTGATATCGTACTTTCCATAGACATGAGTGCCGTCTATGGATATTATAGGACGACAATGCAAAAAACCATCAATTGTTGGCTTAAACGCCCAGAACACATAATTGAATATATATTCAGACATACCTACACTTCGCTCAAGCTTCCACTCAATAACCGTCCCGGGGTTGAAATGCTGCAATGCAGCCATGTATCTAGGCAAATCTGCAAATGACTTATCCCAGTTACCATACACTATTTCGAACGCTCGTTTGCGTCCGAGAAATAACTTTCTTTTAGTTATGGTATGGCCATATTCCTGCTGGACAGATGTAATACAGTCTTTGATTTTATACCTTATGGATTGTTCAACGTGTGGAATAAGAACAAGAGAAATCAAGTCAATATCTAAATTAAAGTGATTCCCGTTGAATGTGTCCATTTCGCATGCGTGGGTGGGAATGTATTTACCCACTTTCCACATACCTGTCTTCTCTTTTGTCGAACGCAGCATCCAATTACATGACCAAAACCACATGCGGCAAATAACCTTGTATACCATTGGACTTGACTCGGCTACCTACATCTCATGACAGTCTTTTACGTTGTGCATTTTACAAGCCCTGGTTAGGCGCACTTTATCAGGAAAAAGCATCCCCTTTGCAAGCACCGTTGGTCTAGATTCATCCCACATTGCAGTCCGGATTTCATCAAAATCCCGTGTGAGAGCTTCCACATCCGGCATGGTTGATAAATTGTCAATGTAAGGAATATCTCTTGAATTAAATGGCACTTCAGACTCATACACTTTTTGACTTGGGGGGTCTCTGTTCAAACCAGGTTCTTCCTCATCATCCTCAGCATCACCATCAAAGCGGATTCATCCGCATTATTGTCGTAGTCACTGTTCTCTTCATCACTTTGTGCATCTGCCAGGTCCCGATGTAATACATCATTTTCGGGCAATTGTGTGAGTTCAACTTGCTCATCTTCACTGCACAATCAAAATAAATATGATGAAATTTACAAGTCATAAATCACTTATTAAATTTACAACTTCCTAATTCACATAAATCACTTAACTTACAAGTCATAATGTGATGAAATTCCAAGCTGGACATGACTACCGGATGGGCCATTTATTAAATTCATATAGGCTCGTACCCCCTATTAAATATGCGAGTGTTACTATTAAATCAATTTAATAAATATATACTTAATTATCACAAATAATAAATAAAATTTACCAGTCGTCTTGTGAGTTATGAAAAGCAGACGGTGATAAGTTTAAATCCAAAGCTGTTCCATAATAACTGCCCGATGATTGGGGGTTATCTATACTACGCGGAAGCTCATTTTTAGGGACGTCTTCCACCTTCACGTACATCTCCAGCATTGTGATTACAAGAAAATCACGACATTCGTCCGGAGTCCTCAAAAATCACGCAAAGTTTCATCATCGTCGATGTTAAACTCCGAGTAAAAAATAACCCCTTGTGGAGTGACAGAATACGGATATCTTCCGGTAACTTTAAGTATGACGGAACGTTTCCTCACACTCATTTTTTGCATAACAACGATATCAATGTATCGTACTCCATTGTCAATGGCAATTTAACATGACATTGGGCGGGCAAACTGTAGCTGACAGAGTTATTCTCCATCATAATCTCACCACCCCAATATAAAGAAGTTCTTATCCTTCGCTCTTCAGACATAATGAAGAAATGCTGTAGAATTTAGGAATAATAGAGCAAGAAGAGCAATAGAGCAAGAAGAGTGTTATAAATTGTTTGAATGTATATGATCCTAACGTAACACCTCTCTTTATATAGAAAATGAAGAGCCGGGGCTTGTGATACAACGCCAAAAGAGTTGGCGTTGTGCTATTCAATTATTGAAAAAGTGTACAACGCCGGGTAAAGTGGCGTTGTACAGGTACTGACAGATACAACGCCACTTTAAGTGGCGTTGTACACTGACGGAGCCGTTACCGTTAATGTACAACGCCACCTAAAATGGCGTTGTATATAGTTATGTCGTTTTTTTTAACACCTAAAAATGTTACTAATTTTTAAAAAAACAATACTTTGGTTCCGGAGTCATTATATGTTACCTTCAATGTTCTTGGGAAGCTCCCGCTCCTCATCATTCTCTGACTTTCATGCTTTCTCCGTCATTGTACAAATGTACTTATCATCCTTATTTTAGACATCCTTCTCCTAGATAAACAGTGAGGAATCATAAGAGTAAGACAATCATCAAAAAAATTTGCATGGATAACGATATTGTACAAAAGTAACCAAAATTTAAAAAAAGAATGATTATAAACTAAACCAGTATTTGAAAGAACCAATATTTAAATGACAGTACACGATCCATACATGGATCATTGAATAAAAAATTCAAATGCTTTTGAGTTTCTGGCAAATTTTAAATGCAAGCTTATCATGATATCATAACTAATGGAATAAATACATATTTTTATGCTTGTATTTAGTGCACGCGAGAAGTTCCTATTCTTCCAATGTTATTATAATATTGAGCACTCCTTTTTTAAGAATAATATTTCTTTGACTATGAAGAATTTTCGCGATATAATTTATGGGAAAAAGAATTAATCCTTAATTGGCATAGTGCCACTAATACTTCCATTACAATTATTAGAGATACATACTACAACCTGATTTCAACTAATAAGATGGAGTAGTTAGTAGTTGTTAAGACAATCATCCTAAATTTGATATAAAACTTCTTATTGGAGTGTTCGTTACTCAAGAACAACTTCATATTTTCAAGTTAAAGGCCACCAAGTGCACTTGATACAAACTGAGATTCATAGTATAAACTTACAAAAAACTACATAAATAGTAAGGTAAAATGGGAGTCTGACTTCTTATTACTTTCAAATTGTCATGTTTAACCATTGATATTTTATGTCCCGATTCTTACAATACAAAGTACTCCATAGTTATCAGGCATACAAATTGACTTCAAACAGAATTTACGCAATTACTTTCTTTCATTTCTAAGTGCTCTAACTTTTAGAGCTGATCAACATATATCAACACCTAATGGTAAACATAAAAATCAAAAACTTCCTCTCCGTCTGGTCACTAATCATATACTCTCTGTATAAGAACAGACTTCCTAAATTCCATTACACAAAGTGCTTTGATTGAACTATAATTTGATAGCGTAAACGCAATGATGCACAACCAGTAAAAATGAATGTCCTATATAGAGAGATATTAATAAAAAATATCTTATATGAAGATTATGAATGTCCTATATAGAGAGATATTAATAAAAAATATCTTATATGAAGATTTTAACATCGTGACCACCTTCCTACTATTATTTCATATTATTCGATTGAAATAATTAGTATTTTAAGAAAACATCCGTTCATAAACTAAATTTTGATGACATAATGCGGTAACAAGAAACAACGAGAAAATGAGGGCATGAATGCCACAGTAAGGTGGAAAGAAAGAATATAAATTGTAGAAACAAAATTTAATTATGATAAATACTTACTTGTCACTGGCATGTGAGAACTACATCAAACAATATATCGTCAGCAGTTGTCCAATACCTTTAATATAAATACCAGAAGGAGGTTTCCATCAAAGGTTGAACTAAGACAATAATGAAAGATAACAAAAAAAGTTTCTCTTGTATGAATTAGTCTTAACGACTTTCTTTTTAGCAACAAGGGGATATGAGAATGAGAGGCTCGTCGTACAGACTAAAGTACATGGCTACACTCCCCAAATCAATAGTTCTATTTAGTTTTATCCCAAAAAAGTATTTTGGCTACAAAATATATGTACGTCACTCCAAATAAGTAACACTAAATAAAGAAGGCATATCATCAAATATCATAAGTGCATGTCCACTTCAAAATCAGTTATGAATGAAAAGATTATGTAGGTGAAAGAAAAAATATATCTTATAACTTCATATATGTATACATGTACTATGAAGAAGAAGTGTGGCGCAAATCAAGAGACCTAACCTTCCAACATCAATTTTCATATGTCAGATTTTTGGTAGAATAGTTTAATTCTGCACTAAATTAGTTGGTATCTGTCTGCTTGCTTAATTACCATCTTGCTCTAGACTAAAATATCAAACCAGATTGAATTCTTTCATAAGTACACTCTTAGTCTCAACTCACTCTAGGGTTTCCTAATTCTGGTGAAGTTCATATTTGTTTAAATGAAGCAGAGAAGACATCATGAATCAATTTCAATCTAATTTGACAATATTATTAAGTAAATGAAAAGAAGGGGAACAATCATAATATATGAGCAAAATCATCAAAAATTCAGCTAATATAATTTTCCTTGTTTAAATTTAAAATTTCACCAAAAACTGTTTGAGCATAGACAATTCATATATGTAAGTACAAATTGGGAAATAAAGAAAAAAATCAGAATAGAACTCAGTCAAGTAGTGTAACAATAGATGAAGTCAATAGCTGGTGATTAGACAAAAAGTAGTGAAAAATAAGAAACAAAAAGAAGCGCAAAAACTAAATGCTCAGTGAAGTGCAATAAAAATTGACAAAAGGCAAAGCAGTTTACAACAATTGACAATATTGAAAGAAGATGATAGAATGATATAAACAAATTCAGAGCGAGGGAAAGAAACTAACCCAAGAGCAGAGGCTAGGGCGGTGAACAGAGCGGTTTGATCTGGTAGGTTGATGGAGCACCGCTTTTTGTTGTAAGTCCGAAGGTGTGGCCTTTGCATTAAAACACACATGGATTGAAGTGATATCGTGGCTATACGAGACAATGCCTAAATATGTGAAAAGTTAAAAAACCCCTTGATTTTTTATTTGTAGACAATAAGCACACAAGTCGAAACCCGTGGCTCTTCTATGTAATTTAATTTAATTTTCTTATTTAAAATAGAAAACTAAACTTATATTTGTCCACAATATTAATATATTCTCTGTGCTAGCAAATACTACAATAATATTTTATTTGGACTAATAACTAATTTTATTTGACCAATTAAATTTTTTAATTTAATTATCAAATAATAAAGTAATTAATCCTTTAACAAAGATCAGAACACTCGTTAGCATACGACCCCACATGCTTAATACTAAGCAGGTAGTAAATTGATCGCATCGATATACTAATTAAGGATGACGTCTAACAACACTCCTTAACGACCGGATAGCATGGAGTGTACAATTTATTCTCAAGAATTTGTAGAAGAGTAATATATTAATTCCTTTTATCCTGATTGCTCTGGGTCACCCTAGGATATGGTTTAACTGTCAATCCTAATAGGCGATCAACGTTGTGTTCATGTCAAATATAATCGACCATTGAAGGGCCTAAGAAAATCTTTTCTTCTTTCATTCAATCATTACTGTCTCGACCCAAAATCCACTAAAGGTCATGATGGCGTCGGACATTACTGTCATGCAAGCTAACACCATTTAACTAGTAAATTCTCGTTTCAATATTTTCAAAAAAATATTTTCAGCTAAACATTAAACATCGAATAATAAACTTAACTGAATAAATAATGATGTCTTTACAAAATTACTGAAAAATTCCGAAATCATTCCAGTACCCGGTGTCACAAGTGCATGAGCAATTACTAGTAAATCTATAAAGTACAATAGCTGTGTCCAGAAATTTCTTCTTGTATTTCTTCATTTTCTATGAGTAGCTAAATTTTTAGCTAGGGTTGTGAATCAAACCTAGTGTGGGTACTTAATGGGTATTTAATTTTAAGGCTTATTTGTGATTGAGTTAGTGATATCTACCCTTGTTTGTGCTCATGTTATAGAATTAATGGTTGCAAAATATTAATGCCTTTTTTACCTAGTCTTTGCTTGAGAAAGAGAGACTAGGTTTAGGAAAAGTTGGCTAGCAGGGAATTGGGGTGAATTCAAGAAATTGATAGCCCCAATTAAAGGGTCTAATCTAAAGATAATAAGACCCAAGTTGAGCATATATCACTTGATTTGTGCAAATACCCATTTGGGCTTGAGAAAGCCAAATCGGGTAAAATCATTTAAACTACCTAGAGGTATAAGGTGAGCAATTGCGTGTGTTTCATATACCACAAACCTGATAAATCAAACTTGTCCTATAGTTTACAACTCGTTAGGTAGTCACCTAGGTGGAAGTCACGACCCTAGATTCCTTTATCAATTGAAAAATAACTCAAAACCAAAAATATTGTCCTTTAGTTTTAACTTTGCAATCAATAGAGTAAAGTTGAATTAATACACCAGTCAACATTGTGGAAGTAAAATTTAAGCCAAAACTTTCAATAACTTAGATATACACATAATCCCGTATTTTAACTCCTTGTGGATTCGATCCCGACCTTTGTTGGGTTATTATGGCATCAACCGCCTCACAACTTAATTGCGGTGTGGATTTGGTCGAGATCAGCTTTTGGCGCCGTTGCCAGGGAGTTAAATGGATTTAGCTATATACCTAGGTTTTTGTGCATTTTATCTTTCTTTCCTTCCGAATTACTAATTTGTGTTTGAATTGATTCTCGGTATGAAAATGGCTCTCAACAACGAGCCCATCAAAATTGTGCATTTGGGGGAGGACGTGGATGATGATGCCATGGATGAGGTTCCTATTGAACCTCAAGCTAATAGATGAGGCCGCACGCTGATAATAGGTGAATTTTGCAACTGCCATCATTGTGCATTGTTCGACTGGGCACAACCCACAGCGGATAATTTGGCAACTGCCATCGTTGTGCCAGCAATTTAAGCTGAGTCTTTCCAGATTACTAACAACATGCTTCACTTGTTGCAAAACAAGGGATATTCTCTGGGTCTCATGTTGAAGATCCACAGTAGCACCTCAAGAACTTTCTATCAATATGCAAAACACAAAGACAACCGAATGTAACTCTAGAAGCTATCAGATTACTACTTTTTCCATTCTCAGTTACAAGAGCAACACAAATATGGCACTCCCAATAAACTCCATTGCAACTTGGGATGAGTTAGTCAAACAAATCCACAACAAGTTTCATCCACCTAACAAGACAGCTCAACAAATTGATGAGATCGTGAGCTTCAAGCAAAAACCAATGGAAACATTACATGAAACTTGGGGTAGATTCAAGGGTATGCTTGTTATGTCTCCTCATCATGGGATCCCTGAGCAGATGTTGGGTCAAAGGTTCTACATGGGGCTTTCAGACAGTATGAAGAACATTGTAGACGCTTCAGCAGGTGGGGCTTTTCTGAGCAAGATTTGGAGAGAGGGCCAAAATTTGCTAGACAAGATGGCTCAAAATTCCGGGTGGACGTCCAGGAATGCTCCTATCACACTAGTGGTACACTCTGTACCTCTGGATCCATCCAACACTCCGGAGGAGAACATGGCAACTCTATTGACACAAATGAGCATCCTAACAAATAAGGTAGAAGAATCAGGAGTCAAGCAGCAGGTTCACAGTGTAGATACTGCCAATAGTGGCTTATGCACATCTTGCATTAGCCAACCCATAGGTAATCCATGGGCTCTGCAGACCAAGAACATCATCATCAGCACGAGGATATGAACTATGTGGATAACTATGGAGGGCAGCGACAAGGTAATCAAAACTGGGGCCAACAGGCTCCAATGCAGTACAGACCTCCCCAGCCACAATTTAATGCAGCAGGTATGAGGCCACCACACAACATGGCTCCATATCCTAGACCTCAGAATTTCGGAAATCAGCAGCAGGGATACCATCCACCTCCACCACCACATGGGGGTAGACAAGATGATGGGTTTGCAAGGTTGGAAGCTATGATGCAGCAGGTAATTGGGTCAAATGCCAAAACAAATGAGATGATAGATGCACATGATGCCGCCATCAAAAATATGGAAGTGCAGATGGGTCAGATTGCTATGTCACTTAACAATAGTCCTTAAGGGACATTGCCTGCAGATACACAAACAAACCCAAAGGACCAAATCCCAAATCAGATGATGGCAGTGACTCTGAGAAGCGGTAGAGATCTTGATGCTGAGAATGAAAGTGAGAAAATTGACACACAGGCTGAGACATCCACTCCATTGCCCATTGAACTGGATGAGTCCACAGGGTTGACAGAAGTCACAGTCCAGCCAATTGCTGAAAATAAAGAAGCAAAATAGGGAACGGAGAAAGTAGCTGAAAAGGTAGAGCAGCAGATTGATGAGAAAGTGATAGACAAAGAAAAGCCCCAAGTCACCGGGAAGAAGAGGCCTCCACCACCATTCCCCCAAAGGTTGGCCAAAAACCAGAAAGAGGAGCAATACAAAAAGTTCTTCGACATGCTCAAGCAAATCCAGGTAAACATTCCATTAATTGAAGCTTTAAAAGAAATGCCCGGTTATGCTAAGATGATGAAGGATTTGATGTCACGGAAATTTGATTTCCAAGACTTGGCCACAGTTACAGTTACCCAGACTTGTAGTGCAGTGGTCTCTAGACCCATTGCTGAGAAGCTATCTGATCCAGGTAGTTTCACCATCCCATGCACTATAGGGAATTATGCCTTTACTAATTCCTTATGTGATTTGAGGGCAAGCACTAATCTCATGCCCTTAGTTGTCTATAAGAGGTTAGGTATTGGGAGAGTCAGACCCACCTCTATGCTTTTACAGCTTACTGACAGGACGGTTAAGCGTCCATTTGGTATTATAGATGATGTGCTAATCCAGGTTGGGAAGTTTGTGTTTTCCGCCGATTTTGTTATTCTTGATTGCAAGGTCGGCGAAGAAATTCCCATAATCCTGGGAAGACCATTCCTAGCCACTGGGAGAGCCATAATTGATTGTGAAACTGGGGAACTCAAGATGAGGTTGAATGATGAGGAGATCATCTTCAATGTGCAAAAATCCATGAGGCATCCTAGTGAGTTCGGAAATTGCTCTCTAATTGATGCGGTTGATGTGATAGTGGAGACCGACGATGCAGAATTGACTATTGAAGATCCACTTCAAGCATGCCCGATGAACATGGAAGAGGTAAACGGTGAAAGTTTGGCCGAATGGGTATTATCTCTGGAAGGCAAGGGATTCTGGCAGAGAGAGCTCGAATTCGAACATCTACACTTAGAGAAAAGAGAAAGCCCACCAGCAAAGCCATCCAGAGAAGAGCCACCGAAGCTTGAACTTAAACCACTACCATCACATCTCGGGTATGAGTATCTAGGTGTTAACTCCACGTTACCTGTTATTATCTCATCTAGTTTGTTAGATGTGCAGGCCCAAAAGCTTATATAGGTACTCAAGGAATGCAAGACTGCCATCGGGTGGACCATGGCAGACATAAAGGGGATCAGCCCAGCCTATTGTATGCATAAAATTCTCCTGGAAGATGGACACAAACCTTCCAATGAACATCAAAGAAGGCTGAACCCCAACATGAAGGAAGTGGTAAAGAAGGAAGTAATAAAGTAGCTAGATGCGGGAATCATCTTCCCAATCTCAGACAGCAGCTGGGTTAGTCCGGTCCAATGTGTGCCAAAGAAAGGAAGCATGACGGTAGTGAAAAACGACAACAATGAACTGATTTCAAGAAGAACCGCCACCGGATGGAGAATATGCATGGACTACAGGAAGTTGAATCTAGCCACCCGCAAAGATCACTTCCCACTTCCCTTCATTGATCAAATGCTTGACAGATTGGCAGGGAGGTCCCATTTTTGCTTTCTTGACGGATACTCGGGGTACAATCAAATCTCCATAGCCCCCGAAGATAGAGAGAAGACCTCCTTCACATGCCCTTATGGTGTTTTCGCCTTCAAGAGGATGCCATTCGGACTATGCAATGCACCCGCCACTTTCCAAAGGTGCATGATGGCTATTTTCACCGACATGGTGGAAGACATTATGGAAGTGTTCATGGATGATTTCTCAGTGGTAGGGAATTCATTCGATGAATGCCTTGCCAACCTGACTAGAGTGCTACAAAGGTGCATGGAAACAAATTTAGTGCTAAACTGGGAGAAGTGCCATTTTATGGTACAAGAAGGTATAGTACTGGGGCACCGGGTTTCAAGCAAAGGCATTGAGGTAGACCGTGCTAAAGTTGAAGCCATTGCAAAGTTGCCTCCACCAACATCCGTCAAGGCCATAAGGAGCTTTCTTGGACACGTCGGTTTTTACCGGAGGTTCATCAAAGACTTCTCCAAAATATCAAACCCTCTCTGTAAGTTACTTGAAAAAGATCACCCTTTTGTTTTTTCTGACGAATGCAGGATTGCTTTTGAGGAACTAAAAAAGAGTCTGGTCACAGCACCCATCATCATTGCCCCAGACTGGGAGCAACCGTTTGAGTTAATGTGTGATGCAAGTGATTATGCAGTGGGGGCAATGCTGGGCCAAAGGAAAGATAAGCCGATGCATCCAATATACTATGCAAGTAGAACTCTGAGTGGATCACAGTTAAACTACACAGTGACGGAAAATGAGATGCTGGTAGTCGTGTTTGCATTCGACAAATTCCGGTCCTATCTCATAGGATCAAAGGTAATCGTATACACAGACTATGCAGCTTTAAGATATTTAATTGATAAAAAGGACTCTAAGCCACGCCTAATTCGTTGGGTGTTGCTTCTCCAAGAGTTCGACCTCGAAATTAGAGATAGAAAAGGTACTAAAAATCAAGTAGCTGACCATTTGTCAAGACTTGAAAGAGCTGAACTTGTCTAAGAGAGTGGGGAAATTCTGGAAACCTTTCCAGATGAGCAGTTGCTCACCACCACTCTCCTGGAAACACCATGGTATGCTGACTATGCTAATTATCTAGCCACTGTCATTGTTCCTCATGACCTCTCATCGGTCCAGAGGAAAAGAGTTTTTCGTGAAAGTCAGTATTATTATTGGGATGAACCATATTTGTTTAGGATATATCTTGATAACATGATCCGGAGATGCATCCCCGAGATAGAACAATCTTCTGTTTTGCAGGCATGTCATGCTTCAGCATATGGTGGTCACTTTGGAGGAATATGTACAGCTGCCAAAATACTTGAGGCTGGGTTCTATTGGCCGATAGTGTTAAGGATGCGCACTTGTGGGTGAAAGGTTGCAACGAATGTCAATGCACCGGGAACATCTCCCGGCATCATGAGATGCCAATGAATCCAATCCAGCAAGTGGAAGTGTTCGATGTCCGGGGAATAGATTTCATGGGGCCCTTTATTAGCTCATACGGCAATAAGTACATACTTGTTGCAGTCGACTACGTGTCCAAATGGGTGGAAGCTGCAGCATTACCCACCAATTATGCTAAGGTGGTAGTGGGATTTTTGAAGAAGAATATTTTCACCCGGTTCGAGACTCCAAGGGCTATCATTAGTGACGGGGGCACACACTTTTGCAACAGAGGTTTTGAGAAATTATTGGCCAAGTATGGTGTTAAACACCATGTGGCCACTCCATATCACCCGCAAACTAGCGGACAAGTTGAGGTCTCCAACAGGGAGATAAAAAGTGTACTGACTAAAATAGTGAACGCCACAAGAACCGACTGGTCCAGGAAGCTTGATGATGCACTATGGGCATATAGAACAACATTCAAAACACCCATTGGCATGTATTCTTACAAATTGGTGTTCGGAAAAGCTTGTCACTTACCGGTTGAATTAGAGCATAAAGCGTGATGGGCACTGAAACAATTGAATCTCAACTTGGATGAAGCAGGTAAAGCAAGGTTGACTGGGTTGCATGAGTTAGAAGAATTTTTGTATCTGGCATTTGAAAATACAAGATTGTATAAATAGAGGATGAAGCGGATCCATGATCAAAATATCGTTGAGCGTAACTTCAAAAACGGGGACAAAGTACTACTATACAATTCAAGATTACGACTGTTCCCAGGTAAATTGAAATCAAGGTGGTCAGGACCCTTCAAGGTAATTGAGGCATTTGAGTCAGGAGTTGTGGAAATTTAAACTATGGATGGATCACGTACATTCAAGGTAAACGGACAGCGGTTGAAACAATACATAGGCTTGGATGACATGGAGGACAAGGTAGAATTGCGGTTGGATGAACCTCAAAGGTCTAGCGAGCCGTAAAATGCGCTAAGTTGAGACGTGCCGCGACGTTAAATCAGGCGCTACGTGGGAGGCAACCCACGAACATGTTGTAAGTAATTTTATCTTAGTAGTAAGTAATAAAGTAATATAAGAAAAACACAAATTTTTGCTGAACAATCGAGAAATTGTTCAGGGAGGAGCACTGTCCGCGGTCCATCCGCGACCGCGGATGAACCACGGAAAAATGCCCTCTCTGAACTTTCTTTGTTCGCGGTCCATTCGCGGCCGCGAACCAACCGTAAAAAAATGACCTCTCTGAATCTCGACTGTTCGCGGTCCATCCGCGGCTGCGAACGAACCGCGAACAGTCGCGGTCAGTTCCGCGGTCGGCGAAAATTACAGTTTTTTTTATTTTCTTTTCCCTCCCCTCTTTAAAATCCTAAAATCACTCCCCCTCTCCCTCACAAACACTCAGCCGCCGCCCCCCAATCTCCCAATTTCTCTCTCTCTCTAACTCAAAACTCTCCCCCTTCTCTCTAAAAATTCCCAAAACCCTCTTCTCCAATTCACCCCATTCTTCCTCCATTACTTCTTCATTGTATTACTTGTAAGTTTCTCTACTTCTCTTCTCTTTTATTTTGTTTTTATTCTTAGTTCTTGATTATTTAGTTTGTAGAAGTAATTAGATATTGTTAGTTTAGGATATCTTTTGAATATGATGTGGTTTTCTTTGCACTATACATGTTTCCATGAATTTTTACTAAGGAACCTTGTCATATAGTTGAAGTTTGGTAAATAATTGGTTTGTGGGTTTTCAATTGTGTTGTTGATACTAATTTTATGATTTGGAGACCTAAAATAGTATGAACACCATGTATGTTGATTAGTAAGCTAAGTTGGGCAAATTATACTTGTTCATAAGGTATTGATGTAGTTTAGGAAAAATAATGGCCAACTCATGAATTGATAATGGTGTATTTTATTGGGGATGGACTAAGTCAATTGGGTAATATTAGAAGTGGTTAAAGAACTAAGTGTGGGGGTGCTCAAATAGGCATGTGTAAAATAGTTAGATAAAGAATCTTAATATAGGAGTATGAGGGAATTGCACAAAAAAGAATGGTCAATTGTGAGTTTTCAAGGATGGCGAAGTCTGAGTAGCCTTCCAACGACTAACGGTTTACAAACTTTTTGGATATCTTAATTGTACAGGATCATGGCCCCAAAGAGAGCACGACATGGTGCTAGCTCATCCAGGAAATTGACTTATGACGAGTCTAGGTTTGCTGATGAAGGAGCCAAAAATGCATTTCACATTAAAGCAAACAAGAAGTGGCTCCAAGAGGTAGAAGTTGACAGGATAGCTATCCGCTCGGAGAAGCCGGAAATTTATGATGAGATTCGGAGGCGCAAGATGGAGTTCCTCTTTGAATCACCTCCTAAGGTGAACAAGATGCTTGTCGGAGAATTCTACGCCAATGCCCCTTATGCCACAGTCAGAGCAGTTTTCGTCAGAGGTAAGCGAGTCAATGCTCATATTCCTACTATTCGGCAGGTACTTCGCCTGCCATTGCACACTAGTGATGTTGATTACTACCATGATAGGCCCGGTGTCACATGGGACATGCTAATAGAGGCCTTATGTGTAGATGGCATTCCAGTATGGATTAGAAATCAAACTCTGCACTCTAACTGTTTTACACACACTGCCAAATATTGGTTCTCCATAATTTGCAACCGTATTTTGCCCTCAAGTAACACCACATATGTTAACTTTAATAGGGCTGTTTTGACTTGGTGTTTTGTAACACATCGGGATGTTGATATTGCCCGAGTTATTAGTGACGAGATGGTATTGAGGGGATCCCTCACTGCCAAGGGTTTTTATTACCCATCTCTTGTCACTACGTTGTGTCTCCTCAACCACACCCAGTTACTGATGCTGACGGTGAGCTACTACCGAAAGCTCAATTTAGAGATGCTACTATCCAGGTTGGACGAGACACAACCCCTATTGACTTAGATGAGGAGGACGATCTTATACCAGATGCCCGGGCCAGGCACTCTATGGATTCAGCCGGACCTTCCAGGCCTGCTCATCGTGGAGGAAGCATGTCTAGATCCGAGTCCACACGACCTATATTAAGGTCAATGGAGGAGGAGGTTGCTGCTCTGCGCACCTCCGTAGATGGCTTACACACACGGCTAGATGCCATGTCCAGTAGGCAAGCCCGGTCAGAAAACAGGTGTATGGCATGGTTCAGAGCACTTGGGAGAGCATGCCATGTCGACCCATCCACCGTCTCCGACTCCGAGTGAGTCACAGGTAAGTTTTCTTGCCCTTCTTGTGCTTTAATTTTATTTATGCCATGGGGACATGACATATTTTTAAGTGTGGGGTGGGTAACTTATCTTGTACATAATGTATATATTAGTGTAGTAAGTAATATAAAATAATAAAAATACAAAAAAAAAAAATCATAAAATTTTAAAAATCCAAAAATATGAGTAGAGGACTCTTCCTGATGACACACTATTTAGGACAAGTACTCTTGAGGGAAGTAGTCCACGTAGGAATTTTTCTTTCTTTTATTTTTCTTTTCTAGGTAGTGCATCATCTCCCCCTTGGTTTTTCTTTTGACCACGGTTCTTTTCCAAGGGTTTTTATTGAACCGAGTTAGGTAGATGTTTTTAGGATTAGAGGTAAAAGGGCAACATGTAACCCCGAATATGCACATTAGAAAAAGCGTAAATTGAACTTGAGAATGTATCTTCTAAGCTTGACCGTAGAATCTCAATATGCCTTAAATTGCACAATAATGCTTGCTTGAACATCGATAGGACTTTGTAGATAAACTGGATTCCAAATGAGTTGCATGCCATATGTGTGTGAGGTTTTTACTTACATTGTATGTTGTACATGATGCCTAGAACTTGCCCTGTGTGTTTGCAAAGCGAAATAGAAGTTGTTTGGTTGTAGAAAGGATAGAGACATTTCTTTGTGTAACCCCATATACTAATAGACATGAATTCACCCGTACATTATATCTTAGTTAACCCCTTTGAGCTTAAAGCCTATTCTTTGATAACCCTTGAATGTTCTTCAAATTATTATATTTGTTCTACTTTACCTCCTAAAAGAACTTGTATTGTAATGAATATGCAAAAGTTTAAGTGTGGGGTGAAGGGAAATTGAAAAGGGAAAATCAAGAATGAATGGTAGTAAATAGTGAGCTGGCCAAAATAATGCAAATGTATTGCAAGGCAATGAAAAATATTATGAGAAAAAGAGCTATATTGAATAAAATTTTAGAAAGGTCAGCTACATCAATAAAAGAAAAGTGGGGGTTAAATTTGAAGAAAGGTGAAGGTATGCTTATGGGAGACATGAGGAAGTAAACAAAAAGGGAAGTTGTGAAAAAGAAAAGAAAAGTGCTTAGGGAGGCTAGTCACTATAACCAAAAGTATCCTACCCATCCCATAGCCTACATTACAACCCTTAAAGACCTCTTGATCTATGATTTAATAACTCGATTAGTGGAGTACTACAATAGGGGCAAACGTATGGTGTGTCTGTATGCATATGAATGTTCTTTGTTGGGAGTGAGTGAATTTTTTTTTCCGATATTTATAAGTTCCATGTTATGAATTGATTATATGTGGGAACTTCTCTCCATAAATTATGTGAGGGTGTGTAACTCAATAGGAAGAAGGTAAATTTACAAGTTTTTGGTAATAAGTAGAGTAAGTAATAATGTGCTGGCATGAGAGTTTACGGTTAAGTAAAGATTATGCATATCTTAGGTTGTTCATGTATAATAGCTTTTGTGACATATTTTGGGGGAGACAAATTTTTGTTAATTGGCCTAAAGTGTGATTAAAGATTGCTCGAGGACGAGCAAAGGTTTAAGTGTGGGGTATTGATAATAGGTGAATTTGACTATAATTATACCCTAAATAATCACACTGTTATGGAATTAATGTTGTTTATGAGGACAAAATGCTTCGATTAGTGTTCGATTGTGTTTTACAGGTACATGTGATACATTGGATGCCATAAAGAGCTATTTTGGAGTCCTGGGTTGATGAAAAGGCCAAAAGAAGAGCTAAAGTGAAGAGGGCTTGAAGAAGCAGGGAAGAATCAGACGCACTGTTCATCCGCGGTTCACTCGCGGCTGCGGATGAACCGCGAAAAAAGAAGGCCTTTGAAGTTTGACTGTTCGTGGTTCGCTCGCGGCCGCGAACGAACCGCGGAAGGTTCCACAGCAACAATCCCAAATAGACTCGAATTTAGATTTAAAGTCCTAAAACCTCTATATAAACTCCCAGTTTGCCCCATAGAGGCATGTAATCTTTATTTCATTACTTTTGCAAGGTTTTTAGTAAGAGAGATTCCTCTCAAACTCTTTCTTTTATTTTATATCAAGTATTTCTTTATGATTTCAATTATTATTTTTGTTTCTTCAAGCATGAGTAGCTAAATTCTATTCTAAGGTTTTGATGGAACCTATTGAGTGATGAACTTATCGTTTATGTGATTACAAATTGTGACTTAGATTTCTATTTGTTCAGCTTCATTCTTGTTGTTGTTAATTGGTAGGATCCCCAATTAGTTGTGCCTATTTAGTGTGCATAACTTGGAAAAGAGTGCATATTTAGGTTTATTGTTGAGCAACACCACACCTAGGTTATTGGAGGAATCTATAACTTTAGGCGTAAAGACGGGGTTAGGAATAACGAAGTCTTGGGTGCAATCTTAAGTGAACTATTCAAATTAAAGCTAGCTAGGGTAGCTCGGGAGAGTGCACTAGTAAATTATTGTAATTGCTCGGGAGAGGGTTATGATACACATAGCGTTCATGATTGATAGAATATATTAACAATTTGTATGAGCATAACGATAAGGGATTCCATCAATAGGGAAAATCAATACCTTAGTCCTTCTCATAATATTCTTTTTACTCTACATTCAATCCTTTCTTTCAAGCATTCTTAATTATTGCAAAGTAGTAGTTCGAAAATCTTACACAAAAATATTCTAAATTTTGGGAACTTTATTCGGAAGTACTCTTGGGTTGTGAAAGTTGTGATTGGTAGGTTAATTTTCTGTGGGATCGATCTTGGACTTATTAGACCAAGTTATATTGACTACGACCGTTGCTTGGACGCGAATCACACGCCTCATGATAATGTGCCCATCCATCCCCTACCTCCACCAAGAGAGGCAGCCCACCGACAATTGCCAAACGAGGGTTATGCAAGTACTATAGTCCTGCCCCACATTAGGGAGGGCAGCTTCAAAATCACGAATGTGATTTTTACACTACTTGAACAACGGGGTTTCTTCACTGGGGCTTCGAGTCAGAATGCTACAAGCATCTCAAGGGGTTCATTGATACTTGTTGGGGCAGCAAGTAAGCATAAGTTTTTGAGGATGTGCAGAGATTGAGGATATTCCCCTTTTCTTCGAGGGAAAAGCATTGGATTTGTTAGAGAGGTTGCCCAACCATTCCATCGCCACTTGCGATGAGTTGGCAGAAAAGTTTATTTCCAAATTCTTCTGTTCGGGATATACGATAATGTTTCAGGATGAGATTTTTGCTTTCGAGCAAGAACCCAATGAGCCATTGCACGAGATTTTAGAAAGATATCATACCATGTTAAAAGAATCTCCGAAGAATGACATGACTGAGGCCATGATCCAATAGACCTTTTACAGGGGGATCAACACAACTAATCAATATGTGGTTAACCAACTCACCGGGGGTAACTTCATGAACACGCCATATGCCGAAGCTTGTGACATTCTTGATGAAATGGTGGATACCTCTTCGGCGTGGCAAAGTAGAGCCAATATGCCATATGATGAACCTAATTCTATTCACCTACCCAAGGAGCTACATGATCACGAGAAAGCTATAGTCGAGTTGAAAACTACCATGAACCAATTGTCCAAAGCACAACTCAACAAGTTCAAGGGATGAAACAAGTTCATGCTATAGAAGGTGTGAATATGATGGCAAACAGAAGATGCAACAAGGTCAACAAATGAAAAACGTCTGGCGCAATTTATGCAAGATGATAGTGGTTATGATCAAGGTGATGCATTAAATGAGCAAGATGGATAAGTTCAATATGTCAATAATTACCAAGGTCAAAGAAACAATGCTCAAGGGAAAATAAAAAACAATGCAGGTCACAAGGAAACTGCGGTAATTGGAACAACCAAAACCACCAAGGCAGTTGGAGTGGTGGTAATTCTAATCAAGGAAATTGGAACAATCAAGGAAATCAAGGCAATTGGGCTAATTAAGGATATTGGGTAAAAAACAATCAAGGCAACTGGGGAGGACATAATCAAGAAGGGTGGAACAACAACAACAATCGGGGGTCGGGTTTTCAAAGGCCTTCGATATTCCAACAACCAAGCATTCCACCTCACTATCCTTCTCAAGGTCCAAGCTCTTCTTCTAATGAGATGGGTAGAATTGAAAATATGTTTCAATAGATGATGGAGAAGAATGCCGACTCCGATGCTCAAATAGCCTCGTACAACACTTATACATGGAATTTGGAGGTTCAATTAGGCAAATCTCACAAGCTTTGAATGCTTTTCCTAAGGGGGCACGACCTAGTGATACAGTGGTAAAACCGAAGGGTGGAAATAATACGGGACATGCTATGGCCATGACTACTAGAAGTGGAAAAGGTGGAAATGCACCCACCTCAAATCAAAGAAGGATTGTGGATGAAGATGTTGCGCTTCAAGACGATGAAATCCCAAGCATTGTGGTTCAAGCTAATGAAGAAGTGAGGCTTGATATAGATAAAAGTTTGGAGGAGACGCAAGAAGAGGTAAACCCGTCTAGGGAACACATGATTGACATGCTGCGACAGGTGGTTCCAAAGGCTAAGGCACCAATGCCAAGGCCTCCTCCTCCATACCCTCAAAGGATTGCCAAGAAATATAGTGAGAACCAATTCAAAAATATTATTGATATGATGAAGAGTTTGTCCATAAATATGTTGAGGCATTGGAGCAAATACCGTGATATGAAAAACTTATGAAAGATTTGGTAACCAAGAAAAGATCAATGAATTGTGAAACCATCAAGATGACTTATCAGGTGAGTGCTATTGTGCACTTAATGGATCCAAAGTTGGAAGATCCTGGCGCTTTCACATTCCCTTACACCATTGGGAGCGTCAATTTTGCCAAAGCATTATGTGATGTCAGGGCAAGTATCAACTTCATGCCCTACTCTGTGTTCAAAACTTTTGGAATTGGGAAACCAAGACCCACATCCATGAGGTTGCGAATGGCGAATCAGACAATGAAGAGGTCTTTAGGTATCATTGATGATATTTTGGTTAGATTTGATAAGTTCATTCTCCCAGCGAACTTCGTTATCCTTGATTTTGAAGTGGAGTATAAGGTGCCTATCATTTTGGGAACACCTTTCCTTGCTATGGGGAAGGCACTTGTTGATGTGGAAGCCGATGAGCTCACTTTCTCGGTGGGTAAAGAAAATGTGATCTTCTATGTGTGCAAATCAATGAGGCAACCGAATAGTAATGAATTTTGTTTATTTTTAGATTTGGTGACTGACGTGATAGTTGATGATGCTAGTGCAAATATGAATATTGCAGAAATATTAGAAGCAATTTTGCTCAACCTAGATGATGATGAGGAGAGTGAAGGCTATGAAAAGTGTGTAAATGTATTACAAGGCATGAGGTCGTACACTTATGAGCCCCGAAAACTATCTTTGGGTCATGAAAACTAGAAGACTCCTCCAACAAAGCCCTCAATCGAGGAGCCTACCTTGGAGCCAAAGCCATTGTCCTTACACATCAGGTATGAATTCCTTGGCACTTCCTCTATTTTACAAGTTATCATTTCTTCATGGTTAACTAACGTGCAGGTAGAGCCCACTTTGGAGGTGCTACAAAGGAGGAAAAGACCAACCGGTTGGACTTTGGCGGATATCTAAGGTATAAGCCCTGCCTTTTGTATGCACAATATTATTCTGGAAGAGGGTTCCAAAACCTCTGTTGAACATCAAAGAAGATTAAATGAGGCATTGCAAGAGGTGGTGTAGAAGGAGATAATCAAGTGGAAGATGTCGGGGTTATGTACCCCATTTTTGTTATCTCGTGGACCTCTCTGGTGTAATATGTTCCAAAGATAGTGTAAGGCCCCGAAAAGCTTTTCCGAGTTATTTAAGATTTCCTCGTGCTAATGTAGGCTACATTATTTTATCTCGTGTGAAAATAAGGATTCATAATATTATGGATATTAATTAGATATGTTAATAAGGGTATAAGTCTTATTATAAGTGATTTTGGGTCTAAGGATAGGCCTAAGCCTAATCCAAGATGGAAAATTGCATATTAGACAAAATCTATAAAAGAGTGCACACAAGACCTCACGTTGAACGATCATATCTCCAGTTATATAAGGAGTTGTGTGAGGATCAACCTATCAAATTAAATCCCTTTGATTCTCGTTTCCAACGCAACAAACCGTTCGTCATTCGGAGGTGTATACAGAAAGTTATGATCATTTTACTCGTCATGTGTCAGATGCGCGAAATCCTGCGCGAAATGGACTTCGCGCACACTTCGCGCATCTGAGGCAGAATGCTCAGAAAAATGCGCGAAGTCATGCGCGAAGCATGCACACTTCGCGTATCTGGGCAACATTTCGCGCACCGGGATAGTTTTAATACCCCAAAGACCGGCCTAGAGTGTTCCCAACTCATTTTTGGGGTTTTGACTTGCTCTCTCAAGAGGGTTTCATACCAAACTTCATCCCTATGATCTAAGGTAAGATTTTTATAGTTCTTTGAGTAATTTCTACCCCATAAACACTTATACTAACAAGGATTAATCTTCAAAATCCTTAGATTTTCCTTCTAATTCTTGAATTCTTCAAGAACACCTCAAGTGGAGATTCTTAAAATTCTTACTACAAGAGGTATGTTTATCATCTCCAACTACTCTATGGTGATTATTTATGCAAGATACATACATTAGAACTCATGTGAGGGTGATTGGGAGCCATGGGTCCTAACCTAGGTTATGTTAGTATTGTAGAGGTTGTGAAATGTGTTATTGAGGTATGATTCTTTGTATGGTAGTGTTATGTATGCATGCTTGTGCAAATAGAGTTGGGGGAAAATTGATGAACATAAATAGGTAAAGATTGGGTTTTGGAATGAAGGGAAATATTGTAAAACAATATTAAAAATCAAGTCGCCCAACTAGTGTTTAATAAAATGTTGCAAGGAGCTGAACCCATAAATGTCTTCCTAAATTATGTTTAATTTTTCTATGTTTCAAGTAGGTTGGGATTACTAGAATTTCCGAAACGTCGTAGTAACTTAAGGAAATCTTAAACGAGGTATGTATGGCTAATTTTGATTCTTGTAAAATCGCCCAAATGTGTGAGAATTGTTTTTGGCATGTGTTAATTTGAGAAATTGTATGAAATTCTTTGATTTCATTGTTGGGTATTCAATTGATGTTGAACTACATGTGGTGTGTTATGAAATATGAGTTGAAGGATAACAAGGGAACTGGAATTAGTAAAGAACTGACAACAAATTGTTGTGGTGGCATATATGGCTTCTTGTGGAAGAGATGAAACATTTGAACTGTGGTAAATTGTTGAACATACTTATGTGGGCTCTCTCGAATATGGAAACATGGTAATTTGGCAGTGAATTCAGTTTGAAAAATATTTAAGAATATGAACCGAATTGTAAGTTGCTTATTTGAACTTGTTGTAATTTGGTGTAGTGCCTTATTGCTGTTTGTAATTGTTGTGATTGAAACTGTACGGTGGGATCGGGTTGCGCGCCGCAACATCAAGTAATAAGGTGTGGGTTGGGGTGATAAGGGTGGCCGAGGTAATAAGGGTGGACGAGGTAATAAGGATGGAAAACGGTCGAAATCGCTATTGAAATTGATATAAAATCATTGATGAGAAATTGTGAAAGGAGACAGCAGGAGAGTTTGCAACCTGTGGGGCACTGATTGTCCCTTTGTTTGACTACTTGTGTTTTTTGTGATTGATTGGTTGTTGTTCTCCTTGTTGATCTTGAAACGTGCCTTGTGTTGATAATTATTATTAGAAATGAGGAAGATGTGAAAAACATGGTTGGCTAGATTATTGATTCTTGGTGTAATTTATTGGCTATCTTATCATCGTGATTCTTGTTTAACGGCTTGAGTTTACTTGGGACAAAGTTTGTCCATACATACCAGTACAATTCTAGTGTACTGACATCCCTTTTGCCGGGGACGCTACATTCGTGTTATGATTGTAGGTGGATCAGTAGCAGGCACTTCAGCTCATCGGCAATAGTATCCTTCATCTTCCACTGCCCGTTTTGGTGAGCCCCTTTCTTCCTCGGGGCACTATGTGGCTCATGCCACTTTTATTTTAGACTTTATTTTGGATTTTGTAAGGCATAGCCGGGGCCTTGTTACCGGCAAGTATTGTATTCCCTTTTGTATCCTAGAGGCTCCATAGACATGTAAACTGTGGGAGTCCAGTCTTATATACATATTATGTCGGGCGTTGTAAAAACTGTAAACTTGTTAATGAGTCACTCTCATGGTTATGTTTGTACATTGTCAAATCAGTTATAAATGGGTAAGACATGTGGTTTATGAGAAATAATCAATGTAGGGGTAATGCATGGGAATGAAAGGCACCCAGGTCCGCTTGACTGGGGCTACCCGGTCAGGCGCCGGTCATGTCCCTCGATTTGGGGCGTGACAGATAGGGGGAATGACTATGGTGACAAATGACAAGAATGAATTGATCCAAACAAGAACCGTCACCAGGTGGAGAGTGTGTATGGCTATAAGAAGCTCAACAAAGTTACTCGGAAAGATCATTTCCCACTTCTATTTCTTGACCAAATGCTTGATAGGTTGGTACGACGTGCTTTTTATTTCTTCCTTGATGGATATTCCAGCTATAACCAAATTCTTATTGCTTTAGAGGACCAAGAGAAGACCACTTTCACATGTCCTTATTGTACTTTCTCATTTTTGAAGATGCCTTTTGGTTATGTGATACACCAGCGACTCTTCAATGGTATATGATGTCTATCTTCACCGACATGGTGGAGGACATTTTTGAGTCTGTGGTTGGTATTTGTTTGAAGATTGTTTGGAAAATTTGGATAGGGTATTGACTAGATGTGAGGAGACTAGTTTGGTGTTTAACTAGGAAAAATGTTTCTTCATGGGCGAGAAGTCATTGTCCTCGACCATAAAATTTCAAAACATGGTATTATGGTTGACCAAGTTATGATTGAGGTGATCTCCAAACTCTCTCCTCTTATATCTGTGAAGGAAGTGAGGAGCTTCTTGGGTCATGCAGGTTTTTATCTCCAATTTATCAAGGACTTTTCCAAGGTGCTAAACCCTTTATGTAAACTTTTGGAAAAATGCCATGTTCCACTACAATAAAGATTGTATGAAGGCATTCGAGTTACTCAAGTTCAAGTTGACTACTACTCCTATTATCACTGTACCAGATTAGAGCTTGCCTTTTGATCTCATGTTTGATGCTAGTAATATTACAGTTGGAGCGGTGTTGGGGAAAGAACCAATAAAATCGTTCATCTGTTCTACTATGCTAGCAAGACCATGAATGATGCCCAGGTCAATTTCACAATGACTAAGAAGGAGTTACTTGCCATTGTGTTTGCCATGGAGAAGTTCCCAGCCATATTTGATGGGTACTAAGGTGATTGTTGACACCGACCATATGGCGCTTCAGTATTTCATGAGAAATAATGATTCTAAGGGAAGGTTGATGTGGTGGATGCTTATTTTGCAAGAGTTTGTTCTAGAGATTCAAGATCGCAAGGGTAGTGAGAATCCAGTGGCGGGCGACTTGTCCCGTTTGGAGGAGGAGGTGGCCTCATGATGCTCTTGAGATTAATGATTCATTTCCCGATGAGCATCTCATATTCGTTTCAATGACCGGGATGCCATGGAATGCTGATTTAGACAATTATCTCATGAGCGCCATTGTACCAGATAAGTTCTTTTCAAACCAAAGGAAAAAGCTCAAACTAGGCTATTTGAACTACTATTAGGATGAGCCATATATTTTTTGAATATGTACCGATGGTATGATTCAACGATGTGTGCTCAAATGGGAATTCTTGAAGACTTTCCACTCTTCACCCTATGGTGGCCATCATGGCGGAGCTCGCACAGCTACACAAGTTTTGACTTGTGGATTCTATTGGCCTACCCTATACAAGGACGCTAGTGAGCTTGTCAAGCGTTGTGATTAATGACAAAGGGATGTCGGGATCTCAAAGTTGAATGAAATGCCTCTTACCATCATTTTGGATATAGACATCTTTGATGTGTGGGGTATTGATTTCATGGGTCCATTTGTTATTTCTTATGGGAACACTACATTCTAGTCACGGTTGATTATGTTACCAAGTGGGCCGAGGCTGTTGATTTTCCCAAGAATAAAGTGAGGAGTGTCTTGAAGAAATGTTTTTTTTACAAGGTTTGATACTCTGCCATTATTAGTGATGGGGGTTCACATTTTTGCAATCGAAATTTTGATACTTACTCACCATGTATGGTTTCACTTATAAAGTCTCAACACTCTACCATCCTCAAGCAAGCAGACAAATTTACATCTCCAACTAGGAGATCAAGAGTATTTTGTCAAAGGCTATCAATGCCAACCAGATGGATTGGTCCAGAAAACTTGATGATTCTCTTTGTGCTTATAGGACGGCCTACAAGACACCAAATGAGACGTATCTATATCGATTGGTATTTGGGAAGGCGTGTAATCTTCTGGTAAAACATGAGCATAAGTCCATGTGGGCTTTGAAGAAGTTAAACCTTGAGTGGGATGTCACTGCTAACCTAAGAGCAACACATTTGAATAAGCTTGATGAATTCCTCTATCATGCCTACACAAGTTTGTCCTTTTACAAAGAGAATATGAAGTACCTCCATGAAAAGTATATCCACAATAAGGAGTTCAAAGAAGGTGATTTGGTTCTATTGTTCAATTCCCGGTTGAGGATGTTTCCGGGCAAGTTGAAATAAAAATGGAGTGGACCATTTGAAGTAGTGAATGTAACCCCCTTGGTACTCTAGATTTGAAAAATAAGAATGATAAGGTAGAGTCAATGGGCACAGTTAAACATTATCTTGGAAATGTTGATGATGGCCACGTTATGGGGATTCTCCATTTGTCGTGATTGGTAATCTGCATTGTGCCGCGACGTTAATCAGGTGCTTCTTGGGAGGCAACCTATGTCTTTTTCTTTCTTTTATTTTCCATCTTTTTAGATAGGTTTGGTTTTGTGCTAACTAGGTTTGAAGTGTATGCAGGAATGGGTGTGCATTATAAGGACTGTGCATGAAAATTTTGGCTAAGTATCAAAATTCATAGTCTCTAAAGTTGGTCTAATAAAAATGCTTAAGGAAATGCAGCCGCACACATTTTTGTGTGATCCACACTGATGCTGCGATCGCACTTATTTTTGTGCGGTCCGCAACCAATCATCTCAGAAGAAGGTAACGAGTGTAGTCTGCATCAAAATTATGCGGCCGCACTTAGGTTAAAAAATGGGTCCCATGGGTAAAAGGTATAAATAGGACATCTCTTTTTAATTTTACACGTTTCACTCATCTGAGACCTAAAGACTAAAACTACATAGTAAATATCCCCATTTGCACTCAAATTGTTCACTCAATTCATCGATTGCATCTTTATTATTGGTATGTTTAGTTCCTCTTAGATTTTTTTATCTTTATTTGCTTTTGTTATTAGATTTATGGGTAATTACATGCTAACAAATGTGAGAGTTTTGTTGTTTTTTCTTAGAAATCACGTGGGTAGTTTTTCTTATGATGATTGGGTTCTAGGTAATTAGTTAATGTGGTTTGATTGCTAAGACCATGAGCATTTGAGACCAAAAATTGCTTGAACCTTAGGTCAGTGTCGGTGCATTTTAAATTATGCGACATATTTTTATACGGTACGCAATGGAGGCTGTGCGGCCACACTCATTTTCGTACGGTCCATAGTCCTCTAAGTTAGGAAAAATGTGAGATTTAATATGCGGCCTCACACATTATTGTGCGGTCCGCAATGTCCTTATGCGTCCGCACTCATTTTTGTGCAGTCCGCAATATTGAAGTTCAAAGACCCCAGTAGTATGATCCTAGGGCTCTGCGGACGCACGCACTTTTGTGTGGTCCACAATGGGTACTCTGTGGCCGCACTCATTATTGTGCGCTCCACACTGACCTTTTGAGGCAATAATACTGTAATTTTCTATCATGCTTATGTATACACTTTGAGTTTAAATTATGACCAATCTCTAATGCTATGTACTGCAGATAAAGGCTCGTTCCCGTGGTAAAGGAGATATACCACAATGGAGGGTAGAACCCTCCCAAGGCCGGGGTCGATGCAAAAGCGACCTGCCTTTAGCACTCCAAAAATTTATAAGCAAGAACGAAACAACATATACAGCCCCTGTCCTTGACACTTGAGAGACCAGTGAGTATATCCCATCCGAGGAAGCTTCTGAGGGTAACTCCGTGCAAGCATAACCGTGGGGCCTAATCGTAACAAAAACACCAATTCCCTGGGAGATTTTCATTTGGTAGATGAGTCCTCCTCAGCTGACAGTTCATTAGAAGGTTCGGAAGAGGGAAACCATGATTATGAACCCTCTTCCTCACATGCTCCCCCCGCTCCAATAAATATAGATCATGATAATAATGTCCTAGATTATGGGAAAGGGAGAAACACTATAGTGGCAGGGTTTAGAGAGGACAAGGACCAGAGATTTGGGAGGACTGATTTTTCAGTGCAAATGCCTTTGTAAAGTTCCGAGAATGGTGGCCACAAAGGTCACTAGTCTTGAGCTGAATTTTTTGATGAAAGACGTGAACAAACACAACTCCAATGTACTTAAGCAATTCCAAGAACGAAATGGTTAGATCTGCTTCACCAACAAAGTTCTGGATGCAAATAAGTATCTCCTCAATGAGTTCTACGCAAACGTTCAAATCAAGCAGGAAACAAAAGTGACAAAAGTGCGGAATCTAAAGCTATGCTTTGACTCATGTACATAGAAAATGAATGTGGGTTTTGATGAAGTTGAGGTAGTGAAATATTTAGAGAAGCTGTCTATGGGTGATACAATTCGTTCGTGGTTGGCTGAGATTCTGGCGATTCCAGGATCAACGCCTCCGTGGCTCACAACTGGAGTTCCAATTCTTTAGGCTACCCTAAACTTTAAAGCAAAAGGGTGGAAAGCATTTGTGTGTAGCCACATTGACCCATACCTCAATGGAAACATGCTCCCAATTCCCTGTGCAGTTCTGGTGACCTCAATTATGGATAGGTATCCGATAACTGTTGGTGAAATCATGTCCACCAACATCACTCTAGCTGTCCAGAAGGGTGAGAGATCTTATCTGTACCAAAAATTCCTCACTGACTATTTCAAGGATCAATGAGTGGAGTCCAAGCATTACGATACAATTGTGAAGGCCAAGAAGCCTTTCTCCTAGTACCACCTTCAAGGAGCTAACAACCCTAAGTTCCAGGGTAAAGCTACTACCTCCACTGGATAGTCTGAGGATCTAGTGGTAGTGGCTACTGATTCAACTGCCGGCCCTTCCACAGCACCCAGTACTTCCACTGGGATAGCAGCCATGCCACCATCTTCATCTACCGGACCTCCTGTCTCTGCCAAAATTTCAGTACCATTTCCAGTTCCTACGTCATCTACCTATCCTCAGACTGCTCTATAAGTCTTCCAGACATTGGCGAGTCTAAACAACTGAACGCAGGCATCTATTACAAAGCTGATTGTTATTTCCAATGCTGTTGTAGCACATTCCTCAGCCTCACCAGCCCTAACACAGCCACATGTACCTCAATCAGTGGAGAAAGCATTGAAGAAGATTCTGGAAAATCAGAAGACTATTACAAATATTCTAGAGGCACATGGGAAGGTCATTGCAAACCTGACCAAGCAGGTTAAAAAGATGAAAAAGTCTCAAGCTTCAAAGAAGTTCGTGGAGAAATTGACTAAGGGGTTCTAAAAGATTGCTTATGCAGGGGAATTGCAATTGGATCTACTCATGGAGACAACCCCAGCGGCAAAACAGACAACACTAGATGCAAGAGCCGTCCAATTTGAGGTGCCGGTTTCCACTTTCTACTCAACTGAGGAGATGATCCGGATGCTCAACAACCCAGTTGACCCTCAGCCTAGTGATGATGAGATACATCTTAAGGCTAAGGTTGTTGAGGATCCTTTGCAACCTGAGACCACATAGGGAGTTCTCTTAACTCTCTACCGTTCCATGTCCTTATTTTTGTTAAGCATTAGGGAAAATGCTTATTTTTCATTTGGGAGGGTGGTCTGTTCTGATTATTTTGACACTGGGCTGTAATAACTCTGATAATATTTTCTTTTCATCTTTATTTTTTTTTGTATATATATATATATATATATATATATATATATATATATATATATATATATATATATATATATATATATATATATATATATATTATCCATTTGATGTAAATATTCATTCCCCTTATGTATATATGCCTCTCCCTAATGCATATATTCATTTGACTCTGGTTTGTATATTCCTTTATCTCGCTTTCTGTAGTTTATTTCATAGCTTATTTAATTTCCTTTTCTTTAGTATTATAACTTCTTATTTACTTTAGTAGTTTCGTTTTAATTTGCTAACTTCTTTTTACAATTTGAGTGATCAATAAGCCTTTGATTTTCTTATTGCCACAGTTCTTTCCAAAGGTGGATTATGTGTGAACCGAGTGGCTCTTCCCGATGATGGATGGCGTGAAAACCTTCTTACGAGATTGAGTACGTTCTCTTTTATTTTTTGGTATATATAGTGGTAATGAATAAAAGGGTCGCAAGCATCTTCACGTGGTACCAACACATTTACCTATGATCGTATGGTTAGAATCAAGTAGTTGGAAGAAAATGCCTCTAGTTGTAAATCTTTTTGACTCTTATGTTGACTTAATCATTCATCAAGTGGTTCAAATCGAGCCATTTGTGATTCTTAATCTTAGATAGGGTTGTTTTGGGACCTCGACTCTATTCTCTTTAGCAATCCAGAAGCGTGAGAGGTGATATATTTAGCTGCAAGTCCAAGTACCCATGCTAATGTTCTAGAACTTGCCCCGAATATTTGTTAGACGAAATTCTAAGTGTGACTTGGCATGAGAAATAAAGGCTCTTCTTGATCCAGTTTGAAATCTTCCATGGCCTACCAATGCGATATCCCTAGTCAACCCTTTGAGCCGAAGCCCTTTTTCTTTTAATAACCATGTTACAAGCCTTAATCCATTTTGTAATGACCCTCTCTTGGCACCCGATCATTCCTAGCATTCTTGAGAAATAATTGGCAAAAACATGAGATTGGGGAAGAGAAGAGGAGTTTGAGAGTAATGAAAGGTACAAAAAAGAGAAAGAAATGAAGAAAAGATAGGGCAAAGAAAAAAAAAGAACAAAAATAAAAAAACAAAAAAAAATGAATGAAGTGAAGAGCTGAAGGAAATACAAAATAAAATGAGGAGGAAAAGCTGAACTAAATAGAAAAGGAGAAAAATTAGTGTCATTTTTAAGAAAGAGTGATGTTGCGTCCCTCTAGTTCCCCTAAGAAAGAAGAATATGACTTAAACAGTCGAGAAAGTATGAGCCAAATGGAAAAAATGGAGTGCACATGCAAGATGAAATCCAACAAGTCCTACCTTAATTAGAAAGCCTTCATTATATCCCGCAAAAGCCCTATATGATTTCAAGTTGAGTAAGATTACATTAGTGGCGATTTACATGAATGGAAAGCTTATTGTACTTAGAGCTGGACTTGTGACGTTCTTTTAAGAGAGATGAGCAAACTTTTCACAATCCTTGCTTCGGGTGTCACATTCTTAAGTGAGATTTGCTAATGGATAGTATAGGAGGAGGAGTATGGGATCCACAATGACTTAAGTGAAAGAGCGAGCTTCCTTGATGAATAGAGTCAACTATTGATGCTTTAGTGTCACACTAGAACTATTGTACTCAAAAAGTCAAATCATTGTGATGGTGATAATTCATGTGTTGTGCGTAATTATTGGTCCCAATTGATATGTTAACCTTAGGTCAGCTGAAATATCCCCTTTTCTAGTAGAGGTGGGAATTGCCTTAATTGCTTGAGGACGAGAAAACCCTTTAGTTTGGGGGAGTTGATAAGTGGGAATTTTTACTCCTTAATTACTCTCTTTTACTTGCGTTTTATATAAAAAAGGCTCAAAGTTATTCCTCGAAACTAACAATATGTTTACTTGCAGGAGTATTGGGAAACGAGCAAAGAAGTCAAAAATTAACTCATAAAATAGTCTAAAGTGAACAAGACCAAAACATGCAAATAAGATAGCAGTGCGGACCATACAATATTAGTACGGCCGCAGAAGGAGATTCAGAGAGTATGTTTTGGCCAGCTCAAGGAGTCCGGACCACATAGGAGTTGCGCGGCCGCATGAGATTAGTGCGGCTGTATCCACTTTTATGCAGATCGCACGACTAAAGGTTCAGAGAGCTGGAAAGTGAACGTGTGCGGACCACATCACTTTTTGTGCGGCCATGTAATCCTTAGTGTGGCCGCACCTACTTTTATGCGGATCGTAGAAGCCTGAAGAGTTCAAGCCCAATTTCCCAAGAATGCAGACCGAACTAGAATCTTGCGGCCGCAGAAGCCCATTTTGCGGTTCACATAAGAATTATGCGCCCATAATCTCCACAGGGGCATTTTTGTCAGATATTTTCAGCTTGGTATAAGTACAACTTTTCGTCAGTTTTAGGTTAAGTTCAGTTTGCAGAGGTGCACCTGAATGTTTTTCTTTACTTGTTAAAGTAAATTTGTATTAGATTGACTTCTTAACATTAGTTTTCCATTTATCAATCAATGATTATGCATTTTGCCTTAATTTCTTCTTGTATTTCTTCATTTTTTGTGAGTAGCTAAATCTTTAGCTAGGTTTGTGACCCAACCCTAGTATGAGTACTTAATGTGTAATTAATTTTAGGACTTTCTTGTGATTGAGTTAGTGATATCTAGCCTTGTTTATGCTTAAATTATAGAATTAATGGTTGCAAATATTGATTCATGCCTTTCTGACCTAGTCTTTGCTTGAGAAAGAGAGGCTAGGTCTAGGAAAACTTTGCTAGCAAGGAATTGGGGTGAATTCAAGAAATTGATAGCCCCAATTAAACGATCTAATCTAGAGATAGTAAGAACCAACTTGAGCATATATCACTTTGTTTGTGCAAGTACCCATTTGGGCTTGAGAAAGCCAAATCCGGCAAAATCACTCAAACTACTGAGAGGTATAGAGTGAGAAATTACTTTTGTTTCCTATGCCACAAACCCAATAAATCAACCATGCCTTATAGTTTAGAACCCATTAGGTAGCCACCTAGGTGGAATTCATGACCCTATATTCTTTTATGAATTGAAAAACAACTCAAAACCAAAATTATTGTCCTTTTGTTGTAAGTTTGCTATCAATAGAGTAAAGTATAAGTAATATACCAATCAACATTGTGGAAGTATAGTTTAAGCCAAAACTTGAAATCAACTTAGATATACACCTAATCCCATATTCTAACTCCATGTAGATTTGATGTCGACCTTTGTTGGATTATTATTGCATCGACCGTCTCGCTACTTAATTATGGTATAGATTTGGTCAAGATCACCTAGCATATGCCATTGTTCCCTATCCTTCTAGAGACAAGCTACAATATAGAGTTACCCCTTCTATTTTTCTAGGTTACGATTTGGTAAACAGGGTTTGAAGTTATTACATTTTGAAAAGAAATATATATTCTATTCTAGGGATTATACATTTGTTGAGCACATCTTTCCCTCTATCTCTTTATCTTATGGTTTCTTTCCTCCTCCTTCTTCTTCTTCTTCTTCTTCTTCTTCTTCTTCTTCTTCTTCTTCTTCTTCTTCTTCTTCTTCTTCTTCACATTTATTCCCATTCATGCACCTCCTTCACCTTAACCACTTTGGCCTGTTCATACTCTTGTATCATCACCAACAATTGGTCCTCCAACCTCAATTCCTTCTTTTGTACCCTACCTCCTTATTTGAGGAGGTCCTCTACACCAACTGTCACTCCTATTCACCTTAAAGACTATATCTGCTTTGTTGTACCTCCTCTTCATTCTTAATTTTCTTCATCAACCTCTAAATCCTCTTCTTCTATCCCTTCACTTAGGCCTCTTTGTATCATCAGGATGCCTCCATCCTTGCCTGGAAAGAGGCCATGTTGAAGTAATTCCAAGCACTAGAGGCTAACCAGACCTTGGACACAGTTCCATTTCCCCTGGTAAAAAGATCATCCCTTGCAAATGGGTGTACAAACTTAAATAAAAATCAGATGGTAGTATTGAGAGGTGAAGGCTAGGTTGGTTATCTCGGGAGATACTCAATAGGCCGACTACTTTGAAACATTCTCATATATGGTTAAGTTCACCACTATTAAATGTCTGCTTGCCTTGGCTGCTAAACATCTGTCACACCTCCTTTTTGTGCACTTACCCCGAAGGATAAAATGTGCGAGGGAGTTTTTCCAATTTAAGTGACAATATCCGAAACGAGATTATTTTATTTATTTCAGAGTCGCCACTTGGAATAAATTAAGGTATCCCAAGTCACCAATTTATTTAAATCCCGAATCGAGGAAATTTTGGCTCTCCAAATGAAGTCTATGAACCAGAAATTCTAAGTAAGGAATTCCGTTGATCCGAGGAAAGGTGTTAGGCACCCCCGAATCCCATGGTTCTAGCACGGTCGCTTAAACTATTATAAATGGCAAGATATCTGACTTTTAAAACATGTTATAGACTAAGTGCTTTCAGTCAATTCTAAAACCGCTATATTTTGTTAAATGCACATATTTAAATTCTAAACTTAAACGGCCTAATTTACAATAGGGTTATTTCAAGTTATGCATCGAAAGGGACTATTGAGAGCTTGATTATATGAGATCCTTTTTTATCCTAGTCATAGTTTTCATGGCAAACACACATCATTCGAATAATTTTAACCTATAGCCATAATCGCCTTACATATTGGATTAATCTTAGTTCAAACACCGAATTAAACCATCAACGCCGTGTCTACAAACATGGCACTGGGGTGTTAGACTTGTCACTTTAAATATCAACAACTAAATACATGTCGGATTTGGAATTAATTTCCGATTCGAAACACATTCGAGTTCTTGGTATTCAGGAACTAATAGCTAATCGAAACAAGCATGCTTCTAATGTTCTGCATTAATATTACAAATTCTATTGTAGTGTAAAACAAATCTAGTCTAAATTATAACAATCCAAACATGGCAAATTTTAAAATCCAATTTATACCTGATGAAGGGAGGAACTAGGTAGACATGAGCAAATGTTTTCTATCTATTTTTAAACTATGGTTTCCAAAAATAAGTACTTCATTTAAAAAAAACTGATCTTTCGGTTCAAACAATTACATTAGCTGCGTTTCGAGCGCGTACCTGGAATTTGAAAGCAAAGAAATGGAGGGAAAGATCAGTAGACTAAATCAACAACATGCAACAACTAATAACAACAATAGCAGTAACAAGACATGAAATCCAAGAATAACTCCAAATAGCAGAAGACTTGCAAAAATCCAAGAGCAACTCCAAAATGAAACAGCCATCAAACGAAATAGATCTCAAAATTAATGTTACAGTGTCACAGGGACATTCGCTACCTAAGATTGACTTGAATTTTTAAGAACTGGTCTTTCCAAATCTCTCTTAACTATTTAAATTTTCACACTCTTGAACTCACTTAAACAGATTTTTTAAGACCAACAGACTCTCCAAAAAAATGAGCAAACTTTCTGAGAATTTCTCTCCTTTTATAGCCTCAAATCCAAACGTGCAGCCCCCATTTTTAATTATTTTAACACTGTCCAGCCATCATATTCCTCTGTTTTTTCCATTCAAATATTGTTTAAACATTGTGGAAGGGCTTGGAAGGCAGCTGTAAGGGATTGAAAGCTGAACTCTGCGGCGAGTTCAGCCACCACCTCGAATCTTCGTGGAAGAAGAAGAAGCGGTTCACCAGCCACTACATCTGTACGGCAAAGAATTACTGCAGCTTTCCCACTCCTTTTGATTAACATATACAAAAAGGTTTCTTCCATAGGTTTATTTTAAAAAACTCTAAAGTTCAAAAATTTAGTGGAATACCATGCTGCCCTGCAGATTCCCACTATCTTAACCCATGTACAATGCATTTTAACATTTTAATTATTAATTCTGTAGCTCCTAATTAAAGTAACAGCTATACCCAATTCAAAATAATCACAAACAGCTAGAACTTTAATTCAATAACTTTGGACCATTTTAACAGTGCTGATCACTGTCCAAAGTTTCAAGCGACAGACTTACAAATTTAAACTACGACATCTGTTAATCGATTACAACACGTATAATCAACAATGAATGCTCGTATGAATTTGTGATTCGAGGTTTAAACATGTAGACTTGGCGGTCAGGGATATGAATCATTTACTACCAATTCAAACAAAACACATACACAACTCATTACGATCGACGGACAGAAATAAAATGACCAAATAAAAGGTCTACTAGAGAGGATAACAGAATGAATTAATGACAAATGGAAAAAGATGAAACACAATGACACAACTAAATTAACCATTAAGTACAAAAATAAATAAAAACAGAAAAAGGAAAATAAATAGCTTGAGAAAAATCAGAAGTAAAACAAACTTGGACCAACTTGGTCTTGAACTTTTTGAGGCCAAACGGGCTGTAATCGAGTGTTCTCGAGTGAGAACACCTCAACTAAAACCCATTGGAACCTCAAAAATCCTCAAACAGGCTCCAAAACTCTCCTAGAGTTCTTGAAGGCTCGGATATAGGGTTCAAGTGGCTAGGGCTCGATTCGATGGAAACTAGTGGTAGTTTGGGAATAAGGGAGGTCGCGTGGACAACTGGTGTCATTTTGGGGGGTTTTAGGGTAGGTTTCCATTTTGCTCGAACCTTCAATTGAAGATTTGAGATGATGGGAGAAGATTTGAAGCTAATGGTTCATGGATTCGTGTTCAGGGTGGTTGGGTGGCTTAGGGGTGTTATTTTGGTGGTCATCGGAGCCGGCTCCGCCTGGTTTTCAAGCGAGGGGAATGGGGGCAGCGCTTTAGGGTTTGGGATTGTTTGGGTTCGTCTCTGATAGAGACGATGAGTGAGGGATGAGGGGGTGTTTTGGAGGGGGGCTGTGTATGGTAAAAAGAATATATAGTGGGGGGTGGATTTGATCTTGGCCGTTGGATCACTCACAATCAACGGCTTGGATCATTTTGTTAACGAGGAACGACGTTGTTGAGGTAAGTGGGGGGGAGGGTGTCGGTTTGAATCGGATTATGGGAATGGGTCGCTGGACGAGTAAAGGAGATGGGATGAGGACCATTGGATTTACCCATATTGGACGGTTGAGATGGATTTCCCTCTAAACGATGTAGTTTAAACGTTATACTACGTCGTTTAAATGACCTGAACGAGGGGCCTTTGGACCAAGCGATTGGGCCTGAGATTGGTCAAGTTTTGGACGACCCAGTCCAGTTTTTCTCTTTATTTTCTAATTCTCTTCTCTTTTCTTTTTTAATTCCTAATTTATTAAAGATAAAAATTCTAAATTACATTACAAACTTAAATTAACTTATAAAAATATTAATTAACTTCTACTATCAATTAACAGACACAATTTAATATTAATTAAATAAATTACACAGCAGGATCTTTAAATACTAAAATGTAAAGCATATTATTTTTTGTGATTTTTCGTGCATAATCCTAAGATAAAACTTAATTTCTCCTAATAAATCCTAAATGTACATTCAACATATTTTTTTGTGTTTTATATTAATTTACAAATAACACGCACAGACAAAAATACAAATAATCATTAAGAAATTATACAAAATTCACAGAAAATCACACACACCAAAAAACTATTTTATTTTAAATTTTTTGGGAGTAATTCTCTTGCGGGGCAAAAATCACTTGCTCATAGCTGCCCCTCTTTGCCCGGAAACACGAAGGGTTTTCGTGTAAAGATAAATGAGCGGATACGAGCGATTTTTGCCCGTTCAAGTACTCCGTGTGAAGCATTTTGAAAAGATATTGACCGAGCCTTTGCTTTTGGAGGCCTCCTACATATCCTGGGCTAAACAGGAATCAAGTCAATATAGTTCGGGAAGTTTTGGTCTCTGGGGACTACCGTGGACTAACCCTTTGCTGTAACTGTTGTTGTTGCTGCTGCTACTTACTAACCTCCTTATTACACCAAAAATATTTACATTAAACTAATTGTGCTTATCAACTATGAGTTACAAGATTCCTATCTATGATTCTTTGGAACTTGATCTTGAGTCTTAGCTGATTTTTGCCACAGACTTCGATCTGAATCTTGATGCTCTCAGGCTGTGAGTATTTATTCTTTTTGTATCTTTCGAATAGAAAAGGGATTGGCAGGGCTTGTGACTTCCATCAGATTTTGAGCGGTTCAATCTTTCATTCGCCTTGACGTTCAATGCTCATTTCTTTTCTTCTACTCTTCTATCATGCTAGAGGGAAACTTGTTCCATTGATCTTCTTAAGCCTTGCACTTTCTTGGGATCAACCTTCTTCGAGATATCCAAAATGAACAAACGAACAAAATTTTTCTGCCCCAGTTTGCCTTAGAAAAATTTTGTGAGTTAGTTATGACATATATTCAAACGGTCACGTCAGGATGGTGCATCCTCGCGAATAGATCGAGGTGATATTGGGACATGGTAGGGTTATGCCGAGATTCGATGGGTTATGCCGTCGGGGTCATCAGGTTATGCCGAGACTTGGAAAGAAAAAGGGTTCCTTGGGTTATGCCCGTGAGATCCGGGTTATACCGGGATTCGACGGGTTATGCCGTCGGGGTCATCGGGTTATACCGAGACTTGGAAAGAAAAAGGCTTCTTGGGTTATGCCGGGATTCGACGGGTTATGCCGTTGGGGTCATCTGGTTATGCCGAGACTTGAAAAGAAAAACGGCTCATTGGGTTATGCCAGGGAGATCCAGTTTATGCCGGGATTAAACGGGTTATACCGTCGGGGTCATCATGTTATGCCGAGACTTGGAAATAAAAAGGCTCCTTGGGTTATGCTATGGAGATCTGGGTTATGCCGGGATTCGACGGGTTATGCCGTCGGGGTCATCGGTTTATGCCGAGACTTGAAAAGAAAAAAGGGCTCCTTGGTTTATGCTAGGGAGAATCAATGGGTTATGCCGTTGGGTCTGACGGGTTATGTCGTCGAGGTCATCGGGTTATGCCGAGACCTAGGTTATGCCAGGGAAGTTCAACGAGTTATGCCGTTGGGTCCGACGGGTTATGCCATCAGGGTCATCGGGTTATACCGAGACCTAAAAAGAAAAAGGCGGCTCCCTAGGTTATGCCAGGGAAATTTAATGGGTTATGCCGTTGGGTCCGACGGGTTATGCCGTCAGGGTCATCGGGTTATGCCGAGATTCGACGGGTTATGTTGTCGGGGTCATCGGGTTATGCCGAGACTTGGAGAGAGAAAGGGCTCCTTGGGTTATGCCAGGGAGATCCGAGTTATGCCGGGATTCGACGGGTTATGCCGTCGGGGTCATCGGGTTATGCCGAGACTTGGAAAGAAAAAGGCTCCTTGGGTTATGCCAGGGAGATCCGGGTTATGCCGGAATTCGACCTGTTATGCCGTCGGGGTCATCGAGTTATGCCGAGACTTGAAAAGAAAAAAAGGCTCCTTGGGTAATGCTAGGGAGATCCGGGTTATGCCAGGATTTGACGGGTTATGTCGTCGGGGTCATCGGGTTATGTCGAGACTTGGAAAGAAAAAGGGCTCCTTGGTTTATGCCAGGGAGAAACAACGGGTTATGCCGTTAGGGTCATCGGGTTATGCCAAGACCTAAAAAGAAAGAGACGGCTCCCTGGGTTATGCCAGGGAAATTCAACGGGTTATGCCGTTGGGTCCGACGGGTTATGCCGTTGGGTCCGACGGGTTATGCCGTCGGGGTCATCGGGTTATGCCGAAACCTGAAAAAAAAAGGGTGGTTCCCTGGGTTATGCCTGGGAAATTCAACGGGTTATGCCATTGGGTCCGATGGGTTATGCCGTCGGGGTCATCGGGTTATACCGAAACCTGTAAAAAGAAAAAGGCGGCTCCTTGGGTTATTCCAAAGAGATTCAACGGGTTATGCCATTGGGGAGAGAATCAGAGAGGAACTCACCTTTGGTTGATTTTCTGCTACGAAGTTGTTCTCGTGCTTGTACATTGCCTCCTTTTCAGGCTACGTCCATTTCTCGCATGGTTTCCAAGATTGCACATGTTCTAAACGTTCAACAAAGAATAATTTATTAGTTTACAATGGCGGTTGTTTTTGTGGCCTTGATTAACTTGATTGTTGGACCATTGTTCACTTCTGTCGAGGACCTTGCTGTTCGAAAATCTTTAAAGGGGATTCTCCCGAACTTGACAAAACTCTAACTCTCGGGCCTGTATGATAATTTGACCGTGTGTGCGCTGGATTTTTTTCATTCTATTGTTCAGGAATTTTGCCTTCGATCCTCTCTCCCTTTTTAAAGGTTCTTCCTCTAGGGAGTGTCAAAAAGCAATTGTTAGTCAGGATTGGACTAATGCACTGGCTGAGGGGGGGTATTTTCCACAGCTTCTGTTAGGCGGAGTCCTGTGGAACTAATTCTGCCATCTTTTCATTTGATACAAGTTTTAGAGTTTGGGGCTAAAATGAAAGCGATTCCACGGAAAGAAAAACATTATGGAGTGGAAAAGATGAATTTAAGAAAAAAAGTAGAAATGTTCCTTTTGGGGGAAAGAAAAACCTTATTTGGGGTGCATGCTGACTTCAAATGGACATGACATGCTTCATGGACTGGACGCCTGACTTGTAACACTTCCGGCTTCTTATAAATCCATTGATTGGTACTTCCGAACCAAGAAACCTTGCCAGCTCTTCCAGTGATGAGATACCTTTTTTTCGGCTGATAGCGTCCTTTGCGGGTTTTCGCTAACTAACCTCTCTCATTTCTTTTCTCAGCATCGCCCGATAGCACACTTTACGAGTTTTCACTAAACAGGCTCTCTCATTTTGTTTTTTTCTGTGTTCTTTGTCTCATGGTGCCCAAAGGTTTTCACCGATAAGACTCTCTCATTTATCTCTTTCTGTTTTGAGTGTTAGCTTTCCCTTGATAATTTCTCTTAGGGTCCATGCTTTGATAATTGATTCGAAAGACTTGTGCTTGGTTTTTGGGAAAAAGGAATTGGGGATGGGATTACAACCTTGGAATCATTTGGTAAGCTCAATGGCTAAACCATTATAACATCTTCCCCAGTTTCAATTTCGGGGGATGATTGGATTTTTGGTTTGGTATGACTGAACCTTAGGGAGAGGCTGCCTACATATCCTTTTGGAATCAAGTCTGGATGTCGTTCAGGATATAAATTGATGTCCTTTTTTTTGAATGGTTGATTGGTGGTTCTGGATTCCAAAGAGGGTAGCCAAAGAAAGGTAACCGGCTCAAAATGGTTTGCAAAAAGGGTGGATAGTGTTTGGGTAGCGGGAATAAAAAGCCTTCATCATCTCAAACTACAGTGAGACATCATCGGAGTAAGCTTAGACATAGTACCTTTTGACTGCGTCTGTGTTCACTACAGTTTTGGGATCATTTCCTTCGACATCACCCAGGCACAATGCTCCTCTCTGTAGTATATTCCTGATGATGTACGGACCCTTCCAATTAGGTGCGAATTTTCCTTTCGCTTCCTGGTGGTGGGGGAGGATGCGTTTTAACACCAACTATCCGACTTCAAAATTTCGGGGTCGCGCTTTCTTGTTGTAAGCACGAGCCATTCTTTGTTGGTACAACTATCCGTGACAGACCGCAACCATCCGCTTCTCATCAACTAAGGTTAATTGATCCAATCAGGTTTTGACCCATTCGCTGTCTTCAATTTCTGCTTCGACAATGGTTCGGAGCGAGGGAATTTCCACTTTTGTTGGTATCATAGCCTCGGTTCCATAAACGAGCAGGTATGGGGTTGGTCCTACCGATGTGTACACTGTAGTACGATATCCCAGTAAGGAAAAAGGTAACTGTTCATGCCACTGTCTGGAACTCTGGATTGTCTTTCTCAAAATCTTTTTTATGTTTTTGTTTGCTGCTTTAACGGCGCCATTAGCTTTGGGCCGATAAGGAGTGGAGTTCCTATGCGTTATTTTGAATTGTTCGCATATTTCTTCCATCAAACGACTATTCAGGTTTGCATCATTGTCTGTGATGATAGTTGTAGGTATACCAAAACGACAAATAAGATTTGAATGTACAATCCACCACGGCTTTCTTAGTGACTGATTTGAGAGTGATGGCCTCGACCCATTTTGTGAAATAATCGATGGCAACCAAGATGAATCTGTGCCGATTAGATTCCTTTGGTTCGATTGGTCCAATTACGTCCATGCCCCAAGTGGCGAAAGACCAAGGTGCCGACATAGGATGTAGTTCTGTCGGAGGTGCATGAATTAGACCTCCGTGCACTTGGCATTGATGGCATTTCCAGACGAAAAAGAAGCAATCCTTTTCCATAGTTATCCAATAATAACCAGCTCGTAAGATTTTCTTGGCCAAAACATACCCGTTCATATGAGGCCCGTACACTCTTGCGCTTACTTCTTGCATGATCCTTCCGACTTCTTCGGCGTCCACACATCGCAACAGATTGAGATCAGGGGTTCTTTTGCACAATACTTCGCCACTCAAAAAGAAACCACTTGCGTGTCGCTGGATGGTTCTCTTCTGATCTCCCAAAGAATGTTCAGGGTACTCTTGTGTTTTCAGGAACCTCTTGATATCGTAGTACAATGAACGAATATTTGGCCCTGCCTCAATTACATTGCAATAATCGTGTCTTTCCTTGATTTGTATTTCCAAAGGATCGACTTGGGCGTTGCCTGGATAAGGTAGCATTGAAGCTAGAGTGGCAAGTGCATCAGCCAATTTGTTGTGACATCGTGGGATTTATCTGAACTCTACCGATGCGAATCGCTTGCCAAGACCATCCATGATCAGTAAATCTTCAACATTCTGATCAATCGCCATATTCATGCCCATGATGAAAGCCTCATATTCAGTTGTATTGTTTGTGCAAAAGAAACGAAGTCTGGCCGTAGCTGGGTAGTGCTGACCGGTGGGAGAGATCAAAATTGCCCCAATCCCTACACCTTTAGCTTTTACCGCTCCATCGAAGAACATTTTCCAAGCATGGGTGTCCTCAGGGACTGTTTCTATTATGTTTACCTCCTCATCTGGAAAGTAGGTATTCAATGCTTGATACTCTTCATCAATCGGGTTTTCGGCCAAGTGATCTACCAACGCTTGGGCTTTCATTGCCGTGCGAGTGACATAGACTATGTCGAACTCAGTAAGCAGGATTTGCCATTTTGCCAACCTTCCGGTGGGCATCGGTTTCTGGAATATGTACTTCAAAGGATCCGGTCTGGTAATGAGGTGAGTGGTTTGAGCTTGTAGGTAGTGTCTCAATTTCTGAGCAACCCATGTCAGAGCATAGCACGTTCTTTCCAGCTAAGTGTACTTGACTTCATAATTGGTGAACTTTTTGCTCAAATAGTAGATCTCCTTTTCTTTCGTCCCTGTTACATCATGCTACCTGAGGACACAGCCAAAGGAGTTTTCCAAGACTGTCCAATACAATAACAGAGGTCTCCATTGCTCCGGCGGGACTAAAACTGGAGGATTCGACAGATATTCTTTGATTTTGTCAAAAGCCACTTGACATTCGGCCGTCCATTTGATTGTGGCATCTTTTCTCAGCAACTTGAATATAGGCTCACACGTAGAAGTCAATTGGGCAATGAACCTACTGATGTAGTTTAGCCGGCCCAACAGACTCATTACGTCTTTCTTTGTTCTTGGAGGAGGTAAGTCCCGGATGGCATTTATCTTTGTTGGGTCCAACTCAATACCTCTCCTACTAACTATGAAACCCAGGAGTTTACCTGATGGGACTTTGAAGGTACATTTGGCTGGATTCAACTTCAAATCGTACTTTCACAACCTTTCGAAGAATTTCCTCAAGTCTCTGACGTGATCGCCCTGAGTTCTGGATTTGACGATCACATCGTCCACGTACACCTCTATTTCCTGATGCATCATGTCGTGGAAGATAACAGTTATAGCTCTCATGTATGTCGCTCCAACATTCTTCAACCGGAATGGCGCGACTCGGTATCAATAAGTGCCCCAAGGTATGGTGAAAGCAGTCTTCTCGGCGTCCTTTTCATCCATCAACACTTGAAGATATCCCACATAACAATCCACAAATGATTGTATCTCATGCTTTGGTCAGTTGTCAACGAGGATGTGGATATTTGGTAAAGGGAAGTTATCTTTGGGACTTGCCTTATTCAAATCTCGGTAGTCTACGCATACTCGAGTTTTCCCATCCTTCTTTGGCACAGGAACAACATTAGTCAACCATGTGGTATACTGTACCACTCGAATTACCCCCGTTTTTAATTGCTTGGTGATTTCTTCTTTGATCTTATCACTGATGTCAGTCTTGAATTTCCTCTGCTTTTGTTGCATTGGAGATAGTCAGGGTAGATTAGTAATTTATGCACCACTAGATCGACCCCTAATCCTAGCATGTCATCGTAAGACCAAGCAAACACATCTTTAAACTCAAACAAAAGCTGAATTGTTGCATCTCAAGTTTTCTCATCTGTGTGGATGCTTATCTTGGTCTCTCGGATCTCTTTGGGGGTTCCTAAGTTTACCGGCTCGGTGTCATTTAAATTTGGCTTAGGTTTATCCTCAAAGTGTTCCAATTCTCGATTTATTTCCCTAAAAACCTCTTCTTCATCGTATTCCCGATCTTGGTTCATTATTTCCAAATTAGGCGGAGTGTTCAGATCTGAGCGTGAAGTCCGCAAGCATGTCATGTTATTTAAATCCGCATTATTATGACTGAAAAGAGAGAATAAAAAGAGAAAATAACAGGAATTAGAAAGAATGCAAAAATAACAATGAAATACTAATTTCATTTCTTGGAATTTTGGGAAGATAAACATGGTTACATTTGGGAAATTAAAGTCAAGAAAATAAAGAAAAACATCTAAGTTACACCCTAAAATAACTCGTGATGCAGGAAAATGATAGGACAAGTCTACCAGAACTCCCGCCTGACTGGGAACGGCGTAGCCTTCCAATTAGGCAATTTTGCCTCTGGTCCCAAATACAACACCTCAGTAGTGCTAGTACCTTTCCCAACTGAACCATATTGACATTGTAGAGCATTTGCCTCATGGCTCCACAAATATCTTCAATTTCCTCTGCCATGAACACCTCATCGTCTTCTTCGACATATTTGGGTTGGGCAAAGGTCTAGTATAGATGTGGCAATGGTTGCGGCAGAAACCAACCTTCTTTCTTTCTTTCCTTGGCCCATGTTTCGTCTTCTGACACTACTAAAAATTGAAGCTATGGCAACCCTTCTATAACCGTTGCAATAGATCTCATAACCGTCCTTATAGGTCTATTGGAACGGATGCTGACCCATTCCATGATTCAGCGTTACAGTAGGTCTTTTGGAACGGTTTTTTGCAACGGTTTATAAACCGTCCCCATAGATAGGGATATTGTAACGGTTTTGGATTGCTACTGTGTTCTATCTATAGGAACGGTTTATTTTCTATTGGGACGGTTATAAACCGTCCTGGTAAACTAATGCAAGTAATTTTTTTAAGGCTATTGCAACGGTTTTCATGATATGTTGCAACGGTTTTCATGATATTCGAACAATTATCATTACTCTATTGCAACATATATTATAACATATTGGAACAGTTATTAAGGGTTGCTCTTGTTATTTGCTATGTTTATTGGAATGTTTATATTCTCTATTAAAACAAAATATAATTTCTGATATTTATGGAAGCAAAATGAGAAATAGTTTCCTATTCTAAGAAATTGTTTACACCATATCCAACTAGCATTATCCATGTACAAAAACAAAATATGGATACAATGTTTGGTCAAACAATTCAAAACTCAAAATAGATGAGTTTGATGATACAAAAAGTTCTAAACTAAAATATCCTTAAACATAATAATAAAGCCTAACAACAATCAACCACACTCAAGGAAGGTCTTCGTCACTGCTTTCATCCGCAATCAATGCACCTACAAAAGATAATGAGAAATAATTAAATAACATTTTTAGGCTAATTGAATCAAAAAGTAATTGAATGACCAATTTGATAATAACTCGAAAATTTTCATTCTCTCTAAATTCTTAAAATTTTCGGCAGAGTTTCCTTTGTAAATATGACTATCCCAAAATTTTCAACATGCTCAAAACTTCATTTGAAAATACAACTATGCATAACCTAAGATCCATCCATACATCAACTATCTATATGTGCCATCCACAATATTATCAACAGGGCATGGCCAACTGCACCTAATAACTACATCCACATTAATATAGCATTATCAAACATACTTTTTATTTACAGGTACTAAGGCTGATATTCCCTCAAGACGACAAAAAATTTTTGAACAATTTTTTAACCAAATCTTCACAGCCGATATCTAGCATTATCAAACAAAACCTCCGTTTTGCAACAATCTCTAACAGTTGTACCCTCAAAACATAATAATACAAAAATCTACCCCAATCGTCAACTGTTCAAATAGTTCAAACATATGTGAAATGAATGCTATCAATCCACTATCATTCCAGCTAAGTTAAATCATATTAATATATAAGGAAGTTTGATAATATGGATGAATATAGTTCCAACATCTCCAGAATAGCACCAGATAAAATATGCACATGAGTCCTAAACTCATAAAGGCAACTAGAATACAACAATGTAGTTCATCATTCTGGAGAAGTTTGCAAACCGTATTATATATCCCAACATATATAGTTCTTGGCATCAATAATCTAAAAAATCGCAACATTAATACCTCGAATGAGTTGTCCTTCTTTGTTGCTATCAGTAGATGGACGACGGATTGGTTGCAAAGTTGCTCGTTGTGCAGAAGAAGCTTCTCCAGGAGAATTATCACCCAATGCTGCTAGAATAATATTTGCATCAATATCAATTCCTGAACGCTGCTTCAATTGCCACCATTTCTGCCTTCAAAGCAAATTCAAACAATTACAACAAGTAAATAAAAAGTATACTAATAAAAACAAATAATTGATCTCGATATAACATCAGTTAAATATAATTCGCATAATTTTACTAGTTGTATCATCATCCGAGCACTTGTATGATCGCCCAGCTTTTCTTTTTCTTGTAGCTACAAAGACTTCTTTTGCCGATAAAGGATCCGAAGTTTCCTTCTCATTTTCCTAGTTACATAGTTACATGAAAGTGAGTTAGAATTTGTGGTGATCTACCATGTACTAAACAAGAGCAGATATTGAGAAATATTTTGCCATTATTTGCCAGTTACACACCAACTTAGAACGCACTAAAGCAAAACTTCTTTTTCCAGCAGTATGAGGATTCTTCAACTTTTTCCGGTTCTCAATATTAATTTGGGACATTCTCGAGAAGAAAGAAACATCAAACAACAACTTACAATTCTGAATCAAAATTGTGACACTAGTGCAAAAGAATGTGATTGACTAATGCTAATTTTTGTGTTGTTTACAGCAGTCCATCAAGCCAAGCTACTTTTGGTGGTGTTTTTGTTTTCCATATTGTCCTCTAAGCCTATTTGCACCTATTTCAAACCTGTCCTCTTAGTGGTAAGTTATACTGTCATCTTAGTTCTTAGTAAAAACTAACTTGGCTTTGCAGGCATTATTTGTTTTTTTAAGCACCAATGAAGAAAGTAAGAAGCAAATCAAGTGGTATAGGCCATGATCCAGATTTCTAGAAAAATGAAGGTGATATGCTCTTTGCAGAAAAGATAGATTACACTAGTAGCTAATTGTATACCAATGTTCATAGATTACATAGATAACATATTTTCAGTTTCAGTGCTCTATATTTTCATAGATTACATAAATATGTGAGGATACATACCTAGGCCTAAAACTGATATGGAATTGCTTAAGACCATAACGTTTCAGTATATCTACTTTTATGATAAGTCGACAACCATACGACAACACAACAATTACAAACCAGTGTTTCGGCGCTTTTTGGGCATAATTTTTCTGGAAAAAAACTGCCAGCATTTCAGCACTTTTTGGGCAGAATCGCCAGCATTTCACAAGCATAAGAAACATGAGTCGACAACCATACGACAACACAACAATTACAAACTAGTGTTTCAACATTTTTTGGGCAGAATTTTTCTGGAAAAAAACTGCCAACATTTCAGCGCTTTTTGGGCAGAATCGCCAGTATTTCACATTCTGTTATGATATTCAGAGGAAGGACAGTATACCATTCTGTTAAAACTGGGCAACATGAAAACAATGAAAGTAGAACTAGGCAGCATTTCAATGAAGAGGAGAAGACTTAGAAAGAATAATCGAAGGTAAAAAAAATCGCCAGCATTTCACTGCTATTCGGACGCTGAAGCAGTGAAAAGAAGAAGAAGAAGAGGAAGAAATCATCACATACATGTTGCCGCTGAATCTCTGTTGAAGTTGGAAAGGGACCCTTTTTTAATTAACTAGGCTAGCAGCTTCACTCGCTTCGATGCTACACTTGCAAATTCAACGACCTCTATATTCTTTCTCTATGTAGGTAATTTGCAAACAGCACCCTGAGAAAAAATAAGAAGGAAAAGGTTTGATACATGAAAAAGGTTGTAATTTATAAAATTGGAATACTGAGTAGTGACCAGTTATATTTCTTTTGACAAATCCTACTATTATGTCATCTGTAGAAGATGTATTAGCCCTACTGTAGGAGTAAAAATATAGCTTAACATTAGAAATATATATGTCTGATTTTCAATTTTTTTTTGCTTGCTTTGGTTCCAGGGATTGAATGTGAACCATATTTACACTAGGTCTCTCCTTGCAACTCTTTGCTTCCATGCTTATCAGCATGCTAAGCCATGAATCAATCAGAAGAGGAGAAGCAAATACATGCAGGTCTTTTATAAGCAAATAAAATCCGCTTAAGGTATAGAGAACCTCAACAACCTCAGACTTTATAAGAGTTACAAAAATAGTAACGTCTATTATGTTTAATCAGAGAGTGAATCTGCTTAATTAGTTGATCAACTCGGATCTAATAAGAGGTACTTCTGTTCCTGGTGGAAATTTCCTATTCTCTAGGACGATAATCTGGATGTTGTATGCGTGACGAGAGAAGAGTTTTATAGCATTTACAAAACAATCTTCGTAAACAAAATATTAGGAGAAAGCAGCAAATTTGAGACCCAACTAAATACTAAGAACTATTGCACTAAATACCAACAAAGAGCCATGCCTTTCACGTCGTTTTACATGTAATATAATAATGAGGTTGCAGTACACTCAATATCGTTAAAACCTAACGTAAAAGTTACGTTTGCATCTTTTATTCGATCTTCTTATACTAAATATTGCCCAAAGCTACAATAACTTTGTATGTCTATCGAAAAATTAAATGTGCCAACACTGAACAGTTTAATATCATGTGAAATTGCTAGTTCTTCAAAGCAATATTAACAAAAAACATTACTGCTAACCAAAAGGCTAACATCCAAACAAAATCAGGGCATTGGTCTTCAGAAGCTTCAGATGTTAAAAGCAACCCTTGAACCACAGATTCCAAAGCTCTCCCAGCAGTTGAACCAACACACATCAAGAACCCAAATAAATGAAATAATGGCTCACTATTATTAGCCAAAACAATACCAAGAACCACAAGAACAAAATAAACCTCAACTAGCATATCAATAACAAAGCTAATTTCGTTACCAGGCACATTTTCTTTGAAAATAGGCAGGATAGAAAAAGAACTAACAAAAATAGAAAGGAAAGAGAAAAGATGAAAGGAGTCGAATAGTACCAGAGAAATTAGAAGAGGAAAAGAAGAGAAAAAAGAGAAGAAGCAGATGAAGAGAAGAGAAGAAGAGAAATTTACCTGCTGTAGGACAGAAAAGCGTAGACCCCTCGTCTCGCCTTGATTTTGCAGTTTAAGCTAGAAGCGCTCGCTTTTAATAACACTGCTTTAACATAAGACTTTTAGGAGCTTTTAGGATTAAGATAATATTCAAGCAGCATCAGTATTTAAATCAAATACTCTACATACGACTACCACATAAGAAACAAAGAAATGTTATCGAACGATACTACTTTACACATAACTACTTTAATATTATGGCTTCTACCTTCCTGGATTGATGCAAATTTTCTCTATTAGTTGATTAGTTCACACACTCATAATCTGGAAATGAAAACAAGCACAAAAAATGATTCAAATTCAAAGACCAAAAACTCCTAATATGGAAATGAAAACAAGCACTAATAATAATTCAAATTCAACTACCTAATTGATTTAACGATGAACAAGTGCAATAACACTCAACAGAACAAGCGTGCTTGCCTGCTGTAGTAGCATTAAATTTAACACATAATAGAACAAGTGCAGATGTGCAATAACAGTAGCATTTGTTTTACATTTATGTTATGATCTTACAATTTAACTATTTATATAGATTGCCAATTGGCAATGAAGGCATCAATGATGTGTTATATCCAGTGAATGAGGTCCCTCATATCCATGAATCGGCTGACTTATTATACTGTAGCGTAGGCTCCTTCCCCACCACTTACCTAGGGCTTCCTTTGGGGGCAAAATATAAGTCTACTGGAATATGGAGTGGGGTAATAGAAAATGTTGGCTACTTGGCAAAGGCAATACCTTTTTATGGGTGGTAGACTTATTCTTATCAATAGTGTTAGGACAGTATTCCCACATACTCCATGTCACTATTTCCAGTGCCTGGTAAGGTACTGAAGAAATTGGATCAAATCAGAAGAAACTTTCTCTGGGAGGGCAGCAGTCAGGAACCCAAGTTTCGCCTTGTCATATGGTCTAAAGTCATTAGGCCAATGCTACAAGGGGATTGGGTATCAGGGACCTAGCTAAGCACAACAAGATCCTGCTGTATAAATGGCTCTGGAGATATGGAAGGGAGGACAATAGCTTACAGAAGGAAGTTATTGCAGCAAAACATGGAAAACTAAACTGGTCTGCCTGTTATCAACTTCAATATTTTGTCACCTTAAATTCACACACACACACACACAGAGTTAACTAGAAAAAGTAAGAAAAGACTTTAATTTCTGATATTATATGCTGAGAATAAGGTAGAAACCAATCTGGTAGAAAATACAAAGAATGGATTGTTGAAGAAATTAATTAATAAAGACAAGATTCAAATTAGGGGCAAACCATAAATCTAAATACCCATAAACAAACAGAGCTTGGGCAGCAGTAAATAAGCTAAATAAACTTTAGAATACTAGCAAATCAGTAGCAGAATACTCCATGCATTCCCACTTATAATACAAAATAATGATTTTCAGAATAACGAACAAGAACACGAACATCGATAGCAAACATCAAATCTAATGGTCTCTAACAAAAAATTAAAACCTAACAAACAAATCCCCTAATTTCGCAAACTAAAAATCTCAAAATATATCGCATAATATAGGGAAACAGAAGCAAAATAATGGGTTTATCGTAAATATTACCAAAGAAAGAAAATAGAACGAACAATGAAATAATTTTTCAGATTAGGGAAGAAGAAAGTGAAAATTGAACAGTAATAGCAAACATAGAGTAGGGTAAATCGAAAGCCTACCTCAGAGATTGTGGTATAATAGTTGAAAATGGTCGTCCTTCACCGAAAATTATCGTCCTTCACCGGAGCTGGTCGATAAAGTCTTCACCGGAGCTGGTCGATAAAGAGTTCATCGGTTTACATTGAAGAAAACGGAGAAATCTAAGGTTCTGAGACTGAGATAGTGGGGGAGTCGATGTATTCTAGGTTATTTTAGATGTTAGAGTAATTAAAATATTAGTGGGTCCACTATATTTGTTTTTTAATAAATACCTAGGAGGGAAAGTATTGAGGGAAATTGAACCGTTCCTTTAGCGTTTTATTTTACAAAACTGTTCCAAAAAACAATACTATTGTATCGCATATAAAAACCGTCTTTATATCTTTACTTATAGTAACGGTTTTTAAGCTATTAGAACGATTATTGTTCAGAAGTGTGCCAGAAGCCTTTTGACTCTATTGGGACGGTTAAAACCGTTCCAAAAGAATATTTATTGTAACAGTTACAGAACCGTTGCCCAGAAACCGTTCCAATAAACTCATTTTCTAGTAGTGTGAGGTAGGGTGGAATCCTATCACGAAGAGTTTCTTAGTGGACGGTAGAGTGATGGGTTTTGTTATTCCCTGCAGTGATTTCCCGAGTCCCTTTCCTAGTTTGAAACCTCGTCGAATCATTTCTTTGGCCACCATGATTGACGCATTAGAAAGGAAGGGTTGGGGACAAAGGACTCCTTCCTTATGTTGATCGGCAACCACCACTTCAAAGGCCTGGTAGACTATGTGTTCGCCTCCTTCTCTTGCTTTGAGGCATGGGATTGATGGGTCTTGGTAGATTGATTGTTCATCCTCTCCGTGGACCACGATCTCTTGGCCCTTATGCTCATACTTTAACAACTGGTATAATGTGGAGGGTACAACTCCGGCTGTGTGAATCCATGGCCTTCATAGAAGAAAATTGTAAGACGTGTCCATGTCCAAAACTTGGAAAGTTACTTCGAAGTTTACCAGGCCAATAGTCAGGATCAAATTGATCTCTCCGATCGTGTCCCTTTTTACACCGTCGAAGGCTCGCACACATACATTGTTGGGCCGAATTCTTTCGGCTCCAATTCCTATGCGGTGTAGAGTGGAAAGTGGGCATATGTCTACCCCCGAACCTCCGTCCACCATGACCCTTTTCATATAGTAACCTTCACACTTGATGGTCAGGTGTAGGGCTTTGATGTGCGCTGATCCTTCTCGTGGTAGGTCGCTCTTGCTGAATGAGATCTAGTTGACTGCGAAGAATCGTTCGACCATTCTTTCTAGCTGCTCTATAAAAGTGTCATCCGGCACGTGTGCTTCATTCAAAATCCTCAACAGGATCTTTTGATGTTCAGGTGAGCTCATGAGCAAAGACATCATGGACATTTGATCCAGGTGCTTGCGCAAATGGTCAACCACCTCGAAGTCGGGCATTTTCATCCTTTGGAAAAAGACTTCTGCTTCCTCAGCGCTCACGGGTTTCTTGATTGGGAAACGCTTTCGTGTAGCATTGTTTACTTCATGTATGTCCGAGAGCTTCTCAACAGAAATAGCTCCCGATGGTTCTCCTTTGACCTCTTTGCCTCTGTAGGTGATCAATGTCTGTTGATAATTCCAAGGCACTATGGATGGGTCCTTCATTAGTTTCTGCGGTGCCCGTCCCAATGACTAACGGTTCATTTTGACAAGGTGGTTTAGTTGCTCCTCAGACCACATAGGTCCCTTTTGGTATGTACATTGGCATTTCCTTTTTCAGCATGAGCCCTTTTGGTTTCTCTGGACGGCCTCGGGGGATGTAGAGAATCTCATTTTTTGGGAGCACCCGAGTCTCTGTTCCGGTTTCAAACTTCTTCTCAAACACATCCTTGGGAGTCTCAATCTTCTTTCCCTCTTTCTCTCTACTCAGGGGTGTGGTAGCCTTTCTCTCTGCATTGGCAATGGCGATTGTGTTCTTCAAAGCAGGATCAAATTCTTTGTCTTCACATATCATTCCAATCAATGGCCCATTGTTATGAATGTGCAAATGATTGTTAGTCTCGTTTGGGACCTCCTCATCCCTTACCACTATCTTCCTTTGCTCTATTAGATCTTCGACTGCCCTTTTCAACGTCCAACAGTTGTTGGTGTCGTGCCCTTTCGCCCCTGAATGATAGGCGCATATGATACCTCATTGATATGTTGGTGATTCTGGACTTTTGCATGTTCGGGGGTATGGGTTGTAGGAGACCCATTTGAATAAGCTTAGGGAGTAGCTCCATGTATGGTTCCCCGATGAGGGTGAAGGTTTGTCTCCTGCGGGGTTCCCGGGGACGGAAGTTATTTTGAGGAGGTTGAGGATTGTAGTGGTTTTGGTAAGGAGGGTTATTTCTGGGAGGTGGAGCTTGGTTTCTATTGGCATGTTGCTTCGGTCGTGCAAAAGGTTGAGCATTCATGACCGCATATGGTTGAGGAATACAGGACATTTCCTGAGGAGGGTAATAATGCTGCGGGGGTCTTTCCGGGAAAGGAGACCTTAGGGTATAGTATTGTCTTGTCTTGAACTCGATGTCTCCATGGATGCTTCTTCTTTCTTTTTCCCCCTCACTACTCCTCCAGATCCACCTGGAATGGCTTGGGAGGTAGCTCTGAGAGTGGATTGGCTCAAAATTTGGCCTGTTTTCAACCCATTTTCGACCATTTTGTCAATCTTGATGGCTTCAGCAAATGGTTTACCCATCGCAGACATCATATTATGGAAGTAGTCGGCTTCCTGAGCTTGAAGGAAAAATGTGACCATTTCGACCTCATCCATTGAAGGTTTTACCCTGGATGCCTACTCGCGCCATTTAGCTGCATATTCTCGGAAGCTTTCTGAGGGTTTCTTTTTGAAGTTTGAGAAAGAGTTCCTGTCTGGTGGATGTCAATATTATACTGAAACCGCCTTACCAAATCTCTCGCCAGATCGTCCCAAATGTGGCATCGAGATATGCCTTGGTCCATATACCACTCTGAGGCTATGCCTATCAAGCTTTCCCCGAAGTACGCCATTAACAATTCATCCTTACCACCAGCCCTACGCAATTGGTTGCAGTACCTTTTGAGATGAGCGATGGGATCGCCATGTCCGTCATATTTCTCAAACTTTGGTGTTTTGAATCCTGCGGGCAAGTGCACGTGAGGGAACATGCATAGATCAGTATAGGAGACACTCTTTTGCCTGCTTAAGCCTTGCATATTTTTCAAGTTTTGCTCAAGGCTCCTCATTCTTCTTGCTATTTTATCTTGTTCAAGAGCTTTGGGATTTTGGTTCTGCCCAGCCGTAATATGATAAATGGGTTGTTGATGGTGAGCATTGGTGGCAAACCGAGTCGGTTCCAATGAGAGGTATGGTGATTGTAATGTGAATGAGGATGAATAAAAATTAGGCGTGTTTATAGTGGGTTGTGCTGCAATTGGATAAGGTGGTATGGTGGACATGTTCGCAGTTGTATCTGTTGTTGACATCCATGGATAGGGAATAGGGGTGATCCAGAAGAGAGTGCTGAAATAGTTGGATACCCGAATGAGGTATTTGGATAGCTTATGGGGACGTTGGAAGGCCCAATTGTCCTAGCGAACAGCTCGGGGAAACCAGGGATCATACTTGGAGGCTCTTTCCCATTGTTCCAGTCGTCCAGCATTTCCAACATACGACGACGTAAGATCCTATTCTCTTCAGTAGTTGCTGACTCAAAAGTTGGAATGGCTGAGACTGAACTCTCTTCTGAAATGGGGACTGTTGACAAAGAAATTTCCGAAGACATCTCCACACTTCCTTTTGACCTTGTCAAGTAATTGTGGATATTTCCTCTTGACTTAGTAACGGGCAGCGGAACACTTCCTTTTGACATCGTAAAGTATGGATGGGAGGCCAGACTACCACAAAAACCAACCATCTTTCTAAAAACCTAAATTTTGGCAAACAAACTGTTAGTCCGAAACAACTAACAGATAAGTAATCTCACATTGGGGGATGTGATGCACTTATACAGTTAAATGTGTTGCTACATGTATTCGGTTGCAATGCGTCATTCTGGCTTATACCTTTCTGGATTTTACTTTGCCTTTATTCTGCCCCTTCTTTTGTTATTTTTCTTTTATAAACCACCTTTTTTGTTTTTCTTTTAGTGGTGGTCGAATCTTATGTGGATTTCCTACGTATCATGTCCCCGAATGAATCAGATCGGGTGTAGTTCGGATGCGAAAATGTAAGATATAGATGGAACATATTTTTGGTTTTTTATTGTCACAAAATTCCACTTACAAAGCTGAAACACTTCGAAAAAAGGAAAAGACAACCAGGGAAATACAAAACATCAAAAGGACAAACAGACTCTTAAATAAAAATACAGACTCTACTAAGCATGGTCCAACGCTTTAAATTTCTGTGTCCGTGGGATGTTGTTTGGCCTTGTCGCGGATTTCGGTGTGAGATTCCTCTGTAGACTTCTCAACTCTGCCATGACTTGGTGGACATATCCCATAACTCAAGAGAAAAGGGTAGTTCGGGGCATTTGATCGCATGTTAAGCATCTTATAGTGATGTAATGCCCAATTTCTTTGATCCTAGACCTGATCCTATCCTTTTCTCTAAGTAGCTGCTCTATATATGAATTCTTTGTCCCCAATATCTAAGCGTTACCGGTGACTTTGTCCAAGAGCCTATGTACTTGCCTTTCCATCCGTGCCATTAAGTCGTAGCAGCGGTCCCTATCCGCTTTGGTGTCCCAGGCTTGTCTGAAAACTCGCTCCCTAAGTGTGGCATTTGCTTCCCACAAACCAATGATGATCTCCCCGTAATCTCTCTCTATTCATTGCAGATGAAGTGTTCTTTGGTGGGTCGCTCTTCTCCATCTGGTCCGAACTGCAATTAGAGCAGCTTCTGCTTTTTCCAAGTCCTCTCGGTGCTCAAGGGCTTTCCTTTCTAAGTCTTTTATGAGCATTTCATCAGTCCGACTCCTCCTTGATCTTTCTGCAGTTGATTGCATATCCTGGATTTGGGCTTGGAGTGCTTGACTTTCTTGCGCCCAGTCAGCCCTTTCCTGATGAAAGTCAGCCTGCGGTATGTCCATGGCGTCTTCTAGAATCCCTTTGTCTTCCTTCAAGGTGTTGATGCAAGATTGGAACTCTTGCGCTGTTTCGCCTCTAGCCTCCTGACTCTGGATTCTATTTCCTTTTCCCAATCGACGATGTATTTTACCGACCTTTCTGCTCTTTGTTCGGGCATTGACTGGTTGTGGAACCACTCAAGGTATGCGAGGCTTACTTTTCCTTGTTCCCAGTCGGCAACCATTTCGTTGATGTTAGAGAGTCGACTACCGAACCATACCTTCTGTGCATAAGATTCTCTCTGGAGCTCCCCCGTCGTGAATTCTCACATAAATGATCGCATATCTTCGATCGGGGGCCCTTTCTGTTCTCTCCCTAACTAGCGCATGATGCGTAGCGGGGCATATGGTTGAAAACCCCTGAAACCCATTAGTATGTAGAATGGGCAATATGTCAACATGTGCATGACCTTAGCGGAAGGGAACCAATAATAGTTCCAAGTGACCTGGTCTGCTTTCAAGGAGTTGAGCAATTCCTACCAGGTCCTTAAATCGTTCAGAAGATTACAACGTGTGGCCCTGCTTGGATGACAACGAGTGTAGTTCAGCCAATCTACGTTGAATTTTATAACGATTGGGTGGTGATAGAGATGCTCTATGAACCACATTTGCAACAAGATGTTACAACCTTCGAAATAATCCTTGCCCTCTTGACAGTGAGTTAATGCCCGAAAAATGTCTCCTAAGATCATAGGAAGAATAGTGTGTTCTTTGCTACTTTGCAAGTATAAGACCACTTCTTTGTCACGACCCATATCCGGTCGTGATGGCGCCCAACAATTAAGCTAGGCCAGCCAGATCAACAATTGTTTATCACAATGAATATCAATCCCAAATGGATAACTCAAAAGAACATATGAGTCAAAGAACTCCAATAATAATAAAATGAACAAAATACTTAGAAGTGAAAAAGCAACTACAATGCAATGCACATAACCGATACGGCATGTAGCCCGATCCATTTAACGTCGATGGCGCTTACTGGGTCTGTGTACAGACTCCGGAGGGGCTCCTACAGCCCAAGCGCAAATACCACTGCGGCGTGCATCCTGATCCTCATATCATAATAACCGCTGCGGCGTGCAGCCCGATCCATCCTCAGTCCACAATAATCAGATAAGTCACAAAACAACTCAGTTTACTTATTTCCACATTCCAGTTCATAATTTATGAAAATACTACTTTTATTTATTTTTTTGCAAAACAGGTGACTTAGCATTTCAATACTGTGATTTCAAAACCAGGACTGAGATCAGTGATTAAGCAAGTATAGCTATCACATATATACTATCCCCTAGAGATACTACAGGTCGACACAAGGCCCCAAACAAGGCTTACAACCCACAAATATGTCAAACACAGTGTCTTCCCATCACCAATAGCATATTATCCATATTCGGGATGGACCAAGTCTCAATCCCCAGTCACAATCAATCCCGCACCTGCCATGGGGTGCGAGCCACGCCCTACTAGCGTCACAATGTGCTAAGCTGGGGTTTCGAACCCTATGGCTACCATATACACAAACTACTCACCTCTAGCCGGTCGTAGACTCGTCCGCAATGCCTTTTCCTTAAGAATTCGCTGCCTCGAGCGTAGAATCTATTCAAACCACAATAATTATGTCATTTACGGGTCAAAGAAACATAACCCATTTCAATTTACATGAAAAATGCATAAAGATACTAAGTTGGTAAAACTCGACCACGGGCCCGCTGTCCGAAAAATTCAGAAACTTATACCAACGCGATCCTCATCTCGCCACGAGTCCGTGCATATAAAATTTATCGAAATCGGAGTTCGAATGGCCTTTCGAAACTCAAAAATTCATTTTCAATACCTAGGCCATAATTCTTCATTGTTTCTACCCAATTTCATGAAGATTGATGTTAATTCTACCATAAAGTTATGTTTTTGAGTCAAGAATCTTACCTCCGATGAAATCCCATTGTTTTCCCGTGAGTTCTTCTCTCTAGGGTTCAAAATTTGTGTTTATGGAGTATAAACCCGCGACTACACTGTTTCTACAATTTAATTTCATGACAGACCCGATACCCTACGCGTCCGCAAAGGTGCTTACGCGTCTGCGATGGCCTTCTCAAATAACCCTTCGCGAACGCAACGCTTCCCACGCGTTTGCGAAGCACGAACTCCCAGCGCCGGGTTTTTATTCAACACGAACGCGTACAGTCCCATGCGAACGCGAAGCTTCGCTTCTGCCTTCTTCGCGAAAGCATCCTCCAGTGTCGCGAACGCGATGCTTCACCTCACCTGGACTTCACGAACGCGACCTATGTCACGTGAACGCGAAGTCTTAAATACCTGCACAGTAACCTGCAATTTTCTGCAGGTTTTGCCAAGTTTAAAATTCCCGATTGATGGTCCGAATTCATCCCGAGGCCCCCGGGACCCCAATGAAAACCACCAACATACTCCAAAACATGATACGGACTTGTTCCAATCATAAAAACACCATCCTAAACATCAAAATCACCATTTTTACACGAATTCAAGCCTAAGTTTCTTCAAAACTCCCGAAACTAACATTCAATACAAAACCCGATCAAACGCCGTCCGAATGACCTGAAAATTTGCAGACATATCCAAAATCACATAACGAAGCTACAAAATTTGTCGGAATTCCATTCCGACCTCCGGATCGAAATCTCACCTACCATCCGGTTTTCGCCAAAATTCAACCTTAGCCAATTCAAGCCTAAAACTACACCGGACCCTTCGAATTCAATTCCGATTGCTCCCCTAAGTAATAAATCATCCGCCAAAACTAGTTGAATCATCAGAATCCGATTCCGAGCACTCTAACTCAATAGTCAACTCTATGTTGACTTCCCATATTCAAGCTTCCTTCAAAAAGGCTATTTGCTTCATTTTCAACCCGAATCACTCCTAACTCACCCGATAAACTCTAACACTGATATAAAAGCATAAAATATGTAAATGCAAGGTAACGGGGTAGTAATTCCCGTAACGATGGGTTTGGTCATTACATGTTGATAAACGGATGCTGATACGTTCACCACGTTCGGGAAAAACCATAGTCCCTAGAAAAGCAATTATGAAGGCGTAGATTCTCAAATCTCCCCAGGCATCATAACCTAATTGGCTAACAAATTCTGTGGTTGAGAACTTTTCAAATCCTTTCTTGTTAGCAAACCTGTCGTATAGATACTCCAACGGAACCCATCCTTCATTTAAGGAACCCATTGAAACTCGACGAAGACTTAATTTCTTCAGAAAATTATTTACACCCATTTTTCTAGGAGAAGCGGGTTTCTTTTTGTAAATATCCTTCCCGAATCATGTGAGTCCACCTAACTCTTCTAAAGTGGGTGTCATTTCGCAATCTTGGAATCTAAAAACATTATTTGCAGAGTCCCAAAAACTCACCAAAACCCTGATCAGATCTTTGTCCGGCTTAATTCTCATAATATCCGGAAGAAACTTGAGGTGTTTGTAGACTTGATTTCTTTCCCAAGCATAAAAACTAGCCCACCAATCATAGAGACGGCCCGAGGTTTAATCTTGAATCATAAACATGGGAGGCATATCGTCTCTTGCCCTTTTCTGACCGATTCTTTGCGGGGGAGCCATGCTGATCCTAAAAAGGATAAAAAATAAAACTTAATATTTTCTAATCCTAAGAATTTTTTTTATTTTCATTTATAAAAAATGAATCTCGTCAACACGGCCTTTCAACACTTAAACAAGATTTGAAGGCTGTGTAACAGGATACCGGTGTGACGACTAGGTACTGTTTTTGCGAAACTAGTCCTTCGGCGCCCCCTTCGGGCGTTTGGCTATTTTCGCAAAATTTCCTAACCCTTGACTAAGGACAATTCTCCTAATTTTAACACATTTTTTATTATTATTTTTTTTGAAAAAGTATTATTACTTGAGCCCGATATGGGTTGCCTACGTATCCCACGTCCGGTGAGAATAAAACTTGCGTAGTTCGAACCAAACGAACTATATCATTCAAATAAAAAATAAACTCCTTTCCATCTTTCTCTTTTCATAAAAAAAATTACCAGAGTCTTGGTGTTATTTGGGAATTTTCGAAACATGTGTTTTAAAACCCTTGACCCTATACCCTGGTATTTTCCTTTTCTTCAAAACCACTCCCTCTTTTTTTTTAATAAACCGGTCATCATGCAGGTCCAAAATAAATAAATGTACAAACAAGATGCACCAAGTTGGTCTTTTGTTTCAGGTACACCTATCCTAGACAGACCCAACCCCTCTGTTGAGCCTCCTAAGTCGAATATGCACATGATGCAAATAGACGTTCCTACTGGGGATCCGGCATGAGGTTTTGTTATTCTAGGTTATAATCCTATTGGAAAAAGTGTCTAGACTGGCTTTACTCGAGTAGACAACTCGAGCCGAGTAATGTCAGTGCAACAGTAGCATGGCTTTCTGGCTTAATTGATAGTACTCCCCGCCTAAACATGTGTGACTAAAATCCTTCACCGTGTGCCAAGCACCACAGCTATCTTGAGAACGACGGGCTATGTCCAGCAAATGCACAATATTATATTCCAAAGAGACTTAGAGGAGAAAGTGGGTATCGACACAATTTATATACAATGCACAAAATATCAAAGCAGTAGAAGCAACATTTAGCACATTAAGACAGACATATAATAAAAATCAGATAATAAATAAGCCAAATACAACAATTATTCAAAGCTCGAATTCTTAAACCCTGAACTAGTGGTTCTGGGTTTGTTTCCCTAGTAGAGTCGCCAGAGATGTCACGCCTCCTTTTTGCGCACTTACCTCGAAGGATAAAATGTGCGAGGGAGTTTTTCTAATTTAAGTGACAATATCCAAAATAGGATTATTTTATTTATTTCAGAGTCGCCACTTGGAATAAATTAAGGTGCCCCAAGTAACCGATTTATTTAAATACCGAATAGAGGAAATTTTTACTTTCCAAATGAAGTCTGCGAACCAAAAATTCTAAGTAAGTAATTCTGTTGATCCTAGGGAAGGTGTTAGGCACCCCCGAATCCCATGGTTCTAGAACGATCGTTTAAACTATTGTCAATGGCAAGATATTTGACTTTTAAAACAAGTTATAGACTACGTGCTTTCCGTCAATTCTAAAATCGCTTTATTTCATTAAATGCACATATTTAAATTCTAAACTTAAACGGCCTAATTTGCAATAGGGTTATTTCAGGTTATGCATCGAAAAGGACTATTGAGAGCTTGATTATATGAGATCCTTATTTATCCTAGTCATAGTTTTCATGTCAAACACGCATCATTCAAATAATATTAACCTATAGCCATAATCTCCTTACGTGTTGGATTAATCTTAGTTCAAAAACAGAATTAAACCATCAACGTTGTGTCTATAAACATGGCACGGGGGTGTTAGACTTGTCACTTTAAATATCAACAACTAAATACATGTCAGATTTGGAATTAATTTCCGATTTGAAACATATTCGACTTCTAGGTATTTAGGAACTAAATCCTTATCGAAACAAGCATGCTTCTAATGTTCTGCATTAATATTACAAATTCTATTGTAGTGTAAAACAAATCTAGTCTAAATTATAACAATCCAAACATGGCAAGTTTTAAAATCCAATCTATACATGCTGAAGGCAGGAACTAGGTAGACATGAGAAAATGTTTTCTATCTATTTTTAATCTATGGTTTCCCAAAACAAGTACTTCATTAAAAAAAAAACACCGATCGTTTGGTTCAAGCAATTACATCAGCTGCATTTCGAGTGCGTACATGGAATTTGAAATGGAGGGAAATATCAGTAGACGAAATCAACAACATGCAACAGCTAATAACAGCACCAACAGTAACAAGATATGAAATCCAAGAATAACTCCAAATAGCAGAAGACTTGCAAAAATCCAACAGCAACTCCAAAAAGAAACAGCCAGCAAACGAAAAAGATCTCAAAATTAATGTAACGGTGTCACAGGGACATTCGCTACCTAAGATTGACTTGAAATTTAAAAAACTGATCTTTCCAAAGATCTCTTAACTATTTAAATTCTCACACTCTTGAACTCACTTAAACAGATTTTTTAAGACTAACAGACTCTCCAAAAAAAGAGCAAAATTTCTTTCTCACTATTGCCCGAAGAGATATCTAAAAATGTATATCTTTGTTCTGAGAATTCCTCTCCTTTTATAGCCTCAAATCCAAACCTGCAGTCCTCCTTTTTAATTATTTTAACACTGTCCAGCCATCATATTCCTCTATTTTTTCCACTCAAACATTGTTAAACATAGGTTTTATTTTAAAAAACTCTAAAGTTCAAAAATTTAGTGGAATACCATGCCGCCCTGCAGATTTCCACTATCTTAACCCATGTACAATGCATTTGAACATTTTAATTATTAGTTCTCTAGCTCCTAATTAAAGTAAAAGCTATACCCAATTCAAAATAATCACAAAAAACTAAAACGTTAATTCAATAACTTTGGACCATTTTAACAGTGCTGATCACTGTCCAAAGTTTCAAGCGACAGACTTACAACAGTGCTGATCAGTTAATCGATTACAACACTATGATCGACAATGAATGCTCGACTTAAAAATTTATGATTCGTGGTTTAAACGGGTAGACTCGGGGGGTCAGGGATATGAATAATTTACTACCAATTAAAACAAAACACATACACAACTCATTACGATCGACGAACAGAAACAAAATGACCAAATAAAAGGTCTACTAGAGAGGAGAACAGAATGAATTAATGACAAATAGAAAAATATGTAACATAATGATACAACTGAATTAACTATTAAGTACAAAAATAAATAAAAATAGAAGAAGGAAAATAAATACCTCGAGAAAAATTAGAAGCAAAATAGACTTGTACCAACTTGGTCTTGATCTTTTTGAGGCCAAACAGGCTGTAATCGAGTGTTCTCGCGTGACAACACCTCGACTAAAACCCATTGGAACCTCAAAAATCCTCAAACAGGCTCCAACACTCTCCTAGGGTTCTTGAGGGCTTAGATTTAGGGTTCAAGTGGCTAGGGCTCGATTCGATGGAAACTAGTGGTAGTTTGGGAATGAGGGAGGTCGTGTGGACAACTGTGTCATTTTGGGGGGTTTTTAGGTTTCCATTTTGCTCGAATCTTCAACTGAAGATTCGAGATAATAGGAGAAGATTTGAAGCAAATGGTCCATGGATTCGTGTTCAGGGTAGTTGAGTGGCTTAGGGGTGTTATTTTGGTGGTCACCGGAGCCGGTGCTGCCTGGTTTTTAGGCGAGGGGAATGGGGGCGGCGCTTTAGGGTTTGGGGTTGTTTGGGTTCGTCTCTGATAGAGACGATGAGTGAGGGATGAGGGGGTGTTTTTGAGGGGCGTCTGGGTATGGTAAAAAGAATATATAGTGGGGGTGGATTTGATCTTGGCCGTTGGATCAATCCTGATCAATGGCTTGGATCATTTTGTTAATGAGGAACGACGTCGTTCTAGTAAGTGGGGGGGGGGGTCGGTTTGAATCGGATTATGGGAATGGGTCATTGGAAGGGTAAGGGAGATGGGATGAGGATCCTTGGATTTACCCGGATTGGATGACTGAGATGGATTTCCCTCTAAACGACGTAGTTTCAACGTTATACTACATCGTTTAAATGACATGAACGAGGGGCCTTTGGACCAAGCGATTGTGCCTGAGATTGGTCAAGTTTTGGACGACCCAGTCCAGTTTTTCTCTTTATTTTCCAATTCTCTTCTCTTTTCTTTTTTAATTCCTAATTTATTAAAAACAAAAATTCTAAATTACATTACAAAATCAAATTAACTTATAAAAATATTAATTAACTTCTACTATCAATTAACAGACACAATTAAATATTAATTAAATAATTACACAGCTAGATCTTTAAATGCTAAAATGTAAAGCGTATTATTTTTTGTGATTTTTCGTGCATAGTCCTAAGATAAAACTCAATTTCTCCTAATAAATCATAAATGTAAATTCAACATATTTTTTGTGTTTTATATTAATTTACAAATAATAGGCATAGACAAAAATACAAATAATAATTAAGAAATTACACAAAATTCACAGAAAATCACACACAGCACAAAACTATTTTATTTTGAATTTTTTGGGAGTAATTCTCTTGCGGGACAAAAATCACGTACTCACTATATTCAACATTAGACTCTCCTTTGCGATCTAGAAGTTCTATCACCCTCCAGCTTGAGAGGGGGTGTCAGAATAGCAAGCCTAAACTCTCCATGCCCAATTGTTTCTAACAAAGAGATAGACCCATGCTTAATTACTTGATACATTATGTCTTGTAACATTATTGTGCATATAGCCACAATTGTGTTACATAGAAATTATTTAATTGCTTAGTATAAATAGGAGAATAAAGGCGAACTTGTACATGAGATATATGAATATACACAGATATTTTCTATTCTGATTCCTCTCTCTAGACTCTTCGATTTACGGTATTCTATGAAAGGAAAATCTAGATTTATGCTCGTTTATCTCCAGATCAATAGGATGTGCTTCATGATTTTATATGAGACAACAGAACCGTCATGACCCAAAATCAACCATCGTGAGGGCACCTTTTGTGGAACTAGGCTAGCCATTACTCAACATATGAATACATTATAAACTTCAAAAATATAGACATGAGAAATTAATATTTAAGAAAGGCCTTTTGAAATAAAAAACAAACCCGAAAACAAACCAAAATACGACCAATCCATCCCATAACATGGGTGTCCCAGAGTACATGAGCGTCTATATCAGAATAAAGTCTACTAAGGTGCTTAGGGAATATAATTGAAATACATATAGAGATAGTGAAGGAGAGTCAAGGCCTGCGAACGCCATGCAGCTACCTCGATAATCTACGGGATTTGACTCCTCAATCAATAACCGTCATGACCAGAAGCGCCTGGATCTGCACACGAGGAGTAGGGAGTAACGTGAGTATAGCTAACTCAGTAAGTAACAAGTCCAACCTTTGGACTGAAAGGTAGCGACGACCTCAACCAGTATAGTTAACAATACAAATAACAATGTAGAAATGTAGGCATGCTTTCAAATTAAATAGATAGCTAAAACAGTAAAATAGATCAGATTTGAACAATGTGAAGAATATAACTATTCCATTTCTACATGTCAATGCACATGCTGTATGTGATGCACCATGCTTTCAGCCTCATGTGCTCATACTCTCATATGCTCAACCACTCAGTACTGTATATGGTCCATACGACCCAAGGAAGATCCATCTCAGAATATATACATCACTATCCATAAGTCACCAAGTACCGAGGAAGGCCAATCCAGCCCTGTGGAGAAGATCCATCTCCAAGTATCAAGTGCTTCGGACAATATCCATGTCAAAGGAATATCCATCCCTCAACAAATATTAACCGCGCTCACTGGAGGTGTGTACAGACTCCGGAGGGGCTCCAATAGCCCAAGCGCTATCATAAAATTAGTATAATTGTTGTGGCGTGCAGCCCTGATAGCATAACTGTTGCTCATAATTAGGCTCTTGGCCTCACTCAATCATCAATCTCTCCTGTCTCACTCAGGGGCTCACAATGTCATGAAAACTAGCCTGAAACAATAATATGATGTATCAAAAAATAATAATTGAGACTGAGACACAATATAAAATGAATGAATGTGACTGAGTATGAAATATCAATGAAAGCAGGAAAGTGACAACATGAAACGACCATTATGGGTCCCAATAGTACCGACATAAAGCCTAAACATGATATCTAGCATGATTGACAACTCAATTACTCTATCAAATGATGAAAACACGAATATCAACAAGATAGCATCACTATACAGTGCCATGGAGTCAACTAGGTCACAATTCTCATGGTGCACACCTGCACGCCCATTACTTGGCATGTGCGTCACCTCAATACCAATCATATAACACATAATTTGAGATTTCGAACCCTCAGAACAAAGTTTGAAAGTCTTACTTACCTCTATCCGAGCAAAATTCTCCTCCAAATGCCTTTGCCTCTCAAATCGGTCTCTAAACATCCTGAATCTAGCCAAAATTCGTACCATACAATCAACATAGGCTAAATGGATCAATTCAACAATAAAGTACTAACTCGAACTCTTCCTCTTCCTCCCTAATTTTCCACCCCAAATCACAAATTAGATGATGGAATTAAAGGCATGATCATGGAATTTAGCTAAAACAAATTAAGAATCACTTACCCCAATCAACTCCTTGAAAATCCCTTCAAGAGTCGCCCAAATCCTTGGTCCCTTGCTCAATATGTGAAAAATGGATTCAAACCATCATTTTTTAAATTTAACACTGCTTCCCAGTTATTCCTTCATTACGAACGCGGCATTTCCCTGGTGTTTGCCTACAAAATTATTCTCTCTCCCAAAAACTTCTTCGCAAACTCATCCAACCAACCGCGAATGCATTGCTGTGCTCACCTTCCCTTTTTAAATGCGACTACTCTTCCACGAATGCATAGACCAAAAGGTTGGGCTCCTTAGCTACCTCGCTCATCTTCGCGAACGTGTTACCCTTGTCATGTTCGATGCCTCCACTGACCTCACCTTTTTTAGCACGAGCTCTTCTTCGCAAACGCAAAGAACAAACTTCCACCAGCCTCTAAGTACACTTCACGAATGCGATACCTCCCTCGTGAACGCATAAGAGGAAACTAGATGAGCCAAAAACCAACAATTTCATTTATTTCACCAACTCAAAACCAAGTTCGTTAACACCCGAAATTAACTCGAGGCCTCTGGCACCTCAACCAAACATACCAACAAGTCTTAAATCATGATACTAACTTAGTCGAACCCTTAAATAACATCATACAACATACAAAAAAGATTTAAGCCTAATGAACTTCAAAAATTTCAAATTCTACAAACGATGTCGAAACCTATGAAATCACTTCTGATTGACCTCAAATGTTTCATACAAGTCATAAATGACACCACAAACCTACTTCAACTTCCTAAATTACAATCCAACCTCGATAGAAAAAAGTCCATTCCCGATCAAACTTTTCAAAATTTCAACTTTTGCCAATTCAAGCCTAGTTCTACTACGAATTTGAAAATCGCTATCGGAACATGCTAACAAGTCTAAAATCACCTAAAGGAGAAAACGAAACAATAAAAACTCAAATCCAAGGTCGTTTACACATGAGACGACATCCGATCAACTTTTCCAACTTAAGCTTTCAATTAGGAGACTAAGTGTATCAAGTCACTCTATAATCTCTTCGGACCTGAATCAACTAACCCAGTAAGTCATATAACAGTTGTAGAATACAAAATAAGTAGTTAACGGGAGGGGGGGATGGGGGAACAAGGCTACAACTCTCAAAATGACCGACCGGGTCGTTACATCCCCCATCTCTTAAATACATATTTGTCCTCGATTGGGTCTAGAAACATATCTGAAGTCTCAAATAGATGTGGATATATGCCCCGCATCTCCCGGTCGATCTCCCAAGTAGCCTCCTCTACAGGCTAACCTCTCCAATGCACGTTCACTAAAGCTATATCCTTTGACCTCAACTTTCGAACCGGCCGATCGAAAATGGCCACCGGCTCCATATCATATGTCAAATCACCATCCAACTGGACCGCGCTAAAATCCAAGACATGAGACGAATAGCCGGCATACTTCCAGAGCATAAAAATATGAAATAATGGATGCACACTCGACAAACTATGTGGTGAGACAATATCGTAGACCACCTCTTCAATCCTCACATGCACCTTAAATGGCCCAATAAACCGAGAGCTCAAATTTCACGTCTTCCGAAATCTCATAACACCCTTTATGGGTGAAACCTTTAGCAGAACCTTCTTCCCAACTATAAAAGACACATCACAGACCTTCCAATAAACATAACTCTTTTGTCTCGACTACACCATGTGAAGCCTCTCTTGAGTTAATTTCACCTTGTCTAATACATCCTGAACCAATTCTTTACCCAAAATCCACACCCGGCTCAAACAACCCAATGGAGATCTACACTCCCTTTCATATAAACCCTCATATGGAGCCATCTGAAAACTCTGCGAGCGGCAGAAACTAGTCCCATGAACCCCTAAAATTAATGACACAAGCATAGCATGTTCTCTAATATTGGAATAGTGCGCTCAGACTGTCCGTCCATCTGAGGATGAAATGTTGTGCATAACTCCACCTGACTACCCAAATCTCGCTGCACGGCTCTCCAAAGCTACAATGTAAACTACTGCATCTACCTGAAATGATGAAAACCGGCATGTCGTGAAGGTGAAAAATCTATCGGTTGTAAATCTCAGTCAATCGATCTGAAGAATAAGTAGTACTCACTGGAAAGAAGTGTGCGGACTTGGTCAGCAGATCCATAATTACCCAAATAGCATCGAACTTCCTCAAAGTCCGTAGGCGTCCAACTACAAAATCCATGGTGATCTGCTCCCACTTCCACTCTGGAATCTCTAAGCAATCCACCACTCTCTAGTGCTCATATTTACATGAGAATAGTTGAGACACCAAGCTACAAACCCAACTATATCTTTCTTTATTCTCCTCCACCAATAGTGCTATCTCAAATCCTGATACATCTTCGCGACACCTAGATGGATGGAATACCGCGAGCTGTGGGTCTCTTCAAGAATTAACTTCCATAGCCCATCTACATTGGGCAGATATATCTGGCCATGCATCCTCAACACCTGTCACATCTCTGGCACCACCGTACTTAACCTTGTCCCTGAGGACAAGCAAATGAGGATCATCATAATGACGCTCCCTGCTACAATCAAATAAGGAAGACCGAGAAACCACACAAGCTAGAATCTGACTAGCTTCAAAACATCTAATCTCACGATTTGTTTGGCCAAGACATAGATATCAACTACAATAGGTCTCTCACCAACATTAATGAATGCAAGACTATCCATACTCACTACCTTCCTACTCAAGGCATCATCCACCACATTGGCCTTTCCCTGGAGATACATAATAATGATATCATAGTCTTTTAGCAGCTCCAACCATCTCTGCTAACTCAAATTGACATCCTTCTATTTGAACACGTTTTGGAGGATACGATAATTAGTAAATACCTCAAAGGGCACATAATAGAAATAGTGCCTCCAAATCTTAAATGCATGAACAATATCAACCAACTCTAAATCATGAACATGGTAGTTCTTCTCATGGGACTTAAACTAATGTGAAGCATAAGCAATCGTGCTATATTCATGTATCAAAACACACCCAATACCGATCCGAGAAGTATCACAATATACTATATAAGAACCAGAAGTTGATGGTAGAACTAGAATTGGAGCTATGGTCAATGTAGTCTTGAGCTTCTGAAAGCTCTCATCACACTCATCCGACCACCTGAAAGGAGAACCCTTTTGGGTCAATTTGGTCAAGGGAAATGCAATTGATGAGAAACCCTGCACGAAGTGATGGTAATAACCAGCCAAACCATCAAAGCTTCGAATATCTGTAGTTGAGGACGGTCTGGTATTGATCCCCAATTTGTTTCCTATATATTTTAAATATTCATAAATACCTTCAAAATAGCATATATATGCATATATAAGCATGCATAATGCTTTTATTATTTCCATAATTTTAAGGGTTTAAATTAATTTAATTTTTTCCTTTTATTCATAAAATCCCCAATAAATATTTTCCAAATTATTGTTATGATGATTTACTCATTTAAGTTCTATAAATATGTCAAAATATGGTTAACATATTTTTATATGTTCTTATAATCTCATTTAATATTCTTTAAGCTAAATTACATATAATTGCAATGTTAGCCCATTTTAAGGAATAGTTATATTTGATATGCATAAAATTGGTCCCTATATTTTGAAAATGTTAATCATGTATTTTAGATCATTTTGGAAACTTATATTATTTTACAGGAATTAACTACTATTTATTATAAATTAAAATAGAGAAAATTGGCTATTTAAATCATATCCAAATTTGGCTTTCAATTGTAGCCTAAATTGAACCCAATCCCCTACCCGATTTCCTATTAAATAACCCACACAGACCCTATAAACCCTTACCCAAACCCGAAACCCACCTAATTGGTTGAATCCTGACCGTTGATCTCCCAAATCATTGCTCCACAGATGCCCTTTCCTTTTTTATTCCTAAACGTCGCCCTAACCCTACTCATTTCCAAAACCCTGACGTCCTGAAATCCTTTCTACTATCAAACACTCTCAACCTAACAATAGCCTTCAACCGCCGACCTTCTTTTCCGGCCTTCTCCGGCGACCACCTCTCGACCCCAAGCCTCCAATGGGTTTCTCATCGCCTTGCTCATCTTCTCTGAGGCCTTCAAGGGTCCTGGTCCATGCTGTTTGGACCTAGGGTTTGTATTTCGATTGCTCATGGCTTCTCTGGTGTAAATTTGGACAAAATCACACCATATATGTAACGATTTGTGAAGTTTTGCAATAGATTCTCTCGTTTCTATTTGGGTTCCCTTTGAAACCCTAACTCTTATTTGAATCTCTTAGATTTGGGTTATTCTTAACGCTTTAAGCCTATTTCTTCCAATGATTTTCACTATTCTGAAACTTCTTCTAAAATATCCTCAATTTTAAACCATTTTTGCTTTCTTTAAAAACTAGGGTTTCTCGGAGTTTCTTCCGCACTTGTTTTAATAGATTTTCTTTATGATTTAACCTATTTACTTGCTTATTTTGACTAATTTTATATACCTACTTCTTCTCAACCGGACTCTATTTAAAAAGCCCTAATCCTTTAAGACTTTCTTTGTTTTTGTTCTATGTGTTAGCATGACTATTTGATCTTGTTAAGTTTCTATTGGTTACCATGGTTCGAGTGGGTTTTCTACTGAGTCTTTATCCTTCTTAGGTCACTTCTTTATGATTGTGTTTGCTGATCTCTTGCTTTTCTATGTCTCTATGGTTGACCTTGCCTGTTTGCTACTCCCGTTCATTTATCTCTATTTATATGTTGAATTGCAAAACCATGACCTCCTTTTGATTGATTCTGAAATCCTTAATTTATGGTTTGCTTACAAGATTTCCTTTTAAAACCCTAAGTTTCTACTCGTCTGTTTAAATTGACTGATTTTGTTTCCTTATTTTCTGTGATACTTCACTCTTGTTGAATCTTTTCCTTAATTGGTATATTTTGTACTTAGACGCAATCATATGCTCTATATTTTTACTATCCTTTATATAAATAATATTAGTCTTTCTCAACTAGTTTTCTTTCCTTCATTGTCCTTGTTGGTATCCGTTCAAGCTGTGATTCCTTGATTAAAGGGGAGCACTTGTATTAATTTGATTCTAATTGTGATTACTTCCATAATTGTGCTAAACCTTTACTTGTTACATTATTTTTTACCTATTTTCAAAATTATAAATATCCTAGGTCTTTTGTTAACAAAGACGAACATTTGGTTTTCAAAAACTACTCATCTTACTAAAAATCTCTAGTCCCCCTCTTTCTTGTGCTACTTGCTACTATTAGCCAGCTGCAAGCCAAGGCTAATCATCTATGCTCTTTGGTTCTTTTATTCTACTTACTTCTACTGTCACTGGTATGTCGTGGTTTTGATTTGAAGCTCCAACAATAATATGTTTCTCTTATTGTTTCATTTTCTTTTATTTCTAGCTTGCTTCTACTTATGGTTTTGTGATAAAATTTGTAGTTAAGTTACATTATTAGCATGCTACTATGTCTCCCATTGCCTTTAGATCAATTTATTTCCTTATGTGTTCAAAGCATGCCTTCACAGTTGTCTTTACTTCTTGTGTGCTTACCGTCCTATGAATCCCCAAATCCTTATCGCCACTTTTATATGTTTGTATTTTTCTTGACTGGTGTATGATTATGTCAGAGTCAACTATCTCTAAGCATGTCTAAACCAATCTTAATATCTTTGCTGGGTTATGCAGCTAAATGTCTAAGTATCCCTAACCCCTTGATCCTTGTATGACTGCTAAATCCTGTAAATTAGTTGGGTTTACTACTCCAACTGATTTTCAATCAATCTTTATTGCTTTACTAATTTCTTTCAAAACAAACTTTCCAGTAAAGTCTTTAATAACCCTTTTCAACTTGTGTCATACACTTCCACTTTACTCTTACTCAATAAGTTCTGCCCCCTCTAGTATGTGTACTGCCTTGGGATCCTCTTGAGGACCCTTTGAACTTTGGCATACTGAGTCTGGCTTTTCTACACTACACTGGTTGAATTCTTGGTTGTTATGTCTAGGTGTAAGTATTGCCCGGGGTTACTGAGTCCCTTAGGGAACTTTGACTCACCTAGACTTTGATTTGTCTATGGAATTATGGTTTATGAGACCATTGGAGGCTTTGGAAAACTTGGGCCTAATTGAAGGCTCCCTATAGAATAACTTCTTGATTTGTTAATTTACTTATGTAATTTATTCATTGGCGCGTAATAATTTGTAAACAGATATTTGGAGAATTTAGTAAAAAGGGTTGGTAGATGTATACTTTATGGGGTAATAAGGGTGGAAATCCTGCTCTTAGGATCTCACTTTTAAAATTTGCCTCCTTTACTCAATAGGAAACATACTCATAGGGATTTATGCTTTTAAATCTGATTGCTTTGCCTAATAGAAATCTTGTCTATAGGATCTCACTTCTAATTTAGTTTGCATCAGTAGAAATCATGTTCCTAAGGTTATGCATTTTGTCATATTAAAAACCATGTTCACAAGCTCCAAACCATCATGTCTTAAATCAGTAGATGCTATGCCTATAGGACTCAACTCCAATCCAATTTTAATAAGTTTTTGTATGTTGCTGCAAATCGACTAAAATTAGTAATATGCCTAAGTATCATGCCTATAAGGCTCTATATTCGCAATTCTATCTGGTAATTTAATTCAGCCTATTAATTCAATTTCATTATACCTAGTTCATTTCTATAGTTTGTCTTACTAAGCGTTAACATTTTTTGAAACAATTTCTTTCAAAATTGCATCGATCCCATTAGATACCATGCTTATAGGTATTAAAGGAGTCTATCTCAAAGACATGTTATTTCTGCATTAATATAGACATGGTATACTGCATATAGGCAAGACTTAGTGCATTTTGAAAACTTCATTCCCCTGCATCTCTTTCTTCGTCGTTTAATGTTTCTGATTCTAATAACTTTTTGAAAGAGTCCTTAGGAAACTGCTAGGGTATAATTTCTGAACCTAAAAGGGTTTGTTGGTTTCTGCATGGTTACCTAGATATCCTTCTTTAGGACTTTGATTGATAAAGACCTTGACTGTGATTGAGTTGTACTGCTTGTACGTTTACTTGACGAGGAAATTTTGAGCCTCTTATCTAATTCCATTATATGTAAAGTCCTAGAGGTTTTGACTGCCGCCTTAGAATTTTACCCTTTTAAAACCTTAAGGGTACGTCTAGGACCATTAAAAAGGGATGGGTAGCAGCACGCAATAGGAATCTATGACCAACACTTGCTTTGCATGACGAATAACGGAATGGGAAGGGTATATATGAATGTGATGACCGGTGCACTAATTCCATGCGTAGCCCCTTTCAATTGAGTGATTACGGGGAATTGTACTGATGTGATCCTATAGGATAACCAACCTAGGACCCCTCTTTACCAAAACCTTTCTTTAATATTTTATTTTACAACTTGTTCAAAACTTTATCTTACTACTTGACTTACTCTAATGTGTTTTACTTGCAACCTATTTGATTCAACTATTTACTTGTAATAGACTGATTTGTGAATGTAAGTTCAGTCGGGGCCCACAGTTGTGGACCAAGAGGGGTGCCTAATACCTTCCCCTCGAGGTTATGTCGAGCCCTTACGTTAATCTCTGGTAATGCAAACCAACCCGAGAGTTATTCGCTCTAGGTGCCCTAATGCACCATAATCCATTTGGTGGCAACTCTTCAAATACCCAATTTCCAAAAGGAAATGAGTCATTATACCCCGTGAATGTCGAAACCTAGACATCTCCCTGCGAGGAGGGGAAAAAAGGGGGCACGGCAGCATGACGACTCCGCTGGGGATATTTTTAGTCTCTTACCACAATAAACTTGCTCTTATAAATTAGTCCAAGCATGCTTAACCCGTACATCTTCCCTTATTTTAATATTTTACTGTACGTTTTCTTTTAAGCATTTATTGTTCTTTATTCTTGTGACTGACTAGTAATTTTATTTCCTTTTTGTAACTGTCGTTTAATTGATTAAATATTGTATTTATTTTTCTTTACGTGAAAATACTTGACTATATTTATTAATTTCTCCATAAATCATGCTTCACATCATACTCCACTTATGCGTCTCAAATTCTATAGCAACACTTTAATGAGTGGATGCGATCTTCCTATTTACTACCCTTAAATTCGGAAAGACTTATTTGAGGTAAAACCAGTCGATCAGTGGTGCAGTCGATGGTTCCGTGCCTTCCTCCTCAAGTTGTCCGCTTAAGCGTACCAGTCTAAAACCCCATAGAAACCTTACTCTGTTTAAATTGTGCATGCATCATGGTCAAACCTAGTCGGATCAGTTATGTTGTCCACTGAATGATCCTTTAAGATAAGCCTTATCCAAAGTCCATCGGGTTTTCCATATTCCCAACGGACGCATCCACGTTTTGTGCATTAATTTGGTGAACTAAATTCTGATAAGCTAATCATAAATGTATAAATAGCCGAGTCCGGTGGGGGTAAGGGCTAACCCTTTTATTTTGCAGAGAATGAGGCACGAGGTCTCCAGCTTCGGTATGGTTAGCACACCCTCACTCTTGTTAAATTGGTGGAGGAATCTTCCATCAAATGACCAAATCAAATGAATGGAAAGAAAGGCCCATCAAATCTACCGAAAAAGTTGAAGTATCTAGAATACGTCAGCTAGAATTGGAAGGACAAGTGAGGAAGAGAGTCACCGACTGCTAGAATGCTGAGGGAAATGAAAAAGGACATCTAGCAAACATGTTCTTACGGATGAACCTATGCATGCTGGAGGATTCAACGAAAACATTCAATATGAGGAAGGTCCTTCTGAAACCAAATAGATTAGATTAACTTTATTTTCCTGAATATAATAAGGCCAAGTACCAGTAGTAACTTATTTTATCATTATATTAGTTTCATTTTGGGATTTGGCTATTTTTATATTTTGAAATGAGGCATTTATTGACGTTTAAAGTTCTACAAATTTATTTTTCCCTAGGCCTACCTAGGCACAACGAGGCTCCCAATTCGGATACGAGTATATTTAACAATATATGTTTAGATACTGCAAGAATTTCAGAACCCTCACTAACTTATCACCTTTTGTTTTATTTTTATTATTATTATTCCCATCCCCTTAGGTTGGCTTGATCATACTGGCATCATCAGTATATCACACCAGATCCAGAGGTCCTCCACTTCCTCCTCATCCAAGCAATACAAAAATTAGAGGGAAAGACAATATGGACGGTTTAAGTGGAATCCGAAAGGAAAATGTTGATAACGTAGAGACCTCCAACGGCCGCAGTACTTCGGCCCCAAATTTGATACTACCAGGAGACATGAACAACGGATACTAGAACTACCAAGAGAACTTGAGCAGTTCCACAATTTGGCAAACTTGTCACTCATCCTCAATGTCTCTGTTATCCACCAATAGAACATAAAGAGCCCAACACCTTCTCAAAACACACAAAACCAACAGACGCAAAATCCTACCATATCAAATCAATACACCTCTCTACCATAAAATATCAATCCATTGCCGATGCCAACTCTACCACAATGGCATCAACCAATTGATTACCCACCAGCCACCACTCACCACACTCCCCGAAATTCACCACCACTCATTCCTGATCCACAAAACTCCACCAATGACCACCACTATACCCAAGTTCTTTGTACCCATCAGAGCAATCCAATATACGTGGAAACTATACCAAATTCTACCCAGCCACTCTCTTGTGCACCAGAAACCACCGAAAATGACATGCTCACCAGGAACATGGCTGAAGAGCTTAAAAGGTTAACAAGTCGAGTTCAAGGTGTTGAAGGCAATAGAGGAATAGAGGGTTTAAACTATGTGGACTTGTGTATACAGCCGATGTCGAACTGTCAAAGAGGTACAAACCTCCCAAGTTTAAAATGTTCGATGGTACATGTGATCCCAGGGTTCATCTCAGAACTTATTGTGACAAACTTGTCTGAGGTCAGGAAAGATGAAAACATCCGAATGAAGCTCTTTATGAGGAGCCTTACTGGGGATGCATTGTTTTGGTATATTAGCCAAAATCCCAAGAAATGGTCAAATTGGATAAGCACGAGGTCAGATTTCATGGATTAGTTCAGGTTCAACACAAAGAATGCACCTGATGTCTTTTACATTCAGAACCTCAAGAAGAAACCCATTGAGACCTTCCGTGAATGGACCCATTAGAGGTCGAAAGATGCCAAGGTCAGGCCCGCTTTGGATAAAGAATAGATGAATAAATTCTTCATCAAGGCATAGGACCCGCAATATTATGAGAGGCTGATAGTTATTGAAAATCACAAATTCTTTGACGTCGTCAAGCTCGAAGAAAGTATTGAAGAAGGGATCAAGAGTGGAATGGTAACTAACTTAAAGGCTTTGCAAGCCATAAATAAATCTCTACAGTTAGGTGGCATATCGAAAAAGAGAAATGTTGGGGAAGTAATGGTAGCCCTAGGCCCAAAATCTCCCATTGTCTATCAAAAACCTCCACCACATACCAAACAACTCCACCTACTTACAAACACCTCTACCCATGTACCAAGCACCATAGCCACACATCTACCTTTATCTCACAGATGCTCTCAACCAGCTTCTATCTATCACACATATAATCCCAACCATCCCACTTCAAATCACCACCAGCTCGTCAAATTATCTAAAACCACGACTAAACTTTGATCGCAAGCCACCCAGACAATATACTACAATTTTTAAGCCCATTGACCAATTATATGAAAGGTTAAAAGTTGCCGGTTATGTCACTCTTGTTCCCGTAGTGGCATTAGAAAATACATCCCAGTGGGTCAATCCGAACAAGACTTGTGCGTACCATTCCGGTATGAAAGGACACATCACAGCCGAGTGCCAGACATTGAAGGATAAGATCCAAAGGTTAATTGACAATAAGGTCATACAAGCAAAAGAGGCCTCACCTAATGTCCGCAGTAATCCTCTCCTGATCACAGAAGTGATGGTATACATGTGATATAAACAAATGAAAAATGGGACCCTGAAGGGTCAATCGGGCTTATTCGGGATGGTGATGAACCTAGGGTTGCAGTCACACTCACTCCTATCATGGTTCAGACTCAGGCACCGATCAAGGTTGAGGTAACTACATCAGATCCATTTGAGGTAGAAGCAGCTCCGGCCGCAGCCACCTCCACTCCATTTAAAGTAGAAATGGCCATGACCTTCACCGTTATGGGGTCCACCACAACCCGATTCAACTAAAAAGAAATAACCTGAGATTATTTCATTGAGTCTTGGCGAAAAGGGAAGGTCAAGGTTGAGGAATCTGATTTGGAACAGGGAATAACTAGGACCAGAAGAGTCTGTACACCAGAAACCTAGGAGGTTCAAGTAAGGAAGCCACTACTAGGCAACCTATTATTGAGACTGGGCCAGATGACCCGTGGAGAGAAGTACAAGAGAAGGAGTACTCTGTTGTTGACCACCTGAACAAAGTCCCTACTCAGATATCTATCATGTCACTATTGCAGAACTATGAGTCACACAAGAATGCCTTGATAAAAGTACTGAGCGTGGCTTATGTACCCAATAATATGACTGGTGGAGAAATGTCACGACCCCAAACCCCGGTCGTGATGGCGCCCAACACATTGCTAGGCAAGCCCGACCACCTTATACAATTAAACCAGCCAAGTATAATGAATACTAATTAATCGGCGTGATTAGCCTGTTTTCATAACAAATCAAGAAGTGTGAACTGAAATACAAGAACACAGTCCCAACCAAATCGTGGCGTCACAAGTTTGAGCCTCTACAAATGAGATCTACTACAAAATCAAGTCTAACCAGAATGGAGACAACAAAATGATAAAAACAAAGAGGTCAGGTACTGCGGACGTTGGCAGCTACCTCGAAGTCTCCACAGAATGGGGATAATAAAGAAGTTACGATAGCTCAACTGCCCTCCTGAACCTATATATCTACACAAAAAGTGTAGGGGAGTGGGGTGAGTATATTTCAACTCAGTGAGTAACAATAATAAACAATAACTGAAAATAAGAACTCATGTACTATCACTAAACAGTTCTAAGGCTACCCCCACGGGTTAGTCATCACTATAATGAGTACTGTGATCTCCAGTCCACATCTATATCATCTAGGTCCCACACTGACCACATCCTCGCTCGTACCACTACGGTATACATCCATCACAATATATGGAGACATATACATCTGTCTATAACATATAAATATTTCAGTATATATATATATTAATATGAATAAGTATAATGTTGCGGCGCGCAGCCCGCTCCAATACATATACCGCTGCGGCGCGCAGCGCGCTCCAATACATATACCGCTGCGGCGCGCCGCCCGCTCCGTTTAACGTCGACGGCGCTCACTGGGGGTGTATACGGACTTCGGAGGGGCTCCCTAGGCCCAAGCACTATAATGCGCGGCGTGCGACACGATCCACACAAATATTGCTGCGGCGTGCGGTCCGGTCCAATATATATATGTATATATCTCAATGGTGCGGCGTGCGGCCCGATCCCATAATATACACCGGTGCTCACTGAGAAGTGTGCAGACCGAGACTCCGAAGGGGCTCCTACAGCCCAAGCGCAATAATACTACGGCGTGCGGTCGCGTCCGACATGTATATTACATGTATATTACATGTATATTACTGCGGTGTGCGGTCCGATCCAATATATATACTGCTGCGGCGTGCAGCCCGATCCAATATAGGTATATATATAATACCTCATAGTGGGTCCTCGACCCTATCCCAGTCACTATTTCTATCCAAGAGGGTTTTCTACCCTTTTCAACATAAATTCTCAAATTAAACACTAAAACTTGCAATAGATTCGAGTTATACCACCAAAATTGAGTTAAGAACACTTACCCCGTTGTTCTCTCCAAAAATCCCACGAAAAATCGCCCTATCCGAGCTCCAAATCATCAAAAATGGCAATATATTTTCGGACCTCAAATATATTTTGTCCGACACTATTCACGGACACTGTTCACGGACACTGTTCATGGTCACTGTTCACAGCAGATTTTTTCTGCCCATTTTCTAAGTCCGGAATTATTCAGAGACACCTCCGAAACACTCCCGAGCCCTCGGGGCTCCAAACCAAATATGCACATTGACTCTAAAACATCACACGAACTCGCTCGAGTGATCAAATCGCCGAAATAACATCAAAATCATCAATTTTCATCAAATCAAGGCCTAAGTTTCCAAAAACTTCCGAAAATACACTTTCGATCAAAAACCCGACCAAACGATGTCCGAATGACCTGAAAATTTGCAGACATATCCAAAATCACCTAACGAAGCTACTGCAACTGTCGGAATTCCATTCCGACTCCCGGATCAAAATATCACCCATCGATCGGATTCCGCCAAAATTCCAACTTCGCCAAAATAGGCTAACTTCTTCACCGGACCTCCAAAATTACTTCCAATTGCGCTTCTAAGTCTTAAATCATCCCCCAAAACTAACCGAATCATCGGAATTCAGTTCCGAGCACTCTAACTCATAAGTCAACGTTGGATTGACTTTTCCAACTTAAGCTTTCCTTAAAGAGATTAATTGTCCATTTTCCTACCAAATCGATCCGAATTGACTCAAAGTTTGCACACAAGTCACATTCGACATTACGGACTTGTACCAACTTTCAGAATCGCATTCTGACCCCGATATCAAAATTTTCACTTCCGGTCGAATTTTCTCATAAACCTTCAAATTCCTGTATTTAGCCAAATGACTTCAAAATGACCTCCGGGCATCCGAATTCACTTCCGCTCGCTTTCCCAACTCCAAAATCACCATACGGATCTATTCCCAGACTCGGAATCCCAAATGGACATATATTACTCTAAAATGCCTTCCAACCCAAATTTATGAAATTTTTCTAAAATACTAACTTCCACCATATACGCCGAAATGCTCAGGGGTTATCAAAAACCAAATCCGGACATACGCCCTAGTTCAAAATCATCACACGAGCATGCTGGAACTTTTAGATCCCAATTCCGAGGTCATTTACTCAAAATTCCCATCCTAGTTCATTTCTTCAACTTTAAGCTTTCAAAATGAGAATTTCCATTTATATTTAACTCCAAACTTCCTGAATTTTAATTCTGACCATACACATAAGTCAATATACCTGAGATGAAATTGTTCATGGCCTCAATCTGCTGAATGACGCGTCGGGACTCAAAACGATCGGTCGGGTCGTTACAAAAAATGGCCAACATGGTCGGTCATGTGCTGTAGAGCCGAAAGATTATCTTCCACAAAGATGAGTTGTCGCCCAAGGGACGGAATCACAATCGAGCATTGCATATTACGGTATAGTTTGAAGACACGATCAATGCCAAGGTCTTGGTTGATAGAGGTTCTAGTCTAAATATTTTTCCACTGGACACCCTGAAAAGGTTGGACAAACGTTTTCATGAAATACAAACCGAAAGCATGAATGCGAAAGCTTTTGATGGGTCCTAGAGGGCCACGATCGGGGAAATCAATCTTTGTTTGTAGATGAGACCAACTTGGTTCGATGTTGGGTTCCAAGTACTTGACATACCAGCCTCATGTAATATTTTGTTGGGATGCTAGTGGATCCGTGCTGCTGGAGCCATGCCCTCTACAATACATTAATTCGTAAAATTTAAATGGAACCGTCAGGAGGCAATCATTCATGGAGATAGGAGTAACCCCATCTACACCAGTCAAATCATTCCAGCTATTAGACATAGAAGAAGGCTTGGAGGGGAAACCTACCATCACATCAAACGGGTCAATGTTATTGTAAAGGACAAGTGGTGGAGTAACAATATAAAAAGCATATTAGTATGGTCTGGATATGAACCTGGCAAAGGATTGGGAAAGGACCTCCAAGGCATAACCAAACCAATACAGGTGAAGAATTATGGTACTACCGTTGGGCTTGGATACCAGTACTCATGGCAAGAATACATGAATTGGTCTCCTCCATGGTGCAAACCATATTACCCTGTTGAGCAACCGATACCCCGTTTGGAATAAGATTTTTATAAGGCAGACACAATATGGGGAATTGCTGAAGAAGAATAAGCATTATCTAGGCTGAAGGATCTATTCTTGGAAGATGAGGATATGGACTGCAGTGGCATAATTGAGGAGGAGGAGGAAGACGGCCTCACCATTCAGACTATGGCAAAGGAAGCTATTCTTAGAAATAGGACCGCCACACCATCCCGACCCTACCGAGTCTGTGGGTAGCTTGGTAGAATTTATAACTGTTCTAGGCATTTAAATTTTCCGGCAATTCTATTTTAAGATTTTTCTGTTTTAAATAAATGCTCGTTCCACCGAGCCAAGATTTTGTTTGAACAATTTTCTCAGTTTTAATCAAATGTATCTGTCCTTTATCATTATTCATTACTTTTTTATACCTTTCCCTTCTACAGTGTTATTATTACTTTTCCTGATGAACCCGTAACTGTGACATGTAATGAGGCAACACAATATGTGAATAGTAACACAGAGGAAGAAGATGAGATACCATAGGAAATTGTGAGGGAAATTGAGAATTTTGAGAAAAGCCTAAGTCCAACCTGGATAAAACAGAAGTAGTAAATTTGGGATATGCCAAATCCATCAAAGAGACTCGCGTCAGCATTCACTTGTCGCCAATAGAGAAGGAAGAATACATCTATTTTCTAAAGGAATATGAGGACATTTTTGCATGGTCGTATGATGATATGACCGGTTTGAGCACATCTATAGTAACTTACAAGTTTCCTACCAACTCCATGTGTCCTCCAGTCAAGCAGAAACTCAGAAAATTCGAACAAACATGAGTCTGAAAATCAAGGTGAAAGTTACCAAGCATATCAAATACAAGGTTCTAAGGGTGGTTGATTACTTAACCTGGTTAGCTAACATTGCACCAGTTCCGAAGAAAGACGAAAAGGTCCAAGTATGTGTTGATTATTGGGATTTAAACAAAGCAAGTCCCAAAGACGACTTCCCGCTGCCAAATATACATATCATGATCCATAATAGTGCAAAGCATGAGCTCCAATCCTTTGTAGATTGCTTCACAGGTTATCACCATATCTGGATGGATGAAGAATATGCCAAGAAGGCAGATTTTATTACTCCTTGGGGTGTATACTGTTACAAGACGATGCCATTCGGTCTGAAGAATGCTGGGGCTACTTATATGAGAGCCATGGAAACCATTTTTATGATATGATACACAGAGAAATAGAGGTATATGTGGATGACGTCGTTATCAAATCCAAAAGGGATGTAGATTACATACCAGACTTCAGTAAATTCTTTGACAGTGTTTGGAGGTACAATTTAAAGTTCAACCTTGCAAAGTTTGCATTCGGGGTTCCTACATGAAAGTTATTGGGATTCGTTGTCAGTTGCCGAGGGATCGAACAAGATCCGACTAAGTCAAAGCAATTCAAGAGTTACCACCAACAAAAAGCAAAAAGGACGTGAAGAGTTTCTTGGGACGACTCAACTACATCAGTCAATTCATAGCACAATCCACCATAATATGTGAACTCATCTTCAAGGTGCTGAGCAAGGATGCCAAGGTGAATTGGATCGAGGATTTCCAGAAGGCTTTTGACAAGATCTAGGAATACATATCCACACCACCAGTTCTGGTCCTGCCTGAACCATGACGACCTTTTCTAGTTTATCATTCCGTGTTAGATAGAGCCTTTGGGTGTGTTTTAGGACAACATGATAAGACGGGAAGAAAGAAACAAGCCATATATTACATGAGTAAGAAATTCACACCTTATGAAGCACGATATTCTTTGCTCGAACGCACTTGCTGTGCTTTGACCTGGATAGCACAGAAGTTATGGCATTATTTTTGTGCCTACACTACGTACCTCATATACAGGATGGATCCTATGAAGTATATATTTCAGAAGCCTATGCTTACGGGGCAGTTAGCTAGATGGAACATACTATTGAGTGAGTTCTGTGAGCACGTGATTTTTGCCCTAAAAGATTATTCCCAAATATATGCAAAATGATTTTTTGAATTTTGTGGCAATTTGTTGATAATTGTGTGCTTAATAATAATTCATAAAATAGGTGGAAATACCAGGATTTTATTTCTATAATTTTTGGAAACAAATCAAAGAAAATCAAAATATACATTTATTTGTTTTAATTAGAAAATACTAAAAATAGATATTAATTACTCTTTAATTTTTGTAAAAATCAGAAAATTAAAGGAAAAAGGAAAATACAAGGAAAATAGAGAAGAAAATAAATACAAGAGTAAAATACAAAATATAGAAAAGAAATAAATACAAAAATGCAAAAATACTAAGAAAAGTATAATGAAATAATACAATGTAAAAATATTGGGCTAAGTACAAAATAGGAAAATTAGTAGCCCAATTAGTAATATACACCCAGGCCAAAAGAAAGACAAACCCACTTTGCCTATTAAATCAAAACGACATCGTCCATGAATATTAAATCTGGACCGTTGAAGCTTTGATCAAATGGCCAGAGTATCAGTCACTTAATAAACAAAACAACGTCGTGTATTTAAATTAATCTAAGCCGTTGATATCATTAATCTAATGGCCACGATTAAATGATCACTTAAAAGGAACGACGCTGTATAAGGGGTAATTGAATCTGAGCCGTCGATTCACTTGATCCAACGACCACAGATCTTCAAAGGCTTTTAAATATACAAATGTTACACATAACATTTCATTTACACACCTTCGTCCCCAAAGATGAAACCCTAGCCGCCTTAGTATCCTCTCAACCATCGCCAGAAACCTACTGGCGGTGGTTCACCACCATCTCTGATCAAACCACTATGAACACCCCAGAGCCTCCTCCGTCCCATCTTTCACCCTATCCCGTTAATTTCCCCTGAAAACCCTTGGAAGCCTTTGAATAAATTAAAAGGTGTCGCCGGAACCCTACTCCGGCGAACACCCTCGTTCCAAAAACCACCATGTATAACCTAATAACACCTAGCCCCACGTTCTAAGAGTCTTTTCTAAAAAAAGAGACTCGATAAATCTGCTTGAGAGCAAAAGTAAAAAAATTGATATCCAAAACTTCCAAAGTTCCGGGTAATCAAGAAAAATGAAGTTAAAATGAAAACAAGAGAAAGAAAGAAAGAAAATAAGAATCAAGAAGGAAAGCTAGGGTATTTCGAACTCTTTGCTTCCTGATCTTTCTTATTTGTGAATTGCATGCCTATAACCTCTTTACTTTCTGATCCTTCTTATTTGTGAATCGCATGGGTATAATCCTTCTTCTCTGAATAAAGTTCTTTGTCAAAATTGTATGTTTATTGTTCATAATAGCCACACTTAGATTTTTAGGGTTTTATTTGATAAAATCGAATTAGTAATTAGGTTTTCTGCTAATTAGATTCTACCTTTGTCTAAATATTCCTTTGAATCTCGTTAATTGATTACTTAGACTCTAATTTGATTTTTATCTGTGAAACTGTCTATTATTTGGTTAGTTTTGTAAATCGATTTTGACTTTGACTTCTGGGTTCTGATTAATAATGGAGCTAAAAGGGTAAATAAGAAAAAATATAGGGTTAAATGGGGAAGGTTAATGGGTGTACTGTAATAAACCTAAGGGGGTAAGGGTAAATTTGGTAATGTTGCCTGGTTCACGGGTAATTAGATAAAGAATAAAGGGTAGTCTGGGCATAATAAAAGGGTAATTAAGTGAAAATTGAAAGCAAGTGAGGGTAGTTTCGACAATTAAAGGTATTGGAATAGGGTAGATGCCACTAGAACTTTGTAGAAGAGGTTCTAGTGCATTTTCGATTAAAATTAGTGTAGTTCTCTTAAAATAAATCATAAGAGGAGGGATGAAAAATTATAATATTTAATTAAAAGTTCCCTCCCATTTTTGTTCTATAAATAGGCCTCATTAGGCCACTTTTAATAAGTTTTGGAAGGTCTAATATTCTAAAAATCCTTTTAATCTCTGAAAATTCAAATTTCCTAGTTTCATCCTTAGGAAATTCTCTTATACCACTTTTCCATTGATTCGGGCTCGAGTTCAAGTTCAAATTCTCCTGAGTTTTGGTATTTCATCTGTTGATCTGTGTTTATTTGATCTGAATTTGGTTGTTGAAGCTGTGTATTGCTGTGGTTATTCCCTGGAAAGTTGTTTAATTATTTAGATGATTTTGTGATCAAATCTGGTCGTTGTGCACTTGATATGAATCTACTGGTTTATTGTCTGCTGGAGTCCTGTTATTGCTGATACTTCTCCTGTTATTGCTTTAGGACTTATCAAATTTTTTTCGCCTTTCCAGGTACACCTCTGAAACTCAAAGATGTAGTCACAATATGAAGATATGGAAATGTTTTTTTTTACTGATTTTATTAGCTTCTGATTTTGCTCATTTTATAGATATAGAATTAGGTAGATTCACGTGTATTCATTAGGTGAATCATATGTATAATTGGACTATTGGACAGTGGATTCGTATTACTGAAATTTTAGTAGCTTAGTTTAATTACCACATAAAAACTCACATGTAAAGTAGATTGATAGAAAATAAATCACATTAGATTAGAGAAATTGAAAACAAATGTTAAAATTTGTTTTAATTGAGATTTTGGATCTTCAGTTGTTACGAATCAGAAAATACAATGAAATTTCTAAAAAGAATTCGTTCGTCATCCTAAGTTTGTGTTAGTTAGATTTAATACATAAGAGCATGAGTTCGTTAGATTCAAATTTTTATTAGTTAATACAATATGCTTCACATTAATTCATATTATATAAGAAAAATTGTAATAAGTTTTCAATAATGAGTATAAAATGGATGTTTCAATATGAACGAACCTGTACTTCAATTCAAATATATTTTCTGTAGTTTAGTTTAATATTTACAGTGGCACAAAGTAGTAATTCAACTCTGCATTTGAATATGTAGCATTTCAATTGATAAAAAATAGTTGAAATCAGTTTATAATGATATTTAATATGTAAATCGTCTAATAACATGTGTAGTTAATTTGAATATGTCACAATAGTAATATTCAAATAGGATTCCAGCGTTAGTGCCTTGGTTAATTTCTGATAATATGCTATTATAATCTTGTGTATCCATTAGTAGTTCAATGATCACGTTTGTTCCTGTTTTTTTTTTTGGATTACGTTAGTAACATGGGCCTGATTCAGGCATAAGGTCCCAGATCCAGTAGCATAGTTTCATTACTTATTTGAACAAATCAATGTATATGAACTGGGCTCGAATAAGACCTAAGCACGGCTGTGCTCTGTTCTTCGCTAGCCAGATTTCAAGGCCCAAAACACATGAATGCCTGAACGTAAAGGGAATAAAAATACAAATCACAATTAGGCAACATTATTTGTTATTTTGATAAGACAAAAAAAGTAGTAGAAAGTGTAGCACACTATAGGCTTGACCTATAAAGTAAATAAGATGAGTCTCGTTTGAGAATAAAATATACGGGGCCCTCAATTAATTATTATAAAATACTTAGATTTGGAAGGACCGTTTAACGAATTTCACGGTCTTTCCCAAAATTAACAAGACATTGATATTTTAGGCATGATTTATAATACACACTCTCAAGTACGTGTGCATATTTATGTGACCCAAAGCTAAATCTCAACGATGTCAAAATGTATTAAAAGCCACATGCGTACTAGTACAGTGTGTCCCGAAATGCATTTTTACAACGTTGCAATTCCTTAAAAATGATAAAGCGGAATATTAATTAATGCGCATAAATTGGAATATATAAAGAAATCAGATAAAAACAAACACAACAGTTGAGCGACCGTGCTAGAACCACGGAATTCGGGAGTGCCCAACACCTTCTCCCGGATTAACAGAATTCCTTATCCGGAATTCTAGTTCGCAGACTATAACAGAGTCAAACTTTCCTCGGTTCGGGATTAAACTGGAGACTTGGGACACCATTATATTCTCAAGTGGCGACTCTGAAAATTAAAATAAACTAATCCCATTCCAACTGTCCTTAAATTGGAAAAAACTCCTTCCCTTTTTTATTGATATCCTTTCCCGGGATGTAAGGAAATAAGCGGTCTCGAATAAGAGAAAAAAAAAGAGGTGTGATAGCTTGGGCGACTCCGCTGGGGATAAGAAACCAGAACTTCGGTTCAGGGTTTAAAAATTTGAGCTCAGTTTAATTGCTATATTTGTTTATATATGATTTTCCTATATGTTCCCGATTCATGTGCTAAATGTTTACCGCTTAGATATTATTTGAACTGTATATAAATTGTGCTGAAAAACCTTTCTCTTCTTACCTCCGGGGATGTGCTTACTAGTTGAAACTCCCAATTTTGTTAGTGTCATACCCAAATAAGAAAAGAGGCCGGACAAGTTACTAAGCCAGACGATACGTAGCCCCCTCCTCGACTTGAGTTGTCCGCTCGGGTGCACAGTCTAGAATAATAAAACCAGGATATTGAGCCTAGAATTAGGACGATTATTTGCATCATATCTGACTTAGGGGACTTAACACAGGGGTTGGGTCCGTCTAGGACATGTGACCTAAATATGAAAAGACCAACATAATTATATGTTGCATATATTTGTCTTGGGCCATCATGCCGACCGGCTAAGAAAAGAATTGAGGGAAAGAAAAGAGAAAAATAGTAATTGTTGAATTTAGAGGAAAACAATGTCCGAATACTGTCAAAACTCTATCAAAATTTCAAGGAAATTGATATAAAAAAAATAGTTGGAATAATTAAAAAAAATGGTTGGTCTAGAAATAATCTGACCGAACTACGCTGGTTTGATTCTTCACCAATAGGCGAGATACGTTGACAACCCTTGACGGGTCCAACCACACGTTTGCGAAAATAATCAAAAAATGTCAAATTTTGAATAAATCAAGTGATGCCTTTTTTTTCAAATTAACTGAATGTCCCGAAAGGGCGTCGGAAGGTTGTTTGTGCAAAAATAGCCACTTTTGAGTCATTTTCTCCAAAATAGTAAGCACAACCTTAAAATCTTCAATTGAAGTGTTAAAGGGCTGTATATTGGGACTTTGTTTTGAAAATTTTTTTTTTGAAAAAATATTTTCTTTTTGGGTCAAAATAACATGTGATTAAATCACCTTAATAAATGTGCAGGATGAGCACAATGCAAAATGAACCTTTCTCAATTATGAATAAAATCCCTTTGGAGTTACGTCTATGGTTGAGTGATTTGGGTCAAGACGGACAAGACGAATTCAAGAAATATTTGAAAGGTCTTAGTGGGTTACTTGATATTATACCCCAAGGAGACATCATTAGAGCCTTGGTTTCTTGTTGGGATCCGGCGCACAATGTGCTCCATTTCTCGGACTTCGAGCATACTCCGACACTAGAGGAGATTGTGAGTTATATTGGGAAAGATGAGGTTCCCTTGAAAGACAAATACCCGATTGCTCCAAGAGCTGTACCGCTCATAGATTCCTGGATTCCTTAAAAATATCCCGAAGCGTTCATAAGGAAGATTTGTCTAATGGGTTTGTACTATAAATTTCATATACCATATATATGGTCATATTAGAGGCTTTAATAACCCGGCGAACAAACTCTGCAGCAAAGCAAACCGTACAAAATGGGAGGAACATAGACGTTTTGCTTTCATGGTGGCCTTTTTGGATTTGATAGTGTTTCCAAGGAAAGACGGGAACATCGATATAAGTGTGAGCACGTGATTTTTGACCCAAGCAATTAATTCCAAAATAAAAATACAAAAATGATTTTTGATTGAAATTGGTTTGATTATTGTGTATAAAATATCAATGTATATTTTAATAAAATGAAACAAATTTGAAATGAAATACAAAATGAAATTAATTGGAAAATATCAAAAAAATATGTAAGGTAATTACTAGAAAATTTTACAATCCAAGAAAAATACACCAGTATAAAATTACAAGGAAACCAAGTCTAAAATACAAGGAAAGAACATAAATTAAATAAATAAATACAATTTGAAAAAATACAAAAATAGGATAAATACAAAGAATACAAAAATACAAGGTATTTTGGACCAAATACACTAAATGTGTCACGACCCAAAGCTGGAGGACCATGACTAGCACCCGACCATACTTGCCGAGCACCAACGTACATTTTATCTAACCTTCTTTATTATCTTTTAGGCTGACGAGACCAATATAAATGGTAGACATGGATCATGAACAACCAACAATAAAATATGATTGCATGAACCTACATAACATGGGATGACCAGACAATCAAGAAACTATATACATATGGTACAAGCTACCACGCTAAAATGAAAGACTATACAATAAAAACCAGCCGACAAGGCATACCAAACTGTACATGAGTCGACACTTGTCTATGAGCCTCTAAAGGAACATAAGTGCTGCAACATAGTCGGAACAGGGCCCCGACATACCCGTAATGTCTATAACAAAAATGCATACCAAGACCAAGGCAAGTCCGGAGAAGGGATCTCGCCAATCACCGCTGAACTGGACAACCTACTGTGATGGGGGAGCTACACCTGCCTGTCTATCGGGACCTGCAGCACGACATGCAGCGTCCACAAATAAAAGGACGTCAGTACGAATAAAGTACTGAGTATGTAAGGGAGAGAACCATAAATATAAACAGCAATGTGAGCAGGGATAGAGAATATACAACCTGTAACATGTGAGTACCTCTGAGGGCTACTGACATGAAATACATGATACATATGTATAAATACATAATCTTTTAAAACATACGCCTCTGTGGGCATCATCATTATCATATCGTACCCGGCCGTAATAGGCTCGGTAAAAACATACCCGGCCATTATAAGGCTCGGTAGAATCGTACCCGGCCACGTGGAGCTCGGTGAAACCCAACTGATCAGTGGTTGCACAATAGGTGCCGTACCCGGCCGACTATAGTGCGGCTCGGTAGAGTAAAATAGATACATATATATAATGCATGCTCGACTCATGGAAACACCTTGTAGACCTTTCGGAGTGACGTAAGGTCGGTATCCTATGTACAACTTATTAGGACTAACTCTTCACTATGAACCTTATAGGAATCAGGAAGTACCAACAAGATTGATAACATAAGAATAAGAGAAGCAACATCAACATCAATCGTTCCATAAGAGGGGAAACAATGTAAGTAATGCTTAGCTTCTAAGAATAGAGTATCTTTGGAAGCTCGTTCATTACATTATGTTAATCGGAGTCGTGCAAAAGAAGGAAAGGGACAGCCACACATACCTTATATATACTGCCACAACCTCAAGCTATGCAAACGTCATGACTCCTTAGTCTACAATAGGAGAAATGACACTATCGTTAACGTTTAAGCGTCGCAACTATTATGTACCAATCACAACCTATTTTGTGATGAAACGGACAACACCTCCCCTATATATATGACTTCACACCATTCAAAACAATCACCAAACAGCCTAAACAACATCAATAATAAACATATTGAGCCTCCCAAAACAGTCCACACACAACCTAATCACATCATACATATGACGGCCACTATAGTCGTACCAAATGACCCAAAAATATTACGAAGAACTAGCAGACCACAACCCAACATATATATGGTGTTTCTCCACACCATGCCTCCTCCAAAACTCCACAAAACAGTAATAAAAACGCAGCCCAACAGCAACACAAAACAGTCCGCTACAAGTGAATAACTTGGACTCACGGCTTCCGATCACCGTCCCGTGAGTTCTTACATGTATATAATGAATTACCATGAATTTACAGCAGAATAAATGTATGAAATATAGAAGTAAACTCACCTTTGTTGTTGGATAACTCAGCCTTTAACTTGGTTCTTCAAACTCTAGTGTTTACCCCCAATTTGAACTTGAAAGAGAGGGAAAATCAATTAGGGTTTGTGGATAATTTTTGGGAGGAATTTTGCAGGGTCTTAGGTCTAGTTATTTGTGAAATATAAAGAGGGATATATTGCAGAAGATAAGCCTTTTAATGGGCTGCTTATCTGACCCGAAATTCCCTCTTTTGGGCCGACATTTAACCAAGTAGGTGACTCACCTACTTGCACCTAGCAGCTTGTGCGGTCTCACGAAAATGTCTATATCTCTCTATTCCAATGTCGTATTGCTAAACCGTTTAATGCGTTGGAAACTAGACTCATAGATATTAAATTTGGTGGGTAGATCACCCCATAATTCCAAGTATATTGAGAGAAATACTTAATAACATTTGACCTAATGTTTAGGTAAAACTATGAACCTAAGTTGCAACAACATTTGTCGACTTTTGTTTCATAACTCGTTTGACTTCAAGAATTATGATACGGATATTATATGATTCAAATACCTTAAATCATGACCTCCTAAGTATACTAAGCATCTATAGGTTTACCCAAAAGTACGAGTTACAGACATCCTTGATTCGTTTAACGTCTAATACTTGTTAATCACCCTTATGCACCCTTGTATCACTTAAGATTAATCGGATTAACTTCTTATCATCTCAAGGATAATTCCTTCTTGGATTTGTGTTATCTAACTTATGGAATGAACTAACGTGTGTGGATATGGGTTATAACACCCTCCCCCTTAGGAACATTCGTCCTCGAATGTAAGGGTTTATGGGGAGTCCAAATCATCGTGGATTCTAGCGGAAATTTTTGGTCAATTTTCCCCTATAAAATGGTCACTAGCAAAATTTGCAAGCAGCGAAGCTCAAAGTATGACCACACAAGGCTACACAAAGCATTATGGACATGGACATTATTTACATATCACCACTTTGTATTAAGGAAGAGAGTTCTCAAGTTATTGCTTACCTCGTAAAGCCATTTCACCTTTATAATGTATCTTGCGTTCCACCAACATACTTGTTATCATCATTCTGGAATAGGTAAGGGTATTTAGACTTCATCTCTTCTTCCGCTTCCCATGTCATTTCTTTCATATTCTTGTTCCTCCACAATACTTTGACGGAAGCTACATCTTTTGTTCTCGGCTTGCGGACTTGTCGATCTAATATAGCCACTGGCACTTCTTCATATGATAGATCCTCTGTAACTTGAACATCTTGGATAGGGACAACTCGAGAAGGGTCACCAATACATTTCCTCAACATAGATACATGGAATACCGGGTGGACAAATTCTAATTCGGATGGCAATTCTAACTCATAAGCAACTTGTCCAATTCGTTGAAGAATTTTATACGGACCGATATACCTTGGACTCAGCTTACCTTTCTTCCCAAAACGCATAACACCCTTCATTGGTGAAATCCTCAAGAAAACCCAATCACCAACCTCAAACTCTAGATCACGACGTCGGACATCGGAATAAGACTTTTGCCTGCTTTGTGCCGTCCTCAATCGTTCTTGTATCACTTTCACCTTCTCAATGGCTTGGTGAATCAAATCTGGCCCATATAATTCTGTTTCACCGACTTCGAACCATCCAGCTGGTGATCTACATCTCCTCCCATATAGTGCCTCATATGGGGCCATTTTAATACTGGAATGGTAGCTATTATTGTAGGCAAATTCTATGAGTGGAAGATGGTCATCCCAATTTCCCTTAAAATCTAGAACACATACTCGTAGCATATCTTCCAATGTCTGAATGGTACGTTCAGCCTGTCCGTCAGTCTGCGGATGAAATGCAGTGCTGAGATTCACCTGTGTGCCTAAACCTTTCTGAAAAGACCTCCAAAAGTTAACCGTAAATTGAGCTCCTCGATCTGATATAATAGATACCGGCACACCATAAAGCCTAACAATCTCCTTGATATACAACTTCGCATAATCTTCAGCCGAGTAAGTTGTCTTAACTTGCAGAAAATGAGCACATTTTGTAAGTCGATCAACTATCACCCAGATAGAGTCAAACTTATGATAAGATCGAGGTAATCTAATAACGAAGTCCATATTAATCACCTCCCATTTCCAGGTCGGAATTTCTATATTCTGAAGCAATCCACCGGGTTTCTGATGTTCTATCTTTACTTGTTGACAATTGGGACACTGGGCTACAAATTCTGCAATAGACTTTTTCATGTTATCCCACCAATACTGCTCTTTGACATCATGATACATCTTTGTTGAGCCAGGATGGATGGAATATCGGGATTGATGAATTCCATTCATAATCTTTTCTCGCAATCCTGCTATATTTGGCACACATAATCGGCCCGGGTATCTCAGTGCCCCATCTCCTCCGATCTCAAAAGCCGTAATTTTACACTGCTGAATGTTCTCTCTCAATCGTAGTAAGATAGGATCTTCATTTTGCCGTGCTTTTACCTCGGCTACCAAAGATGATTCTGATGTATTCTGTACAGTAACACTTCCGTCATCAGAGTCTAACAATTTGATTCTCATATTGGCTAGCTGATGAAGTTCTTTAGTCAACCCCCATCTACCTGCATCAATATGTGCTAAGCTTCCCATTGACTTATGGCTGAGAGCATCTGCCACAACATTGGCTTTACCGGGATGATACAATATCTCGACGTCGTAGTTCTTCAGTAATTCAAGCCACCTACACTGCCCCAAATTCAACTCTTTCTGCTTGAAGATGTATTGTAGACTCTTGTGATCTGTGTAGATGTCAACATGGACGCCGTATAAGTAGTGCCGCCATATCTTCAAAGCATATATTACTGCAGCCAATTCCAAATCATGGGTTGGATAATTCTTTTCATGCTTCTTCAATTGTCTTGATGCATATGAAATCACCTTCCCATGCTGCATCAACACGCACCCCAAACCTATACCTGAGGCATCACAATATACCACATATCCTTCTGTTCCTTCAGGGAGAGTGAGCACCGGTGCAGATGTCAATCGATCCTTCAGCTCCCGAAAACTACGTTCACAAGTGTTAGACCACTGGAACTTGGTAGCTTTCTGTGTTAACTTAGTCAATGGTGCTGATATAGAGGAAAACCCTTCTACAAATCGCCTATAATATCCTGCTAGCCCTAGGAAGCTACGAACTTCTGATGGTGTTGTAGGTCTCGGCCAATTCTTTACTGCATCAATCTTCCGAGTGTCGACACTAATACCCTCGTCAGATATCACATGGCCAAGGAATGCTACTGAGTTCAGCCAGAATTCACATTTGGCGAGCTTAGCATATAACTTATGATCCTGAAGCATCTGTAATACTATCCGCAAGTGGCTCGCATGTTCCTCCTCCGAACGAGAATACACCAGAATGTCATCAATGAATACAATCACGAACACATCAAGATAGGGCCTGAATACAGTATTCATGAGATCCATAAAAGCTGCTGGGGCATTTGTTAGCCCGAACGACATCACCAAGAACTCAAAGTGCCCATATCTTGTCCGAAAGACCGTCTTTGGAATATCCTTCTCCTTAACCCTCACCTGATGATACCCTAAACGTAAGTCAATCTTGGAGAAATACTTGGCACCCCGGAGTTGGTCAAATAGGTCGTCAATTCTTGGAAGTGGATACTTGTTCTTTATAGTAAACTTATTCAACTGTCGATAGTCGATACACATCCGTAATGACCTATCTTTCTTACGCACGAATAGGACTGGAGCACCCCAAGGTGAAGTGCTAGGCCTAATGAAGCCCTTATCCAGCAAGTCCTTTAACTGCGCCTTCAACTCTCGCAGCTCTGCCGGGGCCATTCTATATGGAGGGATAGAGATCGGTTGAGTGTCAGGCAACACATCAATGCTAAACTCAATCTCCCTTTCTGGAGGAAGACCTGGGAGTTCATTTGGGAAAACATCCGGAAATTCATTGACCACGGGGATAGATTGTAGAGTAGGCAGCTTCGCCTCTGCATCCCTAACGCGAACAAGATGATAAATGTAACCTTTTGAGATCATTTTCCTTGCCTTAAGATAGGAAATAAACCTACCTTTGGATGTAGCAATGTTCCCCTTCCATTCAATGACGGGTTCACCAGGAAATTGAAACTTAACCATCTTCATACGACAGTCAACATTTGCATAGCATGAGGCCAACCAGTCCATTCCCAGTATCACATCAAAATCAACCATTTCTAATTCAAATAAATCTGCCGAGGTTTGACGACTACAAATCATCACAGTGCAACCTCTATATACCCTTCTAGCAATCACAGAATCTCCTATTGGTGTAGATACCGCAAGGGGTTTACTTATCAATTCAGGTTCAATGCCAAACTTATGAGCCACAAAGGGTGTAACATATGATAATGTAGATCCCGGATCAATCAATGCATATACATCATAAGAAAACACAGATAATATACCTGTAACAACATCTGGAGATGACTCGAGATCCTGTCGACCTACTAGAGCATATGTTCGATTTTGAGCACCACTCGAACTCGGTCCTGCACCTCTACCTCTACCACGACATGTCGACTGCTGAAAACCCCGTGCTGGAGGTCGAACTGATGAGGAAGAACCAGACACAGATCTAGTCGGTTGAGCCATACCATCACCTCCCCTGTTAGGACAATCCCTCATCATATGGCCAGGCTGTCCGCAAGAATAACACGCATCGGAACCTCGACGGCACAGTCCAAAGTGGGCCTTGCCGCACTGATCACAATGTGGTGTTGGGGGTTTCGTCTGACTAGTGTCACGACCCTAGTTCACCAATTGTGAACATGTCGTGATGGCACCCAGTCCCCACGACTAGGTAAGCCTAACACGTTGCGAAATCCATAAATTATAAACACTTAAATAGGAAACAGCGGAAAATAACATAAAAGGTATGTAATCCGTGCCGCTTGGCACATACATCCGTCACAAAATAAATAAAACACTACCAAGATCCGGAACCCCACGGTAACACAGACTAAAAGAGAAATACAACTGGGGCTCTATGTATAAAGAGTTTCTAACAACGAAATGAGGAAAAATGTCAACTAGAAATACTAGAATAGAAGGGAAGCCTCCGGATCCGCGGACGTAGCAGATCATACCTCGAAGTCTCCCAGAAAGCTGCAGAATCACCTAGTACGGGCCTGTCCTGATGTACCTGGATCTGCACAACAAAAGTGTGCGGAAGAGTAGCATGAGTACACCACGGCGGTACTCAGTAAGTGCCAAGCCTAACCTCGATGGAGTAGTGACGAGGAAGGTCAGGGCCCTACTGAGAACAATAATAATATGATGATAACAAAATAAACAGCTTAACAGATAACAACAAAAATTTCCAAAATAACAACATTTACTGCAACTGTCTACAATCAAGCTAATAACAAATAACCAACTCAATAAACAAATCCAGGATCTGTGGGAATTGAACCCACGGTCCCATTCTCGGTACCTCTGGATCTCCGGGAATCGAACCCGCAGCCCATGTCTCAATAATATCTCAATAACTCAGGATCTCCGGGAATCGAACCCGCAGTCCCTACCAATAACTCAGGATCTCGGGAATCGAACCCGTAGTCCCTACCAATAACTCGGGATCTCGGGAATCGAACCCGTAGTCCCTACCAATAACACGTCGGGTCTCCGGGAATCGAACCCACAGCCCTGGGTCTCCGGGAATCGAACCCGCAGTCCACAAGCACAGCCAATTAAGGAAATCCACAGAGAGAAATAATTATGCTCAACTATAACTTCACCGAAAAATAGTGCCAATAATTAACAAGGAGTTCAAATAAGGCAATTAGGCAACTAAACAATTAAGTGCTACCTAATCATGCTCTTCTAACCACTACCGGGTAAAATATCAAATTAACAACCAAGACAGGGATATCGCTCATCGAACATTTGAATAAAGTACGTGTTCAACAACCAGCGCATGTACACGCCCGTCACCTCGCGTACAAGGCATTTAAACTATCACATAATATCCTAGGGGTGAAAATTCCCCCACACGAGGTTAGACAAGCCACTTACCTCAATTCCGGTACAAAACCGCTAAGCAATAACCCTCTTGCCACGAATGTCGGCCTCCACAAGTGTAGAATCCGATAAAAATCAATAGAATCACATCAAAATAGGCCAATTGGGCATTACCCAATCAAATTAACTCAAAATTCACCAAAACCCACAAGTTGCCAAAACCCGACTTTCGGTACGCTTATCGAAAAATCGCAAAAATTATATATTCGGGTTCCTTATCTCAATACGAGTCCGTGCATATAAAATTTATCGAAATCGGACTCCATTTGCCCACTCAAATCAGTGTTTTTCTTAAATTTAGGCCTAGGGCTCAAACCCACCCTAAATCTTCCATTTACAGGGATTTAACCAAGGATTTCATGTTAAAATGATGTAATTAAGCCACAAAACTTACCTCCAACGAATCCCCAATGAATTACCAGCAATTCCCGTGAGTTTCTCTCTCTAGAACTCAAAAATGGCGTCTTTGGGTATTAAACCCGCGACTGGTTCTGTTCTGAACTTAACTTCACTGCCAGCCTCATTTCTTCATCGCGTTCGCGACGCCTCTCACGCGAACGCGATGCCTTCCTCTTCTTCTTCATCGCGAACGCGGCACTCTCTCACGCGTCCGCGAAGATCAAATCCTCAGCCTCCGGACTTTTACTCAACGCGAACGCGACGTGAAGTCACGCGTCCGCGATGCCTTTCCTTTCCCTCTTACGCGAACGCGACCCACCCATCGCGAACACGATGACCAACTGGCCTCACCCTTCGCGAACGCGGCATTGACCTCGCGAACGCGATGCCTTACTGAACCTGGCCTTCGCGAACGCGGAACCTTCCTTCGCGAACGCGAAGGCTTATTTTATGCCCAGTGATCTGCAGATTTCAGCGGACCATTTCATGCTTCCAAACGCCGGATGATGGTCCGAATTCATCCCGAGGCCTCCGGGACCCCAACGAAAACCACCAATATACTCCAAAACACGATACGAACTTATTCCAATCATAAAAACACGTCTAACAACATCAAAACCCATAAATCACATCGATTCAAGCCTAAGTTTCTTCAAAACTTTCAAAACTAACATTCAATCCAAAACCCGGCCAAATGACGTCCAAATGACCTGAAAATTTGCGGACATATCCAAAATCACATAATGAAGCTACAGAAATTGTCGGAATTCCATTCCGACCCCCGGATCAAAATCTCACCTATCGTTCGGATTCACCAAAATTTCAACCTTCGGCATTTCAAGCCTAATTGAGCTACGGACCTCCAAAATATATTCCGAACGCGCTCCCAACCCCGAAATCACCTAACGGAGCTAATGGAACCATCGGATTTCCGTTCCGAGATCGTCTTAACACTGTTCCGGCTATGGACCGTTTTCTAGTTTCAAAGCTCTTATTTGGGGACTAAGTGTCCCAAAATGCTCAAATTTTCGGAACCGACTCTCTCGGCAACCCACAATAGCAGAAATGAACTTAGGGGAACAGTTAAATTAGGGATAGGGGCGTAATTTTCTAAAACGACCGGTCGGGTCGTTACATCTTCCCACACTTAAAGATTCGTTCGTCCTCGAACGAGCATAGAAAACATACCTGGAGTAGTGAAAAGATGAGGGTACTGGCTGCGCATATCCTGCTCGGTCTCCCAAGTCGCCTCCTCGACCGGCTGGCCCCGCCACTGAACCTTTACCGAAGCGATGTTCTTTGACCTTAGCTTCCCGACTTGCCTGTCTAGAATGGCTACTGGCTCCTCAACATAAGAAAGATCCTTGTCTAGCTGAACAGATGTGAAATCCAATACGTGCGACGGGTCGCCATGGTATCTCCGGAGCATGGAGACATGAAATACGGGGTGAACTCCGGCTAGGCTGGGAGGTAAGGCCAACTCATAAGCAACCTCCCCAACACGCCTCAAAATCTCAAAAGGGCCAATAAATCTAGGACTCGGCTTCCCTTTCTTCCCAAACCTCATAACGCCCTTCATGGGCGAGACTCGAAGCAGAACCCGCTCACCCACCATAAAAGCCACATCGCGAACCTTCTTGTCCGCATAACTCTTCTGTCTAGACTGGGCCGCACGAAGTCTGTCCTGAATCACCTTGACCTTGTCCATAGCCTCCCGAACCATATCAGTACCTAGTAACCTGGCCTCGCCCGGCCCAAACCAACCCACGGGAGACCCGCACCTCCTACCATATAGGGCCTCGTACGGTGCCATCCGAATACTAGACTGGTAGCTCTGTTGTTATAAGCAAACTCCGCCGGTGGCAAGAAGTGATCCCATGAACCTCCAAACTCAATCACGCACGCACGGAGCATATCCTCCAAAATCCGAATAGTGCGCTCGGACTGCCCATCAGTCTGGGGGTGAAATGCTGTGCTCAGCTCCACCCGAGTACCTAACTCCTGCTGTACAGCTCTCCAGAACCGTGAAGTGAACTGGGTGCCTCTATCTGAAATGATGGAAACTGGAATACCATGCAGCCGAACTATCTCCTTGATATAGATCTCCGCCGGTCGCTCCGATGAATAAGTAGTGCTCACCGGTATAAAATGGGCGGACTTGGTCAGCCGATCCACAATAACCCAAATAGAATCAAACTTCCTAATAGTCCGTGGAAGCCCAGATACAAAGTCCATGGTGATGCGCTCCCATTTCCACTCTGGAATCTCAATCCGCTGCATCAATCCACCCGGACGCTGATGCTCATACTTCACCTGCTGGCAATTGAGGCATCTAGAAACGTAATCAACTATATCCCTCTTCATCCGCCTCCACCAGTAATGTTGTTTCAAGTCCTGATACATCTTCGCGGCAACCCGGATGGATGGAATACCGCGAACTATGGGCCTCTGCTAGAATCAGCTCTCGAAGATCATCTACATTGGGCACACAGATACGCCCCTGCATCCTCATAACTCCATCTTCCCCGATGGTAACATCCCGAGCATCACCACGCCGAACTCTATCCTGAAGGACAAGCAAGTGAGGGTCGTCGAACTGACGCTCCCTGATGCGGTCAAATAGAGAAGACCGAGAAACCACACAAGCTAGAACCCGGCTGGGCTCCGAAAGATCCAGTCTAACCAACTGCCTGGCCAAAGCCTGAACATCCATCGCCATAGGCCTCTCCGAAGCTGGTAGATATGCCAAGCTTCCCAAACTCTCTGCCCGACGACTCAAGGCATCAGCAACCACATTAGCCTTGCCCGGATGATAGAGAATAGTAATATCATAGTCCTTCGGTAGTTCCAACCATCTCCTCTGACGCATATTCAGGTCCTTCTGCTTAAGCAAGTGCTGCAAGCTCCGGTGATCAGTGTAGATCTCACAAGGAACTCCATATAAATAATGACGCCAAATTTTTAAGGCGTGAACAATGGCAGCTAGCTCCAAATCATGAACAGGGTAATTCTTCTCATGCACCTTCAGTTGTCTCGACGCGTAGGCAATCACCCTACCGTCCTGCATCAATACTGCACCGAGTCCAACTCGTGAGGCATCACAATATACAGTATAGGACCCCGAACCTGTAGGCAGCATCAATATAGGGGCCGAAGTCAAAGCTGTCTTGAGCTTCTGAAAGCTCGCCTCACACTCGTCCGTCCACTGGAAAGGGGCACCCTTTTGGGTCAATCTGGTCATAGGTGCTGCAATCGAAGAGAACCCCTCTACGAAACGACGGTAGTAGCCCGCCAAACCAAGGAAACTGCGAATCTCAGTAGCGGAGGAGGGTCTGGGCCAACTTTGCACGGCCTCCACCTTCCTCGGATCTACTCGAATACCATCACTCGACACTACGTGGCCCAAAAATGCCACCGAACTCAACCAGAATTCACATTTAGAGAACTTGGCATAAAGATGCTTCTCCCTCAGGATCTGAAGCACTATCCTCAAATGCTGCTCGTGCTCTTCCCGGCTCCGAGAATATACTAGAATATCATCAATGAAGACAACCACGAACGAGTCCAGATAAGGCCTGAACACACTGTGCATCAAATGCATAAATGCTGCTGGAGCATTAGTCAACCCAAAAGACATCACGAGGAACTCATAGTGACCATACCGGGTCCCGAAGGCAGTCTTCGGGATATCTGGCTCCCGAATCTTCAGCTGGTGATACCTAGAGCGCAAATCAATCTTAGAAAACACATGTGCGCCCTGTAACTGGTCAAATAAATCATCAATACGGGGCAAAGGATACCGGTTCTTCACTGTAACCTTATTCAGCCGACGATAGTCAATACACATACGCATAGAACCGTCCTTTTTCTTCACAAACAATACAGGAGCACCCCAAGGCGAAACACTGGGTCGAATAAAACCCTTGCCCAATAACTCCTGTAACTGATCCTTCAACTCCTTCAACTTGGGAGGAGCCATACGGTACGGTGGAATAGAAATGGGCTGAGTGCCCGGCAACAAGTCAATAGCAAAGTCAATATCTCTGTCAGGCGGCATGCCCGGAAGATCAGCTGGAAATACATCAGCAAAGTCACGTACCACATGAACAGAATCAACAGAGGGAGGGTCAATACTGACGTCCCGCACATAGGCAAGATAAGCAGCACACCCCTTCTCAACCATCCGCTGAGCTCTGAGAAAAGAAATAACACGGCTAGGGGTGTGATCTAGAGTACCACTCCACTCAATACGTGGAATGCCTGGCATAGCCGGCGTCACGGTCTTGGCGTGACAATCAAGAATAGCATAATGGGGCGACAACCAGTCCATGCCCAGAATAATATCAAAATCGACCATCCCAAGCAGCAATAGATCCGCTCTGGTCTCAAAATCACAAATGGTAATCAAACACGACCGATATACGCGGTCCACTACCAAAGAATCACCCACCGGAGTGGAAACATAAATGGGGGCACTCAAAGAATCCCGAGGCACACCCGGATGAGAAGCAAAGTAAGAAGACACATATGAAAAAGTGGAACCGGGGTCGAATAGAACCGATGCCTCCCTGTGACTAACCAGAATAATACTTGTGATAATAGAATCGGATGCAACAGCCGCAGCGCGATCAGGAATAGCATAGAATCTGGCATGTCCCCCTCTCGAGGGCGGCCTCTAGAACCACGACCCCCGCCCCAGGCCGGCCGGGCGAGTGGAATAGCGACTGGAGGCCGGAATGATAGCCTGCCGACCACGAGAACCACGGCGATCGCTGCGAAGGCGGTGAGGTGCCCCCTCCTACGCCTGGGGCACTCCCTCACGCGGTGGCGAGTATCCCCGCACCCAAAGCAAGCCACGGGAGATAAAATAGAGTGTGACTGACCGGCCTCTCCCCTACTAGCCTGACCTGGAAGGACCCCGCGCGGGAGGTGCGCTGGAAGCCGGGGAGCATAATAAGGCTCGCGAGGTCTGGGAGGAGCTGGAGTACTACTCGCTGCGAGGCAATGCCGAATGAGCTGGTCGACCGGAATAACCCTCGCCAAAACGACCGGGCCGATGAAGTGCGGGCACCGGAGAAATGGCCCGACTCGCGAGACCTCTTGGCCTCCCTATCTCCCCGCTCTCTGGGAGCATACTCTCGATCCTCCTGGCGATGCTAACTGCCTGCTGATAAGATATATCTGTCTCCAACTCTCTGGCCATGCTGGATCGGATAGGCGGAATCGGGCCCTCAATAAATCTCCGCACTCTCTCCCGAACCGTGGCTACCAAGGCCGGTGCATGCCTGGCCAGACGGGTGAAACTGATGGCATACTCCGATACTGACACGGAGCCCTGTCGCAACCGCTCAAACTCCGAGCGCCAAGAATCCCTAAGGCTCTGTGGAACAAACTCCCTCAAAAACAGATCCGAAAACTGCGTCCAAGTCAATGAAACAGACTCCTCTGGACTATCCAACTCATACGTGCGCCACCAATCATAAGCGGCCCCGCGAAACTGAAAAAGCAGTGAAGGAAACCCCGCTGGTCTCCACAATCCCCATAGTACGAAGAATACGATGACACTCCTCCAGAAAACCCAATGCATCATCTGAAGCCAGGCCACTAAACATTGGAGGATCATATTTCTTGAACCTCTCTAATCTACGCTGCTCGTCCTCAGAGGCAGCTGGTCCACCTCCTGGTTGTGCTGGGGCGGCAGGAGGCATAACCAAAACATCTGGAACATGTCCCACTGGCACACGCTGCTCCGGTGTAACGGCTACGGGAGTCTGGGCCCCTCCCCCGGCCTGAGATGTAGCTGCAACAAGAGGAAGCAATCCCGCCCGGGCCAAAGTGGTATACATGCTCATGAACTGAGCCAGGGTCTCCTGTAGTGCTGGAGTAGTAGCAGCTGTAGTCGGTGTACCAGGTGCCTGCGCTCCAACCTGGTCTACCGGTGGCACCTCAGCGGCAGCGCGCGATGGTGCTGTGGCTGCACCTCGGGCGCGTCCTCGTCCTCTACCCCGGCCCCGGCCTCTGACGGCAGCAACAGGGGGCGCGGGTACCTGATCATCACGGTTAGCTCGTGTCCTCACCATCTGTGAGAGAATAGAAAGCAGTAGTTTAGATTTTTGATGCCAAAAATGTCGCACGACAAGGAATCCAAAAGAAATGAAGAGTTTCCTAAACAGTTACATAGCCCCTCGTAGATAAATACAGACGTCTCTGTATCGATCAGCGAGACTCTAAGTAACCGGTCCGTGTCCCGTGACTCCTATGAACCTAGAGCTCTGATACCAACTTGTCACGACCCTAGTTCACCAATTGTGAACATGTCGTGATGGCACCCAGTCCCCACGACTAGGTAAGCCTAACACGTTGCGGAATCCATAAATTATAAACACTTAAATAGGAAACAGCGGAAAATAACATAAAAGGTATGTAATCCGTGCCGCTTGGCACATACATCCGTCACAAAATAAATAAAACACTACCAAGATCCGGAACCCCACGGTAACACAGACTAAAAGAGAAATACAGCTGGGGCTCTATGTATAAAGAGTTTCTAACAACGAAATGAGGAAAAATGTCAACTAGAAATACTAGAATAGAAGGGAAGCCTCCGGATCCGCGGACGTAGCGAGATCATACCTCGAAGTCTTCCAGAAAGCCGCAGAATCACCTAGTATGAGCCTCTCTTGATGTACCCGGATCCGCACAACAAAAGTGTGCGAGAAGAGTAGCATGAGTACACCACGACGGTACTCGGTAAGTGCCAAGCCTAACCTCGACGGAGTAGTGACGAGGAAGGTCGGGGCCCTACTGAGAAACAATAATATAATGATGATAACAAAAATAAACAGTTTAACAGATAACAACAAAAATTTCCAAAATAACAACATTTACTGCAAGCTGTCTACAATCAAGCTAATAACAAATAACCAACTCAATAAACAAATCCAGGATCCGTGGGAATTGAACCCACGGTCCCATTCTCGGTACCACGGGTCTCCGGGAATCGAACCCGCAGCCCAGTGTCTCAATAGTATCACGATAACTCGGGATCTCCGGGAATCGAACCCGCGCAGTCCCTACCAATAACTCGGGATCTCGGGAATCGAACCCGTAGTCCCTACCAATAACTCGGGATCTCGGGAATCGAACCCGTAGTCCCTACCAATATCACATCGGGTCTCTGGGAATCGAACCCACAGCCCTGGGTCTCCGGGAATCGAACCCGCAGTCCACAAGCACAACCAATTAAGGAAATCCACAGAGAGAAATAATTATGCTCAACTATAACTTCACCGAAAAATAGTGCCAATAATTAACAAGGAGTTCAAATAAGGCAATTAGGCAACTAAACAGTTAAGTGCTACCTAATCATGCTCTTCTAACCACTACCGGGTAAAATATCAAATTAACAACCAAGACAGGGATATCGCTCATCGAACATTTGAATAAAGTACGTGTTCAACAACCAGCGCATGTACACGCCCGTCACCTCGCGTACAAGGCATTTAAACTATCACATAATATCCTAGGGGTGAAAATTCCCCCACACGAGGTTAGACAAGCCACTTACCTCAATTCCGGTACAAAACCGCTAAGCAATAACCCTCTTGCCACGAATGTCGGCCTCCACAAGTGTAGAATCTGATAAAAATCAATAGAATCACATCAAAATAGGCCAATTGGGCATTACCCAATCAAATTAACTCAAAATTCACCAAAACCCACAAGTTGCCAAAACCCGACTTTCGGTACGCTTATCGAAAAATCGCAAAAATTATATATTCGGGTTCCTTATCTCAATACGAGTCCGTGCATATAAAATTTATCGAAATCGGACTCTATTTGCCCACTCAAATCAGTGTTTTTCTTAAATTTAGGCCTAGGGCTCAAACCCACCTTAAATCTTCCATTTACGGGGATTTAACCAAGGATTTCATGTTAAAATGATGTAATTAAGCCACAAAACTTACCTCCAACGAATCCCCGATGAATTACCAGCAATTCCCGTGAGTTTCTCCTCTTGGAACTCAAAAATGGGGTTTTGGGTATTAAACCCGCGACTGGTTCTGTTCTGAACTTAACTTCACTGCCAGCCTCATTTCTTCATCGCGTTCGCGACGCCTCTCACGCGAACGCGATGCCTTCCTCTTCTTCTTCATCGCGAACGCGGCACTCTCTCACGCGTCCGCGAAGATCAAATCCTCAGCCTCCGGACTTTTACTCAACGCGAACGCGACGTGAAGTCACGCGTCCGCGATGCCTTTCCTTTCCCTCTTACGCGAACGCGACCCACCCATCGCGAACGCGATGACCAACTGGCCTCACCCTTCGCGAACGCGGCATTGACCTCGCGAACGCGATGCCTTACTGAACCTGGCCTTCGCGAACGCGGAACCTTCCTTCGCGAACGCGAAGGCTTATTTTATGCCCAGTGATCTGCAGATTTCAGCAGACCATTTCATGCTTCCAAACGCCGGATGATGGTCCGAATTCATCCCGAGGCCTCCGGGACCCCAACGAAAACCACCAACATACTCCAAAACACGATACGAACTTATTCCAATCATAAAAACACGTCTAACAACATCAAAACCCATAAATCACATCGATTCAAGCCTAAGTTTCTTCAAAACTTTCAAAACTAACATTCAATCCAAAACCCGGCCAAATGACGTCCAAATGACCTGAAAATTTGCGGACATATCCAAAATCACATAATGAAGCTACAGAAATTGTCGGAATTCCATTCCGACCCCCGGATCAAAATCTCACCTATCGTTCGGATTCACCAAAATTTCAACCTTCGGCATTTCAAGCCTAATTGAGCTACGGACCTCCAAAATATATTCCGAACGCGCTCCCAACCCCGAAATCACCTAACGGAGCTAATGGAACCATCGGATTTCCGTTCCGAGATCGTCTTAACACTGTTCCGGCTATGGACCGTTTTCTAGTTTCAAAGCTCTTATTTGGGGACTAAGTGTCCCAAAATGCTCAAATTTTCGGAACCGACTCTCCCGGCAACCCACAATAGCGGAAATGAACTTAGGGGAACAGTTAAATTAGGGATAGGGGCGTAATTTTCTAAAACGACCGGTCGGGTCGTTACAACTAGTATCCCTGTGATGTTGCGATCCAGATGCTTGCGAACTCTGACCTGAACCAGAATAGGATCGATCATATCGAGGCCTCTGAAACTGTGGAGGAGCACTAGCTACAGATGGCGTCGAACTCCTCGAAGACTGGGGCCTGGCGCTGCCTCTGAAGTCATCAGAATACCTTGCAAATCTCGCCCTCTTATGCTGGCCCCTATCCTGCTCCCTATCTGCCCTCTGCTGGCGCTTACGATCCTCTACGGTCTGAGCATAAGCTTGAATACGGGAAACATCCATGCCTTCTACCAAGGAGGCTGTCATACACTGATTTATCAGATGGGGTCCCAACCCGTTCACGAACAAATGCACCCTATCACTCATCTCGGCCACCATATGGGGAGCATACCTTGCTAAAGAATCAAACTGCATACTATACTCTCGCACACTCATATTACCTTGTCTAAGGTTCAAGAACTTATCAGCTCTAGCTCGTCGTATCTCAACTGGCAAATAGTGACGAAGAAAGGCCTCAGAAAAATCCTTCCACACAGGTGGAGGAGCGTTCGGACCCCTGGATCTCTCCCAACTATCATACCAAAGAACCGCTAATTCCGGTAGCCGATAAGAAGCCAACTCTACTGCCTCTGTATCACTAACATGCATAACCCGTAGTGTACGATGAACATGGTCAATAAAAGTCTGCGGATCCTCCTTGGGGTCTGATCCGGTAAACACTGGAGGGTCTAAATTAATAAAATCACGAACTCTTGTACTAAGTGGTTTATCAGCAGCACCTGTATTCTGCCTCTGAGCCTGAGCAGCTACCAAGCTAGTCAATAACTACAAAGCACTCCGCATATCCTGGTCTGTAGTGCCAGACGGAGGAGCTGGAGGTGCTGGGTGCCACCTAATATCCTCTGGAGGAGACGGAGTAGATGAGGTATGAGACGGCATCTCACTCTGAGCCTCACTTTGGCCTGCTCTGGCTTGGGGCACCTGACTGGTACCCTCTCCCGCAGCTGTATCAAGCCGTCTACTAATTGTTTGTTTCCTAGTCGAAGGCATTGCTGAAAGAAAACAAGGTGAATATTAGAGACGAACACTTACGACTCAACTCTATGCACGATCTAGATTCGGGAAGAAGGTAACAACCCTAGATGTCATGTAGCCTCCCGATTATAAATGTGGCGCGCTACACATCCATAATCAAGACTCTACTAGACATGGCTCATAGACAATCCCTAGGACAGACTTGCTCTGATACCAAGTTTGTCACGACCCAAACTGGAGGACCATGACTAGCACCCGGCCATACTTGCCGAGCACCAACGTACATTTTATCTAACCTTCTTTATTATCTTTTAGGCTGACGAGACCAATATAAATGGTAGACATGGATCATGAACAACCAACAATAAAATATGATTGCATGAACCTACATAACATGGGATGACCGGACAATCAAGAAACTATATACATATGGTACAAGCTACCACGCTAAAATGAAAGACTATACAACAAAAACCAGCCGACAAGGCATACCAAACTATACATGAGTCGACACTTGTCTATGAGCCTCTAAAGGAACATAAGTGCTGCAACATAGTCGGAACAGGGCCCCGACATACCCATAATGTCTATAACAAAAATGCATACCAAGACCAAGGCAAGTCCGGAGAAGGGATCTCGCCAATCACCGCTGAACTGGACAACCTACTGTGATGGGGGAGCTACACTTGCCTGTCTATCAGGACCTGCAGCACGACATGCAGCGTCCACAAATAAAAGGATGTCAGTACGAATAAAGTACTGAGTATGTAAGGGAGAGAACCATAAATATGAACAACAATGTGAGCAGGGATAGAGAATATACAACCTGTAACATCTGAGTACCTCTGAGGGCTACTGACATGAAATACATGATACATATGTATAAATACATAATCTTTTAAAACATACGCCTCTGTGGGCATCATCATTATCATATCGTACCCGGCCGTAATAGGCTCGGTAAAAACATACCCGGCCATTATAAGGCTCGGTAGAATCGTACCCGGCCACGTGGAGCTCGGTAAAACCCAACTGATCAGTGGTTGCACAATAGGTGCCGTACCCGGCCGACTATAGCGCGGCTCGATAGAGTAAAATAGATACATATATATAATGCATGCTCGACTCATGGAAACACCTTGTAGACCTTTCGGAGTGACGTAAGGTCGGTATCCTATGTACAACTTATTAGGACTAACTCTTCACTATGAACCTTATAGGAATCGGGAAGTACCAACAAGATTGATAACATAAGAATAAGAGAAGCAACATCAACATCAATCGTTCCATAAGAGGGGAAACAATGTAAGTAATGCTTAGCTTCTAAGAATAGAGTATCTTTGGAAGCTCATTCATTACATTATGTTAATCGGAGTCGTGCAAAAGAAGGAAAGGGACAGCCACACATACCTTATATATACTGCCACAACCTCAAGCTATGCAAACGTCACGACTCCTTAGTCTACAATAGGAGAAATGGCACTATCGTTAACGTTTAAGCGTCGCAACTATTATGTACCAATCACAACCTATTTTGTGATGAAACGGACAGCACCTCCCCTATATATATGACTTCACACCATTCAAAACAATCACTAAACAGCCTAAACAACATCAATAATAAACATATTGAGCCTCCCAAAACAGTCCACACACAACCTAATCACATCATACATATGACGGCCACTATAGTCGTACCAAATGACCCAAAAATATTACGAAGAACTAGCAGACCACAACCCAACATATATATGGTGTTTCTCCACACCATGCCTCCTCCAAAACTCCACAAAACAGTAATAAAAACGCAGCCCAACAGCAACACAAAACAGTCCACAAAACAGTCCGCTACAAGTGAATAACTTGAACTCACGGCTTCCGATCACCGTCCCGTGAGTTCTTACATGTATATAACGAATTACCATGAATTTACAGCAGAATAAATGTATGAAATATAGCAGTAAACTCACCTTTGTTGTTGGATAACTCAGCCTTTAACTTGGTTCTTCAAACTCTAGTGTTTACCCCCAATTTGAACTTGAAAGAGAGGGAAAATCAATTAGGGTTTGTGGATAATTTTTGGAAGGAATTTTGCAGGGTCTTAGGTCTAGTTATTTGTGAAATATAAAGAGGGATATATTGGAGAAGATAAGACTTTTAATGGGCTGCTTATCTGACCCGAAATTCCCTCTTTTGGGCCGACATTTAACCAAGTAGGTGACTCACCTACTTGCACCTAGCAGCTTGTGCAGTCTCACGAAAATGTCTATATATCTCTATTCCAATGTCGTATTGCTAAACCGTTTAATGAGTTGGAAACTAGACTCATAGATATTAAATTTGGTGGGTAGATCACCCCGTAATTCCAAGTATATTGGGAGAAATACTTAATAACATTTGACCTAAAGTTTAGGTAAAACTATGAACCTAAGTTGCAACAACATTTGTCGACTTTTGTTTCATAACTCGTTTGACTTCAAGAATTATGATACGGATATTATATGATTCAAATACCTTAAATCATGACCTCCTAAGTATACTAAGCATCTATAGGTTTACCCAAAAGTACGAGTTACAGCATCCTTGATTCGTTTAACTTCTAATACTTGTTAATCACACTTATGCACCCTTGTATCACTTAAGATTAATCGGATTAACTTCTTATCATCTCAAGGATAATTCCTTCTTGGATTTGTGTTATCTAACTTATGGAATGAACTAACATGTGTGGATATGGGTTATAACAAAATGATTAGCCCAAATCAATACCCAACAGATCTGGCCCAATACATAATTGAACCGGCCAGTCTTGAAACAAATTAAACGACGACGTATAAAGGAAATAATCACAGTTGTCCATTTGATTAATCTAACGAATGAGATCAATATCACACTTAAACCAAATGAGGTCGCTTAATTGAATAAATCACAGCCGTATAAAAATCTAATCTAACGGACAGGAGTAAGGTTACACTTAAATCAAACGTCGTCGTTTAAAAGACAAAGTGATCTTGACAGTTCATCTCTGCTAATCCAACGGCTGATAACTAATGACCTAGGTTTAGTATATATCTCCCCCTTCCCTGTTCAGTTCCTATCATTGTACACACACTCTCACAAAGACTAAACCCTAGCTGCCTCTATTCTCTCTTTCCTCCTCTCACAGACCACCGGAACCCTACCAGTGGTCTACTTCTGTTCGTCCTCTTTGGCTCAGCCATCACCCACAAACCCCCTTTCTTCTTCCTATAACACCTTACCCCATTAACCTCACCCAAATATCCTATCATCTCTGATTCACATCCAAGCAACGGTCGTAGTCAATATAACCCGGTCAATTAAGTCCAGAGTCGATCCCACAGGGAATTAACCTACCAACTGCAACTTTCACAACCCAAGAAAACTTCTAAAAATAGCTTCCCAAAATTTGAATATATTTTTGTGAGGTTTTATAACAATTAACTTTTGCAAGAATTAATGACTTGAATAAAAGAATTGAATGTTGGGTAAAAAATATAGAGAAAGACTAAGGTATTGATTTCCCCTATTGATGGAATCCCTTCTGTTTATGCTCATACAAATTGTCAATATTATTCTATCAATCATGAACGCTATCTTTACCGTAATTCTCTCCCGAGCAACTACAATAATTTACTAGTGCACTCTCCCGAGCTACCCTAGCTAGCTTTAATTTGAATAGTTCACTTTAGATTGCACCCAAGACTTTGTTATTCCTAATCGCACCTTTACGCCTAAGATTATAGATTCCTCCAATAGCCTAGGTGTGGTGTTGTTCAACAGTATACCTAAATATGCACTCTTTTCCAAGTTATGCACACTAAATAGGCACAGCTAATTGGGGATCCTACCAATTAACTACAACAAGAACGAAGTTGAACAAATAGAAATCTAGCTAACAATTTATAATCACATACACGAGAAGTTCATCACTCAATAGGTTCCATCAAAACCTTAGATAAGGAATTAGCTACTCATAATCAAAGAAACAAGAATAATAATTGAATTCATAATCAAAGAATCAATATAAAAGAAAGAAATAAGTTGAGAGAGCTCTCTCTTACTAATTATATTGCAAAAGTAGTGAATAGTACAAATCTTGCCTCTCTTGGGCGAATTCTATACTTATATTGAGGGTTTAGGTTACAAAAATTGAGTTTTTACAAGTTTGGCCTTTAGAAATTTAGCAGCGTCTGCGGTCCATCCGCGGTCGCGGATGGACCGCGAGAAATCAGGTCCTCTGAAGTTTGAGAGGTTCCGCGAGCCTCTTTTTCCACGGTTCGTCCACGGTCGCGGATGGACCGCGGATGAACTGTATCTCGGGTTCTTCATCCTATTTTCTAATGCCAACTTCACTCTTGCTCTACAGTTGACCTTTTTACCATCTTATGACTCCAAAATGGCTCTTTTAGTCTCCAATGGCTCATGTGTACCTATAACACACCAAAAAACACTAATAAAAGCATTTTGTCATCATAAACAATATCAATTCAATAATAAAGCGTGATTATTTAGGGCATAATTATAGTCAAATTCACCTATTATCCATACCCCACACTTAAACCTTTGCTCTTCCTCGAGCAATCTTAATCACACTTTAGGCCAATTTTATTAATGTCTCCCCCAAAATATGTCACAAAAGCTATCTTTCATGATTAACCTAAGACATGCATAATCCTTACCTAACCGTAAACTCACATGCCATCACATTATTGCTTACTCTAGTTATTATCACAGAGTTGAAGATTTACTGTTTTCTTCTTGAGTTACATGCCCTCACACAATTTATTGAGAGACATTCCCACACATAAACAATTTGGAACATGGAACTTATAGATATAGGAAAAATTCACTCACCCTCAACAAAGAACATTCATATGCATACAGACACACCATAGGCTTGCCCCTAGTGTAATACTCCACTAATTGAGTTATTCTATCATAGATCAAGTGGTCTTTATGGGTTGTAATGTTGGCTACGAGACGGGTAGGATACTTTTGGTTATAGTGGCTAACCTCCCTAAGCACTTTTCTTTCTTTTTCACAACTTCCCTTGTTGTTTTCTTCCTTATGTCTCCCCTAAACATTCCTTCACTTTTATTAGCTTTTAATCCCCAATTTTTGTTTGTTGGTCTAAGTGGCCTTTCTACTTTACATAGATACATTGATATATCTGTTTTTTTTATTTTTTTATTTTTTTATGTTTTTTATCATTGCTTTGCAACACATTTACATTATTTTGCCAGTTCACCATTTTTCTACCATTCATTCTTGATTTTCCCTTTTTCATCTTCCCTTCACCCTAGATTTAGACTTTTGCATATTCATTACAACACAAGTGCTTCTAGGAGGTAAAGTAGAACGATATAAGATTTCGATTTTTCATGACCATTCAAGGGCTATCAAAGAATAGGCTTTAAGCTCAAATGGGTTAACTAGGATATTATGTACTGAATTCATGTCTTATTATTTATGGGGTTAGAGAAAGAAATGCCTTTATCATCTCTACAACCAAACAACTTCTATTTCGCTTTGCAAGCACACAGGGAAAGTTCTAGGTATCATGTAAAACATATAATGTAAGTAAAATCTCACACACACATAGCATGCAACTCATTTAGAATCCGGTTCATCTACAAAGTCCTATCAATGTTCAAGCAAGCTGTATTGTGCAATTTAAGGCATATCCTAGAATCTACAGTCAAGCTTAGATAATACATTCTCAAGTTCAATTAAGTTTTGCTAATGTGCATACTTGGGGTTACATGTTAACCTTTGCCCTCTAATCCTAAAAAGAAACATCTACCTAACCAGGTTCAATAAAAACCCTTGGAAAAGAACCGTGGTCAAAAGAAAAACCAAGGGAGAGGTGATACACTATTTAGAAAAAGAAAATAAAGGAAAGAAAAATTCCTACATGGACTACTTCCCTCAAGAGTATTTGTCCAAATAGTCCATTATCAGGAAGATCCATCTACTAATATTTTTGGAATTTTCAAATTTTTGATTTTTTTTTGTTTTTATTCCGACTTAGACCCTTAAGAAAACCATCGCCAATTGTCCATCATTGGGCCAAGCCAACTAATATGATTTACAACTACAACTACTATGTAGAACATATACAAGATAAGTTTCCCACCCCACACTTAAAATCATGTCATGTCCTCATGGCATAATAATACAAGTATAGCTCAGAAGAGTGAGAAAAACTTACCTATGATTCACTTAGAGTCGGAGACGGTGGCGGGGTCGACATTACACGCTCGACCCAGTGCTCGAAACCATGCCATGAACCTATTTTCCGTCCGAGCTTGTCTTTGTCACATCGCGTCAATGCACGTGTGTAAACTATCCACTGAGGTGCATAAATCCGCAACCTCCTCCTCCATAGACCTAAGCATAGGTCTAGTAGACTCTGACCTAGACATGCCCACTCCATGATGAGCGTGCCTAGAAGGTTTGACGGATTCCGTGGAATGCCTGGACTAGACAACTGGCACAGGGTTATCCTCAGCATCTATATTAATTGGGTCATTGCCCCGACCCACCCAGATATGAGAAGCTTTGAATGGAGCTTTTAGAGGGAGCTTACCATCCGTAAAAAGGACCGGAGTCTGGTGAGCGAGGCATAGAGTAGTGACAAAAGACGGGTAGTAGAAACCCCTGGCTTTGAGGGGTACCCTCAGCACCATCTCGTCACTAATCAAGCGGGCGATGTCAACGTCCCGCTGGGTGACAAAGCACCATGTCAGCAATTCCCTATTGAAGTTCCCATCAGTGGTGTTGCTTGAGGGCAGAAACCGGTTACATATAACTGTGAACCAACATTTAGCAATGTGGGTGAAGCTGTTAGAGTGCAGTGTGTTGTTTCTTATCCAGACTGGGTGACCATCGACACATAGGGCCGCAATCAAGGTGTCCCAAGTGACGCCAGGCCTGTCGTGGTAAAGGTCCACGTCACCAGTAAAAGTGGGCAGTCTAAGAGCCTGCCTAATAGTTTGTACACGAGCCCATACATCCTTACCTCAGACGAAGACTTCTCTGGTCATCCCGTAGGGTGCGTTTGGATAGAACTCCCTAACTAGAATTTTGTTTACGAGGGTCGGTTCATCGAACAGGAACTCCATCTCTCTACGTCGGATCTCCTCGTATATATCGGGCTTTTCAGCCCGAATATCTGTCCTGTCGATTTCAATCTCCTGGAGCCAAGATTTAGTAGCCTTGGCATGAAAGTCTGCTTCCGCTTCCTCGCCTGTGAATCGAGACTCGCCATAGGTCGGTTGCCTAGACGAGCTTGTTGCATTCTTTGATCTTTTAGGAGCCATAATCTTGCACAAAAGAGAAACAACCAAAAATTTCCATCACATTAGTACATCGGTTGGCTACTCAGACTTTGCCATCCGTGGACTACAACAATATTTCCTTTAGTGCTATCATCCCACAACTCCTACTATTAACCAATTATCTAACAATTTCACCAAGTTACCTAATGCACCCCACACTTATTTCTTGTGGCATTCCAACATGACCCAATTAAACCTACACCATCTCCAATTATACACAACAACAAATAACCACAAACTTGGTCAATATCTCCCCCAAAAGTTACAGCACCCAAATACTACAATATAATTTTGCCAACTTTGGCCCACCCAATCACCAAATAAATCAACCATCACACTGGGTCTCCAAAACCACATAAGTAACACAATTAAACACATTGGAGACCCAACAACTTCAAATATACCACATACCATATACATCATTCATACTCCAAAAATTATAGCTATATATATTCTACTACTACAATTAAAGAGTGACCAACTAACACTTGCTAAACTAATTAGTATACAAAAATTAAGGAGAAAAACTAAAAGAATAAGCAAAAAGAAAAGAAAAATAGAGGAGAAAACTTACTAATTGATGGGGGAATGCGGAGAAGATGAAGATGAAGGGGTTGGGGAGTGGTGTAGATTGGTGGGAGAAGATTGGAAGAGAGGGAGTAGAGAGAAAGGAGAGAAAATTTGATTTGAGAGAGAGAGAGGGGTTGGGGGCGGCTGGAATTAGGGAAATATGAGGGGGGTTGAATTTAGGTTAATAATAATGGGGGAAGGGAATAAATGATCGTTTAAAATTTTTTCTTTCTGCACTGGGCAGAACTGACCGCGGTCATCTGCGGTTCGTCCGTGGTCCCGGATGGACCGCGAAAGGTGAGAATTAGAGGGGATGTTTTTCCGCGGTCCATCCGCGACCGCGGATGAACCGCGAAAAAGCAGCCTCTCTGATTTTTTCACCTGGTAGCAGCAGATTCTTTTTTGTAATGGTTACACTAACAACAAATTCGTGGGTTGCCTACCACGTAGCACTTGATTTAACATCGTAGCACGACTCAACGTAGCACATTTTAAGGCTCGCTAGACCTTTGAGGTTCATCTAACCGTAGTACCACCTTCTGATCGATGTCATCCATGCCAACCAATAGTTTCAACCGCTGTCCATTTACTTTGAATGTGCATGAGCCATCAATAGTTTGGATTTCCACAGCGCCCGATTGTAATGCCTCAATTACCCGGAAAAGGCTTGGCCACCTTGATTTTAATTTTCCCGGGAACAACCGTAATCTTGAGTTATATAGATGTACCTTGTCCCCGAATTTGAAGTTACGCTCTATGATATTCTGGTCATGAAGTCGCTTCATCCTTTATTTGTATAGTCTTGTGCTCTCGAAGGCTAGATACCAGAATTCTTCCATCTCATGCAACCCGTTGACTCTAGATTGCCCCGCTTCATCCCAGCTGAGATTTAATTGTTTCAGTGCCCACCATGCTTTGTGCTCTAGTTCCACAGGTAGATGACAAGCTTTCCCAAATACAAATTTGTATGGTGACGTGCCGATTGGTGTCTTCAATGCTGTCCTATATGCCCATAATGTATCATCGAGCTTCCTGGACCAGTCGGTCCTCGTGGAATTCACTATTTTTGTCAACACACTCTTTATCTCCCTGTTGGAGACCTCAACTTGCCCGCTGGTCTGTGGGTGATATGGAGTAGCCACCCGGTGTTTCACATCATATTTGTCCAATAATTTCTCGAATGCCTGGTTGCAAATATGCATACCCCCATCAATAATGATTGCCCTTGGAGTCCCGAAACGGGTGAAAATGTTCTTCTTCAGAAATCCCACAACCACCTTAGCATCATTGGTGGGTAATGCTACCGCTTCCACCTATTTGGATACATAGTCTACCGCAACAAGGATGTACTTATTGCCCTGTGAGCTAACAAAGGGACCCATAAAGTCTATTCCCAGGCGTCAAACACTTCCACTTGTTGAATTTGGTTCATCGGCATCTCATGACACCGGGAAATGTTCCCGGTGCGTTGAAATTCGTTGCATCCTTTCACCCACAAGTGTGCATCTTTAAACACCGTTGGCCAGTAGAAACCGGCCTCAAGTATCTTGGCGGTTGTTCACACTCCTCCAAAGTGGCCACCATATGCGAAAGCATGACACGCCTACAAAACAGAAGATTGTTCGATCTCGGGGACGCATCTCCAAATCATGTTATAGAGGCATATCCTAAACAAATATGGTTCATCCCAATAATAAAGCTGGCTTTCACGAAAAATATCTTTTCATATGGACAGATGATAGGTCATGAGGAACAATACCACTGGCCAGGTAATTTGCATAATCTGCATACCATGGCGCTTCAAGGAGAGTGGTAGTGAGCAGCTGCTCGTATGGAAAAGTGTCCAGAATTTCTCCACTCTCTTTGACAATTTCAGCTCCTTCAAGTCGTGAAAAATGATCAGCGACTTGATTTTCGGTGCCCTTCCGGTCACGTATTTCAAGGTCTAACTCTTGTAGAAGCAGCACCAAATGAATTAGGCACGGATTAGAGTCCTTTTTATCAATTAAGTACCTTAATGCTGCATGGTCAGTGTATACTATTACATTGGATCCTATGAGATAAGACCTTAATTTGTCGAACGCGAACACTATCGCCAGCATATCCTTTTCTGTCACTGTGTAGTTCAGTTGTGCTCCACTCAATGTTCTACTAGCATAGTAGATTGGATGCATCAACTTGTCTTTCCTCTGGCCAAGCACTGCCCCCACTGCGTAATCACTTGCATCGCACATAAGCTCAAACGGTTTCTCCCAGTTGGGGGCAATGATGATGGGTGTTGTGACCAACCTCTTCTTCAGCTCCTCAAATGCAATCATGTACTCATCAGAAAATAAGAAGGGGTGATCTTTTTCAAGTAACTTATAGAGAGGGTTTGAGATTTTGGAGAAGTCTTTAATGAACCTCCGGTAAAAATCGGCATGTCCAAAAAAGCTTCTAATGGCCTTGACGGATGTTGGTGGAGGCAATTTTGCAATGACATCTACTTTAGCTCGGTCTACCTCAATACCTTTGCTCGAAACCTGGTACCCCAATACTATACCTTCTTGTACCATAAAATGGCACTTCTCCCTGTTTAGCACTAAGTTTGTCTCCATGCACCGTTTTAGCACTCTTGTCAGATTGACAAGGCATTCATCAAATGAATTCCCTACCACTGAGAAATCATCCATGAACACCTCCATAATATCTTCCATCATGTCGGTGAATATAGCCATCATGCACCTTTGTAATGTGGCAGGTGCATTGCATAGTCCGAATGGCATCCTCCTAAAGGCAAAAATTTCATATGGGCATGTGAAGGAGGTCTTCTCTCTATCCTCGGGGGCTATGGAGATTTGATTGTACCCCGAGTACCCATCCGGGAAGCAAAAGTGTGACCTCCCTTCCAACCTGTCAAGCATCTGATCAATGAAGGGAAGTGGGAAGTGGTCCTTGCGGGTGGCTAGATTCAGCTTGCTATAGTCCATGCATATTCTCCACCCGGTGACGGTTCTTGTTGAGATCAATTTGTTATTCTCGTTTTTCACCACCGTCATTCCACCTTTCTTTGGCACACATTGAACTGGGCTAACCCACCTACTATCAGAGATTGGGAAAATAATTCCCGCGTCTAGCCACTTTATTACCTCTTCCTTCACCACTTCCTTTATGTTTGTGTTCAGCCTTCTTTGATGTTCCCTGGAAGGTTTGTGCCCCTCTTCCAGAAGAATCTTATGCATAGAGTACGCGGGGTTGATCCCCTTTATGTCTGCCATGGTCCACCCAATGGCAGTTTTGCATTCTTTCAGTACCTGTATAAGATTTTAAGCCTGCACATCTAGCAAACCAGATGAGATAATAATAGGTAAAGTGGAGTTAGGGCCTAGAAATTCATACCTGAGATGAGATAGTAGTGGTTTAAGCTCCAGCTTTGGTGGCTCTTCTATTGGATGGTTTTGCTGGAGGCGTCTCTCTTTTCTCTAAATGTAGAGGTTCAAACTCCAACTCTCTATCCCAAAACCCATTACCTTCCAGAGATAGCACCCACTCTGCCAGGCTTTCGCCATTTGCCTCTTATAAGTTCATCAGGAATGGCTGAAGTGGATCTTCAGTAGTCAATTATATATCATCGGTCTCCACTATCACATCCACCACATTAATAAGAGAAAAATTTGCGAACTCACAAGGGCGCCTCATGGATTTTTGCACATTGAATATGATCTCCTCATAATTCAACCTCATCTTGAGTTCCCCAGTCTCACAATCAATCAATGCTCTCCCGGTGGCTAGGAATGGCCTTCCTAAGATTATAGGAATTTCCTCGTCCACCTTGCAGTCAAGAATAACAAAATCGGCGGGAAACACAAACTTCCCCACCTGGATGAGCACATCATCCAATATACCAAATGGACGTTTAACCGTCCTGTCAGCAGACTGCAATAACATGGAAATAGACCTGGCTCTCCCGATGCCCAGCCTCTTATAAATCACCAAGGGCATAAGATTTATGCTTGCCCCCAAATCACACAATGCCTTTGCAAAGGCAAAGTTTCCTATAGTGCATGGAATGGTGAAGCTACTTGGGTCAGATAGCTTCTCAGCAATGGGTCTAGAGACCACTGCACTACAAGTCTGAGTAAGAGTCACAGTGGCCAAGTCTTGGAAATCAAATTTCTGCGACATCAAGTCTTTCATCATCTTAGCATACCCAGGCATTTCTTCCAAAGCTTCAATTAAAGGAATGTTTACCTGGATTTGCTTGAGCATATCAAAGAACCTTTTGTATTGCTCTTCTTTATGGTGCTTGGCCAACCTTTGGGGGAATTGTGCTGGAGGCCTCTTTTTCCCAATCACTTGGGACTTCTCTGTCTCTATCACTTTCTCCTCAAACTGCTCCTCTACCTGTTTAGCTACTTTCTCCGTTCCTTGCTGCATATCTTTATTTTCTGCTACTGGCTGGACTGTAACTTCTCTCAACCTGGTGGACTCCTCCAGTTCAATGGGTACTGGAGTGAGTGTCTCAGCCTGCAAATTGCTTCTATCTCTTTCCTGCTCAGCATCAAGATCTCTTCCACTTCTCAGATTAACTGTCATCGGCTGCTTTGGGATTTGATCCTTTGGGTTTGTTTTTGTATCTGCAGGCAATGTCCCTTGAGGACAATTGTTAAGTGACATAGCAATCTGGCCCACCTGTACTTCAATATTCTTGATAGCTGCGTCATGTACATCTATCATCTCATTTGTTTTGGCATATGACCCAATTTCCTGCTGCATCAAAGCTTCCAACTCTGCGAACCCAACGTCATGTCTACCCCCATGCTGTGCAGGAGGTGGATGATACCTCTGCTGCTGATTTTTGAAATTCTAAGGTCTAGTATATGGGTCCATATTGTTTGGTGGCCTCATACCTACTGCATTATATTGTAGTAGAGGAGGCCTGTATTGTTGTGAAGCCTGCTGACCCCAACTCTGGTTACCCTGTCGCTGCCCTCCATAATTTGCTGCATAGTTCATATCTTCATGCTGGTGATGATGTTCTTGGTCTGCAGCCCATGGATTACCTATGGGTTGGCTAATGTAAGATGTGCATAAACCACCATTGGTAGTGTCTACAATGTGAACATGCTGCTTGACCCCAGATTCTTCCACCTTCTTCGTCAGGATGCTCATTTGTGTCAATTAAGTTGCCATGTTCTCCTCCATAGTGTTGGAAGGATTCGGAGGTACAGAGTGTACCACTGGAGTGATAGGAGCATTCCCGGTCGTCCACCCGGAGTTTTGAGCCATCTTGTCAAGCAAATTTTGGTCTTCTCTCCAAGTCCTGCTCAGAAAAGCCCCACATGCAGAGGCATATACTATATTCTTCATACTGTCTGAAAGCCCCATGTAGAACCTTTGACCCAACATCTGTTCAGGAACCCCATGGTGAGGACACATAACCAGCATACCTTTGAATCTGCCCCAAGTTTCATGTAATATCTCCATTGGTTTCTGCTTGAAGCTCACAATCTCATCAATTTGCTGAGTTGTCTTGTTAGGTGGATGGAACTTGTCGTGGAATAGCTTGACTAACTCATCCCATGTTGCAATGGAGTTTATGGGGAGTGAGTTTAGCCATACCTGCGCAGCCCCTGTAACTGAGAACGAAAATAGCAATAGTCTGATGGTTTCCGGTGTCACATTCGGTTGCCTCTATGTCTTGCATATTGAGAGAAAGTTCTTCAGGTGTTGTTGTGGATCTTCAACCTGAGTCCCAGAGAATAATCCCTTGTTTTGCAACAAGTGTAGCATGTTGTTGGTAATCTGGAAAGACTCAGCTTGAATCGCTGGCACAATAATGGCAGTTGCCAAATTATCCTCTGTTGGTTGTGCCCAGTCAAATAATGCACCATCCTGCGCCTCCTGTTCATTCAACCCAGCTTGCTAGTTTAGGTCGTTCACGTCTCCCATGTCGAAATCTAGTTTGATTGGTTTCTAAAATTGCTGAATTTGTTTGATTGCCCTGTTACGTGCCCGAAAAGTTTGCTCTGGGTCTGAGAGTCCTTCAATTAGTTCTCCAGTCCTTGCACATTTTCTAGGCATGTACCTGAGTACCCAATTCAACAACCGTCAAAAATTTCAATGTAAAGTGTAGAAAGAACCCGACTACACAAGAATCTTGTAGTTCTGTCAATGGCAATTGATAATTCCGTTAATTCCCCGGCAACGACGCCAAAATTGATTCACGTCCAAGCAACTGTCGTAATCTATAACCCGGACAATTAAGTCCAAATTCGATCCCACATGGAATGAACCTACAAACTACAACTTTCAGAACCCAAGAACACTTCTGAAAATAGCTTCCCAAAATTTGAATATTTATTTGCGAGGTTTTCTAACAACTAACTTTTGCAAGAATTAAAGACTTGAATAAAAGAAATGAATGTTGGGTAAAGAATATAGAGAAAGACTAAGGTATTGATTTCCCCTATTGATGGAATCCCTTATGTTTATGCTCATACAAATTGTCAATATTATTCTATCAAGCATGAATGCTATCTTTACTGTAATTCTCTCCCGAGCAACTTCAATAATTTACTAGTGCACTCTCCCGAGCTACCCTAGCTAGCTTTAATTTGAATAGTTCACTTTAGATTGCACCCAAGGCTTCGTTATTCCTAATCCCACCTTTACACCTAAGATTATAGATTCCTCCAATAACCTAGGTGTGGTGTTGTACAACAATATACCTTAATATGCACTCTTTTCCAAGTTATGCACACTAAATAGGCACAGCTAATTGGGGATCCTACCAATTAACTACAACAAGAACGAAGTTGAACAAATAGAAATCTAGCTAACAATTTGTAATCACATAAACGAGAAGTTCATCACTCAATAGGTTACATCAAAACCTTAGATAAGGAATTAGCTACTCATAATCAAAGAAACAAGAATAATAATTGAATTCATAATCAAAGAATCAATATAAAAGTAAGAAATAAGTTGAGAGAGTTCTCTCTTACTAATTATCATGAAAAAGTAGTGAATAATACAAAGCTTGCCTCTCTTGGGCGAATTCTATACTTATATAGAGAGAAGGAGGAGAGATAAAAATACTTTAGAGAGAGAAAGGTGTAGGGGGCGGCAGAATTTGGGGAATTATGAGGGGCGGAGTGTTAGGGTAATTAAAAAGGGGGGGGGGAGAAAATTTGACCTTTTGTTTTTAGTTTTCCGCGCTGTTAGGTCTAACCGCGGTCAGCCATGGTCGGTCCTTGGTCGTGGATGGACCGCGAAGCAGAAGATTCAGAGGGGCTGTTTTTTTGCGGTCCGTCCGCGTTCGCGGATGGACCGCGGGCGAATAGTCCCTCTAATTCTTTCGCCTAGCAGCAGCAAAAAATTATTATTATTTTTTTTTGTATAGACTAACTATAATGATTACACTACAACAATTTCATGGGTTGCCACCCGGTGTTTCACATCATATTTGGCCAACAGTTTCTCGAATGCCCGGTTGCAAAAATGAGTGCCTCCATCACTAATGATTGTCCTTGGAGTCCCAAAACGGGTGAAAATGTTCTTCTTCAGAAATCCAACCACCACCTTAGCATCATTGGTGGGTAATGCTACCACTTCCACCCATTTGGATACATAGTCTACCGCAACAAGGATGTACTTATTGCCGTATGAGCTGATAAAGGGACCCATGAAGTCTATTTCCCAGACGTCAAACACTTCCACTTGTTGAATTGGGTTCATCGGCATCTCATGACACCGGGAAATGTTCCTGGTGCGTTGAAATTTGTTGCATCCTTTCACCCACAAGTGTGCATCTTTAAACACCGTTGGCCAGTAGAAACCGACCTCAAGTATCTTGGCAGCTGTCGCACTCCTCCTAAGTGGCCACCATATGCGAAAGCATGACACGCCTGCAAAACGGAAGATTGTTTGATCTCGGGAATACATCTCCGGATCATGTTATCGAGGCATATCCTAAACAAATTGGGTTCATCCCAATAATAAAGCTGGCTTTCACGAAAAAATCTTTTCCTCTGGACCGATGATAGGCCATGAGGAACAATACCACTGGCCAAGTAATTTGCATAATCCGCATACCATGGCGCTTCAAGGAGAGTTGTAGTGAGCAACTGCTCGTCTGCAAATGTTTCTAGAATTTCCCCACTCTCTTTGACAATTTCAGCTCCTTCAAGTCGTTACAAATGATCAGCGACTAGATTTTTGGTGCCCTTCCGGTCACTGATTTCAAGGTCGAACTCTTGTAGAAGTAGCACCCAACGAATTAGCCGTGACTTAGAGTCCTTTTTATCAATGAAGTACCTTAATGCTGCATGGTCAGTGTATACTATTACCTTAGATCCTATGAGATAGGTCCTGAATTTGTCGAACGCGAACACTCCCGCCAACATCTCCTTTTCCGTCACTATGTAGTTAGGTTGTGCTCCACATAATGTTCTACTAGCATAGTAGATTAGATGCATCAGCTTATCTTTCCTTTGGCCAAGTACTGCAACCACTGCGTAATCACTTGCTTCGCACATCAGCTCAAAAGGTTGCTCCAATTTGGGGGCAATAATGAGGGGTGTTGTGACTAACCTCTTCTTCAACTCCTCAAATGCAGTCCTGCACTCATCACAAAATAAAAAGGGGTGATCTTTTTCAAGTAACTTCCAGAGAGGGTTTGAGATTTTGGAGAAGTCTTTAATTAACCTCCGATAAAAACCGGCATGTCCAAGAAAGCTTCTAATGGCCTTGACGGATGTTGGTGGAGGAAATATTGCAATGACATCCACTTTAGCTCGGTCTACCTCAATACCTTTGCTCAAAAGCCGGTGCCCCAAAACTATACCTTCTTGTACCATAAAATGGCACTTCTCCCAATTTAGTACCAAGTTTGTCTCCATGCACCGCTTCAGCACTCTTGTCAGATTGACAAGGCATTCATCGAATGAATTCCATACCACTGAGAAATCATCCATGAACACCTTCATAATATCTTCCACCATATCGGTGAATATAGCCATCATGCACCTTTGCAATGTGGCAGGTGCATTGCATAGTCTGAATGGCATCCTCCTAAAGGCAAAAATGCCATATAGGCATGTGAAGGAGGTCTTCTCTCTATCCTCGAGGGCTATGGAGATTTGATTGTACCCCGAGTACCCATCCAGGAAGCAAAAGTGTGACCTCCCTGCCAACCTGTCAAGCATCTGATCAATGAAGGGAAGTGGGAAGTGGTCCTTGCGGGTGGCTAGATTTAGCTTCCTATAGTCCATGCGCATTCTCCACCTGGTGAGGGTTCTTGTTGAGATCAATTCATTGTTCTCGTTTTGCACCACTGTCATGCCACCTTTCTTTGGCACACATTGAACTGGGCTAACCCAGCTACTATCAAAGATTGGGAAAATAATTCCCACGTCTAGCCACTTTATTACCTCTTTCTTCACCATTTCCTTCAATTTTGGGTTCAGCCTTCTTTGATGTTCCCTAGAAGGTTTGTGCCCCTCTTCCAGAATAATCTTGTGCATGCAGTACGCGGGGCTGATCCCCTTTATGTCTGTCATGGTCCACCCAATGGCAGTATTGCATTCTTTAAGTGCATGTATATGCTTTTGAGCGTGCCATCTAGCAAACCAGATGAGATAATAACAGGTAAAGTGGAGTTAGGGCCTAGAAATTCATACCTGAGATGAGATGGTAGTGGTTTAAGCTCCAGCTTTGGTGGCTCTTCAGTGGATGGTTTTGCTGGAGAGGTCTCTCTCTTCTCTAAATGTAGAGGTTCAAACTCCAACTCTCTATCCCAAAACCCCTTACCTTCCAAAGATAGTACCCAATCTGCCAGGCTTTCACCGTTTACTTCTTCTAAGTTCATCAGGCATGCCTGAAGTGGATCTTCAGCTGTCAATTCTGCAACATCTGTCTCCACTATCACATCTACCACATCAATGAGAGAGAAATTCGCAAACTCACAAGGGCGCCTCATGGATTTTTGCACATTGAATATGATCTCCTTATCATCAACCTCATCTTGAGTTCTCTAGTCTCACAATCAATCAATGCTCTCCTTGTAGCTAGGAATGGTCTTCCTAAGATTAAAGGAATTTCCTCATCCACCTTGCAGTCAGGAATAACAAAATCGGCGGGAAACATAATCTTCCCCACCTGGATGAGCACATCATCCAATATACCAAATGGACGCTTAACCGTCCTGTCAGCAAGTTGTAATAACATGGAAGAAGGCCTGGCTCTCCCGATGCCTAGCCTCTTATAAATCACCAAGGACATAAGATTTATGCTTGCCCCCAAATCACATAATGCCTTCGCAAAGGCAAAGTTTCCTATAGTGCATGGAATGGTGAATCTACCTAGGTCAGATAGCTTCTCAGCAATGGGTCTAGAGACCACTGCATTACAAGTCTGTGTAAGAGTCACGATGGCCAAGTCTTGAAAATCAAATTTCTGCGACATCAAATCTTTTATCATGTTAGCATACCCAGGCATTTTTTTCAAAGCTTCAATTAAAGGAATGTTTACCTGGATTTGCTTGAGCAAATCAAAGAACCTTTTGTATTGCTCCTCTTTATGGTGCTTGGCCAACCTTTGGGGGAATGGTGCTGGAGGCCTCTTCTTCCCAATCACTTGGGACTTTTCTTTCTCTACCACTTGCTCCACAACCGGCTGCTCTACCGGTTCAGCTGCTTTCTCCGTTCCCTGCTGCACATCATTATTTTCAGCTACTAGCTGGACTCTAACCTCTGTCAACCCGGTGGACTCATCCATTTCAATGGGTACTGGAGTGAGTGTCTCAGCCTGCAAATTGCTTCTCTCTCTTTCTTGCTCATCATCAAGATCTCTTCCACTTCTCAGATTAATTGCCATCAGCTGCTTTGGGATTTGATCATTTGGGTTTGTTTGTGTATCTGCAGACAATGTCCCTTGAGGACGATTGTTAAGTGACATAGAAATCTGGCCCATCTGTACTTCAATATTCTTGATAGTTGCGTCATGTGCATCTATCCTCTCATTGGTTTTGGCATGTGACCTAATTAATTGCTGCATCATAGTTTTCAACTCTACGAACCCATCGTCATGTCTACCCCCATGTTGTGGTGGAGGTGGATGATACCCATGCTGCTGATTGTTGAAATTCTGAGGTCTAGGATATGGAGCCATGTTGTTTGGTGGCCTCATACCTGCTTCATTATACTGTGGTTGAGGAGGTTTGTACTGTTGTGGAGCTGCTGACCCCAACTCTGGTTACCCTATCGCCGCCCTCCATAATTTGCCACATAGTTCATGTCTTCATGCTGGTGATGATGTTCATGGTCTGCAGCCCATGGATTACCTATGGGTTGGCTAATGCAAGATGTGCATAAACCACCATTGGTAGTGTTTACAATGTGAACTTGCTGCTTGACCCCAGATTCTTCCACCTTCTTCGTCAGGATGCTCATTTGTGTCAGTAAAGTTGCCATGTTCTCCTCCATAGTGTTGGAAGGATTCATGGTACTGAGTTTACCACTGGATGTCAAGCAAACTTTGGCCTTCTCTCCAAGTCTTGCTCAGAAAAGCCCCACATGCTGAGGTATCTTACTATATTATTCATACTGTCTGAAAGCCCCATGTAGATCCTTTGACCCAACATATGTTCATGAACCCCATGGTGAGGACACATAACCAGCATACCTTTGAATCTGCCCCAAGTTTCATGTAATGTCTCCATTGGTTTCTGCTTGAAGCTCACAATCTCATTAATTTGCTGAGCTGTCTTGTTAGGTGGATGAAACTTGTTGTGGAATTGCTTGACTAACTCATCCCATGTTGCAATAGAGTTTATGGGGAGTGATTTTAGCCATACCTGCGCAGCCCCTGTAACTGAGAACGGAAATAGTAATAATCTGATGGCTTTCGGTGTCACATTTGGTTGACTCTATGTCTTGCATATTGAGAGAATTTTCTTTAGGTGCTATTGTGGATCTTCAACCTGAGTCCCAGAGAATATTCCCTTGTTTTGCAACAAGTGTAACATGTTGTTGGTAATCAGGAAAGAATCAGCTTGAATCGCTGGCACAATAATGGCGGTTGCCAAATTATCCGCTGTTGGTTGTGCCCAGTCAAATAGTGCACCTTCTTGCGCCTCCAGCGCCTCCTGTACGTTCAACCCAGCTTGCTGGTTTGGGTTGTTCACCTCTTCCATGCCAAAATCTAGTTTAATTGGTTGCTGAGATTGCTGAAGTTGTTTGATTACCTTGTTACGTGACCAGAAAGTTTTCTCTGGGTCTAAGAGTCCTTCAATTAGTTCTCCAGTCCGTGCAGATTTCCTGGGATTGCACCTGAGTACCCAATTCAACAATCGTAAAAAATTTCAATGTAAAGTGTGTAGAAATAACCTGACTGCACAAGAATCTTGTAGTTCTGTCAATGGCAATTGATAATTCCGTTAATTCCGCGGCAACAACGCCAAAATTGATTCACGTCCAAGCAACGGTCGTAGTCAATATAAATAGGTCAATTAAGTCCAGAGTCGATCCCACAGGGAATTAACCTATCAGTTCAACTTCCACAACACAAGAATACACCTGAAGCAGCTTCCCAAACTTTTGAATATATTTTTTGTGGTAGTTTTCTACTAACTAACTTTTGCAAGAATTAAAGACTTGAACGAAAGAATTGAATGTTGGGTAAAGAATAAAGAGAAAGACTAAGGTATTGGTTTCCCCTATTGATGGAATCCCTTCTGTTTATGCTCATATAAATTGTCAATATTATTCTATCAATCGTGAACGCTATTTTTACCGTAATTCCTCCTGAGAAACTATAATAATTTACTAGTGCACTCTCTCGAGCTACCCTAGCTAGCTTTAATTTGAACAGTTCACTTTAGATTGCACCCAAGGTTTCGTTATTCCTAATCCCACCTTTACGCCTAAAATTATAGATTCCTCCAATAATCTAGGTGTGGTGTTGTTCAACAATATACCTAAATATGCACTCTTTTCCAAGTTAGGCACACTAAATAGGCACAACTAATTGAGAGCTCTATCAATTAACTACAACAAGAACGAAGTTGAACAAATAGAAATCTAGCTAACAATTTGTAATCACATAACCCAGAAGTTCATCACTCAATAGGTTCTATCAAAAACTTAGATAAAGAAGTTGCTACTCATAATCAAAGAAACAAGAATAATAATTGAATTTATAATCAAAGATTCAATGTAAAAGAAAGAAAGATGTTGAGAGAGTTCTCTCTTACTATTTTTCTTGCAAAAGTAATGAATAATACAATACTTGCCTCTCTTGGGCGAATCCTATAATTATATAGAGGGTTTAGGTTACAAAAATTGCATATTGACAAGTTTGACCCTAAGAAATTCGGCCTCGCCCACGGTCCGTCCGCGTTCGTGGATGGGCTGCGGAAAATCTAATCCTCTGATTCTGATGAGGTTCCGCGAGCCCCTTCAACCGCGGTCCATCCGCGTTCGCGGTTGGACCGCGGCTGAATAGTGCCGCAGATTCTTCTTCATATTTTTCAACACAAACTTCACTCTTGCTCTACACTTGGCCTTTTTACCATCTTATGACTCCAAAATTGCTCTTTTAGTCTCCAATGGCTCATGTGTACCTATAACACACCAAAAACACTAATAAAAGCATTTTTTTCATCATAAACAATATCAAAACAACAATAAAGTGTGATTATTTAGGGCATAATTATAGTCAAATTCACCTATTATCAACACTCAAAGTCTCTGAACCACTGGAAAACCAAGAAAGAATAGAAGAAAAAAAAGAAAATAAAAAAGAAAGAAAAGAAAAAAATAAAGGAAATAAGAAGAAACCCCCAAAAAGCTAAGTACCCTGAACAACTTTTGTTTTCTGTGCTTATGTGTTATTACATGATTAAAACATGAATATATTGCATGTCTAGAAGATATATCTGTATATATTTGAAGTTGATTAAGTATTCTTTTGGTTCTGATTGTAGCTATCTATTAAATAACATGCTGTTAGTTGTTTAATGTTCTTATTCAATAGATCCTGTCTCTACTAAAGGTTTTGATTAATTAGGATTCAACTATTATCAACTTGTCTCTCTGAATTCTGATTAACTTAAAAATTAGTTGTAATTAGGGCTATATGTACAATATTATATTAAACTGGCTATTATTGCAATATGATTTATATGTTTGGGTTCTTCTGAACTTCTGAGTACTTAGTCACATTTAGGTTACATGCAAATGATTATTGTGGCTATTATTGCAACACAGTGTAATTTTTGACTTGTAAAGTCATGTGTGGCTATTTTAGTAAAGTGGTTAACCCTGAAAGGCTTTTACTTAGTCTAAAATTGGCTAAAATATAAAGCAAAGTCTCAGGGATTATATTTTAAACACTGTTGATTACCCAGGTCTTAACAGGCCTAAGGGTAGGTTGGGTGAATAGAAGTAATGGGGTAAAAAGGGATAGAAATTGGTATTTCTGAGGATAATATAGAAGTAATGGGGGCATAAATGACAATGAAGCTTGATTTTACTAAAAATATATGAATAATAAAGGGTAAACCAGGCATAGTTAAAAGGTAGAGATGTAATAATTCTTAGCAAGTGAGGGCAACTAGGTTAATTCCGCCACATAGAACAATAAAGAATAACCTAGAACCTTCTAGCAGGGGTTCAAGTGCATTTTCGTTAAAAATAACCTATACTTAACTGAAATAATTGAAAAAGAGTTGGGGTGGGAAATATGAATAATTAATTCAAATTCCTTCCCAATTCACTCTATATATAGGCTGTTTTAGGCCTAAGATTTGGGTGCAGACTTTAGAAGTTCAAAATTATGGGAAACTTTTAGAGAGTCTGAGATTAGGAGAAGTTCAGAATTACTAATGCTCTGAAACTTCTATACTAAAATCCTACTGGTTTTGTACTTAGCTGATAATTCTAGTATTATTTCTGGGAATCTCTGCTGGTTGTTTCTCTGCCTGTTTACTTCAACATTGCTGGGGTTTACAATTTGCTCGAGTTATTTGCTGGTTTACCTAATGGATTTTGAGATTTGTTGTGTTGATTGCTTCATGTTCGTTGTTGCTATATCATTGTTGTTGTTGCTGATTTTCCTTGTTATCCAAGCCTAGAACTCATCGATTTGTATTTGAATCAGGTACACACTACTATTACCTCGAGTTGTTTATGAGTGGCTGTTGAAGAAATAAAAATTATAATCATGTTTTAGCATAATCAGTTGTATTTGATCTTTTCATTATGTAGTTTAATTTTAGCTTGCTGTAATTCTATTAGGCCTGGGTTGTAATAGGCATTAGATTAGATTACTATACCTCAAACTTAGTAATAACGATGGTGACATAAATGGTAGGAAAAATAGACGATCGCCAAAATTTAAGGATAAAACTGGTATGATCATAGTTAAATCACATGAATCTGAAACTATTATAAATTGAACTTTAAGTACAAACGCCTAGACGTTCTATGAATCCAGTTTTGAATCTGAATTGGTCAATGATAAAAGCATAAGTAACTTCTGAATTTCGAAATTGTATGTTGTTACCTCAGTTGATATAGCCATAAATTCATTTTGTAATTTTGCATTCTAATAGTAAGTTTGAACTTCTTATTTAAACTAGAATATTGTCTTCTCTGATTGAGCAAAATAATTGAAATGATTAATGTCACAATAGTGACTTAAGTGTTGGACTCTGTCACTTGAATAACGAAGTCACTATCCTGGATCTGTTAATAAACATTAAAATCGATAGCAATTAAATATAAATTATGTTTGTGGATTACTGCATCTATCAAGTGTATTTAAAAATTACAATTACCTCCTGTTTGGCTTTGAATATGAAGGATTTGGGCCCAATTATGAACTCAGGCCCTGATCCGTATAAAATGGCAACTAAGCCTATAAATAGAGGAAAAAATGAATACTAGGCTTTACTGACCCAGCTATTTGGCTGCAGACTGGTGAGCGAGTCTAAGGTCCGGGCCCAGTGATAAATATGTCGTGGATTTCTATACAATGCTGTAAATAATAACGCAACAATTATATTTGGATGAAAAAACAAAAACTAGAAAATGTAGTGCACTTAATATTGGACCTTAATAAAATGGAGATGAGCCTCACCAAACCATAAATACTTAATTGTGTGGCCCTCAAATAAGTTTTCATATAAAATTCTATATTCGGAAGGACCGTTTCCACGGTCTTTCCAAATTTAACAAGACGTAGAGTGTGAAGACCCAAAGGGTCATCACTTATTTTATTAATCATTTCAAGCTTCTGAGGCCTTGAAAACCTCATTCTATGTTGCCTCGATTTATGTGCACGATCCGAGCATGTAGCCGGAAAGATTTTTGTGATAGAAAAATATGAATTCTATGAGAAATTTGGATAAAAATGATATTAATATTGATATGGTTGACTTTGGTCAACATTTTTGGTAAACGGATCCGGACCCGAGATTGGATGGTCCCGAGAGGTCCGTAGGAAAATATGGGACTTCGACAGGCGTCCGGAGTCGAATTCCGAGGCCTAGAGCCCAAGTTATGAATTTTTCTATGAAATTGTTTTTGATGTAATTGTTAAAGGAAATGAATTAATTGACCTTGGTATCGGGCTCGTATTTTGGTTCCGACGCCCGGTACAAGTCTTAATTATTAAATATGTGATTTCTGTAAAGTTTGGTGACATTCGGATGTCGTTTGAGATGTTTTGGACCTTGAGTGCCAAGTTTGAAAGTTTTGAAAACCAAAAGTATGAAAATCATGAATTTGAGGCTTGATTTGATGAAAACGATGTGATATTGGCGATGTGATCGCACAAACAAGTTCATAATGTGTTTTTGATGTTGTGTACATGTTTGGTTTGGAGCCCGGGGAGCTCGGGTAAAGATTTGATAGGCCGTTGGATGAAATTCTGAATTTTTGCACTGCTGGTTTTTCACCCAGCTGTTGTCTTCGCAATTGCGAAGTATTTCTCGCAATTGCGAAGGTGGCAGGTCAAGGCAAGGTTCGCAAATGCGAACCATTGGTCGCAAATGCGAAGGGTGCCCAGGACCGTTTGGGTTCGCAAATGTGAACCAAACCTCGCAATTGCGAGGCCTCCAGTGAAAAGGCATGCTTCGCAAATGCGAAGCATTCTTCGCAAATGCGAAGGTCCCTCAGCCCAGCCTTGTTCGCAAATGCGAACAAATGTTCGCAAATGCGAAAGTCCCCGGAGGCCAGCCTGGTTCGCAAATGCGAACATATGTTCGCAAATGCGAAGCCCCCAGATTTGCCTTGGCTTCGCAAATGCGAACAAAAGTTCGCAAATGCGAACTTCCCAGCTTTAGCTTATTTTTCAAACTCCGGAAATTGGTCGGGGTTCGCAATTGCGAACCCATGTTCGCAAATGCGAACACAGAGACCTGTAAAACACGATTTTCAGTTCATTTCTTCACTTTTTACAAACCAAAAACACCCATTTGCGATTCTTCATGGATTCCTTCTTCATCAAAACAATTGTAAGTCACTTTTTACTTAATTCTTTCAATTCCTAACATCATTAAACATGTTTTTCAATAGAAATCAAAGGTTTTCATGGTAGAATTTCTTATTTTTGTTAGAATATAGGGTTTTTCATAAATTGGGAAATTGGACCTCGAATTGAGATCCGATTTTGAAACAAATCATATACATGAACTCGTGAGGGGATGGGTAACCGGATTCAAAATTCACTATTCCGGGCAGAATGTTGTAAAAGTTGTAATTGGCCTTATGAATTAGTTCGTTGAGTAGTATTGATGATATTAAATCAATTGTGTATAGATACGATTGGATTGGAGCCAAATTTGAAAGAAAAAGACATTTCCACGGATTGAATTGTTCATAAACATTCGAGGTAAGTGTTTGTTCTATCCTAGCTTGAGTGAATAGGATTATGTGTTATGTGTTATGTGATCGAGTGCGGTGTATGGGCTGTGGTGACAAGCATCCATACACCTGGCGTCTAGTATGACCGTGAGTCATTGAAAATGCTTATTTTGAGATATATTTACAGATGAATTGTTGAACCTTTGCCAGGTTGTAGAATTGTTATTGTTCTCCCTTGTCGGGACTTGTTGTGAAGATAATTATTGATTGCCCTTGTTGGGACAGCTTATGAATTACTGTTTCTTTCTTTGCCCTTAACTGTGATTGTTATTTGGGAGAGGAAGAGTGATAATGCACGAAGGGTGATGCCGTGCCATGCTTTTATTATTTATGCACGAAGGATCATGCCGTACCCTGTTATTGAACCATGTACGAAGGATCATGCCGTACTATGGATGTGAGGATGAGAGTAAAAGCACGAAGGGTGATGACGTGTACTTTATTTGCTTATTTGGTGAGGATGAGAGAAAAAGCACGAAGGGTGATGCCGTGCAATTGTTTGCTATTCCTTGACTTGATATTTCATGTATTTCCATTATATCTTGTTTTCCTTGTGAACTTATTAACTGTTGTTAATTGTTGAATTCTTTGAGATATCCCTTATTGTGTTATTACTTGGTTATTTCTTGTTATTCTGTGGTATACATATATATTGAATTGCACAGGTTTATGTGGGTGTCCGGTCCTAGGCTTGTCACTACTTCGCCGGGATAGGCCAGGCACTTACCAGCACATGGGGTCGGTTGTGCTGATACTACACTTCTGTGCGTTTTTGCACAGGTCCAGGTTACGATCAGGAGCAACAGCAGTAAATCGATTGCGTGGAAGTTGATCACATTTGAGACCGAGGTAGCTTGCAGACGTCCGCAGGCCCGGCGTCTCTCTCTTTATTTATGTTACTAGCTGTAGTCTCTTTGTTCCGAGACAAACAGAATTATGTTATATTTCTTTCAAACTTTTATGTGTAGTATTCATTAGTAGTTCGTGAGTTGGTGACTCCACGTCTTGGGTAGAGGATTTCAGTATGATTTTCATTTTGTAATTAGTTATTTCTATTTTGATAAAGTATTCTGCATTTATTTAATTAAAATTGTGTTAAAAACAGGATGGTATGAATACAGTGGCTTGCCTAGCTACCACGAGTAGGCGCCATCACGATCCCGATGTTGGGGGAAAATCCGGGTCGTGACATAGAGATTCTAGGCATGATTTGTAATAAATATACATTCCTAATACGGGTGCACATTTATGTGACCCAAATCCAAATCTCGGCGGAGTTAAAATGTACTAAAGTCACAGGCGTACTGGTACGGTGTGACACGAAATGCATTTTCGCGATGTCGCAATTCTTTATAAAAAATGACAAAGTGGAACACTAATAAAGCACGAAAATGAAACATATGAAAATCAGATAAAAAAAAGACAACAGTTGAGCGACCGTGCTTGAACCACGTAATCCGGGAGTGCCTAACACCTTCTTCAGGGTTAACAGAATTCCTTATCCGGATTTCTGATTCGCGGATTGTGACAGAGTCATAACTTCTTCGGTTTGGGATTAAACCGGTGACTTGGGACACCATTATTTTCCCAAGTGGCGACTGTAAAATTTAATAAATCAATCCCGTTCCGGCTGTCCTTTAAGTGGAAAAACTCCTTGCCTTTAGTTATTATATCCCTTTCCCGGGGTGTAGTAAAACCAAAACAGGGCATTGTGCGAAAGCATATATGAGAATTGACGTAAAATGATATGTGATAGCTCTGGCGAGTCTGCTGGGGAAAGAAACCCAGAACTTCGGTTCAGGTTTTAAGAATTCGAACTCAGTTAAATTGTTGTTTTTATTATATCTAATTTCATTATATGCTTTGATCAACGTGCTATATGTTTACCGATTTGATATTACGTGAATTGTATATAAAAGTTGTGCGAAAACCCCTTCTCTTCTTACCTCCCGGGATGTGCTTACTATTTGCGACTCCCCTTTCTGTTAGTGTCAATACCCCAATAAGAAATAGAGGCCAGAAAAGTTACAAAGCCGGACGATCCTGCGGGTGCCCGGTACATAGCCCCCTCCTCGATCCGAGTTGTCCGCTCGGGTACATAGTTTAGTACCATTGAAAATCAGGATATTGAGCCTGAAATTAGGACGATTATTTGCATCATATCTGACTTAGGGGACTCAACCTAGGGGTTGGGTCCGCTTAGGACAGGTAACCTGGATGTAAAAGACCGAGCATGATTATGTGTTGCATTTATTTGTCCTGGGCCATTATGCTGGCCGGCTAAATACTTGAAAATAAAAAGAGAGAGAAAAATGGCAATTTCTAGAATAGCAATGTTTATATACTAACGAAACGCCGCCGAAATTTTGAGAAAATAGTCGGGTTAATTCAATTTTGTCAATATAGTTGGACTAAAAACAATTTGATCGAACTACACTGGTTTGATTCTCACCACTAGGCGAGATACATAGGCAACCGTTGACGGGTCCAACCACCCCTTTCAAAAAATAACCAAAAATGTTAAAATCAAAGTGATGCTATTTTTGAAAATAGCCGAATCTTCCTAAAGGACGTCGAAAGGGTTTTTTGCGCAGAAATGGCCACTTTTGAAGTCATTTCCCTTAATAAATATAGCCTAAAATCTTCGGATGAAGTATTGAAATGCTGTATTCGCAAATAGGGATTCTTTTGAAGAAAAAATAATGAAAAATTTTCTTTGAAACATATTTTGTTTTTGAGTCAAATAATATAAGTTTAAATCACCTTTAATAAATGTGCAGGATGAGCACAATGCAACACGAACCTTTTTCACTAATGAATAAGATCTATTTGGAGTTACGATTATTGTGGAACGACTTGGGCCCAGATGGACATGATGAGGTAAAAAATATTTGAAAGATCTTACCGGGCTGCTTTGTATCATACCTCGAGGAGACATTATTCGAGCCATAGTCGCTTGCTGGGATCCCGCACATAATGTGCTCCACTTTTCGGACTTTGAGATCACTCCAACACTAGAAGAGATTGTTAACTACATCAGAAAGGATGAGGTCCCCTTGAAAGACAAAAATCCTATATCTCCAAGAGCCATCACTGTACACAGATTCCTCGACTCTTTGAAAATAGCCAGAAACGTTCACAATGAAGATTTGGTCCACGGGTTTTGCACTATGAACTTTATATATCGCATATATGGCCACGTTGGAGGATTTAATGTTCCAACAAACAAACTCTACAGCAAAGAAAATCGGGCTAAATGGGAGGAACATATGCGTTTTGCCTTTATGGTAGTTAATAACATTTCCAAGGAAAGACGGGAACATCGACAAGAGAGTTGCTGGGATTTCCAGTACCCTCCTTACACAGGACAATAGTACTTTGGCGCCAATAATAGTGGCCGATATCTTTCGTGCTCTCACAGTTTGCAAAGCGGGAGAATATTTCTTCGAAGGGTGTAATCTGCTACTACAGATGAGGATGATCGAGCATTTATGTCACCACCCTCAGTTTTTGAGTTATGGATCATCAAAAAAGACTTGTATCGAATAATTCTACATGAGGACAAAAGACGCCAAGTTACCAAAAGGGTCTAAGGGTTGGATCACATACTTCCGATCACTTACTACCAGTCAGATGGAATGGGCATTCGGATGGTTGCCCGTTAATGAAGCCATATACATGCGAGCAGAAGGATCATACTTTCTTTTAATGGGACTCAAAAGTATCCAACCTTATGCGCCGTATCGAGTATTATGACAACTCGGAAGATATCAAATCGTGCCACAAGATGCGGATCTCAGCCTTCAAAGCGATAGAGATTAGTCCCGATGGGCAATTTCCTGAGGCAAAAGTCCGACAAATATGGAATGAGTGCCAATGTTTGAAAGTGGACACTTGTGTAAGAGATTGGGCTAGAGGTGAAGTGTCACCTGGTTATTCCGCATTGTACCGAAGAGATTTTGAGCATGAAAGACCGATGAAGAGACCTTACATTCAAGAATTTGCCGAGGTGTCAAAAGAAGCAATGGGATTGGTTGGCCAAGGAGAATGAATACCGATCCAAAATCAGTATGTTAGAAAAGCAAGTTCAAGACCTCAAATTCGAAAGCAGCTTACAAGCAGCGGCCAATGAGGGTGAAAATAAACAACTAATTAAGGAAAATGAAACATTGAAAGCTTAGATTTTGAAAATGAGAGCAGCAACTGAAACCCAGTTCGACATGCCCGGGATGAAAAACTAATTGATAATTTGCAGTGAAAGATGAACGACTACAGCTTTGAGCTAGATAAAGCCGGGAAGGAATTAATTGCAGTTCAAAAGCAATTGGCCAGGAATGCTGAAGAAAGGGCTCAGATGATTCAACAGTTAAAAGATGAACATAATGTCGAAGTTGCTTGGCTAAGGAAAAAGAGTGTCACGACCGAGGTCAAAAGTAGCAAACAAGTAAAAGAATTTGACATAGAAAGAGAGCACTGCTACATGGCCATAGCTCGGTTAGAAATGGAACTATTGCAGCTTCAAAAGAAAAGCCAACAGACCTTGGATGCTCGTGCCGAACAGATAGGGAGGTTGCTTCAAGAGAAAGGAATTATCAGGGAAAAAATTGTCAACATTGCTCACTATATTACACGGAAATGCCAGCTGTGCGAGGATATGACCCAGTCCACATTTTCCGGAGCAGCAATGATCTTTGTAAAACAAGTAATGATAAATTTGGATAAACTCCAAAGGGAATTAGCATATAGGCCCGCGGTAAGACCGCACGATATCTCGCGGGCACTAGGAGCTTTAATATATTCTTAGGACATGCATTTTTCTGTATTTTTATGTCCGAATTTAGAAGATTGTAGTACAATATCATCTTTTGTAAGCAATGATTGAATATCAATGAAATTGAAAATCCAAAAGTTGTTGTTATTTTCCATACAGGCAAATGCTTAAACGATAGGCAAACATATAGGATTGAAAAAAAAGAGAGAGAGTAAAAAAGAAAAAGAACATCGATGGAAACAAAGGAAAGAAAAGGAAAAGCCGAAAAAAGGAAAAGAAAAATTGGCGGGTCAAAAGAAAGACAACAATGCGATGACGCATATTGCCAGGCAAATATTATGTTTTGAAACCTGTGATGTTTATCTATTATGACCTAACAACTAACAAGTTTTGTCGTTGATGACTATTAGATAAATCAGTTAGCAACTGGCATTCTGGCACATCACGGCTACAACACTCGTTCCAAAAGCATGACGAAAGCGATTACTCAAGAAATTGAGCCGACAATCATAGACCCAGTGCAAGAAGAGGAAGTAGTAGATGCGAATAGCATGAAGGAAGAATGTATAAGCTTAAACAGCAGATGTATCAGGCTTGGTCGAGGGGACAACCCTTACCCACCTACTCAGCCAATCCCACATATATCCCGCCACTAGTCCCAAACCAAGATCCACCCATAATGAACTTATCTTCTACATACCCTACATACCCACCCTACTATGCCACTACATCACAAGCACCACCCTCAATTCCTAAACAAGCTCCACCACCGCCACCACAGGTTGCTCCAGTATATGTGGCACCACCACCAGACACCTTGCACAAATCCTCTAGTGAGCATGTGTTTCATATCCAGGATAACCATTACTACCCTCCAGAACCCTCCTTCAGACAACATAATTCTTATACCCCTCTTATCGATATGACAGAAGAGGAGAAACCCATTAGAAATCCTTAACAGGAGGAAATGGCCAGGAAAATCAAGAGTCTTGAGCAATCATTTCGAAATATGTAGGGTTTAGGGGGTCAAGTAAGCGTGGCGTACAAGGACTTGTGTTTGTTCCCCGGAGTACAACTGCCAATGGGGTTTAAATTGCCGAAATGTGATATGTATGATGGCCATGGTGATCCAGTAGCACATCTGAGAGGATATTGCAGCAAAATGCATGTAACTAGGGGAAAAGACGAACTACTCATGGCTTATTTCAGCCAAAGTCTCAGCGGCTCAGCAGTTGAATGGTACACCCGTCAAGATCATACCAGATGGTTCATTTGGGATGATTTGGTTCAATTATTTGCAAACCATTTTCAATATAATCTAGAAATTATCCCGGATACGTTGTCATTGACCAAAATGGAAAAAAAGCCTGGAGAAAACTTTCGGGAGTATGGTTTTAGGTGGAGAGAGTAGGCGGCTCGTGTGGATCCACCAATGAAAGAAGGAGAAATGGTAGATTGTTTCTTACAAGCTTTGGAGCCGACATACTATGGGCATCTGGTGTATGCAATCAGAAAAACCTTCAATAAGGTGGTAAAGATGGGGAGCTTTGTTGAAGAAAGATTGAAAACAAATAAAATCACGAGTTATTCAACCATCAAGGCCACAAATTAAGCAATTCAGATGGGAACAGGCGGAGCAATTGGGAAGAAAAAGAAAGAAGAAGTGGCGTTATAGAGGGAAAGTCTTGGTCATGGGGCCCCAACCCATATCACCATCTGCCTCGCCCATATGAACCTTACCCACCAACACCATATAGCTCACCTCACCTTTATTACCCTCCGATTGGTCCTCAGTTTTTGTCCATCACGCCCTATCTTACTCACCACTTTCTCCTTTATGGTGAACCCCAGCACCTCAAAATATCTACCACACCCAAAATACATACCCGCCACCAAAAACCTACAGAAATCTCAATAGAACCAGTTTCCATCTTGGCCATGAAGTCAAGAACGACAGGGCTCAAAGAAAGAAAACATTTACTCCTCTATGGAGTAATGTACCAGCCTCTTCCACCGATTAAGACAACTTGCGATGCTGAACCCCATAGAGCCTAATATTCCCAACCCTCCACCGAGAAATTTAGATCAATCTATCCATTGTGAATATTGTTCAGGGGCCATGGGACATGACATGGAGAAATGTTGGTACTGAAAATCTGCAATACAGGAACTCATTGAATCCAGAAGAATTGAGGTACAAGCCCCCGAGGCTCCTAATATAACACAAAACCCTTTGCCTGTGCACAATGAGATACACATGATACAGCTAGTACAAGGAGAAATATGCAAAATGCCCTCTCAGGCTGTAATGATGATCAAAGCAAACAGCAAGGCAGAGGAGAAAGTCGAGAGTAAGAAAATATCATTCAGGCCACATGTAAATCAGCCAGCAGTGGTAGTTGAACCTTAACCTGTAAAACTGACGGTACCTGGGGTGAAGCCTATATTGACTGTGAAAGGGGCACGAATAGAACCAATTATTATCAAGCCAGTCGTTCAGATGCCGATAGTGAACATCAAAACCGTACCTCGGAATTTTGACAAGGTAACTGTCATGTATAATGGAAAAGAAATCAAAGGGGAGATCTGCGAAACCCATGGTTTGACCTGGTTAGGGAGATGTTTTGCTCCCGATAATTGAGGAATGAGAAAGTTGTGAAAGAACATTCGGCCCACAAAAAGAAAGCATTCACTGGAGAAGAAGCCGAGGAATTCCTAAACAAATGAAAGCTTAAGATTATTCCATAGTTGAGCAGCTGAGGAAGACACCAGCCCAAATATCATTGTTATCTCTATTAATTCATTCTTATGAACACCAAAAGGTGTTAATGAAGATCCTAAATGAAGCTCACGTACCAGAAAAGATCACAGTGTGTCATTTGGAAAAGATCATAAACAAAGTCTTTGAGGCAAATAGAATAACATTATCAGATGATGAATTGCCGTTGGAAGGGATAGAGCACAATAGGGCGTTATATCTTACAGTGAAGTGTGAGGACTCAGTGGTGACCCGTGTCCTGGTCGATAGTGGGTCGAGTGCCAATATTTGTCCTTTATCTACTCTGGGTAAACTGAAGATTGATCAAGAAAGAATCCACAGAAATAGCATATGTGTGAGAGGATTTGACAGAGGCGGGAAGAACACTGTCAGAGATATCATATTAGAACTCACTATCGGACCGGTGGAATTCACCATGGAGTTTCAAGTGTTGGACGTTGCTGTGTCTTATAATCTCATGTTAGGACATCCATGGATCCATGCTGCTAAATCGGTGCCTTCTTCACTCCATCTAATGGTGAAGTTTGAATGGGATCAGCAACAGATAGTAGTGCATGGTGAAGATAATATTTGCAATACCATCATGCCGTTCAAAGAAGTCGAGGTTGACAAAGCTCCTTGGGTATGTGAATACGATATCTGAAGGTGAAAGCATTCGGGAAAAGGTTTAGGAGTTGCTCTGCAAGGAATAATACAACCAGTATATCTTCTGGGTAGCCCTTATACTTTTGGCTTGGGTTTCAAGCCAACCATCACCGACATACAAAGAGCCAAAAGATTGAAAAAGAAAGGATGGACCCTCCCCAAACCTATCCCAAAACTTTCCTATTCCTTCGTCAAACCTGGTATACAAAGACGTCCGGCGACAGTCATGCCTGGCCATGCAGAGATAAGGCTAGATAAAGAGCTGTTAGAAAGATTTGAGAGGTTGTTCGAAGGCGTGAACATGATAGAGGCAGCCGAGGGTACAAGCAAGATGGATGTTCAATTTGTTGGACCCTAGATCAGGCTAAATAACTGGGAAGCTACTCCTATCCAATCAGAAGGGAGTTGTGGTAGTTAGCTTTAATGTTCCATTCCTAAATCTGTCTTGTTTCAAAAATTGTAATCCTATGTTCCTTGTAGTCAGATGTATCCAAACCTTGTTACCTTTCAAAGTTTAATGAAATGCAGTTTCTTTCTTCCTCTAATTTTGTAGCCATATTTTCTTTTCTTTCTTTTCTTTTCTTTTATTTTCTTGTACAGTCCATTTTTTGCTGATTTTATTGATGTGTCATGCATGAAGGATTCTCGATCCAGTCTTAATAATCAGATAGTTGTACAAGAAATTGAACATGATAATGAAGTGAAATATGAGGATGAGGAAGTTTTGGAGGAAATTAGTAAGGATTTGAGCCACTACAAAAAGAAACCCAAACCAAACTTAAATGAGACGGAGTCTATTAATTTGGGGGATGAGGAGAATATTCGAGAAACAAAGATTAGTGTGCACTTGGAAGCCCCACTCTGAGAGGACTTGATCAAGCTATTACATGAGTACAAAGACATATTTGCCTGGTCTTATGATGATATGCCAGGGCTTAGTACTGATTTGGTGGTACATAAGTTGCCCACTTATCCAGAATGCCAGCCTGTTAAGCAAAAGTTGAGAAAGTTCAAAACAGACATCAGTGTGAAAATAAAAGAAGAAGTCAACAAGCAATTTGCGGCAGAGGTCATACGGGTCACCAAATACCCCACTTGGTTAGCTAATGTTGTACTTGTTCCAAAGAAAGATGGAAAAACCAGAGTGTGCCTTGATTATCGAGACCTTAACAAAGCAAGTCCGAAGGATGATTTTCCATTACCAAACATCCACATATTAATTAACAATTATGACAAACATGAGATTGGTTCTTTTGTGGATTGCTATGCGAGTTATTATCAGATCTTGGTGGACGAAGAAGATGCAGAAAAGACAGCCTTTATCACACCTTGGGGAACATATTGCTACAGAGTAATGTCGTTTGGGTTGAAAAATGCTGGAGCTACATATATGAGAGCAATGACCACTATGTTTCATGACATGATACATCTAGAGATTGAAGTATATGTGGATGATGTCATTATAAAATCCAAAAAGCAGTGCGATCATGTCAGAGACTTGAGGAAGTTCTTCCAGAGGCTTCGGGGATACAATCTCAATCTCAATCCAGCAAAATGTGCTTTTGGAGTACCATCTAGAAAGTTATTAGGGTTCGTGGTATGCCGGCACGGTATTGAGCTAGACCCGTCAAAGATCAAGGAAATTCATAACTTGCCTCCGCCAAAGAGCAAGAAAAAGGTGATGAGTTTGTTAGGCAGGCTGAATTATATTAGCAGATTTATTGCTTAGCTGACGTCAACTTGTGAGCCTATTTTCAAATTATTGAAGAAAGATGCTGCGGTGAATTGGACTGAGGAATGTCAGGATGCATTTGACAAAATCAAGGAATATTTGGCCAATCCTCCTGTGTTGGTTCCTTCAAAACCTGGAAGGCCCTTGATCCTTTATCTGACCGTATTGGATAATTCCTTTGGCTGTATACTGGGTAGCATGACGAAACGGGGAAAAAGGAGAAAGCAATATACTACCTCAGTAAGAAATTTACATCCTACGAGGTAAAATATACTCAATTGGAAAGAACATGTTGTGCCATAACATGGGTCGCGCAGAACATTACCTGTCAACTTACACCACTTATCTCGTATCTCGTTTGGATCCGCTGAAGTACATCTTCCAAAATCCTATGCCCACAGGAAGGCTCGCTAAATGGCAAATTCTACTTACAGAGTTTTATATCGTTTATGTAACTCACACTACAATGAAAACACAAGCAGTTGCTGATCATTTGATAGAAAATCTAGTCGATAATGAGTATGAACAACTGAAAACATATTTTCCGGATGAGGAGACGATGAATATTGAAGAATTGGAACAAGACGAAAAACCGGGTTGGAAATTATATTTTGATGGGGCTGTCAATAGCAAAGGAATTGGAATTTGAGCAGTGCTTATTTTAGAAATGGGTCAGCATTATCCCATTACCGCTCAACTCCACTTTTTTGTACAAATAATATGGCTGAATATGAAGCATGTATATTGGGATTAAGAATGACGATAGACATGGGTGTTTAAGAGATTTTGGTCATGGGTGACTCGGATCTCTTGATACATCAAATTCAGGGTGAATGGGAGACAAGGGATTTGAAGCTTATACCGTACCGACAGTGTCTACACGAGCTATGTCAAATGTTTCAATCCATAGAATTCAAGCATATCCCAAGAATGCACAATGAAGTTGCAGATGCTCTGGCAATATTGTCGTCCATGTTGCACGATCCGAATAAAGCTTATGTAGATCCATTACAAATCCAAGTTCATGATCAGAAAGCTTATTGTTTTACGGTAGAAGAGGAACTTGATGGTGAACCATGGTTCCATGATATCAAAGAATATTTGAGAATGGGGGTGTACCCGGTGAAAGCTACGGGATATCAGAAAAGGGACATAAGACGACTAGCGAGTGGATTTTTATTCAGCGGAAGGATTGTATACATGAGAACCCCGGATATGGGTTTATTAAGATGTATAGATGCACAGCAGGTCGCTACAATCATGACTGAGATACATGCAGGAACCTGTGGACCTCACATGAGTGGATATTTTTTGGAAAAGAAAACTAAGAGCTGGATATTATTGGCTCACTATGGAGCGAGATTGTATAAGATATGTACGAAAATGCCATCAATGCCAGATACACGGGGACTTGATTCATTCCCCGCCATATAAATTGCATAAAATGTCACCACCGTGGCCTTTTGTCACCTGGGGCATGGATGTCATCGGACCGATAAAGCCCGCAACATCTAATGGGCACAGGTTTATTCTGGTAGCCATTGATTATTTCACTAAATGGGTGGAGGCGAAGACATTCAAATCAGTACAAAGAAAGCAGTAGTGGATTTCGTACATACAAACATCATTTGCCACTTTGGAATTCCCAAGGTGATTATTACAGATAATGGAGCCAATCTTAACAGTCATCTCATGGCGAAGACATGTCAGAAATTTAAAATTGTGCATCGCAATTCTACACCTTATCGGCCTAAAGCAAATGGAGCAGTTGAAGCTGCAAATAAGAATATTAGGAAATCCTTCAAAAAATGGTAGAGGAGTCGAGGGAATGGCATGAAAAATTACCCTTTCCTCTAATGGATTATCGCACTACTGTGTGTGCTTCAATTGGTGCAACCCCTTGCTCATTGGTGCATGGTACGGAGGCAGTGATACCTGCAGAAATTGAAATACCCTCCCTTTGAATTATAGCTGAGGTTGAAATTGATGATTATGAATGGGTAAAGGCCCAGTTAGAGCAAGTAAGTTTGATTGACGAGAAAAGATTGGCACCAGTATATCACGGATAGCTGTATCAACAAAGGATGGCCAGAGCATATAGAGCTCGTTTGGATTGACTTAAAAAAAGTGACCTTTAAGCACAAGTGCTTAAAAGCAGCTTTTAAGTGCTGGGGCTTATTTTATAAAGAAGCAGTTACATGTTTGGATAAAAGTACTGAAGCTTAAAAAAGCTGTTGAAGTGTTTGGCAAACAAATGGTGGTAAGGACTTTTTCTTATTAAAAAGATAAAAATATAAAAACTTTGATATTATAAAAATAAAGATGAAGAGGAAATAAGACGGTAATTTTGGTATTATAAAAACTTATAAGGGAAGAGGGTATTTTATTAGTCAAACTAAAATGGCTTTTAAGCCAAAATAATAAAAGTTGGGGTTATCCGACTTGTTGCTTTTGGATTTTTTTAAGCACTTTTTAGCTTTTTTTAAGTAATTTGTTTGTTGACAAACACTCCAAAAAATAAAAATGTGCTTAAAAGCTTATTTGACCAGCTTTTAAGCCCATCCAATCGCCCTCATAATAAGAAAGTACGTCCAAGAAAATTCGAGGTTGGACAATTGGTGTTGAGACGTATTTTACCACATTGGGCAGAAGCAAAAGGAAAGTTTGCGCTTAATTGGCAGGGTCCATTTATGGTATCCCGGGTGTTTTCCAACAGAGCTTTATATCTGACAGATGTAGAAGGGAAATGTGTACAGACTGCCATTAATTCTGACGCAGTCAAAAGATATTACGTATGATTCCTTTCATGTAAACAATTGTATTTGTTATATTTTTGAAATTGAAATGATAAAGGCATTTATTTCTCTATCCAAACACTTTACCCATTGCTATCCCTTTGAGCCTTATTATATTAGTCTTTCATATCCCTCTCTCGGAATCAATGATGAAGTCAAAAATGAATGATGAAATAAAAAAGAAAAGCAAGAAAAAAAAGATATGTAAAAATGAATAAAAAAGTATATACAAAAGAAGAAAATCGGTAAAAGTCAAAACAATGAAGTGATCTTATGATCTAAACTACGTTTGACTTGATCTTGAAAGGGTACGTAGGTAGCCTCAATGAGGTTCAGTCACAACAGAAAGAAAATCCAAGTTTCCCCAAAAATTAAAACTGGGGCAAAATATATGTTTATATGATTTCGAGAGTTGTAATTGTTGAAACCAAGCTGTAAATTTGAGCCTTTATACCTTTCTTTCTAAACACATCCAAAAGCCACATTACGGTCCAAAGGAAAGACCTTCTGATTAATTTCAAGGAAAGGACAATGCAATGAGAATAAAGAAAAACATATCATGAACAATACCCGGGAGTTTGAAGTTGGAAAATATAAAAATAAAAATGAGAGAGTCTTATTGGTGAAAACCCTCACAGGCACCATAAGGCGAATGTGAGTTGAGAGACATAGAATGAGAGAGTCTTATTGGTGAAAACCCTCATGGGCACCATAAGGCGACGCAAGTTTGAGATAAAATAAAATGAGAGAGTCTTATTGGTGAAAACCCTAACGGGCACCATAAGGCGAAAGTGGGGAATGATTTGGTGAAATAAAATTGGCAAGTCAAGTAAGGTTTGGGTGGATGAAAGGAGAAGTTAAAGTCAGCAAGCGATTTGGTAGGAAAGACTGAATCGGTGTTCCAATGCATGGCATGTTCAAAGGAATCGGCCTTCCTACCCAGATAATTTTTGTCTTTTACTTTGAAAATAGTCCTATCCTCAAAATTCAGGGTCATTGCATTTCATTTTGTTAAAACCCATTTACAAAACACTGCCAGTTGAAAGCTAATTACCAGCTTCTCATGTTAAATGGCACAATGATACTGGGTCTTTCAAAGGACAGGAGAAATAGAATAACATATGGCGATCATATAGCCAAAGGGAATATTTTTCTTTTAATTTTTGCACTCAAGCACCCACCTGGATAACAAGGGAATACTTTTCTGCACTTTTAATTTTTGCACTCAGGCGCCCACCTGGATAACAAAGGAATACTTTTCTGCACTTTTAATTTTTGCACTCACGCGCCCACCTGGATAACAAGGGAATATTTTTCTACACTTTTAATTTTTGCACTCAGACACCTGGTTAACAAGGGAATACTTTTCTGCACTTTTAATTTTGCACTCAAGCGCCCACCTGGATAATAATTTGCACTCAGGCGCCCATCTGGGATAACAAGGGAATACTTTTCTGCACTTTAAATTTTTGCACTCAGGCGCCCACCTAGATAACAAGGGAATACTTTTCTGCACTTTTAATTTTCGCACTCAGGCACCCACCTGGATAACAAGGGAATACTTTTCTGCACTTTTAATTTTTTTCACTCAAGCGCCCACTTGGATAACAAAGGAATACTTTTCTTTTAATTTTTGCACTCAGGCGCCCACCTGAATAACAAGGGAATACTTTTCTTTTAATATTTTGTACTCAGGCGGCCACCTGTATAACAAGGGAATATTTTTTGCAAAATGAAAATTTTCTTTTATCTAACAATTAATGGCATGATAGATTGTAAGCCACATACTGGGGCAGAAAGTTTTTCTTTATTTGTGTAGTAAGCAGGCGCCCACCTAAAGAACAAGGGAATACATTTTAAAGTTATACAAGCAGAATAAAGCAATATGTCTAAAGCAAGTTGCAAGTAAAAAGGTTCATCGAAGAATGGAAGATGCAAATGAAAAGAACAAAAAGCAGGTGGAAGATATAGATAGGATCTTGTAAAACATAGAACTTAGTTTAGCTTATTTTCTTTTACCATGGTGTAATAAGGAGATTATCATGCAATAATGAAAGCAACAGCAACAGAGCCATGGCTTTCCGGTAGTTTCAACTACCAGACATTCCCGAACTACACTGACCTGATTTCTGTATAGCCCGGGATATGTGGGCAATCCTTGAAGCCGGACGCGGTCAAAACTTTCAAAAATGCTTCATACAGAATATACGAGTGGGTAAAAATCCCTCATTACTGCTTGTCTTTGCACTAAAATTCTTCGTGTTCCCGAGCAAAGAGGGGCAGTTGTGAGCATGTGATTTTTTCCCCAAGCAATTAATTCCAAAATAAAAATACAAAAATGGTTTTTGATTGAAATCTGTTTGATTATTGTGTATAAAATATCAGTGTATGTTTTAATAAAATGAAAGAAATTTGAAATGAAATACAAAATGAAAGTAATTGGAAAATATCAAAAAACAATGTAATGTAATTACTAGGAAATTTGAAAATCAAAGAAAAATACATAGGTATAAAAATACAAGGAAAGCAATTCTAAAATACAAGGAAAGCAATTCTAAAATACAAGGAATATACAGAAATAAAATAAATAAATAAAATTGAAAAAATACAAAAAATAGGATAAATACAAAGAATACAAAAATACAAGGTATTTTGAGCCAAATACACGAAATGATTAGCCCAAATCAATACCCAACAAACCTGGCATAATGCATAATTGTACCAGCCAGTCTTGAAACAAATTAAACGGTGACGTGTAAAGGAAATAATCACAGTCGTCCATTTGATTAATCTAACGGATGAGATCAATATCACACTTAAACCAACCGATGTCGCTTAATTAAATAAATCACAGCCGTCTAAGAATCTAATCTAACGGACATGAGTAAGGTTACACTTATAATCAAACGTCGTCGTTTAAAAGACAAAGTGATCCTGGCCGTTCATCTCAGCTAATCCAACGGCTGATAACTAATGACCTAGGTTTAGTATATATCTCCCCCTTCCCCGTTCAGTTCCTATAATTATACACACACTCTCACAAAGACTAAACCATAGCTGCCTCTATTCTCTCCTTGCTCCTCTCACAGACTACCGGAACCCTATCGGTGGTCTACTTCTGTTCGTCCTCTCTGGCTCAGGCCATCACCCACAAACCCCCTTTCTTCTTCCTATAACACCTTACCCCATTATCCTCGCCCAAATATCCCATCATCTCCCAGTTCCTGAAACTCCGGTCACCGGAACCCTAGCCGGCGACCACCCAAACTATGAGTTAGTCTCCCATATTAACACCCAAGAGCGCCTTAAAACCCTCTTTCACCCCACCCAAGTCTCATCTTTTGAATATCATCCAAACTCGTCGAATATTCAAAAATGTCTCGCCAGAACCCTACTTCGGCGGACACCCAAAACTAAAGGCTTTCAAAACCGTAACCAGGATCTCCAAATACATCCTTTCACATCGCAAACCAGACAACTAAAGTCTGCCTGGAAGATCTATTGTCAAAAGTGACTCAAAGTCTCTGAACCACGAGAAAACCAAGAAAAAAAAAGAAGGAAAAAAATAAAAGAAGAAAAAAAGAAAGAAAAGAAAAAAGAAAGAACACAAAAAAGAAAGGAAATAAGAAGAAACCCCCAAAAAGCTAAGTACCCTGAACCACTTTTGTTTTATGTGCTTCTGTGTTATTACTTGATTAAAACCTGAATATATTGTATGTCTAGAAGATATATCTTTATATGTTTGAAGTTGATTAAGTATTCTTTTGGTTCTGATTGTAGCTATCTATTAAATCGCATGATGTTAGTTGTTTAATGTTCTTGTTCAATAGATCCTGTCTCGACTAAAGGTTTTGATTAATTAGGATTCAACTATTATTAACTTGTCTCTCTGAATTCTGATTAATTTTAAAATTAGTTGTAATTAGGGCTATATGTACATGATTACATGAAATTGGCTATTATTGCGATACGATTTATATGTTTGGGTTTTCCTGAACTTTTGAGTACTTAGTCACATTTAGGTTATATGTGCAAATGATTATTGTGGCGATTATTACAACACAGTGTAATTTTTGACTTGTAAAGTCATGTGTGGCTATTTTTGTAAAGTGGTTAACCCTAAAAGGGTTTTACTTAGTCTAAAATTGGCTAAAATATAAATTCAAGTCTCAGGGATTATATTTTAAACACTGTTGATTACCCCAGGTCTTAACAGACCTAAGGGTAGGTCGGGTGAATATATATAAGTGTAAGGGGTAAAAAGGGGATAGAAATTGGTATTTCTGATGATAATATAGAAGTAATGAGGGCATAAATGACAATGAGGCATGGTTTTACTAAAAATATATAAATAATAAAGGGTAAAGTAGGCATAGTTAAAAGGTAGAGATGTAATAATTCTTAGCAAGTTAGGACAACTAGGTCAAATCCGCCCAATAGAACAATAAAGAATAACCTAGAACCTTCTAGTAGGGGTTCAAGTGCATTTTCGTTAAAAATATCCTATACTTAACTGAAATAATTGAAAAAGAGTTGGGGTGGGAAATATGAATAATTAATTCAAATTTCCCTCCGAAATCACTCGATAAATAGGTTGTCTTTGGCCTAAGATTTGGGTTTAGACTTTAGAAGTTCAGATTTTTGAGAAATTTTGAGAGAGTCTGAGATCAGGAGAAGTTCACAATTACTAAAGCTCTGAAACTTCTATACTAAAATCCTACTGGTTTTATACTTATCTGATAATTCTAGTATTATTTCTGGGAATCTCTGCTGGTTGTTGCCGTGATGACCCAAAGGGTCATCACCTATTTTCCTCACTTGTTCTACACTTCCGAGGCCTTTAAAACCTCATTCTATGTTGCCTCAATTTACGTGCATGATCCGGGCATGTAGCCGGAAAGATTTTGTGATAGAATATATGAATTCTATGAGAAATTTGAAGAAAAATGATATTAATATTGATATGGTTGACTTCGGTAAACATTTTTGGTAAACGGACCCGGACCCAAGATCGGACAGTCCCGAAAGGTCCGTAGGAAAATATGGGACTCGGACATGCGTCCGGAGTTGAATTCTAAGGCCTAGAGCCTAAGTTATGGATTTCTCTGTTAAATTGTTTTTTCTGCAATTATAAAAGGAAATTGAATTAAATAACCTTGGTATCGGGCTCTTATTTTGGTTCCGACGCTCGGTACAAGTCTTAAGTGCTTTCTGCAAAGTTTGGTGATATTTGGATGTTGTTTGATGTGTTTTGAACCTTGGATTCCAAATTTGAAAGTTATAAAACTAAAAAAGGATGATAATCGTGAACTTGAGGGTTGATTTGAGGAAAACGATGTTATATTGGCGATGTGATCGCACGAGCAAGTTTGTAATATGTTGTTGATGTTGTGTACATGTTTGGATTAGAGCCCGGGGGGGCTCGGGTAAAGATTTGATAGGCCGTTGGTTCAAATTCTAAAAATTTTCACAGCTGGTTTTTCACCCAGCTGGTGTCTTCGCAAATGCGAAGCAATTCTCGCAATTGCGAAGGGGGCTGACCAAGGCTATGTTCGCAAATGCGAAGCCTTGATCGCAATTGCGAAGGAGGTCCAGGCACGCGTGGGTTCGCAAATGCGAACTTAACCTCGCAAATGCGAGGCCCAAATGCGAAGCTATTGTCGCAAATGCGAAAGCCCCAGTAATCCAGCCTTGTTCGCAAATGCGAACATAACGTCGCAAATGCGATGCTGATAGGCCCCAGACCTGTAGTGTTCGCAATTGCGAACAAATGCTCGCAATTGCGATATCCGTAGCTGTGCAATTTTATACTTAAACGAATTTTCAAGCTCTTTTCTTCATTCTTTCTAAACACAACACACCACACACGAACCCTCAAGAGCAAATTCACTCCAAAGCAATTGTAAGTCACTTTTTACTCAATTCTTTCAATTCCTAACAATATTATAAACATGTTTTTCAATAGAAATCAAAGGTTTTCATGGTAGAAATTCTTGTTTTTGGGTAAAACCTAGGGTTTGCATGAATTGGGTAATTGGACCTCGAATTGGGGTCCAATTTTGAAACAAACCGTATATTTGAACTCGTGGGGGAATGTGTAACCGGATTTTGGTCCGAACCCCGAGTTCCAACCACGTGGGGCCAGGGGCGTTTTGGGAAATTTTGGGGTAAACTTTGAGAAAACCATTTTTAAGCATTCAAACTAAGTTATATAGTATTTATTAATGTAATGGAATTAATTATGACTAGATTCGAGCAAGTTGAAAGCGGAAATTCGGGGTAAAGCTATAGTTGAAGGATAATTTGGACTTCAAGGCTAGAGGTAAGTGTTTGTTCTATTATAGCTTGAGGGAATAGGATTGTGTGCTATGCGCTATGTAATCGAGTGCGGTGTATGGGTTGTGGTGATGAGCATCCATACACTGGCGTCTCGCATGACCGTGAGTCGTTGTTGATACTTGTTGTGAGATATTTGAAAGATGAGTTGTTGAACCCTTGCCGGGTTGTGGAAGTGTATGTTGTTTTCCCTTGCTGGGACTTTGTTGTGATGATTATTGCGTCCCTTGCCGGGACGGTTCATGATTGTTGTTTTCATTCTCTGCCCTTAACTGTGATTGTTATTTGGGTGAGGAAGAGTGATAATGCACGAAGGGTTATGCCGTGCCTTGTTCTACTGTTATTGCACGAAGGTTAATGTCGTGCCTTATTATTGATTATGCACGAAGGTTAATGCCATGCCTTGTTATTGATTATGCACGAAGGATCATGTCGTGCCTTGTGATATTGATTATGCACGAAGGGTAATGTTGTGCCTTGTTATTGAAACATGCACGAAGGATCATGCCGTGCCATGGATGTGAGGATGAGAGTAAAAGCACGAAGGGTGATGTCGTGCACTTTATTTGCTTATTTGGTGAGGATGAGAGTAAAAGCACGAAGGGTGATGCCGTGCGACTATTTGCTATTCCTTGTTTGATATTAACTGTTTCCATTATACTCTCTTTTCCCATTGTTGACTCAATAATTGTTATTAACTGTTGAGCTTCCCTCTTATGATACTTCTTGTTGAGTTTGTTACTTGATTATTTCTTGTTATCTTGTGGTGTACATACATATATAGAATTGCACAGGTTTATGTGGGTGTCTGGTCCTAGGCTTGTCACTACTTCGTCGGGATAGGCCAGGCACTTACCAGCACATGGGGTCGGATTGTGCTGATACTGCACTTCTGTGCGTTTTTGCACAGGTCCAGGTTTTGATCAGGAGCAGTAGCAGTAGAGTCTTGCGTGGGAGTTGAGCATTTCGAGACCGAGGTAGCTTGCAGGCATCCGCAGGCCCGGCGTCTCTTCTACTTATTTATATTATTTGTTGTAGTCTCATTGTTCCGAGACAAACAAATTTATGTTATTTTTCCTTCAGACCTTTATGTGTAGTATTCAATAGTAGTTCGTGAGCTGGTGACAACACATCTTGGGTAAAGGATTTCATTAGTGTTTGGCTTCAGTATTACTTATCTCAATTTTGAAAGTATTCCGCACTTATTTAATTAATGTTATTACTCTTGTTGATAAAAATGAGTATGAAATAATGATAAAAACAGGATAATGTTGAATACAGTGGCTTGCCTAGCTACCACGCGTAGGCGCCATCACGATCCCGATGTCGGGGGAAAATCTGGGTCGTGACAAGTTGGTATCAGAGCTCTAGGTTACATAGGTCTCACCACTCACGAACAAGCTTAGTAGAGTTTGAGAGGTAGGTAAGGAGACGTCTGTACTTGTCCTCCATAGTCTATTGAGTTAGGAAAGAGTCTCTCATTTTTTCCTTCTTGTCGTGCGATTTGTTCCTCAAATACTGATTGAATTTGTACTCTGTCCTTTCGCAGATGGTGAGGACACGCGCTTCTTTGTCCGCTGACCAGCAGCCTGAGCCCCAGGCACCTCCCGTGAGGGGCAGGGGCCGAGGCCGTATCGTAGGCCGTGGTAGGGGCAGAGCTCAGCCCCCGGCAGCTATTCTAGAGGTGGAGCCTCATATTGAGACTGGAGATGAGGTTCCAGCTCCAGCAGCTCTAGTGGGCCCAGCTCAGGTCCCAGGAGAGGCTTTATTTACCCCAGATCTTCGGGAGGCTCTGGTCAGGATAGCGGGATTTATGGACAGCATTGCCAGAGCAGGCTTATTACCAGTTGCACCAGCCGCTTCTCGGGCTGGAGGAGGGGCCCAAACTCCTGTTGCTCGTACTCCGGAGCCAGTAGCTCCTCAGGCTCAGGCACCAGTGGTTCAGCCAGCTGTGGCCACTCAGTCAGGTACCACAGCTCAGGCCGGAGATGGAGCGGCCATGACTTCTGATTCTTTATGGAGGCTTGGTCGGTTCTCCAAGCTGTTTACCACTACCTTCAGCGGTGCCACATCAGAGGATCATCATGATTTCTTATTTAGTTGCCACGAGATTCTCAAGACTATGGGGATAGTGGAGTCCAATGGGGTTGACTTCTGTACATTCAGGCTTTCAAGATCCGCCAAGACTTGGTTGAGGGATTATTGTTTGACTCGACCAGCAGGGTCCTCGGCTTTATCATGGGATCAGTTTGCAGAGTTATTTCTGGAGAAGTTTCTCCCTGTTACTCGGCGGGATGCACTTCGGAGGCAGTTTGAGCGCCTCCAGCAGGGCACTATGACTGTCACTCAGCATGAGACAAGATTTGTTGATTTGGCACGTCATGTAGTGGTGATACTCCCCACAGAGCGGGAGAGTGTCCGCAGGTTCATAGATGGGCTTAATCAGCCGATTAGACTTCAGATGGCTACGGGAGTGGGGAGTGATATATCTTTTCAGGAGGCAGCTAATATAGCACGTAGAGTTGAGATGGCTCTTACTCGGGGAGGTGGTTACCCTTCAGACAAGAGGCCTCGTCATTCTGGCAGATTTAGTGGTTCTTCTTCTGGAGGCAGGGAATCTTTTGATAGGGACCAGTCTTCCAGGCCTTTTCACTCCGCCCTTCAGGCTTCACATGGTGGACCAGGTGATCGTGGGTTTCGTGAGCACTATTCAGATCAACCTCCTATTAGTACTCAGCCTCTTCAGAGTGTTCATGGGGGCCATTCGGGTCGTCAGGGCTAGCAGCCCCATCAGCCTAAAAGTTGCTACGGTTGTGGTGACCCAGGTCATCTTGTCAGGTTTTGCCCTCGAGTGATGGGCAACACTCAGCAGTGGGGCTCTCATCCCATGATTCAGGCCCCAGCTGACCCTCAGCCTGCCCAGCCAGCTAGAGGCGGGGGTAGAGATCGTAGAGGTGGAGGTCGAGACCGTAGAGGTGGAGATTGTCCAGCTAGAGGTAGAGGTCAGCCAGTTGATGACCATCCTAGAGATGTAGCTCAGAGGGGAGGTGTTGATCCCCGATTCTATGCTTTACCAGCCATGCAATAGGCGGAGGCATCAGATGCCGTGATTACAGGTACCATTCTTGTTTGTGACAGAGGTGCTTCAATATTATTTGACCCTGGGTCTACACATTCATATGTGTCTTCCTACTTTGCACCGTATTTGGCCGTGCCTATCTACGCTCTGGATATTCCAGTTTATGTGTCGACACCAGTAGGTGACTCTATAGTAGTCGACCAGGTGCATCGTTTGTGCGTAGTCATATTCGGGGGTCTTGAGACCCGTGTTGATCTGTTGCTATTAGACATGGTGGATTTCGATGTCATATTGGGGATGGACTGGTTGTGCCCATACCATGCTATCCTAGATTGTCATGCCAAGACTGTGACCATGGCCTTGCCAGAATCACCCCGACTAGAGTGGAAAGGTACCTCAAGCCACTCCGTTCGCACTGTCATTTCCTATGTTAAGGCTCGACGCATGGTCGAGAAAGGGTGTCTAGCTTATTTGGCCTATGTTCATGATTCCAGCACAGAAATTCCTTATATTGATTCAATCCCTATTGTATGGGAGTTTCCCGAGGTTTTCCCTTCAGACCTGCCGGGCATGCCACCCGACAGGGATATTGATTTCTGTATTGATATGGCACCGGTCATTCGGCCCATCTCTATTCCACCCTATCGTATGGACCCGCCAGAGTTAAAGGAGTTAAAAGATGAGTTGCAAGACCATCTAGAAAAGGGCTTTATCAGGCCCAGTGTTTCCCTCTGGGGAGCACCCGTGTTGTTTGTGAAGAAGAAGGATGGCTCGATGCGGATGTGTATTGATTACCGGCAATTAAACAAAGTGACGATAAAGAACAAGTATCCACTACCGAGGATTGATGATTTGTTTAACCAGCTCCATGGAGCGAGGGTGTTCTCAAAAATAGACTTAAGGTCAGGCTACCATCAGCTGAAGATCAGGGCGGCTAACATTCCTAAGACAACCTTTTGCACTAGATACGGGCATTATGAATTCTTGGTCATGTCCTTCGGGTTGACCAATGTCCCAGCAGCGTTCATGGAGTTGATGAATCGGGTGTTCAGGCCTTACTTAGATCTGTTCATAATAGTCTTTATAGATGACATCCTGGTATACTCCCGCAGCCAAGAAGAGCACAAGCAGCACCTCAGAGTGGTTCTTCAGACTCTGAATGATAATTATCTATATACCAAACCAACGATTCCGGATTTCCCTGCCTTTCTACCATAGTCTACACTTGTCCGTCCAAATGGTCGACCTTGCCATCAAGTTGGGTCACTCGATCCTTGAGTGTTTCCTTAACAACAGTCGCCGCTGACAGCACTCCACTGCTATCGTCATGTACATGGTACAACAAGAACAGAATTAGCAGAAATCGAAAGGTTTTTACCCAAAACTCCGCTCTAATACCTCCTAAAGCGAAATAGGCACGCCCACGGGTAGAGAGTCTGCCTGAGTCGTGTGGCCCCATGTAACGCCTAGTTTAGTGTAGCACCTGGGTTCCGCCTTCTCCTTGCCTTGCCGAGTTTTGCTTGTGATCTCTCTCTGAGTCTCTAGTTTGTTACCTTCTACTACCGATCTTCTCCCTCTGCTGCTACTGGAGCTACTGGATATCGACCTAAGTGTTTCGAAATGTGAGTTTTGGTTGAGTTCGGTGGCATTTCTGGGTCACATTTTATCAGTGGAAGGTATTCAGGTAGACCCAAAGAAGATTGAAGTAGTACGGAATTGGCCTCGACCAGCTTCGGTGACTGAGATCCAGAGTTTCTTGGGGTTAGCAGGTTACTACCGTCGATTTGTAGAGGGGTTTTCTTCTATTGCAGCCCCGATGACCAGGTTGACCCAGAAGGGTGCCCAGTTCCAGTGGTGAGATGAGGGTGAGGCGAGCTTTCAGAAGCTCAAGACAGTCTTGACTACAGCATCAGTGCTGATACTATTTACGGGTGCAGGGCCTTATACAGTTTACTGTGATGCGTCTCGTACAGGGCTTGGAGCGGTATTGATGCAGGATAGTAAGGTTATTACTTTTGCTTCGAGGCAGTTGAAAATACATGAGAAGAATTATCCAGTTCATGATCTTGAGCTGGCAGCAGTGGATCATGCCTTAAAGATCTGGAGGCATTATCTATATGGTGTGACATGTGAGGTGTATACGGATCACAAAAGCCTACAGTACTTGTTCAAGCAAAAGGTGTTGAATTTACGACAGCAGAGATGGTTAGAGTTGCTAAAGGACTATGATGTCACTGTCTTATATCACCCAGGTAAGGCCAATGTGGTAGCCGATGCATTGAGTAGAAAGTCTTCATGCATGGGTAGTCTTGCATTCATTCCAGTCAGTCGGAGACTATTTGCTCTATATGTCCAGGCCTTAGCCAATCGGTTTGTGAGACTAGACATTTCTGAGCCTAGCAGGGTGTTAGCCTGCACGGTCGCTCATTCATCTCTATTAGAGCGGATCCGTGAGAGGCAATTTGATGATCCTTATTTACGTGATTTGAGAGATACAGTACAGCGGGGAGGTTCCACGAAGGTAACTCTAGATGGTGACGGAGTATTGAGATTGCAGGGTCGAGTTTGTCTGCCTAGTGTTGAGGGGATTCGAGAGTTGATCTTAGCGGAGGCCTACAGTTTGCGGTATTCTATTCACCCGGGCGCCGCGAAGATGTATCAGGATTTACGGCAACACTATGGTGGCCCAGGATGAAGAAAGATATCGTTGCATATGTCGCTCGGTGTCTGAATTGTCAGCAGGTGAAATATGAGCACCGGAGGCCTGGTGGTGTAATCCAGAGAATCGAAATTCCCAAGTGGAAATGGGAGCGGATCACTATGGACTTCATTACTGGACTTCCTTTGACTCGGAGGAAATTTGATGCTATTTGGGTCATTGTTGATAGACTAACCAAGTCAGCACACTTCATTCCAGTATCTGTCTCCTACTCATCGGAGAGGTTAGCAGAGATTTACATCAGAGAGATTGTTCGACTTCATGGGGTGCCGGTATCTATTATCTATGATTGGGGTACGCAGTTTACCTCGCGATTCCGGAGAGCGGTCCAGCAGGAGTTAGGCACCCAGGTTCAGCTGAGTACAGCTTTTCATCCTCAAACGGACGGCCAGTCGGAGAGGACCATTCAGATTCTAGAGGATATGTTCCGAGCCTGTGTCATTGATTTTGGAGGCTCGCGGGACCAATTTCTACCATTAGCACAGTTCGCCTACAATAACAACTACCAGTCTAGCATTCCGATGACCCCGTATGAGGTGTTGTATGGTAGCCAATGACGATCTCCATTCGGATGGTTTGAGCCGGGAGAGGCGCTGTTGTTGGGTACAGACTTAGTTCAGGAGGCCTTGGATAATTGAAGACTATCCAGAAGAGATTGCGTTGAGCTCAGTCCAGACAGAAGATTTATGCGGATCGTAAGATTCGAGATGTAGATTTCATGGTTGGTGAGCGGGTATTGCTCCGAGTGTCACCTATGAAGGGCATGATGAGGTTCGGAAGGAAGAGCAAGCTCAGCCCTAGTTATATTGGTCCATTTGAGATTCTAGACCGAGTGGGAGGGGTGGCTTACAGACTAGCTCTGCCGCCTAGCTTATCAGCCGTGCATCCAGTTTTTCATGTATCTATGCTTCGGAGATACCACGGCGATCCCACACATGTATTAGACTTCAGTACTGTCCAATTGGACAATGATTTATCCTACGAGGAGGAGCCGGTGACCATTCTACACCGGTAGGTTCGATAGTTGAGGTCGAAGAGTTATCCTTCTGTGCGTGTTCAGTGGAGAGGTCAGCCTACTGAGGCATTGACCTGGGAGTCCGAGTCTGATATGCGGAGCCGCTACCCACATTTGTTCCCCGACTCAGGTACTTCCTTCTCTTGTCCGTTCGAGGACGAACGGTTGTTTTAGAGGTGGAGGATGTGATGACCCAAAGGGTCATCACCTGTTTTCCTCACTTGTTCCGCACTTCCGAGGCCTTGAAAACCTCATTCTATGTTGCCTCGATTTACGTACATGATCTGTGCATGTAGCCGAAAAGATTTTTTAATAGAATATATGAATTCTATGAGAAATTTGAAGAAAAATGATATTAATATTGATATGGTTAACATCGGTCAACATTTTTGGCAAATGGACCCGGACCCGAGATCGGACGGTTCCGGAAGTTCTGTAGGAAAATATGGGACTTGGACATGCGTTTGGAGTCGAATTCTGAGGCCTAGAGCCTAAGTTATGGATTTCTCTCTTAAATTATTTTTGCTGTAATTATTAAAGGAAATTGAATTAAATAACCTTGGTATCGGGCTCGTATTTTGGTTCCGATGCTCGGTACAAGTCTTAAATATTATATATGTGCTTTCTGAAAAGTTTGGTGACATTTGGATGTCGTTTGATGTGTTTTGAACCTTGGGTTCCAAACTTGAAAGTTATGAAACTAAAAAAGGAAGATAATCATGAACTTGAGGCTTGATTTGAGGAAAACGATGTTATATTGGCGATGTGATCGCACGAGCAAGTTTGTAATATGTTTTTGATGTTGTGTACATGTTTGATTTGGAGCCCGGGCGCACGGGTAAAGATTTGATAGGCCGTTGGTTCAAATTCTGAAATTTTACACAGCTGGTTTTTCACCCAGCTGGTGTCTTCGCAAATGCGAAGAAATTCTTGCAATTGCAAAGGGGGCAGACCAAGGCTGTGTTCGCAAATGTGAAGCCTTGATTGCAATTGCGAAGGAGGTCCAGTCACGCATGGGTTCGCAAATGCGAACTTAACCTCGCAAATGCGAGGCTTTCAATATTTCGCCTGGCTTCGCAAATGCGAAGCTATTGTCGCAAATGCGAAGCTATTGTCGCAAATGTGAAAGCCCCAGTAACCCAGCCTTGTTCGCAAATGCGAACATAATGTCGCAAATGCGATGCTGACAGACCCCAGACCTGTAGTGTTCTCAATTGCGAACAAATGTTCGCAATTGCGATATCCGCAGCTGTGCAATTTTATACATAAACGAATTTTCAAGCTCTTTTCTTCATTCTTTCAAAACCCAACACACCACACACGAACCCTCAAGAGCAAATTCACTCCAAAGAAATTGTAAGTCACTTTTTATTCAATTCTTTCAATTCCTAACAATATTAAACATGTTTTTCAATAGAAATCAAAGGTTTTCATGGTAGAAATTCTTATTTTTGGGTAGAACCTAGGGTTTTCATGAATTGGGTAATTGGACCGCGAATTGGGGTCCGATTTTGAAACAAACCATATATTTGACCTCGTGGGGGAATGGGTAACCGGATTTTGGTCCGAACCCCGAGTTCCGACCAGGTGGGGCCAGGGGCATTTTGGGAAATTTTGGGGTAAACTTTGAGAAAACCATTTTTAAGCATTTAAACTAAGTTATATAGTATTTATTAATGTAATGGAATCAATTTTGACTAGATTCGAGCAAGTTGAAAGCGGAAATTCGGGGTAAAGCTATAGTTGAAGGATAATTTGGACTTCAAGGCCAGAGGTAAGTGTTTGTTTTATCCTAGCTTGAGGGAATAGGATTATGTGCTATGTGCTATATGAACGAGTGCGGTGTATGGGCTGTGGTGACGAGCATCCATACACTGGCATCTAGCATGACCGTGAGTCGTTGTTGATACTTGTTGTGAGATATTTTAAAGATGAGTTGTTGAAACCTTGCCGGGTTGTGGAAGTGTATATTGTTTTCCCTTGCCGGGACTTTGTTGTGATGATTATTGTGTCCCTTACCGGGACGGTTCATGATTGTTGTTTTCATTCTCTGCCCTTAACTGTGATTGTTATTTGGGTGAGTAAGAGTGATAATGCACGAAGGGTGATGTCGTGCCTTGTTCTACTGTTATTGCACGAAGGTTAATGCCGTGCCTTATTATTGATTATGCACGAAGGTTAATGCCATGCCTTGTTATTAATTATGCACGAAGGATCATGGCGTGCCTTGTGATATTGATTATGGATGAAGGGTAATGTCGTGCCTTGTTATTGAACCATGCACGAAGGATCATGCCGTGCCATGGATGTGAGGATGAGAGTAAAAGCACGAAGGGTGATGCCGTGCACTTTATTTGCTTGTTTGGTGAGGATGAGAGTAAATGCACGAAGTGTGATGCCGTGCAACTATTTGCTATTCCTTGTTTGATATTAACTGTTTCCATTATACTCTGTTTTCCCACTGTTGACTTAATAATTGTTGTTAACTGTTGAGCTTCCCTCTTATGATACTTCTTGTTGAGTTTGTTACTTGATTATTTCTCGTTATCTTGTGGTGTACATACATATATAGAACTGCACAGGTTTCTGTGGGTGTCTCCTCCTAGGCTTATCACTACTTCGCCGGGATAGGGCAGGCACTTACCAGCACATGGGGTCGGATTGTGCTGATACTGCACTTCTGTGCATTTTTGCACAGGTCCAGATTTTGATCATGAGCAGCAGCAGTAGTGTCTTGCATGGGAGTTGAGCATTTTGAGACTGGGGTAGCTTGCAGGCGTCCGCAGGCCCGACATCTCTTCCACTTATTTATATTATTTACTATAGTCTCACTGTTCCGAGACAAACAGATTTTTGTTATTTTTCCTTCAGGCCTTTATGTGTAGTATTCAGTAGTAGTTCGTGAGCTGGTGACTCCACATCTTGGGTAGAGGATTTCATTAGTGTTTGGCTTCAGTATTACTTATCTCTATTTTGAAAGTCTTCCGCACTTATTTAATTAATGTTATTGCTCTTGTTGATAAAAATGAGTATGAAATAATGATAAAAACAGGATAATGTTGAATACAGTGGATAAAACTAGTAAGATTATAGTTAAATCACATGAATCTGAAACTATTGTAAATTGGACTTTAAGTACAAATGCCTAGACGTTCTATGAATCCAGTTTTGAATCTGAATTGGTCAATGCTAAAAGCATAAGTAGCTTCTGAATTTCGAAATTGTATGCTGTTACCTCAGTTGATATAGCTATAAATTCATTTTGTTATTCTGCAATCCAATAGTAAGTTTGAACTTCTTATTTAAACTGGAATATTGTCTTCTCTGATTGAGCAAAAAAATAGAAACGATTAATGTCACAATAGTGACTTAAGTGTTGGACTCTGTCAGTTCAATAGTAAAGTCACTATCATGGATCTGTTAATAAATATTAAAATCAGTAGCAATTAAATACAAATTATATTTGTGGATTGCTGCATCTATCAAGTGTAGTTAAAAATAACAATTACCTCCTGTTTGGCTCTGAATATGAAGGATTTGGGCCCAGTTATGAACTCGGGCCCTGATCCATATAAAATGGCAACTAAGCCTATAAACAGAGGAAGAAATGAATACTAGGCTTTAGTGACCCAGTTATATTTGGCTGCAGACTGGTGAGCTTGTTTAAGATCTAGGCCTAGTGATAAATATGGCCTGGATTCTTATACAATGCTGTAAATAATAACGCAACAGTTATATTAGGATGAAAAAACAAAAAATAGGAAATGTAGTACACTTAAGATTGGACCTTAATAAAATGGAGATGAGCCTCACCAAACCACAAATACTTAATTATGGGGCCCTCAAATAAGTTTAAATATAAAATTTTAGATTCGGAAGGACCGTTTAGCGAATTCCACTGTCTTTCCAAAATTAATAAGACATAGAGATTTTAGGCATGATTTGTAATAAATATGCATTCATAATACGGATGCACATTTATGTGACCCAAATCCAAATCCCCGCGGAGTTAAAATGTACTTAAGTCACAAGCATACTGGTACGGTGTGACTCGAAATGCATTTTCGCGACGTCACAATTCTTTATAAAAAATGACAAAGCGGAACACTAATGAAGCATGAAAATGAAACATATGAAAATCTGATAAAAACAAAGAAAGCAGTTGAGCGACCGTGCTTGAACCACGGAATCCGGGAGTGCCTAACACCTTTTCCCAGGTTAACAGAATTCCTTATCCGGATTTCTGATTCGTGGACTGTAACAAAGTCATAATTTCCTCAGTTCGGGATTAAACTGTGACTTGTGACACCATTATTTTCCCAAGTGGCGACTCTGAAATTTGATAAATAAATCCCGTTCCGACTGTCCTTTAAGTGGAAAAACTCCTTGACTTTGGTTATTATATCCCTCTCCCGGGGTGTAGTAAAACCAAAACAGGGCATTGTGTTGAAGCATATATGATAATTGACGTAAAAAGGAGGTGTGACAATAAGAATAGCCAGAATTGGCAGTACTCTATTCACGCAAGATAATAGTTTGTTCGCACCTATGATAGTAGCTGTTATCTTTTGTGCCCTTACAACTTGTAAAGCCGGAGTAGATTTCTTCGAAGAATGCAATTTGTAATTACAAATGTGGATGATCGAGCAGTTGTGCCATCGTCCTCAATTTCTGAGCTATGGATCTTCGGAAAGAACATGCATAGAAGAATTCTACACGACAAAAGGGGTCAAGTTGCCGGAAGGTTTTAAAAGTTGGATTACATACTTTCGATCTCTTACTGCTAGCCAGATAGAATGGAGATTCGGGTAGCTACTTGTCAATGAAATTATACACATGATGGCAGAAGGATCGCACTTTCTCTTAATGGGGCTTAAAATTATTCAACCCTATGCTCCATACAGAGTTTTATGACAACTCGAAAGATATCAAATAGTGCCAAAAGATGGAGACCTCAGCACTCAAGTAATTAAGATTAGTCCCGACGGGCAATTTCCTAAAGAAAAACTCCGTCAAATTTGGAATGAATGCCAACGATTGAAATCAGACACTTGTGTAAGGGACCGGTCCAAAGGCGAAGTGTCACCTGGTTACTCCGTGTGGTATAGAAGAGATTGTGAGCATGAAAGGCCAGCGAAGAGACCTCATATCCAAGAATTGTCCAAGTTGTCAAAAGAGCAATGGGATTGGTTGGCTAAAGGAAATGAATACCGAGCAAAAATAAACATGCTAGAAAAACAAGTTTAATACCTCAAGTTCGAAAATAGCGTGCAAGTAGCAGCTGACGAGGGTGAAAACAAGCAACTAGTTAAATAAAACGAGGCCCTAAGAGCTCAAATTCAGAAAATGAGAACAGCAACTGAACCCTCTATTCGAAATGCCCGGGATGAAAAATTGATTGATAATTTGCGGCAAAAAATGAGCGACTATAGTTTCGACCTGGATAAAGCAGAAAAGGAATTAACCGGGGTTCAGAAGCAATTGGCTATGAATAAAGAAGAAAGGGACCCGCATTATTCAACAATTGAAGGAAAACATTATGTCAAAGTTGCTCGATTGAGGAAAAAGATTATTACTGCTGAGGTCAAGATTAGCAAACAAATGAAAGAGTTTAGTACGGAAAGAGAACATTGCTATACGGCCTTAGCACGAATAGAAATGGAACTGCAGTAGCTTCAAGAGAAAAGCCAACAGACTCTGGATGCTCGTGCTGAACAAAATAGGGAGGTTACTTCAAGAAAAGGGAATGATTAGAGAAAGGATTCTCAACATTGCTCATTATATCACTCGGAAGTGCTAGATATGTGAAGATATGACCCAGACCACATTTTTCGCCTCAGAAATGATATTCGTTAAGCAAATAATGGGTGATTTTGACAAACTCAAAAGGGGACTTGCATATAGGCCCGCGGCGAGACCGAACAATGTCCCGCGGGTACTAGGGCCTTTGATGTATTCTTAAGTTAGGCATTCGAGTCTATATTTTTCATTTTTCTGCATTGTTTAGAGGATTGTAGTGCAACTGTCATCTTAGATTTTATCTTTGTCATCGATGTTGGTTATTAATAAATTTGAAAATCCGAAAAAAATCTGTGTTTGTGATCTTTGACTTTCTGTTTCTTTAAACACATATGCGGTAGGCAAATCTATAGGATCGATCAAAGAAAAAAAAGAAGAGAGAGAGGAAAATTTGTGGTGATGAAAATGATGAAAAAGAGAAAGATGAGAAAAAGGAAAAGCCAAAGCAAAAGAATTGACAAAACAAGAAAAAGGCAAAATGAATGAGAAGTTAATAAAGCCGGGATGACTCATATGGACAAGCAAAATTGTGTAAATGTTTATTTTCTCCCAATTTGCAATTATTTGATCAATAATGGCCTAACCACTAACGAGCATTGTTGTTGTTGACTCCACACAGGTGGTTTGTAGCTGGCATTCTGGCAACCTATCATTACAACACTCGTTCTAAAGATATGACAAAGGCAATCACCCAAGAAATTGAGGCTACGGTTATGGACCCAACCCGGGAAGATGAGGTAGTAGACGTGGGTGCTATCAAAGAAGAGATGTACAAACTCAAGCAGCAGATGACCAAAATGTACCAGGTCTGGGCGAAGTGACAACCTTTACCCACACACCGAGCCAATCCTACTTATATCCCTCCACCTGTCCAAACACAGGACTACCCACCATGAATTCATCCCCTACTTACCCCACATACACACCTTACTACGCAACTACTTCAGAAACACCACCACCTCCCCCACCACCTAAATAGATCCCATCACCACCACCACATCTTGCTCCCGTGTATGTGGCACTTCTTCCAGCCACATTACACAAATAATCCAGTGAACCATTATTTCATACTCAATACAATCATTATTATCCTCAAGAGCCTAAATTCTGAACAAGAAGAGATGATCCGAAAAATAAAGAGTCTTGAACAATCTTTCCGGAACATGTAGGGCCTTAGGGGCCAAGTAAGCGTAGCTTACAAAGATTTGTGTTTATTCCCGGAAGTGTAGCTACCGGCAGGTTTCAAGCTACAAAATTTGATCTCTATGACAGTCACGGTGACCCAGTGGCACATTTGAGAGGCTTTTGCAGCATAATGCGAGGTACCGGCGGTAAAGATGAATTGCTAAATGGATTATTTTAGCCAAAGTCATAGTGGATCGGCCCTATAGTGGTACACCAGGAAGGACCACGCTAGATGGTTTATTTGGGATGATCTCGCCTAAGCATTCGCTAATCATTTCCAATACAACTTGTAGATTGTTCCAGACAGGCTTTCATTGACAAAGATAGAGAAGAAGCCAGGACAGAGCTTCCGAGAATATGACTTCAGGTGGAGAGAACAAGTTGCCTGGGTAGACCCACCTATGAAAGAAGGAGAGATGGTGGACTACTTTTTACAAGCTCTAGAGCCGACATACTATGGGCATTTGGTATCAGTTGTCGGGAAAACGTTCAACGAAGTCGTCAAGATGGGGAGCATGGTTGAGGAAGGTTTAAAATCGAACAATATTATGAGCTATTCATCCATAAAAGCCATGACTCAGGCAATTCAAACAGGTACCGGAGGAGCTCTTGGGAAAAAGAAGAAAGAAGAGGTGGCCATTGTAAAAGGGAGATCATGGTCCAGGAATCCTAATCCATACTACCATCAACCTCTCCCACATCATCAGCCTTACTCACCAGCACCATATGGCCCACCACAACACTACTACCCTCCCCCTGTTCTGCAATTTTCTATACACCAAGCTCAAACCTACCCATCACCGCCTACCCCATGGCGAGCACTAGCACCTCATAATACCTACCACACCCAGAATACATACCCACCACCCAAAACATATAAAAATCCCGATGGAATGGGTTTTCATCCTAATACCATTGTCAGAAATGATAGGATGCAAAAGAAGAAAATGTTTACTCCATTGGTAGAATCATACACCAGTCAACTTCATAGACTGAGGCAGCTCGGAATCCTAAACACCATTGAATCCAAAATCCCTAACCCACCACCAAAGAACCTGGACCAGTCTGTTAGCTATGAGTACTGTTCAGGAGCTCTAGGACACGACACAAAAAGGTGTTCGCATCTGAAAATCGCAATTCAGAAGCTTATTGATTCAAGAGAATTGAAGTCCAGGCTCCCGAGGCTCCCAATATTACACAAAAAACCCTACCTATTCATCATGAAGTTCATATGATAGAGTTGATACAAAGAGGAGGTTGCAAGAATCCTTCTCAAACTGTAATGATGATTAAGGCAAGCGAAGGCAAGGTAGAGGAGAAAGAAATGGATGAGAAAGCAGTGATTACGGTCAAGCATGTGGTGAATGAGCTAGTGGTGGTAACAGAGCCCTAGCCAGTGAAGGTGATAGTTCCAGGAGCAAGTGCAAAACCTGTGTTGCCTGTGTAAGGGGAACAAATAGAGCCGGTCATTATCAAACCAGTTACTCAAATGCCCGTTGTGAATGTTAAAGTTGTGCCATGGAATTACAACAAAGTGACCGTCATGTATAGAGGGAAAGAGATTAAAGATGAAATTTGTGAGACCCACGGGTTGACGAGGTCAAGGAGGTTCTTTGCTCCCGAAGAATTAAGAAAAGCAAAACTCACCAAAGATAATCCGGTTACTATGAAGAAATCTGTTATTGAGGAGGAGGCCGAGGAATTTTTGAAGAAAATGAAAGCGCAGGACTATTCGATAGTAAAACAATTGAGAAAGACGGAAACACAAATATCTCTACTATCCCTGTTGATTCACTCTAATGAGCATCGTAGCGTATTAATGAAAATCTTTAATAAGGCTCTTGTGCCTAAGAAGATTACAGTAAGTCATCTTGCAAAGATCACAAATAAAATCTTTGAGATAAAAACAGGGTGACATTCTCAGATGACGAACTGCCGGTAGAAGGAACAGAGCATAACAGAGCTTTGTATCTTACTGTGAAATGTGAAGATTTGGTAGTGACCCGTGTGTTAATTGATAATGGGTCAAGTGCCAATATATGCCCTTTGTCTACTTTGGGAAAGCTCAAGATTGATAATAATAGAATCCACAAAAACAACATTTGTGTTCGTGGATTCGACGGAGGTGGAAAGAATACAGTTAGAGACATCGTGCTAGAGCTTATCATCGGACCGATAGAGTTTACAATGGAATTTAAAGTCTTGGATGTTGCTGTATCTTATAATCTCCTACTGGGTCGACCATGGATTCCTGCGGAGAAGGTCGTACCATCCTCACTCCATCAAATGGTAAAGTTCAAATGGGACCGTTAAGAAATAATGGTCCATGGCGAAGATAATTCTTGCAACACGATCACTCATTTTGAAGAGATTGAGGGCGATAAAGGCCCCTGGGTGTACCAAGTGATGGATACTATATCAGTTGATAAAATTTCTAAAGGCAAGCATGTTTCGGTGCCAAAAATAGCTTACACATCAGTTATGGTTGCTACGGAGATGTTGAAAACTGGGTTTCTCCCTAGGAAAGGATTGGGAGCTGCATTACAGGGAATCACATAGCCGGTATCTCCTCCCGGTTGCATTGACACTTTCGGGTTGGGCTTTAAACCAACAATTATTGATATAATGAGAGCCTGAAAACTGAATAAGAAAGGTTGGACCCTCCATAAGCCTATCCCTCGCCTCTCCTATTCGTTCGTCAGTTCTGACACAAAGAGGCATCTAGCGATAGTAATGCCCAACTTAGCAGAGATAAGGCCTGATAGGGAGCTACTTGAAAGATTTGAAAAGTTATTTGAAGAGGTGAATATGGTAGAAGAAGTTGAGGGCACAAGTAAAATGGATGTCCAATTTGTTGGATCCCAAACCAAGTTGAATAACTAGGAAGCTACTCCTCTTCCGACTAGAAGGGGGTTGTGGTAGTTAGCTTTTGTTGTTTCATTTTTAAATCTATTTTTTTTCAAGGTTGTAATACAGATTTCATTTTTCCGCCCAATCGGATTCGTCAAACCTTGTTAGCTTTCAAAATTATAATGAAATGAAATTTCTTTCTTCCTCCATTCATGATAGCCTTATTTTCTTTTTCTTTTCTTGTACAGTCCATTTTATGCTAATTTCAATGATGTGTCATGCGTAAGGAATTCCCGGCCCAGTCTTGATAATCAAATAGTAATACAAGAAATTGAATGTGATAATGAGGTGGAGTATGATGACGAGGAAGCTTTGGAAGAAATTAGTAAGATGTTGAGTCAATATGAGGAAAAACCCAAGCCAAACTTAAATAAGACGGAAGCCGTTAATCTAGGAGATCAGGAAAATATTCGAGAAACAAAGATAAGCATTCATTTGGAATCCTCACCCATTGAAGAATTGATAAAACTGTTTCATGAATACAAAGATATATTTGCATGGTCATACAATGACATGCCGGGACTGAGCACCGATTTGGTAGTCCATAATTGCCCACTTATTCAGAATGCCCGCCCGTTAAGCAAAAGTTGAGGAAATTCAAAAGATATCAGTGTGAATATAAAAGAAGAAGTCAATAAGCAATTTTAAGCAAAGGTTATACGGGTTACCAAATATCCCATCTGGTTAGCCAATATTGTGCCAGTTCCGAAGAAAGACGGAAAAACCAAGGTGTGTGTTGATTACCGAGACCTCAACAAAGCAAGTCCAAAGGATAATTTTTCGTTGCCAAACATCCACATATTAATTGACAATTATGCCAAACATGAGATTGGTTCTTTTGTGGATTGCTATGTGGGTTATCACCAGATCCTGATGGACGAAGAAGATGCTGAAAAGACGGCATTCATCACGCCTTGGGGAACATACTATTATAGGGTGATGCCATTTGGACTGAAAAATGCTGGAGCAACATATATGAGGGCAATGACTACCATATTCCATGATATGATACATCGGGAGATCGAGGTTTGTGTGGATGATGTCATTATCAAGTCCAGAAAGCAATATGACCATGTTAAAGACCTGATGAAGTTTTTCCAGAGGCTTCGAAGGTACAATCTCAAGCTCAATCTAGCAAAATGTGCTTTTGGGGTGCCGTCGAGGAAATTGTTAGGGTTTGTGGTAAGTCGACGTGGTACTGAATCGGACCCATCTAAAATCAAAGCCATCCCGGAATTGCCTCCGCCAAAGAGCAAGAAAGATGTGATGAGTTTGCTCGGCAGGTTGTATTACATTAGCAGATTTATCGCTCAACTTACATCAACTTGTGAGCCTATATTTAGATTGCTGAACAAAGTTGTTGTAGTGAAATGGACCGATGAATGGCAAGCCTCATTTGATAAAATCATGGAATACCTGGCCAATCCACCTATACTAGTTCCACCAGAGCTAGGAAGACCTCTAATCCTGTATTTGATGGTATTGGATAATTCCTTCGGCTGTGTACTGGGACAGCATGATGAAATAGGAAAGAAGGAGCAGGCAATTTATTATCTCATCAAGAAATTCACGTCTTACGAGGTGAAGTACACTCAATTTGAAAGAATGTGTTGTGCTTTGACCTAGGTGGCACAGAAATTGAAGCATTATTTGTCAACTTATACTACTTATCTCATATCCCGGTTAGACCCATAGAAGTACATCTTTCAGAAGCCCATGCCCACAGGGAGGCTTGCTAAATGGCAAATCCTGCTCATGGAGTTTGATATTGTTTGTGTAACCCACACTGGGATGAAAGCACAAGCAGTTACCGATCACTTAGCAGAGAATCTAGTTGATGACGAATATGAACCGTTGAAAACATACATTCCTGATGAAGAAGAAATAAATATTGAAGAATAAAGCCTGGCTGGAAGTTATACTTTGATGGAGCTGTTAACAACAAAGGCATTGGGATTGGATTCGTGCTTATATCTGAGACAGTTCAGCATTATCCTGTTACCTCTCAACTTCGTTTCTTTTGTACCAACAATATGGCTGAATACGAAGAATGTGTACTGGTATTGATAATGGCTATAGATATATGTGTTCAAGAGATTTTTGTCATGGGTGACTCGGATCTCTTGGTACATCAGATTCAAGGAGAATAGGAAACATGGGATTTAAAACTCATACCATACCGCCAATGTCTACATAAACTATGCCAACGATTTTATTCCATTGAATTCAAGCATATCCCGAGAATCCATAATGAAATTGACGATGCTCTGGCCACTCTGGAATATATGTTACATCATCCGGATAAAGTTTATGTGGGCCCGTTACAAATCCAAGTTCGTGATCAGAATGCTTATTGTAATACAATAGAAGAGGAGCTCGATGGTGAGCCGTGGTTCCATGATATTAAAGAGTATCTCAGAATGGGGGTGTATCCGGCATAAGCCGCAGGAGATCAAAAGAGAGCTATAAGATGATTGGCAAGTGGATTCTTCTTTAGTGGAGGGGTTTTGTATAAAAGAACCCCGGATCTTCATTTGTTGAGATGTATAGACGCAAAATAGGCCACAACGATTATGGTTGAAGTACATGCAGGAGTCTGTGGACCACACATGAGTGAGTATGTGCTAGCAAAGAAAATACTCAGAGCAGGATATTACTGGCTTACTATGGAGTGGGACTGTATCAACTCTGTGCACAAATGTCATCAATGCTAGATACATGGAGATTTGAATCATTCACCACCATATGAGCTGCATATAATGTCAGCACCATGGCCTTTTGTTGCTTGGGGTATGGATGTCATTGGTCCAATCGAGCCAGCAGCATCTAATGGGCGCAGGTTCATTCTGGTTGCCATTGATTATTTTAATAAATGGGTTGAGGGAAAGACTTTCAAGGCAGTAACTAAGAAGGAAGTGGTTGATTTTGTGCATGCGAACATCATTTGTCGGTTCATAATTCCGAAGGTAATTATTAAGGATAATGGTGCCAACCTTAACAATCATTTAATGGCAGAGACATGTCAGAAGTTTAAAATTATGCACCGCAATTCCACGCCTTATCGTCCTAAGGCAAATGGAGCAGTTGAAGCAGCCAATAAGAACATTAAGAAAATACTTCATAAAATGGTGGAAGGATCGAGACAATGGCATAAGAAATTACCATTTGCTTCGTTGGGATATCGCACTACCATTCGCACTTCGGTAGGTGCAACACCTTATTCATTGGTGTACGGCACGGAGGCAGTGATACCTGCAGAAATTGAAATACCCTCCCTTCAAATCATTGCGGAGGCAGAGATTGACGATGATGAATGGGTTAAAGCCCGACTGGAATAATTGAGTTTGATTGACGAGAAAAGACTGGAAGCAATATGTCATGGGCAATTGTATCGACAGAGAATGGCCAGAGCTTATAACAAGAAAGTACGTCTGCGAAAATTTGAAGTCAGACAATTGGTATTAAGGTGCAACTTACCTCATTGGGCAGAAGCAAAAGGAAAGTTCGCTCCTAATTGGCAAGGGCCATTTGTTTTATCACGAGTGTTGTCTAATGGAGTGTTATATCTAAGAGATGTGGAAGGGAAATGCGTAGAAATGGCCATCAATTCTAACGCATTCAAAAGATATTATGTATGATTTCTTTATCTTCATGTATCTAGTTGTATTTGTTATATTTTTGAAATTGAAATGATGAAGACATTTTGTTTTGCTATCCAAACAATTTATCCATTGGTATCCCTTTGAGCTTTATTACATTATTCTTTCAAATCCCTATTTCGGAATCAACAAAGTCAAAGATTGAATGATGAAATGTCAAGGAAAAAAAAGAAATGAAAAGAATGAAAAGAAAAAGAAGAAGGAGAAGAAAACAAAGAGAAATAAAAGAGAGAAAAGAAAAGAAAAGAAAAGAAAAGAAAAGAAAGAAAAATGCAAAGAAGAAAGAATTGGAAGAAGTAAACATCGCAACAATGAAGCGATTCTATGATCCGAACTACGTTTTGACTTGATCTCGAAAGGGTACGTAGGCAGCCTCGCTAAGGTTAAGTCATAAGAGAGAAAATCCAAGAGTCCCCAAAGATTAAAACTGGGGCAGAAGTTATGTTTATTGTGGATGATATGATTCCGGAGGTTGTAATTTTTAAACCCAAGTTGGAACTTTTGAGCCTTTATACCTTTCTTTCGAAACCCATCCAAAACCCACATTACGGTCCAAAGAAAGACCTTCTGGTCAATTTCAAGGAATGACAGTACAAGTAGGTGAAGTAAAACATGTCATGGACAACATTCTGATACCTAAAGATGAAAAATACAAAAATGAAAGAGTCTTATTGGTGAAAACCCTCACGGGCACCATAAGGCAATGAAAGTTTGAGAGAGATAAAAATGAGAGAGTATTATTGGTGAAAACCCTCACAGGAACCATAAGGCGATGAAAGTTTAAGAGAGATAAAATGAGACAGTCTTATTGGTGAAAACCCTCACGGGCACCGTAAGGCAATATGAGCTGAGGGAAATGAAATGAGAGAGTCTTATTGGTGAAAACCCTCACGGGCACCGTAAGGCGAAAGTGAGAAGATGCGGCAAAGCAAGAAAAGTTGGGATTTAGTTGAAAATCGGTTGGTAAAATAAAGTTGGAAAAAGTGGTAATTGACAGTTGATGATTGGACAGATTGGGTCGGTTAATCCGAATGCATGGCATGATCAAAATAATCAGTCTCCCCACTTAGATAAGTCTAGTCCTTTTTATTTTTAAAAGTATTTCTACCCTCAAAACTTCGAGGTCATTGCATTTTATTTTTCTTAGAATTGATCTATAAGACATTGTCAGTCGAAGCTAACTACCAGCTTCTCAGTTATATGGCACAACAAGATGGGGATTTATTGGAACAAAAAGACATATGGCAATCAGATATTTGAAGGGAAATAGCAAAAGAACGAAAAGGAAACAATAAAAGAGAGACATAAGGAAAATAGTTAGGCATCGAGATCAGTAAATCTTGAAAGACAGCCAAAAGTTACGGCGAGGCAATACAAGAATCAAGACGGAGCAAATTTAAATGTGGGAGCAATGCCAACAAGAATGCCAGTAGCTAACCAGCATTTTATACTAACAAATTGTTCTTTGATTAGAACAGGGACAAAAGATTCAAATTCTTACTAATCACTTTAAAGTGAATGTGACAAATATGGATAGCAAGGGAGCACAAATTTTGGTAATCAGGCACCCACCTGGAAAATAAGGGAAGACTGTTCAAAAGAAAGCAACAATGTGCGAAGGAATCCATTTCAACCTCAGTAATCATGCACCCACCTGAAGAATAAGGGAAGTATAACCTTTAATTTTCAAATTTCATGTATGATAATATGTTACAACAAGTTATCAAACTGGGGCAAAAATTTTATTTGATTTGTGTGACGTAAACAGGCGCCCACCTGAAGAATAAGAATATATTCTTTTTCAAAGTCATAAGCAGGCACCCACCTGAAGAATAAGAGAATACTTTTTCAAGCAACCAGCAAGCAGGCGCCCACCTGAAAAACAAGGGAATATCTTTTTCAAAAGCATAGTAATCGCAAGCAGGCGCCCACCTGGAAAACTAGGGAATTCTTTTTTCAAGAGAAGCAAGCAGGCACCTACCTGAAAAACAGGGGAATACTTTTTCAAGCACAGCAAGCAGGCGCCCACCTGAAAATAAGGGAATACTTTTTCAAGCAAGCAGCAAGCAGGCGCCCACCTAAAGAATAAGGGAATATCTTTTTCAAAGTTTTAATCAGGCGCCCACCTGAAAAAAACAAGGGAATACTTTTTCAAGCAAGCAGCAAGCAGGCGCCCACCTGAAAAACAATGGAATATCTTTTTCAAAAGCATAGTAATCGCAAGCAGGCGCCCACCTGAAAAACAGGGGAATATATTTCAAGCATGTTGTAAGCAGGAACCCACTTGAAGAATAATAGAAGTATCATTTGAAATTCATATTTAAATCCTGATATTTAATAACATGGTATACCCAAGCACCATACAGGGGCAGAAAATTTTTTCTTTGTTTTTAAGTTTTAAGAAGGCACCCACATGAAGAACAAGGCAATACATTTCAATTGCAACAAGCAGGCGCCCACCTGAAAAACAAGGGAATATATTTCAATTTGAATAACCAGGCTCCCACCTAAAAAACAAGGGAATACTTTTTCAAGCATAGTAAGCAGGCGCCCACCTGAAGAACAAGGGAATGCATTTCAATTTCAACATGCAGGTGCCCACCTGAAAAATAAGGGAATATATTTCAAGCATGTTGTAAGCAGACACCCACCTGAAGAATAAGGGAAGTATAATTTGAAATACAGCTTTAAATCCTGATATACCCAAGCACCATACTGGGGCAGAAAATTTTTTCTTTGTTTTTAAGTTGTAAGCAGGCGCCCACCTGAAAACAAGAGAATATATTTCAATTTCAACAAGCAGGCGCCTACCTGAAAAACAAGGGAATACATTTCAAGCAAGCTGTAAGCAGGCACCCACCTGAAGAACAAGGGAATATATTTCAATTTCAACAAGCAGGCGCCCACCTGAAAAACAAGGGAATATATTTCAAGCAAGTTTTAAGCAGGAACCCACCTGAAGAACAAGGGAATACTTTTTCGAACAAGAGTAAGCTGGAGTCCACCTGAAGAATGGACACAGTCAAAAGTTATGTAGTATACAAGAATCAAGACAATTCAAGAACAAGATAGTAGGCATTAGATAGGACTTTATAGAGCATAGCTTAGGCTAGCTTCTTTTATCTTTACAACGGTGTAATAAGGGGACCAATAAGCAGTGACAACAGCAATAGTAATGAGATCACAGCTTCATGGTAGTCCCATCTACCAGACATTCCTGAACTATACTGACCTGATTCCTATTTAGCCAAGGATATGTAGGCAATCCTTGAAGCAGGATGTGGTCAAAACTTTCAAAAAATGCTTCACACGGAATATGCGAACGAGCAAAAATCCCTCAATACTGCTCACTTAACTTTGCACTGAAACTCCACGTGTTCCCGAGCAAAGAGGGGCAGCTGTGAGCACATGATCCTTTGAAACCCTAACTCTCATTTGAATCTCTTAGATCTGGGTTATTTTTAACGTTTTAAGCATGTTTCTTCCAATGATTTGCCCTATTCTTGAACTTCTTCTGAAAGATCCTCAATTTTAAACTATTTTTGCTTTCTTTAAAAACTAGGGTTTCTCGGAGTTTCTTCCGCACTTGTTTTAATCAATTTTCTTTATGATTAGACCTATTTTATTTCTTATTTTGACTGATTTTTTGTGCCTACTTCTTTTTTACTCGACTCTATTAAAGAGACCTAATCATTTTAGACTTTCTTTGCTTTTGTTCTATGTGTTAGCATGACTGCTTGATCTTGTTAAGTTTATGTTGGTTACCATGCTTCGAGTGAGTTTTCTACTGAGTATTTAGCCTACTTAGGTCACTTCTATATGATTATGTTTGCTCATCTCTTGCTTATCTCTGTCTATATGGTTGACCTTTCATGTTTGCTACACATGTTCATTCTTCTCAATTTATATGTTGAAGTGCAGAATCATGACCTCCTCTTGATTGATTCTGAATTTCTTAATTTATGGTTTGATTGTAAAATTTCCTTTCAAAATCCTAAGGTTCTACTCGTCTGTTTAAATTATATGATTTTGTTTCCCTGTTTATCATTGTACCTAACTCTTAATGAATCCTTTCCTTAATTGGTATATTTTGTACTTAGACTCAATTATATGCTCTATGATTTTACTATCCTTTATATGGTTAAAATTAGTCTTTCTCAACTGATTTTCTTTCCTTAATTATCCCTGTTAGTATCTGTTAAAGCTGTGATTCCTTGATTAAAGGGGAGAACTTGTATTAATTGGATTCAAATTGTGATTACTTCCATAATTATGCTAAACCTTTACTTGTTACCTTATTTTCTGCCTATTTTCAAAACTATAAATACCCTAAGTCTTTCGTTAAAAAAGACGAACACTTGGTTTTCAAAAACTGCTCCTCTTACTAAAAATCTCTGTTATCCCTCTCTCTTGTACTACTTGCTACTATTAGCCGGCTGCAAGCCAATCATTTGTGCTCTTTGGTTCTTTCATTTTGCTTACTTCTACCTTTATTGGTATGTCCTGGTTTTGATTTAAAGTTCCAACAACAATATGTTTCTCTTATTGTTTCAGTTTTTTTTATTTCTAGCTTGCATCTACTTGTGGTTTTGTTGTAAAATTTGTAGTTAAGTTACATTATCAGCATGCTTCTATGTTTTCCCTCCCCTTTAGATCAATGTATTCCCTTATGTATTTCAAAGCATGCCTTAACATTTGTCTTTACTTCTTGTGTGCTTACCATCCTATGAATCCCCAAATCCTTATCACCTCTTCTATGTGTTTGTATTTCTCTTGACTGGTGTGTGACTATGCTAGAGTCAACTATCTATGAGTTATTTCCAAACCAATCTTAAGATCTTTGTTGGGTTGTGCAGCCAAATGTCTATGTATTCCCAACCCCAACGGCGTAGACATATGAACGGATGAAACTAAGGACTCACCTGGATATCTAGATAATGAGCAAAATACGATGATACATATGAATAGGTGGAACCAGGGTAAAATAATACAAAGGCATCTCGATGACATACTGAGACACTACCTATGATCATTGTGTCTGAAGCAATAATATCTAGTCTGGTAGGGAGTGCATAGAATCGGGCCTGTCCACCACCTGATCGGCCTCCCCCTCTAAGGCGGCCCCTTACTGACTGAGCTCCACCCTGAGCTAGCTGGGCGGGTGGTGACATAACTGGTGGTAAAGTCGTAGCCTGACTTCTCTACTGAGCTGAACCTCCAAAGAGGCGGGGACAATGCCTCTTGATATGACCCAAATCTCCACACATAAAGCAACTTCTCCCTGCAAATGGTGGTGGGGACTAAAGGGAGCCTCGAGCGCCGAGATAACTTGTCACGACCCGGATTTCCCCCACCATCGGGATCATGATGGCACCTACTCGTGGTAGCTAGGCAAGCCAATTAATTTAACACTTTCCTATTCATACCATCATTTTTGTTCTCATATTTAATAGTAAGAAATAATTACTCAAATTTTTAAATGCGGAAGTCTTTCAAATTAAGAGATGAATAATAATAATGTAAAGCAACTGACATAAATCCTCTACCCAATATATGGAGTCACCAACTCACGAACTATTATGGAATAACTACAAATAATGGTCTGAAAGAAAATAATTAAGAATCGTCTGTCTCGGAACAATGAGACCATAGCAATAACAAAATTAAATAGAGGAGACGCCGGGCCTGCGGACGCCTGCAAGCTACCTCGGTCTCAGAAGCATAGGAATCCCACTAGTACTCTATTGCTGTTGCTCCTGCTCAAAACCTGGACCTGTGCAAAAACGCACAAAAGTGCAGTATCAGCACAATTCGACGACATGTGCTGGTAAGTGTATGGCCTATCCCGTCGAAGTAGTAACAAGCATAGGACCAGACACTCACATAAACCTATGCAGTTCTATATATGTATATACCACAAAATTAACAAGATTATCAAATTACACAACTAACAAAGGAGTATCATGCTGGGGGAACACAATCAGCAACATATAATAAATCAGTAAAGAGAACCAGAGTGTAGTAAAAACAGCTATCACCAAAACGAGAAATTTAAATGGTTGCACGGCATCACCCTTCGTGCTTTTACTCTCATCCTCACCAAATAATCAAATAAAAGTGCACGGCATCACCCTTCGTGGTTTTAGTCTCATCCTCACATCCATGGCACGGCATGATCCTTCTTGCATAGTTCAAATAACAACGGCACGGAATGTTCCTTCGTGCATAATCAGTAAAACAAGGCACGGCATGATCCTTCGTGCATAATCAGTAAAACAAGGAACGGCATGATCCTTCGTGCGAACATACGTAAAAATGGCACATCATCACCTTTCGTGCATTATCACTCTTCCTCACCCTAATAACAATCACAGGTAAGGGCAAAAGAATGAAACAAATAATATGAACTGTCCCGGCAAGGGAAACAATAATCATCACAGTAAAGTCTCGGCAAGGGAAACAATAATCAACTTCACAATAAAGTTCCGACAAGGGAAACAATAATCAACTTCACAATAAAGTCCCGGCAAGGGAAACAATAATCAACTTCACAATATATGTCAACAAACTACTCACGGTCATGCTAGACGCCAGTGTATAGATGCTCGTCACCACAGCCTATACACCGCACTCGATCACATAGCAATTTAGCACATTCAATCATATTCCCTCAAGCTAGGATAGATCAATCACTTACCTCAAAGCCTTGAAGTCCAATTATCCTTCAATTATCGCTTTACCTCAAATTTTACCCTTCAACTCGCTCGAATCTAATCACAATTGGTTCAATTATTTTAATAATTACTATGTAAATTGGTTTGGATGCATAAAAATGGTTTTCTCAAAGTTTTACCCAAAATTTTCCAAAACGCCCCCGGTCCCACGTGGTCAAAACTCGGGGTTTAGACAAAAATCCGGTTACCCATTCCCTCACGAGTTCAATTAGATGATTTGTTTCAAAATCGAACCTCAAATCGAGGTCCAATTCCCCAATTCATGAAAAACCTAGGTTCTACCCAAAAACAACAATTTCATACATGAAAACCTTTGATTTCTCTTGGAAAACATGTTTAATGATGTTAAGAATTGAAAGAATTTAAGTAAAAAGTGACTTACAAGTGATTTTGAGTGATATTGCTCTTGGAAAATCGTGTGTGGTGTGTTGGGTTCTTAAAGAATGGTGAAAAAGGGTTAAAAATTCGTGTAAGTATCAGATTGCACAGCTGCAGATATGGGAATTGCGAACATTTGTTTGCAATTGCGAACACGAGAGGTCTAGGATGTGGATCTCGCATTTGCGAGAATATGTTCGCATTTGCGAACTAAGCCCAACACAGGGCAAACTCGCTTTGCGACAATTCGTTCGCATTTGCGAACTTGAATTTTATCTGAAGGCTTCGCATTTGCGAGATTTTATTCGCAATTGCGAGTAAAGGCATTTCCCTGCCAACTTCGTAGTTGCGAAGATTGGTTCGCACTTGCGAACAAAGGCTAGCTCTGAGTCATCTCACAATTGCGAATATTTCTTCGCAATTGCGAAGATATCGGCTGGGGAAAAATACCAACTGTGTTATTTTTCAAAATGTGCTCTAACGGCCTATCAAGTCTTTACCCGAGCCCTCGGGCTCCAAACCAAACAAGCACACAACCTCAAAAATATACTACGAACTTGCTCGCGCGATCAAATGGCAAATATAACATCATTTTCATAGAATCAAGCCTCAAATTCATGATTTTCTTCCTTTAACTTCATAAACTTTCAAATTTGGAATTTATGGTTCAAAACACATCAAACGATGTTCAAATATCGTCAAACTTTGCAGGAAGTACTTAAATAATATTTAAGACTTGTACCGGGTATCAGAACCAAAATACGAGCCCGATACCATGGTCTTTTAATCAATTTTTATTTAATAATTTCAGCAAAAACATTTTAACAGAAAAATTCATATCTTGGGCTCTAGGCCTTAGAATTCGACTCCTGACGAATGCCCGAGTCCCATATTTTCCTACGGACCTTCCGGGACCGTCCAATCTTGGGTCTAGGTTCGTTTACCAAAACTATTGACCGAAGTCAACTATATCAATAATAATATCAAATTTCTTCAAATTTTCCATAGAATTCACATATTTTAACACTAAAAATTTTCCGGCTACATGCCCGGACTATGCACGTACATCAAGGCAATATAAAATGAGGTTTTCAAGGCTTAGAAACCGCGGGACAAATGAGGAAATCAGGTGATGACCCTTTGGGTAGTCACATCCTCCACCTTTAAAACAACTGTTCGTCCTCGAATGGACAAGAGAAGAAAGTACCTAAGTCGGGGAACAAATGTAGGTAACGGCTCCGCATATCAGACTCGGACTCCTAGGTCGATGCCTCAGTAGGCTGACCTCTCCAGACGCACAGAAGGAAAACTCTTTGACCTCAACTGTCAAACCTGCCGGTCTAGAATGGCCACTCGCTCCTCCTCCTAAGATAGATCATTGTCCAATTGGACAGTACTGAAGTCTAACACATGTCTAGGATCGCCGTGGTACCTCCGAAGCATAGATACATGAAAAACTCGATGCACGGCTGATAAGCTAGGTGGTAGTGCTAGTTTGTAAGCCACCTCTCCCACTCGGTCCAGAATCTCAAATGGACCAATATCCCTAGGACTGAGCTTGCCCTTCTTTCCGAACCTCATCACGCCCTTCATAGGCGATACCCGGAGCAATACCTGCTCACCAACCATGAAATCCACATCTATGACCTTACGATCCGCATAAGTCTTCTGTCTGGACTGAGCTGAACGTAATCTCTCCTAAATAGTCTTGACCTTGTCTAAGGCCTCCTGAACTAAGTCTGTACCGAGCAACCGAGCCTCTCCCGGCTCAAACCATCCGACTGGAGACCGACATTGCCTACCATAGAACGCCTCATATGGAGCCATCTAAATGTCCAGTAGTTGTTGTTGTAGGCGAACTCCGTTAAAGTAAAAAAATGATCCCACAAGCCTCCAAAATTAATGACACAGGCTTAGAGCATGTCCTCCAATATCTGAATAGTCCTTTCGGACTGGCCGTCCGTCCGAGGATGGAACGCTGTGCTCAACTGAACCTGGGTGCCTAACTCCTGCTGGACCGTCCTCCAGAAATGCGAGGTAAACTGCGTACCCCGATATGAGATAATAGACACCGGCACCCCATGAAGGCAAACAATTTCCCTAATGTAAATCTCTGCTAGCTTGTCCGATAAGTAAGAGACAGATACTGTAATGAAGTTTCCTGACTTGGTCAGCCTATCAACAATGACCCAAATAGCATCAAATCTCCTCCGAGTCAAAGGAAATCGAGTAACAAAGTCCATTGTAATCCGCTCTCATTTCCACTCGGGAATTTCAATTCTCTGGAATACACCACCAGGCCTCTGGTGCTCATATTTCACCTGCTGACAGTTTAGACACCGAGCGACATATGCAATGATGTCCTTTTTCATCCTATGCCACCAGTAGTGCTGTCGTAAGTCCTAATACATCTTCGCGGCGCCTGGGTGAATAGAATACTGCGAACTGTGGGCCTCCGCTAAGATCAACTCTCGAATCCCCTCAGCATTGGGCACACAAACTCGCCGCTGCAATCTCAATACTCCGTCATCATCTAGAGTTACCTTCGTGGCACCTCCTCGCTGTACAGTATCTCTCAAGTCACGCAAATGAGGATCATCAAATTGCCTCTCACGGATACGCTCTAATAGAGAAGAACGAGCGACCGTGCAGGCTAATACCCTGCTATGCTCAGAAATGTCTAGTCTCACGAACCGATTGGCTAAGGCCTGGACATCTAGAGCAAGTGGTCTCTGACTGACCGGAATATAAGCGAGACTACCCATGCTGGCAGACTTTCTGCTCAACGCGTCGGCCACCACATTGGCCTTACCTGGGTGATATATGATAGTAACATCATAGTCCTTCAGCAACTCTAACCATCTCCTCGGTCGCACATTCAACTCCTTTTGCTTGAATAAATAATGTAGGCTTTTGTGATCCGTGTACACCTCGCACACCATACTATATAGATAATGCCTCCAGATTTTTAAGGCATGAACTACTGCTTCCAGCTCAAGATCATGAACCGGATAATTCTTCTAATGGATTTTCAAATTTCTTGAAGCATAAGAAATAACCTTGCCATCCTGCATCAATACCGCTCCAAGCCCAGTACGGGATGCATCACAGTAAACTGTGTACGGCCCTGAACCCGTAGGTAATATCAACACTTGTGTTGTAGTCAAAGTTGTCTTGAGCTTCTGAAAGCTCGCCTCACACTCGTCTGACAACTTGAACTGGGCACCCTTCTGGGTCAACCTGGTCATCGGAGCTGCAATAGAAGAGAACCCATCTACAAATCGACGGTAGTAGCCTGCTAACCCCAAGAAACTTCGGATCTCGGTCACTGAAGCTGGTCGAGGCCAATCTTTGATTGCCTCAATCTTCTTTGGGTCCACCTGAATACCCTCTACTGAAACGATATGACCCATAAATGCCACCGAACTCAACTAGAACTCGCATTTTGAAAACTTGGCATATAGCTGATTATCCTTCAGAGTCTAAAGAACCACTCTGAGGTGCTGCTCATGCGCTTCCTAGCTGCGGGAGTATACCAGGATATCATCTATAAAGACTATCACGAACAGATCTTGATAAGGCCTGAACACCCGATTCATCAACTCCATAAATGCTGCTGGAGCATTGGTCAACCCGAAAGACATGACCAAGAATTCATAGTGCCCGTACCTAGTGCGAAAGACTGTCTTAGGAATGTCAGCCGCCCTGATCTTCAGCTGATGGTAGCCTGACCTCAAGTCTATCTTCGAGAACACCCTCGCTCCTTGGAGCTGGTCAAGCAAATCATCAATCCTTGGTAGTGGATATTTGTTCTTTGTCGTCACTTTGTTTAATTGCCGATAATCAATACACATCCGCATCGAGCCATCCTTCTTCTTCACAAATAACATAGGTGCACCCCAGGGAGAAACACTGGGCCTGATAAAGCCCTTTTCTAGAAGGTCTTGCAACTGATCTTTTAACTCCGGTGGGGCCATGCGATAGGGTGGAATAGAGATGGGCTGAGTGCCCGGTGCCAGATCAATATAGAAATCAATATCCCTGTCGGGTGGTATGCCCGGCAGGTCTGAAGGGAAAACCTCGGGAAAATCCCGTACAATAGGAACTAAATCAATAGAAGGAATTTCCGCGCTGGAATCACGAACATATGCCAAATAAGCTAGACACCCCTTCTCGACCATGCGTCGAGCCTTAACATAGGAAATAACATTGCGAACGTAGTGGCCTAGGGTCGCTCTCCACTCTAGTCGGGGTGATTCTGACAAGGCCAAGGTCACTATCTTGGCATGAAAGTCTAAGATAGCATGATACGGGGACAACCAATCCATCCCAAATATGACATCGAAATCCACCATGTCTAATTGCAATAAATCAACACGGGTCTCAAGACCCCCAAATATAACCACGCACGAGTGATGCACCCGGTCGACTACTATAGAGTCGCCCACTAGTGTAGACACATAAACTGGAATATCCAGGGCATAGCTAGGCACGGCCAGATATGGTGCAAAGTAGGAAGACACATATGAATATGTAGACCCAGGGTCAAATAACACTGAAGCAACTCTGTCACAAACAAGAATGGTACCTATAATCACAACATCTGATGCCTCTGCCTCTAGCCTAGCTGGTAACACATAAAATCGGGGATCAGTACCTCCCATCTGAGCTACGTCTCTGGGAAGGTCATCCACTGGCTGACCTCTACCTCTGGCGGGACGGTCTCGACCTCCACCTCTATGATCTCTATCCCCGCCTCTGGCTGGCTGGGCAGGTTGTGGGTCAGCTGGGACCGTCCTCGAACGGACAAGAGAAGGAAGTAACAACATTTTGGTTGATGGGAAAAACCTGACAAGATGACCCGGGTTACCACAACCGTAACAACATTTTGGTTGATGGGACTGCTGGCCCTGACGACCTGAATGGCCCCCACGAACACTCTAAGAGGATGAGCACTGATGGGAGGCTGATCTGAATACTGCTCACGAACCCCATGATCACCTGGGCCACCCTGCAAAGCCTGGAGGGCTGACTAATAAAGCCTGGAAGACTGGCCCCTATCATAAGAATCCCTGCCTCCAGAAGAAGTACCACTAAATCTGCCGGAATGACGAGGCCTCTTGTCTGAAGGATAACCACCTCCCCGAGCAAGAGCCATCTCAACCCTATGAGTTGCATTAGCCGCCTCCTAAAAAGATATGTCACTCCCAACTCTCATAGCCATCTGAAGTCGAATCGGCTGATTTAGCCCATCTATAAACCTGCGGACCCTCTCCCGATCTGTGGGGAGTATCACAACCGCATGACGTGCCAGATCAACAAACCTTGTCTCATACTAGGAAACAGTCATAGAACCTTGCTGGAGGCGCTCAAACTACCTCCGAAGTGCCTCCCACTGGGTAACAGGGAGAAACTTCTCCAAAAATAACTCTGCAAACCGGTCCCATGTTAAAGCCGGGGACCCTGCTGGTCGAGTCAAACAGAAATCTTTCCACCAAGTCTTGGCGGATCCTGAAAGCCTGAATGTGAAGAAATCAACCCCATTGGATTCCACTATTCCCATAGTCTTGAGAATCTCATGGCAACTGAATAAGAAGTCCTAGGGATCCTCTGATGTGGTACCGCTGAAAGTGGTAGTAAACAGCTTGGAGAACCGATCAAGTCTCCATAGTGAATCTGAAGTCATGGCCGCTCAATCTCCGGCCTGAGCTGTGGTGCCTAACTGAGTGGCCACTGCTGCTGAACCACTGGTGCCTGAGGCTGGGGAGCTACTAGCTCCGGATACGTGCAATGAGAGTCTGGACCCCTCATCCAGCCTAAGAAGCGGCTGGTGCAGCTAGTAATAAGCCTGCTCTGGCAACACTATCCATAAAACCTGCTATTCTGACTAGAGCCTCCCGAAAATCCGGGGTAAATAAGACCTCCCTTGGGACCTGAGCTGGGCCCAATGGAGCTGCTCGGGCTGGAACCTCCTCACCAATCTCAACATGAGGCTCCACCTATGGAATCGCTTCCTGGGGATGAGCTCTGCCCCTACCACGCCCTCCGACACATCCTCGGCCCCTTCCCCCCGCAGGAGCTGCCTGGGGCTCAGGCTGCTGATCAGCGGATGAAGAAGCGCGTGTCCTCACCATCTGCAAAATGACAGAGTAGAAATTAAATCAGTATTTGGAGAACAAATCGCACGACAAGAAGGAACAAATGAGAGACTTTTTCCTAACTCAAGACACTCTGGAGGACAAGTACAAACGTTTTTGTACCTACCTCTCAAACTCTACTAAGCTTGTTAGTGAGCGGTGAGACCTATGTAACCTAGAGCTCTGATACCAACTTGTCACGACCCAAATTTCCACCACCATCGGGATCGTGATGACGCCTACTCGTGGTAGCTAGGCAAGCCAATTCATTCAACATTTTCCTGTTCATACCATCATTTTTGTTCTCATATTTAATAGCAAGAAATAATTACTCAAATTTTTAAATGCGGAAGTCTTTCAAATTAAGAGATGAATAATAATAATGTAAAGCAACAGACATAAATCCTCTACCCAAGATATGGAGTCACCAACTCACGAACTACTATGGAATAACTACAAATAATGGTCTGAAAGAAGCTAATTAACAACTGTCTATCTCGGAACAATGAGACCACATCAATAACAAAAATAAATAGAGGAGACGTCGGGCCTACGGACGCCTGCAAGCTACCTCGGTCTCGGAAGCATAGAAATCCCACTAGTACTATACTGCTGCTTCTCCTGCTCAAAACCTGGACCTGTGCAAAAACGCACAGAAGTGCAGTATCAGCACAATCCGACCCCATGTGCTGGTAAGTGCATGGCCTATCCCGGCAAAGTAGTGACAAGCCGAGGACCAGACACACACATAAACCTGTGCAGTTCTATATATGTATATACCACAAAATAATAGGATTATCAAATAACACAACTAACAAAGGAGTATCATGCTGGGGAACACAATCAGCAAAATATAATAAATCAGTAAAGAGAAACAGAGTGTAGTAAAAACAGCTATCACCAAAACAAGAAATTTAAATGGTTGCACGACATCACCTTTCGTGCTTACAAGAAATTTAAATGGTTGCACGGCATCACCCTTCGTGCTTTTGCTCTCATCCTCACCAAATAATCAAATAAAAGTGCATGGCAACACCCTTCGTGCTTTTACTCTCATCCTCACATCCATGGCACGGTATGATCCTTCGTGCATGTTCAAATAACAACGGCACGAAATGTTCCTTCGTGCATAATCAGTAAAACAAGGCACGACATGATCCTTCGTGCGAACATAAGTAAAAATGGCATGGCATCACCCTTCGTGCATTATCACTCTTCCTCACCCAAATAACAATCACAGTTAAGGACAAAAGAATAAAACAAATAATATGAACCGTCCCGGCAAGGGAAACAATAATCATCACAGTAAAGTCCCGGCAAGGGAAACAATAATCAACTTCACAATAAAGTCCCGGCAAGGAAAACAATAATCAACTTCACAATATATGTTAACAAACGACTCACGGTCATGCTAGATGCCAGTGTACATATGCTCGTCACCATAGCCTATATACCGCACTCGATCACATAGCAATTTAGCACATTCAATGCTATTCCCTCAAGCTATGATAAATCAAACACTTACCTCAAATCCTTGAAGTCCAATTATACTTCAATTATCGCTTTACCTCGAATTTCACCCTTCAACTCACTCGAATCTAATCACAATTGGTTTAACTACTTTAATAAATACTATGTAAATTGGTTTGGATGCATAAAAATGGTTTTCTCAGAGTTTTGCCCAAAATTTCCCCAAACGCCCCCGGTCCCACGTGGTCGAAACTTGGGGTTCGGACCAAAATCCAGTTACCCATTCCCTCACGAGTTCAATTATATGATTTGTTTCGAAATTGGACCTCAAATCGAGGTCCAATTCCCCAATTCATGAAAAACCTAGATTCTACCCAAAAACAACAATTTCAACCATGAAAACCTTTGATTTCTCTTGGAAAACATGTTTAATGATGTTAGGAATTGAAAGAATTAAGTAAAAAGTGACTTACAAGTGATTTGGAGTGATATTGCTCTTGGAGAATCGTGTGTGGTGTGTTGGGTTTTGAAAGAATGGTAAGAAAAGGGTTTAAAATTCATTTAAGTATCAGATTACACAGCTGCGGATATGAGAACTGCGAACATTTGTTCGCAATTGCGAACACGACAGGTCTAGGCCGCGGATCTCGCATTTGCGAGAATATGTTCGCATTTGCGAACTAAGCCCAACACAGGGCAGACTTGCTTTTGCGACAATTCGTTCGCATTTGCGAACTTGAGTTTTTTTCTGAAGGCTTCACATTTGCGAGGTTTTATTCGCATTTGCGATTCAAGGCATTTCCCTGCCAACTTCGCATTTGCAAAGATTGGTTTGCATTTGCGAATTAAGGCTAGCTCTGAGTCATCTCGCAATTGCGAATATTTCTTCGCAATTGCGAAGATATCAGCTGGGGAAAAATACCAGCTGTGTTATTTTTCAAAATCTGCTCTAACGGCCTATCAAATCTCTACCCGAGCTCTCGGGCTCCAAACCAAACATGCACACAACCTCAAAAATATACTACGAACTTTCTCGCGCGATCAAATCACTAATATAACATCGTTTTCATAGAATCAAGCCTCAAATTCATGATTTTCTTCCTTTAACTTCATAAACTTTCAAATTTGGAACTTATGATTCAAAATACATCAAACGACGTTCAAATGTCTTCAAACTTTGCAGGAAGTACTTAAATAATATTTAACACTTATACCGGGCGTCGGAACCAAAATACGAGCCCGATACCATAGTCTTTTAATCAATTTTTATTTAATAATTTCAGCAAAAACAATTTAACAGCAAAATTCATATATTGGGCTCTAGGCTTAAGAATTCGACTCCGGACGCATGCCCGAGTCACATATTTTCCTACGGACCTTCCGGGACCATCCGATCTCAGGTTCGGCTCCGTTTACCAAAAATGTTGACCGAAGTCAACTATATCAATATTAATATCAAATTTCTTCAAATTTTCCCTAGAATTCACATATTCTAACACAAACGTTTTCCGGCTACATGCCCGGATTATGCACGTAAATTGAGGCACATATAAAATGAGGTTTTAAAGGCCTCAGGAGCGCAGGACAAATGAGAAAATCAGATGATGACCCTTTGGGTCGTCACATAACTACTAAAAGGCCCCGACATAAATTAACCCTAAGCTAATAGTGCATGAGACGAACTTTGAGTTGGAAAGGCAATGAGAAATGAGTGACCCTGATGAGAACTGTGAGAACCATGGACATATGATGCACCACGGTTCGTGGTAGAACTGAAAAGTAGTGAACGAAACCCCATTGGTCTACAGAATACCTACTATATGGAGCATCCTTTGACACTTATCCAAGAATCCATGTGAAACATCTACCTCTGTACCACTAAAATATGGAGACTGGAGTCTCCTAAACCTCTCCAATCTATGCTGCTCATCGTCAGGCATGACATGAACCACACAGTCCCGAACAACTACAACTGGCTGAGTTAGTGGTGCCGTAGGTGTTTAGATTCCCTGCATCACCTACTCTAGTGTGCGGACGGAGGGAGTGTGAGTACCTCCCCGGCCTAAGAAGTGGATTTTATAGCCAGAATCGAGACCACCTGGACAAGACTGGTGCACATGATCAGAATCTGAGTTAAGGCCTCCTAAAGGCCTGGAATTGCAATGGGCACGAGCGGTGCCTGATCTGGCCCTACTGGCGCATCTACAACTTGGACCTTCTCCTGAACTGGGCAACTGATAGATCTGCAGGTGCTTCCCTAGCTGATGTGCGAGCTGCACCTCTGCCCCTACCGCGACCTCGGCCTCTCGCGGCCCTAGTTGATGGTGCTAGTGGTTGTTTGTCCTGCCCAGTAGTAAGTGTCATCACCATCTGTAAGAGAATAAAATAAAGATTGACAAGATTTAACAAGTCAATAATTATTATTTTAAAGTAAAAGTGGTACAATTTTGAAGAATTAACTAGATTAGTCACCCATATTATCAATAAACTAAAAAGAGCCAATTTTTTTTATCCAATTCGCATAGTGGGTTGATTTTGTTTATTTTTTATAGCCAGCTGTGTCAAATATATTGTTTCCTGATTTTTAGCATTTATTTAAGGTCAAAACGGTTACCCTAAATAATAGGAATCCAAATTTCCTCAAAATGACTACTCTTCAATTTCTTCGACTCTCTCTCACCCCATAATCTCACTTAGTTAGGTCTGGGGAGGGTAGTATATACGCAGACCTTACCCCTACCATGGAGTTGAGAAATTGTTTACAAATAGACCATCGGCATCCTTCCCTCCAAGAACTTCCCACCTTGCTTTTGGGGAGACTCAAACTCACAACCTCTTGGTTGGAAGTGGAGGTTGCTTACCATCAGAGCAACCCCTCTTGTCTTTATATATGATTTGTATATGAAATGTATAATCAAAATTTTATATTATACAATTGGCATGTGATGTATAATTAATGTATAAATATATACAATTATTATATTATGTATATAAGATTTGTATATGAGATGTATAATTTAGACATTTATATTATACACATGACACGTGTGCTGTATAATTAATATCTAATTATATGTATAATTATGTATGAAAAATTTCTATATGAGATATATAATCCAGGTCTTTATGTTATACAAATAGCATATATTATATAATCAGTGTATAATTATATATACAATAATTATTTTGTAGTTGTAGTTTAATTTGTCTAAGTCCCTGATTATGTATTTGATATATGTGATATTTTTGTTTATTTCGTATAATTTATATTTTTATAATACAATTTTAAGTGTACATCTTATGAGATTAAGACCAAAGATCTCGCTAGGTATTCGTAAAGGGTTTGGAAACAAACGTAATTCTCGGCTGACATTTTGTAGGCTCTTGACAAATTTTTATAAAGTACTATCTTTTAGTGGTAATTTGCTATATATAGATATCATTTGTTATATTACGAATTATAGATACGTTTTCTGTTGTTATAAAATGTATTTAAGCTACTATATTCATGAATATAACAAAAATAGGCGTGAATCAGGAAGTCCAGCTAATCAGTTGTTGTATTCATGGCATGAAACATGGGATTACACCTGGACAGATTATTGTATTCGACAGTATTCGTCACGTGAAACAGGGGATTACATTATTTTTAAACGGAAAGTGTATCAATTAACACAATAGACTCCTAATATAACTCAACAAACTCAATTATAACACACAGAATTTGTATTGCCGGTTGTAAAAAAGATTCTCAACCAAAAAATATCCCAAAAATATAGCAATCTTGAGAGAAATTATATAATATATTCGAATACATAAATTATATTAATTAAAAAATATATGAATACATTCATGGTATATAGCGAGACAGTGAATACAATGAAATATATAGAATATAGCAGGATACTTTAAAATATAATAAAAAAAAAGACAGTGAGTACATTGAAATACATAACATACAGCGACATACGTTTAATTACAATGAAAAAAAAGACAATGAATACAATGAAATACATCAAAATACAGCGTGATACATTGAAAATACGTCAAAATATATTAACAGAAAATCAAATTGCTCAGCCCCAAACTCCGTCGTCTTTGTTCAAGAACAAACCCTAATTTCCGGCGAATCTGCTGTCGAGCAATGGTGGCAGAATAAGGAGTTGTTAATCACCATCAACGAGTAGATGATTAACAACTTTTGAAGCCGCAACAACATAATCTTCATATAAATCAAACCTGACGAGGATGTGCCTTCTCGCTAACCACCCAATCAAGCTACGACCTTGAGTTCCAAGCAGTTTTGGCAAGAACTTTCGAAGTTCATTCATCTCCAACCTCTCAAACAAAAATTTTATTACTAGAGCGTGATGTAGGCCTTCTTCAATAGTGAACTTTCCAAGTTCCTCCATAGTAAACACAACAGTAGGTTCTCCATGTACTATTTCAATAGGTTTAAGAATTGTTTTTGGTGGATTTTGAGCAGGTTTGTTTGTGAGCACTCTCGTAGCATATGTAGTGGCTGGGTTAGGGTTTAAATTCGTCTCTCCCATATCGGCATATATCAAAGAGAGAGAGAGAAAAAAAAATAGTGTAACTAAATACCGTATTTAGTGATTTAGGGGTAGGAGGTAACCAAAATTAGATATTTTTCTATAAATATTAAAATATATGTATAAAATATAATTTTTTTAAATTCTATTTATTTAAAATAAATAAGGTGTTAACCTAAGAGGTAAAAATTTCCATTAATTTTTAGGGCTAGGCATAGTTTAGAATACTAGTGGGCTCGCTATTTACTTTTTTGCCCTACAATTTTCAATGAAAAAGTTTGAGAGAATTTTACTTTTAGCTACTTGGAGAAAACAAATATCATCAGTAGCCATAAATATTAGTCAGATAATTCATAACCCTAAACTAATTATACCAGCTAGCCCAAACTTACCGTATTAAGGCTATTTTTCCTTCTCTTACTTTTTTCATGGTTCAAATTTGTCATAAGTAGATGATTTGCTAGGTGCAGAAGAACTAGATGAGCAAATAAAAGAGCTGTAGTTATCGGACAAGAGAAATTGATTACTAACACTTAAGAATTTCCACGTATCAATTTGAACAATAAATATACACAGTACAGTGTGCCAACTGTACTGTCCCCAAAATAAATACCTATCAAACTAATAGGGCTACGCGCTGCAGAGACTACAATATTGTGGTATCATGAATGCTTTTTCTACTCGCCATATGTAAGCTCAATTTTCTTTATTCTTATTTTTTTCACAGTTTCGAAGCTTGAAAGAGAAAAGAAGATCTTGAAATTAGTGGTCATTAAATAAAAAAGTTAGTATTATATATATAGGGGTACACTAAAGATACATTAGGATTTAGGGGTACACTAAAACAAATATAGGATATACTTTATATAAAAAATTTATACAATGTAATAGTGTATATACAATTCCATCTCTTTTTTGGTCACCAATAATAACCCAAAAACCGAAAAAAATCTCGTAGGTAAAGTTGTATAATCAATGTATACTATATAAAAACTCAAAATGTTTACAGATACATAGATATTACACAAAAGATACACCAAATATACATTTATTTTACATGATATATACAAATTATACATCTCATATTCAAGAAGAAGAAGAAGAAGACGGCAACAATAACCACCTTCACAAATACACTTCACCTTTTACTTCTTCTTAGGAAATGCACACAAATTCATCTAAAAGGATCATGAAGCCCAACCTCCAAACGACTCACAAAGCACCGACAACCCACCGGCGATATTATATATTATATAAATAGTGTATATAAATTGCATAATCTATATGTCTCTCTATCTAACTATCTATCTATATCTATATTATTATAAAAGCATGAATACAGTGTTGGTTTACAAAAATAATCTTATAATATTAAGCATATTAACTCATAATAAAAGAACATAACCGAAATTCTTGATATTAATCTTATAATTCTATTAGATTTAGGACATTACATTAGGCCACTTTTAGGACATAGACATTCGGCACTATTTAATACTATTAATAATTGGACAAGAATTAACATAATTACTATATGCCATATTTTAATCCAACCAACTAAAGGTTTAGTTAATATTTCAATTGTTTTTATTTAAAAACTATAATATAACCGTAGTTCCTTTTATATTATCTTAGAACTATATTTATATATGAACAGAACATTTTTCATATAATATTTGAGTTGATTTCTTAATCAAAATACTATTCATCAAACTTTTTGTGTAGTATTTAAAAATAAAATCAATAATTAAAATAAATAACTAAAATATATATGTATATATAATGTGTGTGTGAGAGAGAGATGGTTGGTAAGGTTCAATACCAATGATATTTCTACCTCATAAAAATCCAATAGTAGAATTTCAAATTAATATATAGTAGCTAAAATTATAATTATGATTTATGCTTGAATATTCAAATATGAGGTGAGTTAATATTAAGATCAAATAATTAAGTCTTTCAATTAACTATTTAGCAAGAGCATCCAATTCTATTCTTTTTGAAATGCATCAAAATGTAAAAATAACTTTCAAGCTTATAAAACTCTTAGGGTACAAAAATTTATTGTATAAGAATACCATTGAAAGTGAAATTAAAAAAACACAAAAAGTAAATTAGGATAGTATTAAGGGTCAAAAGGACATACAAGTGCTTGAGAATTTTTTTAATACATAATCAAAACTAAATCCTAAACACGAGCAAGCTTTAAATATTACACTACAAAAGACAACTATTGTAAAACGAGATTATCCTTTGTAGAAAGTCCCGGATGAATCGAAACAAATAGTCATATATCGTGCATTACTTGCAGATATTTGATCAAGAACCATTAGCAATATCAACAAATGGTGTAGTCGCAAGTAACGACAATTTTATCAGGAGGCCATATAACTCACTTTATATTCCACATATCTCTTCATACTACCGAAACAACCTTCACAAATATATCAAAGCTCAGTGATGGTATTAGATTTATAAGGAAAATCGAGTTAATAATATTAGATATAAGAAGCGTCCATAACGAAGCGTCATGCAATTAAAACAATTGACATGAGCTTCAGATATACGAATATCAAAAAACTGTTTGGTCAAAAAATAATAATTCTAGGAGGTGATTTAAGTCAAGTAGTATAGTAATTTTAAAATCGATAAAAGCAGAGACTATAAATACTATCTTTATAAATTCATATTTATAGCCTCAAATGAAAAAAAAATCAGCCGACAAGAAATATAAGAGTAAGAACATCCATTATTTAGTAACTTTTCGCTTCATTATATCGTGAAAATCGCTTAATAAGAAAATTTGTTTTATAATTAAATAAAAAAATAACATGTGCAAGTTATATGATAGAAAGTGATATCTTATCTAGCATGAATAAGCATATCGATCAACTACATAATATTGATTGCCAAGTTAATTGATTACAGCAAAATACATTCCAATTTTGACTGAATAGAAGATGATACTAATAACTATTACGAGGAAGAATATTTGATAATTCAGCATCAAATAGAATTCCACCACACAGGTACAATGTTAAATTTATTGTCTCTCATGTATGTTAATGTCGTGCATGATACACTTTCAAGAGGAATATTATCGTCGAGAATAAATGTTCTTGTCATGACATAGCAGCCAACGCATTAGAAGGGAATATAGACCAAAAATTATCTATAAAAATATCTTAGGTTAGATATCATCACATTATATATTTCTAAATTATAAGTATATAACAATATTATCTAACATGACTAAATTAATCAATTTTGCAAGTTGATATACTATTCAATCATTTTGCATTCGCGTATTATGCTAATGTGATAATAAATTTTAGCATTTAAACGATATTGTATTTTATACATTATATTTATTGTGCCTTCATATAATTACTTGATTTCACCATTATATGTTATTATTAACGTGCAACACAAGTTCGTAGATACTAGTAGTACATATACACCTATTATACAACATATATAGATTATACATATATTTGTAAGGTAGCTGAAAAAAGTCAGAGCCGAAAAGGAAAACAAGTATGTGACGACCCGGATTTTCCCCCAACATCGGGATCGTGATGGCGCCTACTCGTGGTAGCTAGGCAAGCCACCGTATTCATACTATCTTGTTTTTAACACAATTTTTAATTGAATAAATGCGGAATACTTTATCGAAATAGAAATAACTAATTACAAGATGAAAATCATACTGAAATCCTCTACCCAAGACGTGGAGTCACCAACTCACGAACTACTACCGAATACTACACATAAGAGTTTGAAAGAAATATAACATAATTCTGTTTGTCTCGGAACAAAGAGACTACAGCTAGTAACATAAATAAAGAGAGAGACGCCGGGCCTGCGGATGTCTGCAAGCTACCTCGGTCTCAAATGTGATCAACTCCCACACAATCGAATTACCGCTGCTGCTCCTGATCGTAACCTGGACCTGTGCAAAAACGCACAGAAGTGTAGTATCAGCACAACCGACCCCATGTGTCGGTAAGTGCCTGGCCTATCCCGGCGAAGTAGTGACAAGACTAGGACCGACACCCACATAAACCTGTGCAATTCAATATATATGTATACCACATAATAACAAGAAATAACCAGGTAATAACACAATAAGGAATATCCCCAAGAATTCAACAATTAACAACAGTTAATAAATTCATAAGGAAAAACAAATTATAATGGAAACACAAGTAATATCAAATCAAGGAATAGCAAGCAGTTGCACGGCATCACCCTTCGTGCTTTTACTCTCATCCTCACCAAATAAGAAAATAAAGTACACGGCATCACCCTTCGTGCTTTTACTCTCATCCTCACATCCATAGTACGGCATGATCCTTCGTACATGGTTCAATATCAGGGCACGGCATGATCCTTCGTGCATAATCAATAAAACATGGCACGACATTAACCTTCGTGCATAAATAATAAAATATGGCACGACATCACCCTTCGTGCATTATCACTCTTCCTCACCCAAATAACAATCACAGTTAAGGGCAAAGAAAGAAACAGTAATTCATAATCCGTCGCAACAGGGGCAATCAATAATTATCTTCACAACAAGTCCCAACAAGGGAGAACCATAACAATTCTACAACCCTGACAAAGGTTCAACAATTCATCTGTAAATATATCCCAAAATAAGCATTTTCAACGACTCACGGTCATACTAGACGCCAGTGTATGGATGCTCGTCACCACAGCCCATACACCGCACTCGATCACATAACACATAACACATAATCCTATTCCCTCAAGCTAGGATAGAACAAACACTTACCTCGAATGTTTATGAACAATTCAATCCGTGGAAATGTCTTTTTCTTTCAAATTTGGCTCCAATCCAATCGTATCTATACACAATTGATTTAATATCATCAATACTACTCAACAAACTAATTCTTAAGACCAAATACAACTTTTACAACATTCCGCCCGGAATAGTGAATTTCAACCCCGGGCCCACATGGTCGGAACTCGGGGTTCGGACCAAAATCCGGTTACCCATCCCCTCACGAGTTCATGTATATGATTTGTTTCAAAATCGGACCTCAATTCAAGGTCCAATTTCCCAATTTATGAAAAACCCTATATTCTAACAAAAACAAGAAATTCTACCATGAAAACCTTTGATTTCTATTGAAAAACATGTTTAATGATGTTAGGAATTGAAAGAATTAAGTAAAAAGTGACTTACAATTGTTTTGATGAAGAAGGAATCCGTGAAGAACCGCAAATGGGTGTTTTTGTTTTGTAAAAAGTGAAGAAATGAACTGAAAATCGTGTTTTACAGGTCTCCGTGTTCGCATTTGCGAACATGGGTTCGCAATTGCGAACCCCGACCAATTTCTGGAGTTTGAAAAATAAGCTAAGGCTGGGAAGTTCGCATTTGCGAACTTTTGTTCGCATTTGCGAACACTGGCAGAAAAAGGGAGTGTTCGCATTTGCGAACTAATGTTCGCATTTGTGAACACAGGCAGTATAGGGCAGTGTTCGCATTTGCGAACAATGGTTCGCATTTGCGAACACAGGCAGTATAGGGAACATTCGCATTTGCGAACTGTTGTTCGCATTTGCGAACATAGGCAGGCCCTGGGGACGTTCGCATTTGCGAACAATTGTTCGCATTTGCGAACAAGGATGGGCATGAGGGGTTTCGCATTTGCGATCAGGGTTCGCATTTGCGATCCCTGCCTTGATCAATCCCCTTCGCAATTGCGAGAAATGCTTCACAATTGCGAAGCCAACAGCTGGGTGAAAAACCAGCAGTGAAAAATTCAGAATTTAATCCAACGGCCTATCAAATCTTTACCCGAGCCCCCGGGCTCCAAACCAAACATGTACACAACCTCAAAAACACATTATGAACTTGTTCGTGCGATCACATCGCCAATATCACATCGTTTTCATCAAATCAAGCCTCAAATTCATGATTTTCATACTTTTGGTTTTCAAAACTTTCTAACTTGGAACTCAAGGTCCAAAACATCTCAAACGACATCCGAATGTCACCAAACTTTACGTAAATCACATATATAATATTTAAGACTTGTACCGGGCGTCGGAACCAAAATACGAGCCCGATACCAAGGTCAATTAATTCATTTCCTTTAACAATTACATCAAAAACAATTTCATAGAAAAATTCATAACTTGGTCTCTAGGCCTTAGAATTCGACTCCTGACGCATGTCCAAGTCCCATATTTTCCTACGGACCTCTCGGAACCATCCAATCTCGGGTCCGGATCCGTTTACCAAAACTGTTGACCGAAGTCAACCATATCAATATTAATGTCATTTTTATTCAAATTTCTCATAGAATTCATATTTTCTATCACAAAATCTTTCCGGCTACATGCTCGGATTGTGCACGTAAATCGAGGCAACATAGAATGAGGTTTTTGAGGCCTCAGAAGCTCGAAATGATTAATAAAATAAGTGATGACCCTTTGGGTCGTCACAATCTCCACCTCTAAAACAACCGTTCGTCCTCGAACGGACAAAAGAAAGAAGTACCCGAGTCAGGAAACAAGTGTGGGTAGCGGCTCCGCATATCAGACTCGGACTCCCAGGTCGATGCCTCAGGAGGCTGACCTCTCCACTGAACACGCACAGAAGGATAACTTTTCGACCTCAACTGTCGAACCTGCCGGTCTAGAATAGCCACCGGCTCCTCCTCGTAAGATAGATCATTGTCCAATTGGACAGTACTGAAGTCTAACACATGTGTGGGATCGCCGTGGTATCTCCGAAGCATAGATACGTGAAAAACCGGATGCACGGCTGATAAGCTAGGCGGCAAAGCTAATCTGTAAGCCACCCCTCCCACTCTGTCTAGAATCTCAAATGGACCAATATACCTAGGGCCGAGCTTGCCCTTCTTCCCGAACCTCATCACGCCCTTCATAGGCGACACTCGGAGCAATACTCGTTCACCAACCATGAAATCTACATCTCGAACCTTACGATCCGCATAAGTCTTCTCTCTGGACTGGGCTGAACGCAATCTCTCGTAGATAGTCTTGACCTTATCCAAGGCCTCCCAAACTAAGTCTGTACCCAACAACTGAGCCTCTCCCGGCTCAAACTATCCGATTGGAGATCGACATCGCCTACCATACAATGCCTCATACGGGGCCATCTAGATGTTGGACTGATAGCTGTTATTGTAGGCGAACTCTGCTAATGGCAGAAACTGGTCCCACGACCCTCCAAAATCAATAACACGAGCTCGAAGCATGTCCTCTAGAATCTGAACAGTCCTCTCGGACTGGCCATCCGTCTGAGGATGAAAGGCTGTACTCAGCTGAACCTGGGTGCCTATCTCCTGCTGGACCGCTCTCCAGAACCGCGAGGTAAACTGCGTTCCTGGATCAGAGATAATAGATACTGGCACCCCATGGAGACGAACAATCTCCCTAATGTAAACCTCCGCTAACCTCTCCGACGAGTAGGAGACAGATACTCGAATAAAGTGTGCTGACTTGGTCAGCCTATCAACAATGACCCAAATAGCATCAAATTTCCTCCGAGTCAAAAGAAGTCCAGTAACGAAGTCCATAGTGATCCGCTCCCATTTCCACTCGGGAATTTCAATCCTCTGGAATACACCACCAGGTCTCTGGTGCTCATATTTCACCTGCTAACAATTTAGACACCGAGCGACATACGCGACGATATCTTTCTTCATTCTGCGCCACCAATAGTGCTGCCGTAAGTCCTGGTACATCTTCGCGGCCTGGGTGAATAGAATACCGCGAACTGTGGGCCTCTGCTAAGATCAACTCTCGAATCCCTTCGACATTGGGTACACAAACTCGACCCTGCAATTTCAATACCCCATCATCATCTAGATTTACCTGTGTGGCACCTCCCCGCTGTACTGTATCTCTCAACTCACGCAAATGAGGATCATCAAATTGCCTCTCACGGATACGCTCTAATAAAGAAGAACGAGCGACCGTGCGGGCTAACACCCTGCTAGGCTCAGAAATGTCTAATCTCACGAACCGGTTGGCTAAGGCCTGAACATCTAGAGCTAATGGTCTCTGACTGACCGGAATATATGCAAGACTACCCATGTTGGCATACTTTCTACTCAATGCATCGGCCACCACATTGGCCTTACCTGGGTGATATAAGATAGTAACATCATAGTCTTTTAGCAAATCTAACCATCTCCGTTGTCGTAGATTCAACTCCTTTTGCTTGAACAAGTACTGTAGGCTTTTGTGATCAGTGTACACCTCACATGTCACACCATATAGATAATGCCTCCAGATCTTTAAGGCATGAACCACTGCTGCTAACTCAAGATCATGAACTGGATAATTCTTCTCATGTATTTTTAACTGCCTCGAAGCATAAGCGATAACCTTACCATCCTGCATCAATACCGCTCCAAGCCCTGTACGAGATGCGTCACAATAAACTGTATAAGGCCCTGCACCCGTAGGTAGTATCAACACTGGTGCGGTGGTCAAGGCTGTCTTGAGCTTCTGAAAGCTCGCCTCACACTCCTCTGACCACTGGAACTGGACACCCTTCTGGGTCAACCTGGTCATCGGGGCTGCAATAGAAGAAAACCCCTCTCCAAATCGACGGTAGTAACCTGCTAATCCCAAGAAACTCCGGATCTCAGTCACTGAAGCTGGTCGAGGCCAATTCTGGACTGCCTCAATCTTCTTTGGGTCTACCTGAATACCTTCCACTGATACAATGTGACCCAGAAATGCTACCGAACTCAGCCAGAACTCACATTTAGAAAATTTGGCATATAGTCGGTTATCTTTCAGAGTCTGAAGAACCACTCTGAGGTGCTGCTCGTGCTCTTCCTGGCTGCGGGAGTACACCGGGATGTCATCTATAAAGACTATCACGAACAGATCTAAGTAAGGCCTGAATACCCGATTCATCAACTCCATGAATGCTGCTGGGGCATTGGTCAACCCGAAGGACATGACCAAGAACTCATAATGCCCATATCTAGAGCGAAAGGCTGTCTTAGGAATGTCAGCCGCCCTGATCTTCAGTTGATGGTAGCCTGACCTCAAGTCTATCTTTGAAAATACCTTGGCACCCTGAAGCTGGTCAAATAAATCATCAATTCGCGGAAGTGGATATTTATTTTTGAGTCACCTTGTTTAACTGTCGGTAATCAATACACATCCACATCAAGCCATCCTTCTTCTTTACAAATAATACAGGTGCTCCCTAGGGGAAACAGTGGGCCTGATAAAGCCCTTCTCAAGAAGGTCCTGCAACTGATCTTTCAACTCTTTTAGCTCCGGCGGGGCCATACGATAGGGTGGAATAGAGATGGGCCGAGTGCCCGGTGCCAGATCAATACAGAAATCAATATCCCTGTCGGGTGGCATGCCCGGCAGGTCTGAAGGAAAAACCTCAGGAAACTCCCGTGCAATAGGGACCGACTCAATGGAAGGAACCTCTGCGCTGGAATCACGAACATAAGCCAGATAAGCTAGACACCCTTTCTCGACCATACGTCGAGCCTTAACATAGGAAATAACAGTGCGAACGGAGTGGCTTGAGGTACCTTTCCACTCTAGTCGGGGTGATTCTGGCAAGGCTATGGTCACAATCTTAGCATGGCAATCAAGAATAGCATGGTATGGGGACAACCAGTCCATCCCCAATATGACATCAAAATCTACCATGTCCAAAAGCAACAGATCAACACGGGTCTCAAGACCCCCAAATATAACTACGCACAAACGATGCACCCGATCGACTACAATAGAGTCACCCACTGGTGTAGCCACATAAACTGGAATATCCAGAGCATAGCTGGGCAAGGCCAAATACGGTGCGAAGTAGGAAGACACATAGGAATATGTAGATCCAGGGTCAAATAATACCGAAGCACCTCCGCCACACACAAGAATAGTACTCGTAATCACGGCATCCGATGCCTCTGCCTCGGCTCCGGCCGGTAAAGCATAGAATCGGGGATCCGCACCTCCCTCCGAGCCGCGTCTCTAGGACGACCATCAACCGGCTGACCTCTACCTCTCGCTGGGTCGGTCTCCACCTCTACGGTCTCGACCTCCACCTCTATAATCTCTACCCCCGCCTCCGGCCGGCTGGGCAGGCCGAGGGTCAGCCGGGGCCCGAATCATAGGACGAGGACCTCGCTGCTGAGAGTTGCCCGCTGCTATAGGGCAATTCCTGATAAAATGACCCGGGTCACCACAACCGTAGCAACTCTTAGACTGATAGGGCTGCTGGCCCCGACGACCCGAATGGCCTCCACGAACACTCTAAAGAGGTTGAGCATTAATAGGAGGCTGGTCTGAATAATGCCCCGAAAACCACGATCACCTGGTCCACCCCGTGAAGCCTCGAAGGGCGGAATGAAAAGGCCCGGAAGACCGGCCTCTATCAAAGGATTCTCTCCCACCGAGGAAGAACCACCAAACTCGCCCGAATGACGAGGCCTCTTATCCGAAGAATAACCGCCTCCCCTAGCAAGAGCCATCTCAACTCTGCGTGCTGCATTTGCTGCCTCCTGAAATGATATGTCACTCCCCACGCCCATAGCCATCTGGAGTCTAATTGGCTGATTAAGCCTATCTATAAACCTGCGGACCCTCTCCCGCTCTGTGGGAAGTATCACCACTGCATGACGAGCCAAATCGACAAATCTCGTCTCATACTGTATAACCGTCATAGTGCCCTGATGGAGGCGCTTAAACTGCCTCCGAAGTACATCCCGCCGAGTAGCAGGGAGAAACTTCTCCATAAATAGTTCCGCAAACTGATCCCATGATAAAGCTGGGGACCCTGCTGGTCGAGTCAAGCAATAATCTCTCCACCAAGTCTTGGCGGATCCTGCAAGCCTGAATGTACAGAAGTCAACTCCGTTTGTCTCCACGATCCCCATAGTCTTGAGAATCTCATGGCAACCGAATAAGAAGTCCCGAGGATCCTCTGATGTGGCACCGCTGAATGTAGTGGTAAACAACTTGGAGAACCGATCAAGTCTCCATAACGAATCGGAAGTCATGGCCGCTCCATCACCGGCATGAGCTGTGGTACCTGACTGAGTGGCCACAGCTGGCTGAACCACTGGTGCCTGAGGCTGAGGAGCTACTGGCTCCGGAGTACGAGCAATAGGAGTCTGGGCCCCTCCTCCGGCCTGAGAAGCGGCTGGTGCAACTGATAATAAACCCGCTCCGGCAATGTTGTCCATAAATCCCGCTATTCTGACCAAAGCATCCCTAAGATCCGGGGTAAATAAAGCCTCTCCTGGGACCTGAGCTGGGCCCACTGGAGCTGTTGGAACCGGAACCTCCTCGTCAATCTCAATATGAGGCTCCACCTCTGGAGTAGCTGCTTGGGGCTGAGCTCTACCCCTACCACGGCCTCTGATACGGCCTTGGCCCCTGCCCCTCACGGGAGCTGCCTGGGGCTCGGGCTGCTGGTCACCGGACGAAGAAGCGCGTGTCCTCACCATCTGCAAAAGGACAGAATAGAAATTCAATCAGTAATTGAGTAACAAGTCGTACGACAAGAAAGAAAAAATGAGAGACTCTTTCCTAACTCAATAGACTCTGGAGGACAAGTACAAATGTCTCCGTACCTACCTCTCAAACTCTACTAAGCTTGTTCATGAGTAGTGAGACCTATGTAACCTAGAGCTCTGATACCAACTTGTCACGACCCGGATTTTCCCCCAACATCGGGATCGTGATGGCGCCTACTCGTGGTAGCTAGGCAAGCCACTGTATTCATACTATCCTATTTTTAACACAATTTTAATTAAATAAATGCGGAATACTTTATCGAAATAAAAATAACTAATTACAAGATGAAAATCATACCGAAATCCTCTACCCAAGACGTGGAGTCACCAACTCACGAACTACTACTAAATACTACACATAAAAGTTTGAAAGAAATATAACATAATTTTGTTTGTCTCGGAACAAAGAGACTACAACTAGTAACATAAATAAAGAGAGAGACGCCGGGCCTGCGGACGTCTGCAAGCTACCTCGGTCTCAAATGTGATCAACTCCCACACAATCGAATTATTGCTGCTGCTCCTGATCGTAACCTGGACCTGTGCAAAAACGCACAGAAGTGTAGTATCAGCACAACCGACCCCATGTGCTGGTAAGTGCCTGGCCTATCCCGGCGAAGTAGTGACAAGCCTAGGACCAGACACCCACATAAACCTGTGCAATTCAATATATATGTATACCACAGAATAATAAGAAATAACCAGGTAATAACACAATAAGGAATATCCCCAAGAATTCAACAATTAACAACAGTTAATAAATTCACAAGGAAAAACAAATTATGATGGAAACACAAGTAATATCAAATCAAGGAATAGCAAGCAGGTTGCACGGCATCACCCTTCGTGCTTTTACTCTCATCCTCACCAAATAAGCAAATAAAGTACACGGCATCACCCTTCGTTCTTTTACTCTCATCCTCACATCCATAGTACGACATGATCCTTCGTACATGGTTCAATATCAGGGCACGGCATGATCCTTCGTGCATAATCAATAAAACATGGCACGGCATTAACCTTCGTGCATAAATAATGAAACATGGCATGACATCACCCTTCGTGCATTATCACTCTTCCTCACCCAAATAACAATCACAGTTAAGGGCAAAGAAAGAAACAGTAATTCATAAACCGTCCCAACAGGGGCAATCAATAATTATCTTCACAACAAGTCCCAACAAGGGAGAACCATAACAATTCTAAAACCTGACAAAGGTTCAACAATGCATCTGTAAATATATCCCAAAATAAGCATTTGCAATGACTCACGGTCATACTAGACGCCAGTGTATGGATGCTCGTCACCACGGCCCATACACCGCACTCGATCACATAACACATAACACATAATCCTATTCCCTCAAGCTAGGATAGAACAAACACTTACCTCGAATGTTTATGAACAATTCAATCCGTGGAAATGTCTTTTTCTTTCAAATTTGGCTCCAATCCAATCGTATCTATACACAATTGATTTAATATCATCAATACTACTCAACAAACTAATTCTTAAGACCAAATACAACTTTTACAACATTCCGCCCGGAATAGTGAATTTCAATTCCGGGCTCACATGGTCGGAACTTGGGGTTCGGACCAAAATCCGGTTACCCATCCCCTCACGAGCTCATGTATATGATTTGTTTCAAAATCGGACCTCAATTCGAGGTCCAATTTCCCAATTTATGAAAAACCCTATATTCTAACAAAAACAAGAAATTCTACCATGAAAACCTTTGATTTCTATTGAAAAACATGTTTAATGATGTTAGGAATTGAAAGAATTAAGTAAAAAGTGACTTACAATTGTTTTGATGAAGAAGGAATCCGTGAAGAATCGCAAATGGGTGTTTTTGTTTTGTAAAAAGTGAAGAAATGAACTGAAAATCGTGTTTTACGGGTCTCTGTGTTCGCATTTGCGAACATGGGTTCGCAATTGCGAACCCCAACCAATTTCTGGAGTTTGAAAAATAAGCTAAGGCTGGGAAGTTCGCATTTGCGAACATTTGTTCGCATTTGCGAACTCTGACAGAAAAAGGGAGTGTTCGTATTTGCGAACTAATGTTCGCATTTGCGAACACAGGCAATATTGGGCAGTGTTCGCATTTGCGAACAATGGTTCGCATTTGCGAACAGAGGCAGTCTGGGGACGTTCGCATTTGCGAACAATTGTTCGCATTTGCGAACAAGGCTGGGCATGAGGGGTTTCGCATTTGTAATCAGGGTTTGCATTTGCGAGCCCTGCCTTGATCATCCCCTTCGCAATTGCGAGAAATGCTTCGCAATTGCGAAGCCAACAGCTGGGTGAAAAACCAGCAGTGGCAAAAATTCAGAATTTAATCCAACGGCCTATCAAATCTTTACCCGAGCCCCCGGGCTCCAAACCAAACATGTACACAACCTCAAAAACACATTATGAACTTGTTCGTGCGATCACATCGCCAATATCACATCGTTTTCATCAAATCAAGCCTCAAATTCATGATTTTCATACTTTTGGTTTTCAAAACTTTCTAACTTGGAACTCAAGGTCCAAAACATCTCAAACGACATCCGAATGTCATCAAACTTTACAGAAATCACATATATAATATTTAAGACTTGTACCGGGCGTCGAAACCAAAATACGAGCCCGATACCAAGGTCAATTAATTCATTTTCTTTAACAATTACATCAAAAACAATTTCATAGAAAAATTCATAACTTGGGCTCTAGGCCTCAGAATTCGACTCCGGACACATGTCCAAGTCCCATATTTTCCTACGGACCTCTCGGAACCATCCAATCTCGGGTCCGGATCCGTTTACCAAAAAATATTGACAGAAGTCAACCATATCAATATTAATGTCATTTTTATTCAAATTTCTCATAGAATTCATATTTTCTATCACAAAATCTTTCCGGCTACATGCTCGGATTGTGCACGTAAATGGAGGCAACATAGAATGAGGTTTTCGAGGCCTCAGAAGCTCGAAATGATTAATAAAATAAGTGATGACCCTTTGGGTCATCACAAAGTTTTTGCTATAATTCCTTACAGATCTAGAATTGCATGACTTTTATAGAAAAGGAAGGAAGCAACACAGAAGATAATAAAATTATCATTGGTTAGAGGTAATGGGTGGAGATGTTTTAGACAAAGAAAAATTATTTCTATAAATTTCCTATTCGCAATGGATGGTTTTTGGTCTCGATGATTTTGTGGATGAGATTTGAGAGTGTTTTGGGAGGAAGATATAAATTTACTTATGAAAATATGGTTAATCGGTGGTAGTGAGTTTAGTGGTTGAGATAAATTGGAGCGGTGGTGTGAGGAAGGCGGTGGAGATAAGCTGGATTGATGGTGATTATATCGATGATGGAAGTGGGAGGAGAATAACAAACGACTGGAGGAGTAGGAAATACGAATGAATTGGGAAGAGAAGTGCATTGGGAATTGTGGCTACAACATGCAAAAGAATTGGGCCTAAAGGCTATTTCGGATCAAAGATGAAAATATGGGCTATTAAAATACAACGTCATTTACTCAAAAAGTTTCAGAAATTGTGGATTTGGTCGTTAAATGGGATGTTGTAGTCACGGGTCATGTTGGGGATATGTGATGGGTCAACTTGGGCTGGTGGCTTAGTAGCGGGTCAACTTGGGTATTTCCCATCTTAGCCCATTAGTAAAAAGGATTTTTACCTACTTATACCATATACTATAAATTTTATTATCTTAAATGTGCATAGTTTGTTAATTATCAGTCCAGTCCATATTTTACTTACAAATTTTGTACCATTCGATTATTAGGCATTAAAAGGATAAAATATTTCCAAAAAAAGAAGCTAAAATTAAGGAGAGAATCTTGGTGTTAATTGATTCTACATTAAATTTAATTTTTAAAAAGAGAAAGGATATTTCTCATCTACGCATTTTCTCTAGAACTACAATTCAAATTCTCAAAAAAAATGAACGAACAATTTAAATTTTTGAGTTTTAACAACTCAAAGTTGAAAAAATATGTTCTTATATATATTATCCACCATTGATAGCCCTTAAAAAGCTTGAAAGCTTTGAATTCAAATTTGGATTTTCAAAAATCATTATTTGTTTGGATTGGATGTTGAATTCGGAACATGTTTAGGAGTTTATATCTCAATTTTAAGGGGTTTTGGTGAAGATTAGACTTGGTTTTGACTGAATTTCAGATTAAAACTCGAAGACGAAGAAGAAGAAGAAGAAGAAGAAGAAGAAGAAGAAGACATATTTTCAGAAATTATAGTTAAATTGTAGAATTGTAGATATATTGTATAAATTATAGATGAATTGTAGATTGGGAAGACTAAAACTTCTACAAATCTTCTACAATTATATCGAAAATGCCAATTATGCTGCAATTAAAATGAGAATTTGGATATTAAAATGCAATGTATCTATTTTGTAGATTTCTTGTAGATAAATTGTAGATTATTTGTATTCTGATTGTAGATGCATTTGAGTACAAAATATCTACAAATTCTGAAAATATGTCTTCTTCTTCTTCTTCTTCGAGTTTCAATCGAATGTATTAACCAGTAACCTTCAACTACTGCCCAAAAAAAAAGAGGTCAAAGAATTTCAAACTTTCTGCATTATTATTTTCAGTGAAAATTCAAGCGGTTCGATAAAAAAATTAATATTTTCTTGTGAATCTGAAAATATGATATTCTTCGACGGTAGTGGGCAATTGGGGATGATCAACGAGAGGAAGCATATGAGCATCATGAGTTTTGTGTGTGTTGTGAACAATTGAGATGAAAGGAAAGAGAAAGTGGGAAGATACACTCCTATAATTATGCCTAATATAAATGAAGAAATAATTATGTTCCTAATTTGAATTATGGTATATAAATAGTAATTTAGTATGGTTAAATGTAATAAACACAAACCTTAAGCATTAAGGGTAATAAGGTTTCATATATGGTATATATAGATAAAAATCCAGTAAAATAGTTCTTGCCCAACCCATTGTACCACCCCTACACATCCATATATAATATGCCAAGCGGTGTCACATGGCACCCTTTCTGAAAGGTGTCTTTATCACTGATGATTAAGTGGAGGCGTGTCACCGAGCCAGGGAAAGGTTAACCATTAATTCCTATTTAATTGTACTGTATATACAAGGGAGTGATGGATTGTATATAGAGTACTTGATGAAAGAACAACATGCCTTAACTACTGAAGATGCAAGGCAACATGTTATTGACATGGTGTCAAACATATGGAAAGATCTCAACAAACAATGCCTCTCACCAACTCCAATTCCATTCTCCTTTCAAAAGACATGTCTCAATGTGGCAAGAATGGTTCCTATGATGTACATACATGATAAGAATCTGTTGGACTTTTAAGCCATTGGGCTTTAAAGATGAGTAGTATGAATTGGGTAATGGTGGGAAATTAAATGGATTGGATTGGGCTTCAAAATTTGGCCCGGTTTATTTGATTAAACTAGTTGACCCAGTTAATAAATAACGTTGAAAGAACGTATCTTCCTATCATGTGTCTATTCACAATGAACAGACACCATGAAGAAGCATCATACCTTTTCACAAAGCCAACAATTTCCTATAAATTCAGGCATGGCTTCCATTCTAGATATTCAGAAATTCAGAAACCAACAAATTACTTTTCCTCTCTCTGCAAGTTCATTAATCCAAAAATTCTTGAGCTTTCTCGTTCCTTGAAAACCGTAAGTGTGATTCGCTCCGCTCTTTGAGTTCGTTGGTATCCTGCTTCTTGTATTGCCACTGTCGCAGGAAGGTTATTCTGTTTTATCCTGGGAGGATTTAATCCATTACCTTGGCAACTGTGAGGGGGTTAAAATTCCTTAAGGACACACAAATAAATTGTGAACTCGGAATTATATATTCTATTTCTTCTCCCTCTTGTTTTTCCTTAACAGTGTTAATTTTCATAATACACGTCGCCTAACATCTTAAGGAATTTAAAAGGAAAAAAATTAATAATAATAAAAATTTCGGCAACGTGGTTTTGCACTGTACTGTCACGATAGGTTTTGTACTGCTTGTTGCAGGTTTTGTTTTGCATTTGGCTATCTACTTTTGAAATGATTTAAAGGAAAAAAATTTTTTTTGTAAAGGATACATATTATTGACGCAAAGAAAAGATACGTCGATTGTAAAAGAAAGAATCAGTGTCGCTTTATATTTTATACGTTTGTATTGTTTAAGAATAAAGGAAAAGGTAAAAAAGTGGTTACTGCTTTATTTTAGTAGTTCTTATTTTTGATTGGTTACAATTTTAAAATTGTTGAAGCAACGTTTGGTGTTGAAAGCAGTAGCAATTTAATTTATTTTGCAGTATTAATTTCTACCGCAAGTTAATTTTTTTTTCCGGCATTGTTTTGCATTAATTTGGAGACTAAAGCCTTGTTGCTTTCTACTCCATTAATTGTTTCTCTCCGGTTTAAAGTACATAAAAACTTTGCCGGAATAATAAACGTACGGGTTTGAAGTATATAAAAACTTCACCATTGTAACGTGTTTGGTTTGGTATTCAGTTTGAAGATATAAAAACTTCACTAATTTAATAAAGTTCTGTATTATTTTTTTTCCGGCATTGTTTTACATTAATTTGGAGACTAAAGCCTTGTTGCTTTCTACTCCATTAATTATTTCTCTCCGGTTTAAAGTACATAAAAACTTTGCCGGAATAATAAACGTACGGGTTTGAAGTATATAAAAACTTCACCATTGTTACGTGTTTGGTTTGGTATTCAGTTTGAAGATATAAAAACTTTACTGATTTAATAAAGTTCTGTATTATTTTTTTCCGGCATTGTTTTACATTAACTTGGAGACTAAAGCCTTGTTGCTTTCTACTCCATTAATTGTTTCTCTCCGGTTTAAAGTACATAAAAACTTTGCCGGAATAATAAACGTACGGGTTTGAAGTATATAAAAACTTCACCATTGTTACGTGTTGTATGTTTGGTTTGGTATTCAGTTTGAAGATATAAAAACTTCACTGATTTAATAAAGTTCTGTATTGTTTTTGACTTTACAGAAATATGACGAATGAAAACCAAACTAATGGAAATGTTGCGGGAACGGGTGCTACTATGACGAGTGTGGTTGCATCGTCAAGCCGTTCTACTCCGGCCCATGCTATGGCACCGGCAGAAAAACCCGGAAAATTTTCCGGTATTGACTTCAAACGCTGGCAAATGAAGATGCTCTTCTATCTTACTACGTTGAGTTTGCAACATTTTATCAAGGAGGATCCTCCGGCCATGGCTGAGGATACTCCGGATAATGAACGACTTGTTGTAACTGAAGCATGGAAACATTCCGATTTCTTATGCAAAAATTACATTTTGAGTTGTTTGGAAGATGGTTTGTACAATGTCTATAGTGTCATGGAAACTTCAAAAGCGTTATGGAATGCGCTTGAGAAAAAGTACAAGACCGAGGATGCGGGACTTAAGAAGTTCGTGGCTGCAAGGTTCCTGGATTTCAAGATGATTGACACTAGGTCGGTCATAACACAAGTCCAAGAACTACAAGTCATTGTACATGACTTCCTTGCTGAAGGTATGACCCAAATCAATAATTCTATTAATAATATTTATCTTATTATTAACTCTGAATTTGTTATTGAAGGTATGGTCATTAATGAGGCCTTTCAAGTTGCTGCTTTCATTGAGAAACTACCTCCGTTGTGGAAGGATTTTAAGAATTATCTTAAACACAACGGAAGGAGATGACTCTAGAAGACTTGATTGTTCGTTTGAGGATAGAAGAGGACAACAAAAATGCTGAAAAGAAGTCACGTGGAAACCCGACAATTGTGGGGGCAAACATTGTTGAGGAGGCACCACAAAATAAGAAGAGGAAGAAAGCTTCTGGACAAACGAATTACCCAAGCAAGAAGAAGTTCAAGGGTAATTGCCACAACTGTGAAAAAATTGGGCATAAGGCGGTAGATTGTCGTGCGCCAAAGAATGATAGGAAGAAAAAAAATCAAGCCAACATGGTTGAAGATGAAATGGAAGACTTGTGTGCCATGTTGTCTGAATGCAACTTGGTAGGAAATCCGAAAGAATGGTGGATAGATTTTGGAGCCACCCGTCATGTTTGTGCTAACAAGAAATTATTTTCTTCTTATGTCCCCGCAGGTCCCGACGAGATTATCTTCATGGGAAATTCATCTACGGCCAAAATTGAAGGAGTTGGCAAGATTGCGTTGAAGATGACGTCTGGAAAAATAATGACTCTAAACCAAGTCTTCCATGTTCCAGAAATTCGCAAGAATCTTGTGTCTACCTCACTTCTTGTCAAGAATGGATTCAAATGTATTTTTGTTTCTAATAGTGTTGTAATCAGTAAGAACGATTTGTATGTTGGAAAAGGTTACCTAAGTGAGGGCCTTTTCAAGCTAAATGTAATAGCAGTTCCAATCAATAAAGTGAATGCTTCTTCTTACTTGCTTGAGTCAAACACTTTATGGCATGCGCGTTTAGGTCACGTAAACTTCAAAACATTGCGAAAGATGATAAATCTAGAATTATTTCCAAAATTTGATTGCATTAATTCTAAATGTCAAATATGTGTGGAATCAAAGTATGCTAAGCATCCTTATAAGTCCGTTGAAAGGAATTCAAGTCCTTTAGACTTAATTCACACAGATACTTGCGACATGAAGTCAACACCATCTCGCGGTGGAAAAAAGTATTTTATTACTTTTATTGACGATAGCACGAGATACTGCTATGTTTATTTACTTAATAGTAAAGATGAGGCAATTGATGCTTTCAAGCAATACAAGAGTGAAGTTGAAACGCAACTAAACAAAAAGATCAAAATGATAAGAAGTGATAGGGGTGGCGAATATGAATCTCCTTTTGAAGAAATATGTTTGGAAAATGGCATTATTCACCAAACAATTGCCCCTTACTCTCCACAATCTAATGGAACTGCGGAGAGGAAGAATCGAACATTAAAGGAGATGATGAATGCATTGCTAATAAGTTCTGGCTTACCACAGAACTTGTGGGGGGAAGCTATACTTACAACTAACCGGATAATCAACCGTGTACCTCATAGTAAAACACAATCCATTCCTTATGAAAAGTGGAAAGGAAGGAAGCCTAGGTTAAAATACTTCAAAGAGTGGGGGTGTTTAGCTAAGGTACAAGTTCCTAAACCTAAAAGGGTTAAGATAGGTCCAAAAACTGTTGATTGTGTCTTTATTGGATATGTAACCAATAGCAAGGCATATCGTTTTCTGGTTCATAAATCAGAAAATCCTGAGATTCACATTAATACGATAATAGAATCAGATAATGTTGAATTCTTTGAAACTATTTATCCGTATAAAAGGGAAAGTGAAGTGACCTGCCAAAAGTCAAAACGACCTCGGGAGGAAATAACATATGGTATGCCTAATGAAGAAAATCCGAGAAGAAGTAAACGTCAAAGGACATCTACTTCATTCGGTCCAGATTTTTTGACTTTTCTGTTAGAAAATGAGCCTCGTACCTTCAAGGAAGCAATGTCTTCCTCAGAGGCACAATATTGGAAAGAAGCTATCAATAGTGAAATAGAATCCATATTGAGCAACCATACTTGGAAATTGGTTGATCTTCCTCGGTAATAAAACGTTGGGTTCTAAATGGATTTTCAAGAAGAAAATGAAAGACGATGGTACTATTGACAAATACAAGGCAAGACTTGTCGTCAAAGGATTTAGACAACGAGAAGGTCTTGACTATTTTGACACATACTCACCGGTAACAAGAATTACATCCATTTGGATGCTAATCGCGTTAGCCGCCTTGTATGATCTTCAAATCCATCAAATGGATGTGAAAACAGCCTTCTTAAATGGTGATTTAGAGGAAGAAATCTACATGGACCAACCCGAGGGGTTTGTGGTTCCGGGAAAAGAAAAGAAGGTGTGTCGACTTGTTAAGTCCCTTTATGGACTAAAACAAGCACCCAAGCAATGGCATGCGAAATTTGACCAAACAATGTTGTCAAATGGATTTAAGATTAATGAATGTGATAAATGTGTTTACATTAAAAACGCTCCAAATCATTTAGTCATTGTTTGCTTATATGTTGATGATATGCTAATAATGAGCAAAGACATTGCTGACATTCAAACTACTAAGTGCATGCTTGCTAGTAAGTTTGATATGAAAGACTTAGGAGTTGCCGGTATAATTCTAGGAATTAAAATCAAAAGGACTCCTCAAGGTCTAGCTTTGTCTCAATCACATTACGTGAAAATGGTACTTGAAAAATTCAAACATTTGGAATTTAGAAGTGCAAGGACTCCAATTGACTTAAACCATCATCTTATGAAGAATAAAGGTGAAAGTACATCTCAATTGGAGTATGCTCGTGTGTTAGGAAGCTTAATGTACATCATGAACTGTACACGACCTGATATAGCTTGAGTGATAAGTAAACTTAGTCGATTCACAAGTAATCCCAACAAACATCACTGGGTGGCAATGAAACGAGTTCTGGAATACTTGGAGTATACTCAAGACTACGCTTTGCACTACAATAAATATCCTGCAATTATCGAAGGATATAGTGATGCAAATTGGATAACCGGCTCAATAGAAACAAAGTCCACAAGTGGATATGTGTTTACGGTTGGTGGAGGAGCAGTATCTTGGAAGTCTTCTAAACAGACGTGTATTGCTCGCTCTACAATGGAATCAGAGTTTATAGCATTGGATAAAGCCGGTGAAGAAGCTGAATGGCTTCGGAATTTTTTAGAAGACATTCCGTTCCGGCCAAAACCTTTGGCTCCTATTTGCATACATTGCGATAGTGAGGCTGCAATAGGACGGGCAGGGAGCGTTATGTATAACGGAAAGTCTCGTCATATACGGCGAAGACATAATACCGTTAGACAACTACTTTCTAGTGGAATTATCACTATTAATTATGTAAGATCAAAGGATAATGTTGCGGATCCGCTTACAAAAGGCTTAACTAGAGAGGGAGTTGAGAAATCATCTAAGGGAATGGGACTAAGGCCGAGGACAAGTCAACATGGCGGTAACTCTACCTAGATTTGGATGTTCCGAGATCTAGGTTCAAGGAGCTCAAACAAAGTTGTGATTGACCGGTTCAACATTGTCAAAATAAAATCTTTGGTTCATTCTCATGATGAAGACAATGTTCAGTAACAAGGATAGAACTTTACACGTTCTTTAATGATTACCAAAATTTGATGAGGCATCTATCGAATAATGTCAATCTAAAGGATTACATGTTTAGGAATCACCTATGTAAGTGTGAAGTGTAAGCCGCTTCAAGGAGAATTCTGTAAGGCCAATTCTCTACGCACTTATGAGACCAAGCGATGTTCATGGCTGAAACGAACACAATAATGAGAACCAAAAGACGGTTAAGGGTCGATTGTGTGACATATGGTTGTCTAGGTATACACCAAAGTTCGACGGTTCAAAGATATCAAATCTACCGATTGACCGAGTATATCCGACATATGTTCACTATGGAAAGTTCAAAGGGAAACCTACTTATCCGGATGCGATCGATCTTTTCTTGTGAATCACACAATTTCCATGTTTTCTTTTCTATATAGCCATTCCCCATTCATGTGGGGGTCTGTTGGACTTTTAAGCCATTGGACTTTAAAGATGATTAGTGTGAATTGGGTAATGGTGGGAAATTAAATGGACTGGATTGGGCTTCAAAATTTGGCCCGGTTTATTTGATTAAACTAGTTGACCCAGTTAATAAATAACGTTGAAAGAACGTATCTTCCTATCAGGTGTCTATTCACAATGAGCAGACACCATGAAGAGGCATCATACCTTTTCACAAAGCCAACAATTGCCTATAAATTCAGGCATGGCTTCCATTCTAGATATTCAGAAATTCAGAAATTCAGAAATTCAGAAATTCTTTCCCTCTCTCTGCAAGTTCATTAATCCAAAAATTCTTGAGCTTTCTCGTTCCTTGAAAACCGTAAGTGTGATTCGCTCCGCTCTTTGAGTTCGTTGGTATCCTGCTTCTTGTATTGCCACTGTCGCAGGAAGGTTATTCCGTTTTATCCTGGGAGGATTTAATCCATTACCTTGGCAATTGTGAGGGGGTTAAAATTCCTTAAGGACACACAAGCAAATTGTGAACTCGGAATTATATATTCTATTTCTTCTCCCTCTTGTTTTTCCTTAACAATGTTAATTTTCATAATACACGTCGCCTAACAGAATCATCGCCTTCCGGTTCTCGAAGCGCTAGGGTTTCTTTTACCTTAAGTATAGCACGAAATTAAGATAATATGCATTTGGTTTTTACTTAAGTTAGTTTTACTCAAATCCATAATGCTTACGGATATGCCTTATCCATTCTAATTTGCTGTGTAGAGGTGTATTAGTCTAGTCCCCTTCCACATTGTCTATTTCCCTTTTGCCTATAATTTTCGGTAACCTATTGGTGATTGTTTAAAAATAAAGTTGAATGCTAAATATTTGAATGTATTAAGTCAATAGACTTCGCATATATGTTGATGATGAAAGTGTGGATTGATGGGAATCCTCAGATTGTCAATTCTTCGTTCATAGCAGATTAAAAGGTATTATTATTGTTGCATTGAAGTTAATAATGACTTAGACCTACAGTGAGATTTGAGTTTATACTGCTGAAAGTTTTATGGTCAACCTTTCAACCTACTATAGTTGACCAATTGTACTGAGTGTATTGTTTTTTAGTCAGTCCAATTGAACTGGGTGTATTACAATCTTCTTTTATTTTTCACAATCGAAAATCGTCAACTAATGCACGATCTGAAATTCGATAAATAATTAGCATTCCACTTTGCTATTTTTGCTTATGGCAGAGTTCGAACGTGTGACGCGAGCCTAAACACACACATCATATGTTGTGTTCTTGCTACTGAACCAAAACCGAGGAGCCTGGGTTTTCTTACAATCTTTTGCCTTAAATATAGGTAGGGTGCTAACAGTAATTATCTTTCCTTTAGTTATAATGCTATGCTACTACCAAGAGTGTGCTAACATTATCAGCTGATATGGAAGCTTTCATTGATATAACTCAAGCCCAGGATAACATTCTTTAAATAGCATGGTTAATTAAGACCAGTAAATTCGTTTTGATATATTTTGGCAGTTAACATAACAGTGGACCTCAATTGCTATAAGCAAAACTATATACGTTCAATTGAAGCATTCCTCAGAACTTATACTCTTAAATCATGAGGGCAGTTCATAAACGCATTAATTAAATCCTAAAATCAGTAAGAGCAATAGTACAGGCAAACAACACACATATATAAAAGCACAAATCTATTGAAGCATTGTTAATACTAAGAAATGACAAATCCCAATCTGTTCGGGCGGAGGCGGACAATGAAAAGACAGATAGGAGCGAATGATAACCAACTCGACAAAGACATTCAGATTATGAAAAAGATAGAAGGACGGCAAAATAAGCTTGTGTTTTCCAGCCGACTTGCACACGACCGTCTTTTTTTCGATTGAAGAATCAGACTCCCTGACATTGCCTTTTCATCGCAAGGAGGAAGAAGGGTCTCCACACCAGATTTTATCTGAGATGGCGAGAATTCTTTAGTAAAGGCATAGCTTAAGCCAACTCGACGGGAAGTTTTTCAACTACTATTACAGCTCGTACAACCTTGAGGAATCAAGACTAGTGTCATAAGTTACTAGCCTAGTGCTACTTACGGATATATAAGAGCCAAAACTGCTAAGGGCATTCCATCCAGCGTAAGCATCTAGATAATCTAGAATGCGACATAGCATATCCGAAGCCCTAAGAAATGCATAAGAAGAAGGTCATATTAACCCGAAAAAAAGTGATCCAGAAAGCTTATACCGGAATCGCTTATATGATTTGGCCAAGTTCACCAGCTCCTTTGCATCTTCAAGCTTCGAATGCTCAGCCAAGTCATCAACTACCCTCTGTATTGTTGCATTATGTACAGTAACTTTTGAATTCATAGCTTTCTTACACAAGTCAAGAGCAAAATCAAGATCATCCTTGTCACAAGCAAAATGAATGAGCATCCCAAATGTTGCATTATCCGGATAACGTTCATTTTCCACCATTTTCTCATACCATCTTTTCGCCTCCTCCAAGTTCCTATCATCCACAAACATTTTGATCATCGTGTTATAACTCAAAGAATTCGGGATGATATCTTTCTTCCCCATCTCCTCAAACAACTCAATCGCCTCTTTAACCTGGTTATTCGCAACTAAACCTCGTAATCTTATGTTGTAACTCCACAAGTCAGCAACAACGTTTTTCTTTTGCATTAATACCCATAAATCATTTGCTTCAGAAAACATTTTCCATTCATGATAAGCGTTCAAAAGCGTATTGAAAGTCACTTTATCCGGTTTGATCCCCTGATTTTCCATCTCATCTATTACACTGACAGCAGAATCCAAAGAACCAACTTTACATAATGCTTTAATCAAAGTATTATAGGACACTACATCAGGCTCTATCGATAACTCCTCAGGTAATTCCCGAAACAACTCTCTCATAGTATCGTACTTTTCAGCCCTAACGCAGGCTTCTAAAAGGGCATTGAAAGCATAAACAGTTCGCTGACATTTTAAGCTTGGCATTTCGTCAAACAGCTTACGGGCATGACCGTACATCTTTGCAGTACCATACAAGAGCATGAGGCGGGAGACAAATAACTCATTGCCAATTTCTGGGTATTGTTTTTGGTGCTCAAGAATGTCTTCGATAGCGGAAGAATTATTGTCAAGGCGGCGAATGGCGGTTTGATAGTTGGAGTTATGGCGTCGGAATTGAGGGGATTCCGACGATTTTTTGAAGTTGTTAACTATAGTTTGGAGTTCTTGTTTTTCGGTAAGTTTAGGTGTGAGCTTGGTGGATTTTAAGGAGGTTGTTTTGGGCTTATCAGTTTTAAGCTTGATGGTTATTTTTTGATTCTCGGTAAAGATGCCGTAAAGCCGGCGGTAAAGGGAAGAAGAAGACATGTGAAATGTCCTTAGATTAGAATTTCGTAGTTAAGGTTTTAACCATTTAGGAAACTGGTCTTGCTCTATAGGTAGCCGGAGAAATTTAAAAATAACCAGATTTACGAGGTATCGTTTAAAAATAGTCACAATTTCAAAAGTCATTAAAATATAGCGATTTTTCATGTAAAGATAGATTTCAACGAAAATACTTTTCAAAATCTAAAAATCAGTCCAGCATAATATATTGGAACTCCAGTATATTATACAAAAACTAACAAAGTACACCGATCCAGTATAATATGCTAAAAGTTCTTGCACAGGTGCACCGATGCCACGATCCAATACCAGAACCCGATCGTGATGGCGCCTCTCGTGAAGACAAGGCCAGCGAACATACTAACAATACTCCTTTTAGCAATTACTTAGCATGGATGAGTCAAACAATAAATAACATTATCATAAGTGCGGAAGAGAATGATATATTAGGGAGCCATCCCCAACTCAGTCCGAAATCGGGGTGTCACAAGTCACGAGCATCTAAAGAATCCTAACACTATTACAAGATCAGTAATATACAGGTTGGAATTTAATAACAACGGAAGAAATACGGTGTCGCGAACGCTGACGGTCACCTGGCACAGCTACGATAGCAAGATCTCCAATCGGCTCAAAACCCGTTATCGAGTAAAAGAATTACCTGCATCTGCACACGAGGTGCAAGGAGTAAAGTGAATACTCCAACTCAGTGAGTAATAAGAGTAAATAATAACTGAGCAGCAAGAAAACACGTATAACAGATCATCATGCTGTATAAATATAGTGTAGAACTCCTTTAGAATAAGTGAAACATGTGAAATCTTTGAAAATTTTCTTTGTTCAATTTAAACCTCTTTTTGAAAACAATCCTTTCAACAGTTGCAACACTAATCTTAATCAATCAGTGTTGTTATTCATAGAACCTCGCCCCTCGGGCCTTACTTTCGTTCATGGTCAGCCATTGTTACCTGACCAAACATATGACTCAGTGTCATTATTACCACTGTCTGAATAAGAGTCAGGTAATACCGTAACAGCAAATAGATATCTCAGAAAATATCACAAACAACAAATAATGAACAAATACATAAATGCAATGCATATGATGGTACATTCCAGTACCCATTGTGGTGTGCAGTCCAATCCATTTAACGCCGACGATGCTCACCGGGGGTGTGTACAGACTCTGGAGAGGCTCCTACAGCCGAAGCGCAATATCAGTCATATCGTGGTATCAAACAGGCTCTTAGCCTCAATATCAATTTATCATCGCTGCGGTGTGCAGCCCGAGCCAACCAGATATCAAAAAATCGCTATAACACTATTGCAGCACACATTCCTGTAGACGCATGATTTTTGACTATCCCCCAGATTTTTCATATTTTAACGTAAAATATTTAGCTTAGTCCTAATATAGCTATCTCAGCTAATTTTGACTATTTTACTTTATTTTTACCTTAAAATGAAAAATAGCAAAAAAATATAGTTTTGTAGTCATTTTTAAACTTAAAAAATACAAAAAATAGTACTTTGTATTCTATTTTTACATAAAAATGAAAATCACAAAAATAATTTTATTAGTGTTTTGTAGTCATTTTAAACTTGAAAAATATAAAAATATTACTTTATATTTTATCTTTTTATAAAAATGAAAATTATAAAATAAAAAATAATATAATTAATATTGCATGGTTACTTTAATCTTGAAAAAATAAAAATAGTTTTGTTTCAATTGTCTGTTTTACTTTTATAGTTATTTTGCTTACATAGGATTAATCAAATAAAATCGTGTCCTTATTCTCGGTTTCGGGCATAGAATAATATTCGAGTTTAAACTACCCGGTTTCAGGCTTTCGGACCTAGCCCGTAATAATTCGAGTCCACCACACGTGGGGGAAACATACGTGGGGGACACAATACAATGGGGACACGAAACACATGCATGCACAAATAACGGGAGAAAACTGAAGAAAAACCCTGAAAAAATATAGCTCCATCGCTGCCAAAGTCTTCCGTCGTCGTCCACCCCTCTCCCGTAGTCGGTCGTTCACCACCACCATAACAACCCACCCCATGACAGCTGAAGCACCATAGTTGTCTTCTTCCCATTGTCGACCAGCGACGTCGACCACTATATCGCTCGCCAAGCAGACCACACAATCGTCTTCACCATTTTTCGTCGGAACTCCCCGAGCCACATCGACCAATCCCACTGTCACACCAAACAGTCACCTGAAACCAGCAGCCACACAACATCATTAACCTTCAAACGACAAAGCTTGTCCCTCACGAACCAGCTTCCTTCTCTAGTCGACCATCAACGTTTCTGCTTCTGTTTCGTCCAACAACATCCACCATTTTCGTCAAGCTGAGCAGCAACACAACCAGCTGCTGTCCTTGCTTCACCCTTTCTCCTCATATGAACTAGCTGCTGTCTGTTTCCTCTGAACGAAACTAGCAAGGTTCGATTGAGTTTCAGTGTCGTTTTTTTCAGTTTTGGGTTTGCAAACGGGGTCAAGCTAAGTATTGATGTCATCGTCGTCCGGGGTGAGGTTCTGTTTTAATCATTGTCTTTCATTCGAGCTTCAGAACAGATTTGCTTAAGGTTCATTTCGCAACTCTACTTATTTGTTAAGATTTTATTCATGAACAAATGAGTTTGTTTGTTATATGCTATTTTAGCTTCATTGAGATTGAGATTCCTCCTGTTAATTATTAGATCTCACTAATTTTGTTTAAATTTGTTAAGTTCTTATTTAATTGACATGTGAGTTACTGTTAGCATGACTAAGTAATTGGGTAATAAAATTATTACTTTTGGCCGTACGGTTCATGAAAGTATTTACAATTTGTCATATTGTTTGGATAGTACAACAAATATATGAATAAGTAAATACCAGGTTGCTTTAATTTGGTGGGGCTTAGGCGGAAGAAGCCAAGGCTGAAGACGTGAAAATCTTTTAGTTGGAATATGGGTGTTTTATCAAATTGTGACTTTTAATGGCTCATACAACTTTTTATATGACAGGTCCAATTTCATAAATAATGACCTTGCAATAATCTCAAAATTTAGGAAGAAGAATTAGAAAAATCATAGTCGCTTTAGGACTGACCTTTAATAATAACGAGATGAGTATCGCTAAAAAAAGTGCATAAACTGCGGGGCCCTCATAAATGTATATATAAAAATACTTAGACTTCGAGATGTGCCGTTTTAGCGAATTTCACGGCCTTCTCAAAATAATAATGCGTTAGTAGCTTTAAGCGCGTATTTAATAATCTTTTCTCCCTAAACTCGGGTGCACATTTATGTGACCCAAATTCAAATCTCAACAAAGTCGAAATGTATCGATAATCACGGGTACATTGATTGTGACGTGTTTGAGATGCATTTTCATGATGTTGCAATTCTTTTATTAAAATAATGAATAATAATATTAAAAGCGGTTAAAAGTTGAATTTTGCACATGAATTAAAGCATGGTATAAATCAGATAAATAAGCCGAATATGACAGTTGAGTGACCGTGCTAAAACCACAAAATTCGGGAATGCCTAACACCTTCTCCCGGGTTAACAGAATTCCTTATCCGGATTTCATATTCGCGGACTGTTAAACAGAGTCATTCTTTTCCTCGATTTGGGATTCGACTGGTGACTTGGGACACCTTAAATCTCCCAAGTGGCGACTCTGAATTAAATAAATAAATTCCGTTTCGACTGTCCTTTAATTGGAAAAACTCCCTTTGCTCCATCGCGGGTTAGCGAAAAAAGGAGGTGTGACAGCTCTGTCGGCTCTGCTGGGGAAGACAACCCAGAACCACGAGTTCAGGGTTAGAAATTTGAGCTTTTGATAAATTATTGTATTTTTGATTTATTATCTGATATTTTAATATTATCTGTGCTTAGTGTGCAAAATGATGATTTTTATCGCTTTGATATTATTTGAACTGTATATATAAACTGTGCCGAAACCTTTCTCTTCTCACCTCCGGGGATGTGTTTACTGGTTGATACTCCCTATTCTGTTAGTGTCAATACCCTGAAATAAAAAAGAGGCCGGATAGGTTACTAAGCCGGACGATCCCGCGGGTCCCCGGTACGTTTCCTCCTCCTCGACTCGAGTTGTCCGCTCGGGTACACAGTCTAGAACATATACCTAGATTTTTAACCTAGAATAACTTGACTTCATGTCCGATCCCTAGTAGGAACGCTTATTTGCATCATGTTGCATCTGACTTAGGGGACTCAACACAGGGGTTGGGTCCGTCTAGGACATGCAACCTGAAATGAAAAGACCATCCTATTGCATCCTGTTTGTTTTATGCATTTATTTGCTTCAAACTTGCATGCTGACCTGGTTTTTAATATTGAGAAAATGAAAAAAAAGGAAAAAAAAGAAGAGAAAATTTGTTAGTTTCAAAATAGTTTGTTTTTTAATTAAAAAGAAAAAAAATGTTTTTTTTATAAAACAATGTGTGATTTATTCTTAAAATAAAAAATAGGGTTTAGTTTTTTTTTCAATAAAATAAAAATAGTCGGTTTCATTTACAAATGTAGCTTGTTTTATTTAACCGAACTATGCAGGTTTGATTCTCACCGGATGTGAGATACGTAGGCAACCCTCATCGGGTCCAACTTTTTATTTTGCAAAAAAAAAAAGCCAAAAAATATCAATTTTAATTTTTCATCGTGAATAAGTCGGTAATGCCGTTTTCAAAAATAGTCGAATGTTCCTGAAAGGGACGCCGGAAGGCTGATTTTTCATAAACGGCCACCTTTGATCATAATTTTTAGAGTTTTGGTCGATTGACCTACACAGCCTTAAAATCTTCGCCCCCGAGGTGCTGAAAGGCCGTGTTTGCAATATCGGGTTTTCTATGTTTTAAAAAAAAAGAGTCATAAATAAGTCTGGTGATGTTGTTTTGTCAAAAATAGTCGAGTGGTCCCGAAAAGGATGCCGTAAGGCTGATTTTGTATAAACAGTCACTTTTGGGTCTTTTTTTTGAGATTTTGGCCGATTGACCCACACAGCCTTAAAATCTTCGTCCCCGAGGTGCTGAAAGACCGTGTTTGCAAACCCAGATCTTTTAATTTTAATAAAAAAAAGAAAAAAAAAGCGTGAGTTTATTTGCGAATGCCATTTGGATATTTGGTCAAAATAAGTCGAGCCAACTTTGGCGGTATTTTACCCCGTTCTAGCCAAGATAGCCTTAGAGTATCTTTTAGTTGTCAAAAGGCTATTTTCGTAAAAGAATGGACAAGATTGTGAAGTGTCATAGAATAATCCTCCCCTGCCTCAAATTCATGTGGAATAGAGATGGGGCCACGTTTGCAGAAATAGTCATCCGGTTGAAATTGACAAAAAGGGAAGGAATATGCCAATTTTGTTTTTAAAACAATTTATATTTCTTTTGATTAGAGCATATGGTGTCTGATTTTCAAGTATGTAAATTTTTTTTGGCAAAGTTTGTTAGTATGTTTAGTTTTTAAAACTTTGTCATTAAGTTTGTTTTATTTTTAAAAATTTTAAAAAAGAATTTAAAAAATGTTTTATTGTTATTGACCTTTCATTGACACGAACTACGCAAGCTTTGATTCATGCGGGGTCATGATAAGGCAATCTCCATAAGATTCGACCACAACTAAAAAGCAAAAAATAAAAGAGAAAAATACATGATAAAAAGAGTCAAACTGCTTAGATACATTGCAATTGCAATATGTGTTAAAACTCTAACGCTGACAAGTTTGTTGTTTTCAAGAAGTTTCAAACAGTTAGCTCGTTAGAAAGTACCGATAGATCACCATTACCAAGCAAGATCTAAAGGCCTAATATCAAAAAGCATGTCCAACTCAGAGAAAGGTGTTGAGGATGAAAAGACGTAAAATCAAATGCTAAAGGAGGAAGTAGAAAGGTTGAGACAATAGATGAAAGAAATGCACCTAGCATGGACTAGGGTGCAATAGATACCAGCCCTTTCCACTACTCCTACTCTCCCACCGGTACAAACTCTGGAATACCCTCCCCACGGCCCTTCGACAAGCTTCCCAAGTCACCACTACTATCAGGAAAGAAATCCGTATGATCCCCCAGCTCCGCCACCCAATCAGAACCTTCCCCCACCAAATGTTCCCATTTTCGTGGCACCCCCACCAGCCACACTACAAAGATCTACCAATGAGCCGATGTTTCAGGCTCACGAATACCAACATTTCCCCCCTAAACCGACATTCAAAGCACCTGAGCCACGTGCTTATAATCCCCACATTGAGCTCCCGGCAGAAAATGGGAGGCCGACTAAGAGTTTGGAGCAGGATGAAATGCTTCGTAAAGTGAGAAGCTTGGAGCAGTCCTTTAGGAATATGCATGATTTAGGCAACCAAGTCAGTGTGGCCTACAAAGATCTATGTCCTTTTCCCGATGTTCAATTGCCGGCGGGATTCAAAATGCCAATGTTTGATCTATATGAGGGACATGGTGATCCAATGGCACATCTGCGAGGGTTTTGTAGCAAGATGAGAGGGAAAGGTGGGAAAGATGAGCTGCTGATAGCCTATTTTGGTCAGAGTTTAAGAGGATCTACACTGGAATGGTATACTGTCACGACCCAAAATCCGGTCGTGATGGCGCCCAACAATTAAGCTAGGCCAGCCAGACCAACTATTACTTATCACAATGACTATCAGTCCCAAATGGACATTCCAAGAAGAATATATGAGTCAAAGAACTCCAATAATAATAATAATGAACAAAATACTGACACTCCCAAAGATCCGGAGTCACAAGTCTAGAGCCTCTAACAAAACCCAACAGGAATAGAGAGTACTATATAGAAATACTCAAGTCTGAATACAAAATACAAAATAACAACTGGAAATGAGAGGAGAAGCTAGGTCCTGCGAACGCCAACAACTACCTCAGCAACTCGAATAAATACTGATAAAAGCTGGAGTGCTCGCCTATCCCTCCTGTGTACCTGAATCTGCACACAAAGATGCAGGGAGTAGGGGTGAGTACTAAGTACTCGGTGAGTAATAAATATATAAAAGCAGTTGAAAGTAGGAAATCCACAGAATACCACAATATAAAGCTAAACTACAGTCCGAATCTCCTACGAACTAGCATCGACAGTACAATACAGCTACCACAGAGTAATTCAACAAATAAATATGCAATGCAAAACACATAACCGCTACGGCGTGTAGCCCGATCCATTTAATGTCGACGGCGCTCACTGGGGGTGTGTACAGACTCCGGAGGGGCTCCTACAGCCCAAGCGCAATACTGCTGCGGCGTGCAGCCCGATCCTCATATCAACCACTGCGGCGTGCAGCCCAATCCCATGCTCAGTCCACAATAAGCAAATAAGTCACAAAACAGTTCATTTTTCTTAATTCCGGTTTCCAGTTCATAATTTATGAAAAATACTTTAACTTTATTAAATTTTCATAAGCCGGTGACTTAGCACATCAATAATGCGATTTCAATTTCCAGGACTGAGATCAGTGATTTAAGCAATTATAGCTATCACATAAATATTGTCCTCTAAGGACACTACAGGTCGGCACGAGGCCCCAAACAAGGCTTACAACCCACAAATATATCAAATACAGTGTATTTCCAACACTAACAACAAATTATTCAAATCCTGGATGGACCAAGTCTCAATCCCTAGTCACAATCAATCCCGCGCCTGCCACGGTGTGCGAGCCACGCCCTACTAGCGTCACAATGTCCTAAGCCGGGGTTTCGAACCCTCAGGCTACCATATACACAAACTACTCACCTCTAGCCGGTCGTAGACTCGTCCGCGATGCCTTTTCCTTTGAATTTAGCTCCCTCGTGCGTAGAATCTAGTCAAACCACAATAATTATATCAAATACGGGTCAAAGAATCATAACCCATTTCAATTTACATGAAATTCGCATAAATACACTAAGTTGGTAAAACCCGACCCCAGGCCCACTGCTCGGAAAATTCCAAAATTAGTACCAACGTGACCCTCATCTCGCCACGAGTCCATGCATATAAAATTTATCAAAATCGGAGTTCAAATGGCCTCCCAAAACTCAAAATCCCGTTTTCAATATCTAGGCCACATTTCTTCAAGATTTCAACCCAATTTCATGAAGATTGATGTTAATTCTACCATAAAATGATGTTTTTGAGTCAAGAATCTTACCTCCGACGAATACCCGATGATTTCTCAATGATTTCCTCGAGTTTTCTTCTCTCTAGGGCTCAAAATTGTGTTTTGGGTTAATGAACCCGTAGCCTCCCTGTTCTGTGATTTAATTCACTGCCAGAGCAGTTTGCTCTACGCGATCGCGACTCGCCTCACACGATCGCGATGTTCAAACATCCGGCTTCACGCGATCACGTCTCTCTTCCTGTGATCGCGTAGCACAAATTTCCCTGGACCTCATTTCTATTCTACGTGATCGCGTAGATGCTCCTGCGATCGCGATGGCCACCCGGTTAACTCTACGCGATCGCGACTGGTGCTCCTGCGATCGCATTAGTCTAGCCCCCTAACCCTACGCGATCGCGTCCCCCTCCCCGCGATCGCGGAGAGCAAAATCCTGCTGCATTTATGACAGCAACCAGCTTTCTCATTTTTCCCAAAAATGGTTAGTTTGGACCTCCGGATTCATCCCGAGACCCCCGGGACCCCAACGAAAACCACCAACATACTCCAAAACACGATACAAACTTGTTCCAATCATAAAAACACCATACTAAATATCAAAATCACCATTTACACACGAATTCAAGCCTAAGTTTCTTCAAAACTTTCAAAACTAACATTCAATCCAAAACCCGATCAAACGATGTCCGAATGACCTAAAATTTTGCAGGCACATCCAAAATCACCTAACGAAGCTACTGCAACTGTCGGAATTCCATTCCGACTCCCGGATCAAAATATCACCTACCGTTCGGATTTCGCCAAAATTCAACCTTAGCCAATTCAAGCCTATTTCTACACCGGACCTCCAAATTCAATTCCGATTGTTCTCCTAAGTCATAAATGTTTCCCCGGAACTAGTCGAATCATCAGAATCCGGTTCCGAGCACTCTAACTCAATAGTCAACTCTAGGTTGACTTCCCATATTCAAGTTTTCTTCAAACATGCTATTTGCTTCATTTTCAACCCGAATCACTCCTAACTCACCCGATATATTCTAATACTGATTTAAAATCATAAGATATGTAAATGCAAGGTAACGGGGTGGAAATTCCCGTAACGACGGGCCGGGTCGTTATATTCTCTCCAACTTAAACAAACGCTCGTCCGCGAGCGGGTTAAGAAACATACCTAGAGTATCAAACAAGTGTGGATATCTACTTCGCATCTCCTGCTCGGTCTCCCAAGTTGCTTCCTCCACGGGACGACCTCTCCACTGCACTTTCACTGAAGCTATATCCTTGGATCTCAGCTTACGAACCTGTCGACCCAAAATGGCTACTGGTTCCACATCATAAGTCAAATCCTCATCTAGCTGTATCGTGCTGAAATCTAACACATGAGACGGGTCTCCGACATACTTCCGGAGCATAGATACATGGAACACCGGGTGAACTCCCGACAAACTGGGTGGCAAAGCAAGCATATAAGCCACCTCCCCAACTTTCCTAAGCACCTCAAAAGGTCCAATAAACCTTGGGCTCAACTTCCCTTTCTTTCCAAACCTCATAACACCCTTCATAGGCGAAACCTTCGGCAACACCTTCTCACCTACTGAATAAGACACATCTCGGACCTTCCGGTCCGCATAACTCTTCCTGACGCGACTGAGCTGTGCGAAGTCTCTCCTGAATCACCTTCACCTTGTCTAAGGCATCTTGGACTAACTCTGTCCACAACAACCTAGTGTCACGACCCTAGTTCACCAATCGTGAACATGTCGTGATGGCACCCAGTCCCCACGACTAGGTAAGCCTAACACGTTGCGGAATACACAAGCTATGAACACTTAAATAAGAAACAGCAGAAAAAATAGCATAAAAAGGTATGTAATCCGTGCAGCTTGGCACATACATTCGTCAACACACTGAATAAAACGTTACCAAGATCCGGAATCCCACGGCAACACGGACTAAAAGAGAATATACAACTGTGGCTCTATGTGTAAAGAGTATCTAACAACAAAATGAAGGTAAAATGTCAACTAGTACTATTAGAATAGAAGGAAAGCCTCCGGATCCGCGGACGTAGTAGATCATACCTCGAGGTCTCCCAGAAAGCTGCGAAATCACCTAGCACGAGCCAGCTCTGATGTACCTGGATCTGCACAACAAAAGTGTGCATAAGAGTAGCATGAGTACACCACGGCGGTACTCAGTAAGTGCCAAGCCCAACCTCGATGGAGTAGTGACGAGGAAGGTCAGGGCCCTACTGAGAAGCAATAATATAGTGATAATAACAATAATAAACAGTTTAAATGATAAAAATTTCCGCAACAACAACAATAAAATGATTACTGCAACCGTCTACAATTTAGCTAACAACAAATAACCAACTCAATAAAAACAAGTCCAGGACCTGTGGGAATTGAACCCACAGTCCCATTAACACCACCCCTGGGTCTCCGGGAATCGAACCCGCAGCCCATGTCTCAATAATATCTCAATAACTCAGAATCTCCGGGAATCGAACCCGCAGTCCGTACCAATAATTCAGGATCTCGGGAATCAAACCACTAGTCCCTACCAATAACTCAGGATCTCGGGAATCGAACCCGTAGTCCCTACAACAACTTAGGATCTCGGGAATCAAACTCGTAGTCCCTACCAATAACTTAGGATCTCGGGAATCGAACCCGTAGTCCACATCTCAATAAATCTCAGGATCTCCGGGAATCGAACCCGCAGTCCACAAACACAGCAAGTAAAGGAATACACAAAGAGAAGTATAATATGCTTAACTATAACTTCGCCGATAAACAGCGCCAGCGATTACCAAGAAAACTCAAGTAAGACAATTAGGCAACTAGACAGTTAAATACTACCTAATCATGCTTTTCTAACTGCTACCGGGTAGGAATATCGAATTTAACAGCTAAAAACAGGAATATCACTCATTGAACATTTTAAGTAAAGTGTGTGTTCAACAACCAATGCATGTACACGCCCGTCACCTCGCGTACAAGGCATTTAAAATATCACATAATATCCTAGGGGTGTAAGTCCCCAACACGAGGTTAGACAAGCCACTTACATCAATGTTTACGAACAATTCAATCCGTGGCAATGCCTTTTCCTTTCAAATTTGGCTCCAATCCAATCGTATCTATACACAATTGAATTAATATCATCAATACTACTCAATAAACTAATTCCTAAGGCCAATTGCAACTTTTACAACATTCTGCCCGGAATAGTGAATTTTGACCCCGGGCCCACATGGTCGGAACTCGGGGTTCGGACCAAAATCCGGTTACCCATCCCCCACGAGTTCAAGTATATGATTTGTTTCAAAATCGGACCTCAATTCGAGGTCCAATTTCCCAATTTATGAAAAACACTATATTCTACCAAAAATAAGAAATTCTACCATGAAAACCTTTGATTTCTATTGAAAAACACATATAATGATGTTCAGAATTGAAAGAATTAAGTAAAAAGTGACTTACAATTGTTTTGAAGAAGAAGGAATCCGTGAAGAATCGCAAATGGGTGTTTTTAGGTTGTGAAATGTGAAGAATGAAGCTGGAAATCGTGATTTACAGGTCTCTGTGTTCGCATTTGCGAACATGGGTTCGCAATTGCGAACCCCGACCAATTTGTGGAGTTTGAAAAATAAGCTAAGGCTGGGAAGTTCGCATTTGTGAACTTTTGTTCGCATTTGCGAAGCCAAGGCAAAACTGAGAAGTTCGCATTTGCGAACTATTGTTCGCAATTGCGAACACAGGCTAAATATTGGGAAGTTCGCATTTGCGAACTATTGTTCGCATTTGCGAACACAAGCAGAATAGTCTCGAGTTCGCATTTGCGAACTATTGTTCGCATTTGCGAACACAGGCACAATAGTGTCAAGTTCGCATTTGCGAACTATTGTTCGCATTTGCGAACACAGGCTTAATAGGGGGGAGTTCGCATTTGCGAACTATTGTTCGCATTTGTGAACTCTGCAGAATAGAGGGGAGTTCGCATTTGCGAACTATTGTTCGCATTTGCGAACTCTGCAGACCAGCTGCTGACAGCAACTTCTAACATGAAAAATTGATCTCGTGGCCTATCCAAAGTTCACCCGAGCCCTCGGGGCTCCAAACCAAATATGCACACTGACTTAAAAATATCATACGAACTTGCTTGCGCGATCAAATCACCAAAATAACATCAAAAATCAATAATTCACATCGAATTCAAGCCTAAATTTCTTAAAACTTTCCGAATTGCACATTCGATCTAAAACCCGACCAAATGACGTCCGAATGACCTAAAAATTTGCGGACATATCCAAAATCACATAACGAAGCTACAGAAATTGTCGAAATTCCATTCCGACCCTCGGATCAAAATCTCACCTATCGTTCGGATTCGCCAAAATTTCAACCTTCGGCATTTCAAGCCTAATTGAGCTAAGGACCTCCAAAATACATTCCGAACGCGCTCCCAACCCCGAAATCACCCAACGGAGCTAATGGAACCATCGGATTTCCGTTCCGAGATCGTCTTAACACTGTTCCGGTTACGGACCATTTTCTATCTTTAAAGCTCTCATTTAGGGACTAAGTGTCCGAAAAATACTTCAAATTTCAGGGCCGACTCTCCCGGCTAACCACAATAGCAGAAATGTACTTAGGGAAACAGTTAAATTAGGGATTGAGGCGTAATTTTCTAAAATGACCGGCCGGGTCGTTACATCTTTCCACCCTTAAAAGATTCGTTCGTCCTCGAACGAGCATAGAAAACATACCTGGAGTAGTGAAAAGATGAGGATACTGGCTGAGCATATCCTGCTCAGTATCCCAAGTCGCCTCCTCGACCGGCTGGCCCCGCCTGAACCTTTACCAAAGCGATGTTCTTTGACCTTAGCTTTCTGACCTGCCTGTCTAGAATGGCTACCGGCTCCTCAACATAAGACGGATCCTTGTCTAGCTGAACAGAAGTGAAATCCAACACATGCGACGGGTCACCATGGTACCTCCGGAGCATGGAGACATGAAATACGGGGTGAACTCCAGCTAGACTAGGAGGTAAGGCTAACTCATAGGCAACCTCCCCAATACGCCTCAAAATCTCAAAAGGACCAATAAATCTGGGACTCAGCTTCCCTTTCTTCCCAAACCTCATAACGCCCTTCATGGGCGAGACTCGAAGTAGAACCCGCTCGCCAACCATAAAAGCCACATCGCGAACCTTCTTGTCCGCATAACTCTTCTGTCTAGACTGGGCTGCACGAAGTTTGTCCTGAATCACCTTGACCTTGTCCATAGCATCCCGAACCATATCGGTACCTAGCAACCTGGCCTCGCCCGGCTCAAACCAACCCACGGGAGACCTGCACCTCCTACCATATAGGGCTTCATACGGTGCCATCTGAATACTAGACTGGTAGCTGTTGTTATAAGCAAACTCCGCTAGTGGCAAGAAGTGATCCCATGAACCTCCAAACTCAATCACGCACGCACGGAGCATATCCTCCAAAATATGAATAGTGCGCTCGGACTGCCCATCAGTCTGGGGGTGAAATGCTGTGCTCAGCTCCACCCGAGTACCTAACTCCTGCTGTACAGCTCTCCAGAACCGTGAAGTGAACTGAGTGCCTCTATCTGAAATGATGGAAACTGGAATACCATGCAGCCGAACTACCTCCCTGATATAGATCTCCGCCAATCGCTCCGATGAATATGTAGTGCTCACCGGTATAAAATGGGCGGACTTGGTCAGCCGATCCACAATGACCCAAATGGAATCAAACTTCCTAACCGTCCGTGGAAGCCCAGATACAAAGTCCATGGTGATGCGCTCCCATTTCCACTCTGGAATCTCAATCCGTTGCATCAATCCACCCGGACGCTGATGCTCATACTTCACCTGCTGGCAATTGAGGCATCTAGAAACATAATCAACTATATCCCTCTTCATCCGCCTCCACCAGTAATGCTGTTTCAAGTCCTGATACATCTTCGCGGCTCCCGGATGGATGGAATACCGCGAGCTATGGGCCTCTCCTAGAATCAGCTCTCGAAGATCATCTACATTGGGCACACAGATACGCCCCTGCATCCTCATAACTCCATCATCCCCGATGGTAACATCTCGAGCATCACCACGCCGAACTCTATCCCGAAGGACAAGCAAATGAGGGTCGTCGAACTGACGCTCCCTGATGCGGTCAAATAGAGAAGACCGAGAAACCACACATTCCAGAATCCGGCTGGGCTCCGAAAGATCCAATCTAACAAACTGCCTGGCTAGAGCCTGAACATCCATCGCCATAGGCCTCTCTGAAACTGGTAGATATGCTAAACTCCCCAAACTCTCTGCTCGACGACTCAAGGCATCGGCAACCACATTAGCCTTGCCCGGATGATAGAGAATAGTAATATCATAGTCCTTTAGTAGCTCCAACCATCTCCTCTGACGCATATTCAGGTCCTTCTGCTTAAGCAAGTGCTACAAGCTCCGGTGATCAGTGTAGATCTCACAAGGGACCCCATATAAGTAATGACGCCAAATCTTCAAGGCGTGAACAATGGCAGCCTAGCTCCAAATCATGAACAGGGTAATTCTTCTCATGCACCTTCAACTGTCTCGACGCGTAGGCAATCACCCTACCGTCCTGCATCAATACCGCGCCGAGTCCAACTCGTGAGGCATTATAATATACGGTATAGGACCCCGTACCTGTAGGCAACATCAATATAGGGGCTGAAGTCAAAGCCGTCTTGAGCTTCTGAAAGCTCGCCTCACACTCGTCTGTCCACTCGAAAGGGGCACCCTTTTGGGTCAATCTGGTCATAGGTGCTGCAATCGAAGAGAACCCCTCTACGAAACGACGGTAATAGCCCGCCAAACCAAGGAAACTGCGAATCTCAGTAGCGGAGGAGGGTCTGGGCCAACTCCGCACGGCCTCCACCTTCCTCGGATCTACTCGAATACCATCACTCGACACCACGTGGCCCAAAAATGCCACTGAACTCAACCAGAATTAACATTTAGAGAACTTGGCATAAAGTTGCTTCTCTCTCAGAATCTGAAGCACTATCCTCAAATGCTGCTCGTGCTCTTCCCGGCTCCGAGAATATACTAGAATATCATCAATGAAGACAATCACGAACGAGTCCAGATAAGGCCTGAACACACTGTGCATCAAATGCATAAATGCTGCTGGGGCATTAGTCAGCCCAAAAGACATCACGAGGAACTCATAGTGACCATACCGGGTCCTGAAGGCAGTCTTCGGGATATCTGGCTCCCGAATCTTCAGCTGGTGATACCCAGAGCGCAAATTAATCTTAGAAAACACCTATGCGCCCTGTAGCTGGTCAAATAAATCATCAATACGGGGCAAAGGATACCGGTTCTTCATTGTAACCTTGTTCAGCTGACGATAGTCAATACACATGCGCATAGAACTGTCCTTTTTCTTCACAAACAATACAGGAGCACCCCAAGGCAAAACACTGGGTCGAATAAAACCCTTGCCCAATAACTCCTGTAACTGATCCTTCAACTCCTTCAACTCAGGAGGAGCCATACGGTACGGTGGAATAGAAATGGGCTGAGTGCCGGCAACAAGTCAATAGCAAAGTCAATATCTTTGTCGGGCGGCATGCCCGGGAGATCAGCTGGAAATACATCGGCAAAGTCACGTACCACATGAACGGAATTAATAGAGGGAGTGTCAATACTGACATCACGCACATAGGATAGATAAGCAGCACACCCCTTCTCAACCATACGCTGAGCTCTGAGAAAAGAAATAACACGGCTAGGGGTGTGATCTAGAGTACCACTCCACTCAATACGTGGAATGCCCGGCATAGCCAGCGTCACGGTCTTGGCGTGACAATCAAGAATAGCATGATGGGGCAACAACCAGTCCATGCCCAGAATAGTATCAAAATCGACCATCCCGAGCAACAATAGATCCGCTCTGGTCTCAAAATCACAAATGGTAACCAAACATGACCGATATACACGGTCCACATCCAAAGAATCACCCACCGGAGTGGAAACATAAATGGGGGCACTCAAAGAATCCCGAGGCACACCCGGATGAGAAGCAAAGTAAGAAGACACATATGAAAAAGTGGAACCAGGGTCGAATAGAACCGATGCCTCCCTGTGACTAACCAGAATAATACTTGTGATAACAGAGTCAGGATCGAATAGAACCGATACAATTTAATAGTAAACCATGACAATACCAATGATGATAGAATCGGAGGCAACAGTCTCGGTATATGTAGGTGGTGTGGCAACTGGAGCTGGAACGATAGCTTGCTGACCCTGTGGAGCATGCTGAGGCTGTGAAGTCTGTGAAGGCGCACCCCTCCCAAGTCTAGGGAAATGCCTCACCATATGACGGGTGTATTCACACTCAAAATAAACTCTGGGAGAGCGCACCGGTGGGAACTATGCAATACCGTTGTTCCAAGACCCGTGAATACCTGAAACTCTGTGGGAACTCTGAGATGCAAATCGAGCTGGATGACCAACAAAACCTCTACCATGACGTACCATGCCTCCAAAATAAGGACCAATATACCCCTGCCAAAACGACCGGCTGATGAAGTGCGGGCACCAGAGAAATGGCCCGACTCACGAGACCTCTTGGCCTCTCTCTCTCTCCGCTCTCTGGGGAGCATACTCTCGATCCTCTTGGCAATGCTAACTGCCTGCTGATAAGATATATCTGTCTCCAGCTCTCTGGCCATGCCGGATCGGATAGGCGGAACAAGGCCCTCAATAAATCTCCGCACTCTCTCCCGAACCGTGGCTACCAAAGCCGATGCATGCCTGGCTAGACGGGTGAAACTGATAGCATACTCCGATACTGACATGGATCCCTGTCGCAATCGCTCAAACTCTAACTGCCAAGAATCCCTAAGGCTCTGGGGAACAAACTCCCTCAAAAATAGATCTGAAAACTACGTCCAGTTCAATGAAATAGATTCCTCCGGACTATACAACTCATACGTGCGCCACCAATCATAAGCGGCCCCATGAAACTGAAAAGCAGTGAAGGAAACCCCGCTGGTCACCACAATCCCCATAGTACGAAGAATACGATGACACTCCTCCAGAAAACCCAATGCATCATCTGAAGCCAAACCACTGAACACTGGAGGGTCAGATTTCTTGAACCGCTCCAATCTACGCTGCTCATCCTCAGAGGTAGCTGGCCCTCCTCCGGGCTGTGCTGGGGCAGCAGGAGGCATAACCATAATCTCTGGAACCTGTCCCACTGGAACTTGCTGCTCAGGTGTAGCGGCTGCGGGAGTCTGGGCCCCTCCCCCGGCCTGGGATGTAGCTGCAGTGAGAGGAAGCAACCCTGCCTGAGCCAAAGTGATATACATTCTCATGAACTGGGCCAGGGTCTCCTGTAGTGCTGGAGTAGTAGCAGCTGTAGTCGGTGTACCAGGTGCCTGCACTCCAACCTGATCCATATGTGGCACCTCAGCGGCAGCGCGCGCGGGTGTTGTGGCTGCACCTCTACCCCGGCCCCGGCCCCGGCCCCAGCCCCGGCCTCTGACGGTGGCAGCAGGGGGCGCAGGTGCCTGGTCCTCTCATGTAGCATGTGTCCTCACCATCTATGAGAGAATAGAAGACAGAAGTTTAGAATTGATGTCAAAGTATCGCACGACAAGTAATTCAAAAGAAATGAAGATTTTCCTAAACAGTTACATAGCCTCTCGTAGATAAATACGTACGTCTCCTTATTGATCAGCGAGACTCTAATAAACTAGCCTATGCCCCGTGACTCCTATGAACCTAGAGCTCTGATACCAACTTGTCACGACCCTAGTTCACCTATCATGAACACTTCATGACGGCACCCAGTCCCCACGACTAGGTAAGCCTAACACGTTGCGGAATACACAAGCTATGAACACTTAAATAAGAAACAACGGAAAAATAGAATAAAAAGGTATGTAATCCGTGCCGCTTGGCACACACATTCGTCACCACACTGAATAAAATGTTACCAAGATCTGGAATCCCACGACAACACAGACTAAAGGAGAATATACAATTGTGGCTCTATATGTAAAGAGTATCTAACAACGAAATGAAGAGAAATATCAACTAGTACTATTAGAATAGAAGGAAAGCCTCCGGATCCGCGGACGTAGCGGATCATACCTCGAGGTCTCCCAAATGCGGCGGAAAAATCACCTAGCTCGAGCCTGCTCTGATGTACCTGGATCTGCACAACAAAAGTGTGCAGAAGAGTAGCATGAGTACACCACGGCAGTACTCAGTAAGTGCCAAGCCTAACCTCGATGGAGTAGTGACGAGGAAGGTCAGGGCCCTACCGAGAAGCAATAATATAGTGATAATAACAATAATAAACAGTTTAAATGATAATAATTTCCGCAATAACAACAATAAAATGATTACTGCAACCGTCTACAATTTAGCTAACAACAAATAACCAACTCAATAAAAACAAGTCCAGGACCTGTGGGAATTGAACCCACGGTCCCATTAACAGCACCCCTGGGTCTCCGGGAATCGAACCCGCAGCCCATGTCTTAATAATATCTCAATAACTCAGGATCTCCGGGAATCGAACCCGCAGTCCCTACCAATAACTCAGGATCTCGGGAATCAAACCCGTAGTCCCTACCAATAACTCGGGATCTCGGGAATCAAACCCGTAGTCCCTACCAATAACTCAGGATCTCGGGAATCGAACCCGTAGTCCACATCTCAATAAATCTCAGGATCTCCGGGAATCGAACCCGCAGTCCACATTTCAATAAATCTCAGGATCTCCGGGAATCGAACCCGCAGTCCACAAACACAGCAAGTAAAGGAATACACAGAGAGAAGTATAATATGCTTAACTATAACTTCGCCGATAAACAGCGCCAGCGATTACCAAGAAAACTCAAGTAAGACAATTAGGCAACTAGACAGTTAAATACTACCTAATCATGCTTTTCTAACTGCTACCGGGTAGAAGTATGGAATTTAACAGCTAAAAACAGGAATATCACTCATTGAACATTTTAAGTAAAGTATGTGTTCAACAACCAACGCATGTACACGCCCGTCACCTCGCGTACAAGGCATTTAAAATATCACATAATATCCTAGGGGTGTAAGTCCCCCGCACGAGGTTAGACAAGCCACTTACATCAATGTTTACGAACAATTCAATCCGTGCCAATGCCTTTTCCTTTCAAATTTGGCTCCAATCCAATCGTATCAATACACAATTGAATTAATATCATCAATACTACTCAACAAACTAATTCCTAAGGCCAATTACAACTTTTACAACATTCTGCCCGGAATAGTGAATTTCGACCCCGGGCCCACATGGTCGGAACTCGGGGTTCGGACCAAAATCCGGTTACCCATCCCCCACGAGTTCAAGTATATGATTTGTTTCAAAATCGGACCTCAATTCGAGGTCCAATTTCCCAATTTATGAAAAACCCTATATTCTACCAAAAACAAGAAATTCTACCATGAAAACCTTTGATTTTTATTGAAAAACACGTATAATGATGTTAAGAATTGAAAGAATTAAGTAAAAAGTGACTTACAATTGTTTTGAAGAAGAAGGAATCCGTGAAGAATCGCAAATGGGTGTTTTTGGGTTGTGAAATGTGAAGAATGAAGCTGGAAATCGTGATTTACAGGTCTCTGTGTTCGCATTTGCGAACATGGGTTCGCAATTGCGAACCCCGACCAATTTCTGGAGTTTGAAAAATAAGCTAAGGGTGGGAAGTTCGCATTTGCGAACATTTCTTCGCATTTGCGAAGCCAAGGCAAAACTGAGAAGTTCGCATTTGCGAACTATTGTTCGCAATTGCGAACACGGGCTAAATATGGGGAGGTTCGCATTTGCGAACTATTGTTCGCATTTGCGAACCCAGGCAGAATAGTGTCGAGTTCGCATTTGCGAACTATTGTTCGCATTTGCGAACACAGGCACAATAGTGTCAAGTTTGCATTTGCGAACTATTGTTCGCATTTGCGAACAGAGGCACAATAGGGGGGGAGTTCGTATTTGCGAACTATTGTTCGCATTTGCGAACTCTGCAGAATAGAGGGGAGTTCGCATTTGCGAACTCTGCAGACCAGTTGCCGACAGCAACTTCTAACATGAAAAATTGATCTCGTGGCCTATCCAAAGTTCACCCGAGCCCTCGGGGCTCCAAACCAAATATGCACACTGACTTAAAAACATCATACGAACTTGCTTGCGCGATCAAATCGCCAAAATAACATCAAAAATCAATAATTCACATCGAATTCAAGCCTAAATTTCTTAAAACTTTCCGAATTGCACATTCGATCTAAAACCCGACCAAACGACGTCCGAATGACCTGAAAATTTGCGGACACATCCAAAATCACATAACAAAGCTACAGAAATTGTCGGAATTCCATCCCGACCCCGGATCAAAATCTCACCTATCGTTCGGATTCGCCAAAATTTCAACCTTCGGCATTTCAAGCCTAATTGAGCTAAGGACCTCCAAAATACATTCCGAACGCGCTCCCAACCCCGAAATCACCCAACGGAGCTAATGGAACCATCGGATTTCCGTTCCGAGATCATCTTAACACTGTTCCGGTTACGGACCATTTTCTATCTTTAAAGCTCTCATTTAGGGACTAAGTGTCCCCTAACTCTGTCCCCAACAACCTAGCCTCGCCAGGCTCGAACCAACCGACTGGAGACCTACACCGCCTTCCATATAAAGCTTCATACGGTGCCATCCGAATGCTGGATTGATAGCTATTATTTTAAGCAAACTCCGCAAGAGGCAAATAATCAGCCCATGAACCACCAAAATCAATGACACAAGCACACAACATGTCCTCCAATATCTGAATAGTACGCTCAGACTGTCCATCCGTCTGTGGATGAAATGTTGTGCTCAGCTCTACCTGTGAACCCAACTCTCGCTGAAATGTCCTCCAGAACTGAGAAGTGAACTGGGTACCTCTGTCTGATATAATAGAAATGGGAACTCCATGCAATCTCACTATCTCACGGATGAATATCTCTGCCAACCGCTCTGAGGAATAAGTAGTACACACTGGATGAAGTGAGCTGACTTGGTCAACCTATCCACCACCACCCAAACTGAATCAAACTTCCTCGCTGTCCGAGGGAGTCCACTAACAAAGTCCATAGTGATCCTTTCCCACTTCCACTCGGGAATATCAATACGCTGAAATACGCCACCGGGCCTCTGATGCTCATACTTGACCTGCTGACAGTTCAGACACCGAGCCACATGGCTCACAATATCTTTCTTCATCTTTCTCCACCAATAATGCTGCTTCAAATCCCGATACATCTTCGCGGCTCCTGGATGAATAGAATACCGCGAGTTATGGGCCTCTTCCAATATCAACTCACGAAGGCCATCAACATTGGGCACACATATCCGGCCCTGCATCCACAATACACCATCACTATCAATAGTGACATCTCTGGCATCATCATGTTGAACTCTATCCTTAAGGACAAGTAAGTTTGGATCATCATACTGGTGCTCTCGAATACGATCATATAAAGAAGAACGAGCTACTACACAAGCCATCACCCGACTGAGCTCAGAAATATCCAGCCTCACCATCTGATTAGCTAACGCCTGAACATCAACTGCTAGGGGTCTCTTCCCAACTGGAATATATGCCAAACTGCCCATACTAATAGCCTTCCGGCTCAAAGCATCCGCCACTACATTAGCTTTCCCGAGATGATACAAGATAGTAATATCATAGTCTTTAAGCAACTCAAGCCATCTCCGCTACCTCAAATTTAGATCTTTCTGCTTAAACAAATGCTGAAGGTTGCGGTGGTCTGTATATACATCACAAGATATACCATATAGGTAATGCCTCCAAATCTTCAAGGCATGAACAATAGCAGCTAACTCCAAATCATGAACAGGGTAGTTCTTCTCGTGGGGCTTTAGCTGACGAGAAGCATATGCAATAACTCTACCCTCCTGCATCAACACACAACCGAGTCCAACTCTGGAAGCATCACAATACACCGTGTATGACCCTAAGGCTGATGGTAACACAAGTACTGGAGCGGTGGTCAAAGCCTCCTTGAGCTTCTGAAAGCTCTCCTCACATTCATCAGACCACACAAATGGAGCATTCTTCTTCTGTGTCAACTTAGTCAACGGTGAAGCAATAGATGAGAAATCCTGAACAAACCGACGATAATAGCCTGCCAAGCCGAGAAAACTCCGAATCTCTGTAGGTGAGGAAGGTCTGGGCCAATTCTGCACTGCCTCGACCTTCTGAGGATCAACCCGAATACCATCACTGGACACTACATGTCCCAGAAAACCCACAGTATCAAGCCCGAACTCACACTTGGTGAATTTCGCATAGAGCTTCTCTTCTCTCAACCTCTGCAATACCACCCTCAAATGCTGTGCATGCTCCTCCTGGCTGCGTGAATACACCAGAATATCATCAATAAACACAATCACAAAAGAATCAAGGTACGACCGAAATACACTATTCATCAAGTGCATGAATGCAGCTGGGGCATTAGTCAGCCTGAAAGACATCACCAGGAACTCGTAGTGCCCATATCGCGTCCTGAACGCTGTCTTCATAATATCCGAGCCCCTAATCTTCAACTGATGATAGCCCGATCGAAGATCAATCTTAGAAAATACACTAGCTCCCTAGAGCTAATCAAAGAGGTCCTCAATACGAGGTAATGGGTACTTATTCTTCACTGTTACCTTGTTCAGCTGCCTGTAATCAATGCACATTCTCATTGTGCCATCTTTCTTCTTCACGAACAACACCGGTGCACCCCAAGGTGACACACTCGGACGAATGAAACCCTTATCTAAGTGTTCCTGAAGTTGTTCCTTCAATTCTTTTAACTCCGCTGGTGCCATGCGATAGGGAGGAATAGAAATGGGCTGAGTGCCCGGCACCAAGTCAATACCAAAATCGATATCTCTGTCAGGCGGCATGCCTGGTAGGTCTACTGGAAATACATCCGGAAACTCCCTCACAATGGGGACCGAATCAAGACTGGGTGTCTCAGCCTCAACATTTCTAATGAAGGCCAAATAAGATAAACAACCCTTGCCAATCATTCGTTGGGCCTTAATATAAGAAATCACCCTGTCGGACACATAATTAGTCAAGCCACGCCACTCGATCCTCGGATTTCCTGGAATAGCTAGTGTGACTGTCTTGGCATGACAGTCCAGAATCGCATGGTAAGGAGATAGCCAATCCATGCCTAGAATTACATCGAAATCTACCATGCCCGGTAGTAATAGATCAACTCGGGTCTCCAGACCCCCAATAGTAATAATACAGGATCGATATACCTGATCCACAACAAGAGTATCCCCCACTGGGGTAGACACATGTACGGGCAAAGCAAGAATACCACGGGTCATACCCAAGTGATGTGCAAAATAAGTAGAAACATAAGAATAGGTGGATCCGGGATCAAATAAGATAGAAGCATCCCTGTGGCAGACTGAGATAATACCTGAAATGACCGCATCTGAAGCACTAGCATCCTTCCTATCCGGAAGAGCATATAAACGAGCCTGGCCTCCACCAGTACGATCCTCACCCCTAGGGTGACCTTTGGATACCTGGCCACCAGTCCTAGCCGACTGTGCTGGCGCCGAAGAAACAGGAGTAGAAGACGAAGGTTGATCCCTCTGCTGAGACCGCTTACGAAGCCACTGAGGACACTCTCTCCCGATATGGCCCAAATCACCGCACTCAAAACAACGGCCCGAAGATGGAAGAAGGGGTTGCCGAGGACCCCTCGCTGCGGATGAACCTCGTGCCGAGGAAGTAGGAGCGAGCTCGAGCCGGAAGAGCACTCGGTGCGGGTCGACTCGCCGACGGCTCTGCCGACCCCGATAACCCCGATGGCCCCGACGACCACGATCCGATGAAACCCCACCGGACTCGCACGTCCGGACCGATGAGATCCGAAAGGACGACCTCTCGCTATGCCGAGATTGGCCCCAGACGGAGCACCACCGTAACCCTGCACCACGAAGCCTCTTAGCCTCTCTCTCCTCCCGCTCTCTCCGGCGATCTGTCTCATTATGACGGGCAGCATCAACCACCTCCTCAAAGGTAACCGCCGAAACTCTCTCCCTGGTCATTAATATGCGAATGGGATAAATAAGGCCATCGATAAATCTCCGAATCCTCTCTCGGTCCGTAGGAACCATCCACATGGCATGACGGGCCAACCGTGTGAATCTCATCTCGTACACCGATTAACCGTCATATCTCCCCGGTTCAACCACTCGAACCGACATCGCAGCTCCTCTCTCCGAGACCGAAGCACGTACTTCTCCAAAAATACCGTGGAGAACCGTTGCCAAGTGGGGGCACTGCCCCGGCGGGCCTACGCCTCTCGAAATCCTCCCACCACCGAAATGCTGCACCCGTGAACCGAAAAGTGGTGAATGAAACACCGCTGGACTCTAGAATACCCGCGGTTCGAAGCATGCGCTGACATCTGTCAAGAAAAACCTAGGCATCCTCGCCCTCAGCACCACTGAATGTCGGAGGCTGTAGCCTCTCAAATCTCTCCAAACGACGCTGCTCATCGTCAGGCATAACTGGAACCATATAAGCAGGAGCTGGTGCAACGGGCGCAACTGGCTGAACTGGCTCGGGTGTGTGAGCCACGGGGGTTTGATTCCCTCCCCCTGCCTGTGAAGAAGATACTGCAGCAGTAGCTGCAACTACCTGTGCCAAGCCTGTGCACACTGATAAGATCTGAGCCAAGGTCTCCTGAAGACCCGGTATCACAATAGGCACTGCCGGTGCCTGAACCTGAGTTGCCGGAGCGTCTGCCGCTGGAATCTGGTCCTGAGTCTGGGCCACTGGTGCAGGAATCTGACCCTGAGTCTGGTCAGCTGGTGGGTCAGCAGGTGCTGGCACTGCTGCCCTACCTCTACCATGACCACGGCCTCTGGGTGCCAATGGTGGTCGTCCGCCACGTCCGTTAGCTCGTGTTCTCGCCATCCGCGAGAGAATAGAATATGGAAAAGTTTAATTTCATGGCAACACAATTCGCACGATATGAATCCAAGAAAATGAGGTTTTTCCTAAAGTTTCTGTAGCCCTCCGAGGATAGATACGGACATCTACTCAGGCCTTCCAGAGTGGCACAGGAGGTGTGCTCGGGAAGAAGAAGGGGGAATGTCACGACCCAAATCCGGTCGTGATGGCGCCCAACAATTAAGCTAGGCCAGCCGGACCAACTATTACTTATCACAACGACTATCAGTCCCAAATAGACATTCCAAGAAGAATATATGAGTTTAAGAACTCCAATAATAATAATAATGAACAAAATACCGACACTCCCAAAGATCCGGAGTCACAAGTCTAGAGCCTCTAACAAAACCCAACAGGAATAGAGAGTACTGTATAGAAATACTCAAGTCCGAATACAAAATACAAATAACAACTGGAAAGGAGAGGAGAAGCTAGGTTCTGCGAACGTAGGCAGCTACCTCAGCAACTCGATATGACACTGCAAACGCTGGAAATGCCTGTCTACTGCTCCCGAGTACCTGAGTCTGCACACAAAAGGTGCAGGGAGTAGGGGTGAGTACTAAGTACTCAGTGAGTAATAAATATATAATAGCAGCTAAAAGCAAGAAATCCACAGAATACCACATAATGAAGCTAAACTACAGTTCGATTCCTACTACGAACTAGCATCGACAGTACAATACAGCTACCACAGAGTAATTCAACAAATAAAGATGCAATGCAAAACACATAATCGCTACGGCGTGTAGCCCGCTCCATTAAACGTCGACAACGCTTATTGGGGGCGTGTACAGACTCCGGAGGGGCTCCTACAGCCCAAGCGCAATACTGCTGCGGCGTGCAGCCCGATCCTCATATCAACCACTGCGGCATGCAACCCGATCCCATGCTCAGTCCACAATAAGCAAATAAGTCATAAAACAGTTCATTTTTCTTAATTCCAGTTTCCAGTTCATAATTTATGAAAAATAGTTTAACTTTATTAAATTTGCAAAAGCCGGTGACTTAGCATTTTAATAATGTGATTTCAATTTCTAGGACTGAGATTAGTGATTTAAGCAAATATAGCTATCACAAAAATATTGTCCTCTAAGGACACTACAGGTCGGCACAAGGCCCCAAACAAGGCTTACAGCCCACAAATATATCAAATGCGGTGTATTTCCAACACTAACAACATATTATTCACATCCGGGATGGACCAAGTCTCAATCCCTAGTCACAATCAATCCCGCACCTGCCACGGTGTGCGAGCCACGCCCTACTAGCGTCACAATGTGCTAAGCCGGGGTTTCGAACCCTCGAGGCTACCATATACACAAACTACTCACCTCTAGCCGGTCGTAGACTCGTCCGCGATGCCTTTTCCTTTGAATTTAGCTCCCTCGTGAGTAGAATCTAGTCAAACCACAATAATTATATCAAATACGGGTCAAAGAATCATAACCCATTTCGATTTACATGAAATTCGCATAAATACACTAAGTTGGTAAAACCCGACCCCGGGCCCACTGCTCGGAAAATTCCGAAATTAGTACCAACGCGACCCTCATCTCGCCACGAGTCCGTGCATATAAAATTTATCAAAATCGGAGTTAAATGGCCTCCCAAAAATCAAAATCCCGTTTTTAATATCTAGGCCACATTTCTTCAAGATTTCAACCCAATTTCATGAAGATTGATGTTAATTCTACCATAAAATGATGTTTTTTAGTCAAGAATCTTACCTCCGATGATTTCTCAGTGATTTCCTCGAGTTTTCTTCTCTCTAGGGCTCAAAATTGTGTTTTGGGTTAATGAACCCGTAACCTCTCTGTTTTGTGATTTAATTCACTGCCAGAGCAGTTTGCTCTACGCGATCGCGACTCGCCTCATGCGATCGCGATGTGCAAAAATCCGACCTCACGCGATCACGACTCGCCTCATACGATCGCGATGTTCAAACATCCGGCTTCACGCGATCACGTCTCTCTTCCTGCGATCGCGTAGCACAAATTTCCCTGGACCCCATTTCTATTCTACGCGATCGCATAGATGCTCCTGCGATCGTGATGGCCACCCGGTTAACTCTACGCGATCGCGACTGGTGCTCCTGCGATCGCATTGGTCTAGCCCCCTAACCCTATGCGATCGCGTCCCCCTCCCCGCGATCGCGGAGAGCAAAATCCTGCTGCATTTATGACAGCAACCAGCCTTCTCATTTTTCCCAAAAATGGTCCGTATGGACCCCCGGATTCATCCCGAGACCCCGGGACCCCAACGAAAACCACCAACATACTCCAAAACACGATACGAACTTGTTCCAATCATAAAAACACCATACTAAACATCAAAATCACCATTTACACACGAATTTAAGCCTAAGTTTCTTCAAAACTTTCAAAACTAACATTCAATCCAAAACCCGATCAAACGACGCCCGAATGACCTGAAATTTTGCAGGCACATCCAAAATCACCTAACGGAGCTATTGAAACTGTCGAAATTCCATTCTGACTCCCGCATCAAAATCTCACCTACCGTTCGGATTTCGCCAAAATTCATCCTTAGCCAATTCAAGCCTATTTCTATACCGGACCTCCAAATTAAATTCCGATTGCTCCCCTAAGTCATAAATGATCCCCCGGAACTAGTCGAATCATCAGAATCCAGTTCCGAGCACTCTAATTCAATAGTCAACTCTAGGTTGACTTCCTATATTCAAGTTTTCTTCAAACATGCTATTTGCTTCATTTTCAACCCGAATCACTCCTAACTCACCTGATATATTCTAATACTGATTTAAAAGCATAAGATATGTAAATGCAAGGTAACGGGGTGTAAATTCCCATAACGACGGGCCGGGTCGTTACATATAAAAGGCAGGATCCCAGCAGGTGGTACATCTGGGATGACCTGGCGCAAGCATTTGCCAATCATTTCCAATATAATCTTGAGATCATCCCTGACCGTCTCACATTGTTAAAGCTAGAGAAAAAGCATGGAGAGAGCTTCAGGGAATTTGGGTTCCGTTGGAGGGAACATGCAGCAAGGGTAGATCCCCCAATGAAGGAAAGTGAAATGGTGGATTACTTTTTGCAGACTTTAGACCCAACTTACTTTGGTCACCTGGTGACATCAATTGGAAAATATTTCAATGAAGTCATAAAAATGGGCGGAATGGTTGAAGAAGGACTCAAGTCCAATAAGAGAATGAGTTATTCGGAAATCAAGGCCACCACTCAGGCCTTCCAGAGTGGCACGGGAGGTGTGCTCGGGACGAAGAAGGGGGAAGAAGTCGAAACAGTTGAAGTGGGTACTCGGCCCAGATCTAGAGGTCCTTCACTTTACTACCAACCCAGACTCTTAGAACCCCACTACCCACCAGAACCACAGTTTTTCATCCATCATGCCCAAACATATCCCCGAGCTCCATATAACTCACCTTAATATTATCATCCATACAATGTCCGGCCATATGTCCAACCGCCAAGTCACTCCTTATGGCTAGCACCAGCACCGCATAATGCACTCTTGCCTTCACAACATGCTCGAGCACCCGACAACCCAAGAAAATAGGGGCAGGAAGGGAAGCAAAGGCAAAGAAATAGTTTCACGCCAATTGGGGAGTCCTACACAAACTTGTTTGAAAAGTTAAAGCATTCTGGCCTGATTGAGTTGCTCCTTGGCTATACTCCAAATCCATATGCAAAAGGATTTGATCCCGCTGTTCGATGCATGTACAACTCTAACGTCCAAGGGCATAGCATTGAAGATTGTCGTTCATTGAAAAAAGAAGTAGAAAGATTGATTCAAGAAAGGGCAATTGTGATCAATGACAGTGACGGGGAGCATGCAAATCCTCTTGAGAACTTATTGGCTGAAGTTGATGATGTTGAAGTTGGTAACGGGCTTGGCAATATTGATACAGAACTCGGTGGCTAAGATGCATGCTTTGCTTGGTAGTTGGAAAGACGCTCCATCTCTTGATCAATCAGAGTGGAGTTCTTGGTGTATTATGCTGTTGTCATTTCTGTTGTCTGGATTATTTTCAGGGTTGTAATCCGGATTTTATCTTGTGGTCAAACCCTATTATCCTTCCATTTTTGTCATAGCAGTTTGCCTAGTTTTGTCCAGTTTTGTTTCAGGGTTGTACTTTAGTTTGTTTTGCTTGTCTTGTTATTGAACCGTTGCACCATTAGTCTAATGAAACTTTCAGAATTTTGTTTACCTCCGGTCATCTTCTTTGTTTAGTTCTTTTATCCTTTAGATTTGTCTTTTGTTTAAACGCCGATTCTAGTGACATGACATGCACGCACAGTTTGGGCATAATCTTAAATGTTAATCATAAAACCATTTGAAGGTGATCAAGACATTTAAAGGAAATATGAATGGTTTGAGATTATTTGGAACCCGATTCATATGAAGCTGGGGCATGTAAAACATAAACAAATCAGCAAGTTGGCCAAATTGACATGGGGGTCGCTCGTGGTAATGAAATGAGAGTGTTGCACAATGATGCTTTAAAATGACAGATGAAAAGGCGAATGGGCATATATGTTTATCAAGCCTGGCACGATTAGAGTGTGTCGCGAATGTCTAATTGTGTTATTTGCACTTGGCATGTTTTGAAGATTGGAATGACGAAGGCATTTTGTTCTGCTACCCAAACACTTTATCCTTCGTTAACCCTTTGAGCCTTATGTATTTTTTTTTCATACCCCTCCTTCGGATTCAGTAGCAAAAATTAAAAACACAAACATGGAAGATAAAGAAAAGAAAAAAAAAAGAAAAAGAAAACAACAAAAAACAACGAAAAGATAGAAAAAGAAAAAGAAAAAAATGAAAGGAAAACTAGAAAAATGAGGAATTGGGAACTACGTTTGATCTGATTCCTCAAAGAGGATACGTAGGCGCTTCACAGCTCGGTCATAGTGTAAATAAAAATAAAAAATCCCCAAGCAAGAAACTGGGGCAAAAGTTGTGTTTTTTATAAATAAATCTAATTCTGAAGGTTGTAATTTTAAACCCAAGTTGATTTATTTTGAGACTTTTATACCCTTTTCTTTCTAGTCCTATCCAAATCCACATTCCGGTCCAAAGAAAGACCTTTTGACCAATCTTCGAAAAAGGGCCAAGTCAGGCAAATGACAGAAGTCTTATCAGAACTTAGCACTCTGATTCCCAGCAGAAAAGACTCTTATCTCCAGCAGAAGAAATATGAGAAAGTCTTAGTGGTAACACCCAAAACCCCAGCTGAGAAGTAATGAGAGAGTCTTATCGGTGCAAATCTTCACGGGAACCATAAGGCAATGAAAGCTTGAGAGAAAAACCAAACTGAGAGAGGCTTGATAGTGAAAACCCTTCAGAAACTACAAGTCGAATAAAGATTGAGAATCGGATGGGAATCACCAGACATAAATCTTAAAAGACGATTGACAACAGAGGATAGGCCATATGTGCATGTCATGACCATTAAAGTCGGTATCCGCATTTGATAGGGTTTTATTTTATAGTTTCTCTTATTTTGAGAATCATTTTGTTCTTTGTCTTCTATTTTAGTTTTCTTTTATCTTTCTCCTTTCATAAAAAATTCCCTAGTAGAGTCTGTTGGTCAGAAAAAATTAGAAATGACTTCAAAATTTGCCATCAGCTTTCCAATTATGCAAGACAAAATCTGATTGGTATACCCAAGTGGTATAAGTCAGGAGGGAACAAACGCAAGGCCCGTGTCCAGAAGGATATTCCCCAGCAAGAGGAAATTGACAAAGGGGTGGATCAGCAGGAGGATACCTCCATCAAAAAGCGAAGATTAATCACCTCAGGCCAAGGCCAGTGAGACTCAAAGGTCGGGAAAATGCCCGTTCCTTAGATACGCCACAAAAGAAGGGGAGATACCCCAGCAGAAAAGGTATTTCCAGTGAAAACGATGAACGAAGAAAATGGTTCATCAGTAAAACATGCAAGATCCTCAAGCAGGGTGGGGAAGCAAGAAAAGGAAAAAACTATCCCCAGTAGGAATTGTGAGCACGTGATTTTCGCCCTATACGAGAATCACTCCCAAAATGTCAAAAATAAAAGAGTTTTTGTGTTTGTTTGCAATATTTGTGGATTACATGTTCTTTTTCTTATTGTTTGCATTTGTGTGCCCATGTCTATTTGTTTAAATTAATAAAGAAAAATATATATACCAAATATGTTGCATTTATATTTGTAGGATTAGTTCCGTACTTAGAAATAGTTAAGTTTATTTTACGAAAATGAGAAAATCATAAAAAACTGTATTTTTCGCATTTCTTATGTACAATTGTAGGATTTGGTATTTACTTATGTTAATTGTTATTAATTATTAATTATAGGTGTTACAAGTCAATTATATATATATATATAATACGATACAAAGTCTAGTCTTAGGATTGAAGAGATAAAGAAATCAGATTTGGGCCAAAAAACCTAGTCCAAGACCAGGCCCAATCGAGTCATCTCCAGTCCAACTCATCCTCAATCATGGCCGTTCATTCCGAATTGATCCTATGGCCACGATCGCCCCTATCACCCGTTCAGGAGGCATCGATCTGGGCCGTTTGATTCAGTTGATCTAACGGCCAATACCATATCATCACGACCCAAGTTTTAGCCCGACCCAGTCTGCCCAAAGACCAACCCGGCTTCAATTTAACCAAACGGCATCGTTTGGATAAGTGGGATGATCCGGACCATCGATCTCTTTAGATCGAATGGCCAGGATTCAATCTCAGCCCCGCTATATATTCCAATCTCCTACCCAGCCCCCCCTTAACCAGACCCCTACCTGCATCGTCTCTCTCAGAGACCAACTGAGTCCCACCGCCTCCGCCGCACTCCACCCACCGAAAATCGCCTCACGGCGGTTCTGGTAGGCCAAACCACCCCAAATTTACACCGTAGAATCTCCCAAGCCCCCTCTACATGGATCCGTTAGTCGTTAGTCTCGAATATAGCTCGAACGTCTCGAATATTCGTTCGAAGTTCGCCGGAACTTGAACGTCTACCCCAAACTACCCCAAATTCACACCAGTGACTCCCCACACCTCCCTCATACCCCTACTAACCCTGGTTCAGCTCGAATCTAACCGGAACTGGCAAAACCCCAAATCCCACTCATACGAACCCTAAAAATCCAGAAGGTCGAATCGAGCCAGATTAATCGAAATTCAGGGGTCTAATGGACCTTATTCGAGGTGTTCTCAAGTGAGAACACTTCGATTAAGGTCTATTCGACCTCAAAATGGTCAATCCGAGTTCGAGCTTGGGTTGCTCACAATTCTGGAGGTATTTTCTTTTCTTGCATTCTATATGAACATCTTGGTATGCTTACGTGTTATGCCTGGATTACTTGATTAGTTTTTTTTCTAGCATTTGTTCTGCTCTTCTCAATAGACCTTTTATTTGGTCGATTCCCATTTTTTTCCAGTTCTTGTTTAAATTCAATGCTGCAATTGCTTCGTATGTCTAGTTTATTTAACGTCGTCAACAAATTAACTTGTTTGTATGTTTGTTCATTCTCTGGTCTGCCCGTATGCCATTCATAAGTCTGGGGCTCGTTGTTTTGTTTGATTCTAGATTAGGGGTTATTTGGACATAGTTGATAGGGTGTAATTAGTATTAGTTTAATCTCCTGCCCATAAGAGGGACTAGTGGAACCTGCTGTACAGCAGGGTATCCCACTAGTCTCATGCTACCAATTGTTTTAATGATTAAACCCATACGAGGACACTTAATAGTGGGGGGTTCAGAGAATATGATGGGCTGGGGGTTTAGTTTAAGGGGTGGCACCATTAGGAGCTGATTTTCAAAACTATATAGAAGGGAGAGGGATAGAGATAGAGGGAGAACTATGGAGAGCATTGGACACATACAGACAGAGAAAAAGGCATACATTTTTGAGAGAAAGCAGGAAGAAAACATTCTGCTTCCCCTTTTGCCCATTGTTTCAATCAGTCTTTGGGGTTTATTTGAACTATATCTTGATATAACTTTGGCCATTTTGAAGTTTTTTTCAAGTATCCGTTAGTATTTGGTTGGTTTGGTTTTGAGTCTTGCTGAGGTTTCAAGTGCTTCTTACTGGGTGTGCTATCAAACCCCTAATCACTGTTTCATTGGGTTTGATTGGATCTTGCACTGACTTGTTGCACCTGTCTCTGGATTTGTGTGATCTGCTGGATTGTTTTCTTTGTTAACTGACTGTTGCTGAGTATTATTGCTGGGTGTATACTACTGCTGCTGGTTGTTGTTGTTCTGTTGCTGTTTGTTCTGTTGCTGTTTTTTCTTTGCTGCTGCTGAGTGTTGTTGTTGTTGTTGTGAGCTGCTGCTGCTCCCTCACTGATTTCTTTTTCTTTTGCTCTTCAAATACCCAGGTACATGTTCTGAACCAGCATCCTGTAAAACTATGGTTGAAATATAAATGAGAATCAAAGTTGTTATGCTATGGAATTACTGTTTGGAATCGTTATAGTTCTAAGTAGTTGTATTATTGTTTTCTGTTCTGTCATTCAGAAAAATTCAAATTTGACATGTACTTAGGTTTAAGTATTCATGATACAACACACCTATGAGTTTGAACAATAGTTCAATGTTTCTGTTAGTTGAACCCTGCTTTAGCTCTGTGAAGCCCTGATGATAGATTAGTTTCAATTTGTTTTGATTAGCCAATTGTTGTAAATAATTGAACAAAACTTTTAGATTGATTCAAGTATTAATAAGGCTAAAGTTTCAGATCCAGCAATAGTTATATTAAGTCTGCAAGTTATTCAGGTATAAGTGCAACATGAACACTATAATGATAGGCGTAGATTTGTCAATTCAAGCATGAAAATCGAATCTGAATTTTAACGAGTTAGTTTACCTTTGGAAATTAATATCGTTCAAGCGACTGTTTTAAATGGATTTGGTGGGCTCAAATATGAAAACCAGACGATTGTTATTCGCATGTACAGTCAAAGTGATAAAATGCCTCTTGGGCCTGACTTCCATAGCAGTAGGCCCAAACTATCCGATCATGTATATTTTCGAATAAAATGATAGGCATGTTTCCTTCTGCAATTCATGAGTATTTGGTTGAGATTAGTTTGAAATTAAATTTTAGAGTTAGGTCGTTTACCGATATTAATTAATTAAGATTATTCTTCTTTATTAAAAAAAATAACAATAGAAAACATAGCACACCACAAGTTCGGCCCTTTAAAAAGAAGTGAAATGAGCGTCGTTTCAAGAATAACATGCACGAGGCCCTCAATCAATTATATTGAAATACTTAGACTCGGAAGGACCGTTTTAGCGAATATCACGGTCTTTCCCAAAGTTAACAACACGATAGACTCTTTAGGCACGACTTTAATAAAATTACTTTCCTAAATACGGGTGCGCATTTATGTGACCCAAATCTTACTCTCGGCGAAATTGAAATACATTAAAGTCACAGGAGTACCGGTTGCGGTGTGACTCGAAACGTGTTTTTGTGATGTCGCAATTCTTCTAAAATTAGAAGCGGAACATTAAGAGCACATAGTTAAAAATATAAAGAAATCAGATAAAAACAAAAATTGCAGTTGAGCGACCGTGCTAAAACCACGGAACTCGGGAATGCCTAACACCTTCTCCCGGGTTAACAGAATTCCTTATCCAGGTTTCTAGTTTCGCAGACTGTAATACAGAGTCATAAATTTTCTCGGTTCAGGATTAACCGGTGACTTGGGACACCATTATTTTTCCAAGCGGCGACTCTAAAAAAATAAATAAATTGATCCCGTTCCGACAGTCCTTTAAGTGGAAAAACTCCTTCACCGATCATTATTATACCCCTTCTCGGGGTGTAATATTAAACAGTGGTACATTACCTTATGTGCGGAAAAAGGAGGTGTGACAGCGGGTTCGATTCTGCTGGGGACTACACCCAGAACTTCGGTTCAGGGTTTAAGAATTCGAGCTCAGTTAAATTGTTGTTTTTGTCTATATCTGATTTTATTATATGTTTAGTTAATGTGCTATATGTTTACCGCTTTGATACTATCTGAACTGTGTATACAAACTGCTATATGTTTACCGCTTTGATATTACGTGAACTGTGTATATAAACTGTGCCGAAAACCCTTCACTTCTCACCCCCGGGGATGTGCTCACTGGTTGAGACTCCTTATTCTGTTAGTGTCATACCTCGAAATAATAAAGAGGCTCGAAAAGTTTCTAAGCTGGCTGGCCTTTTGGTTCCCGGAAAGGAGCTCCTTCCTCAGCCCGAGCTGTCCGCTTGGGTACACAGTCTAGATCATGTACCGAGGTTTTGAACTTAGAATAACATAACTGCATATCGGATCCCTAGTAGGAAACGCTTATTTGCATCACGTTGCATTTGACTTAGGGGACTCAACACAGGGGTTGGGTCCGTCTAGGACAGGACATGCAACCTGAAATGAAAAGACCATCCTGCTATACCATGTTTGTTTTAAGCATTTATTCGGACTTGCATGCTGACCGGCTTTTAAATACTGAAAAAAAACGAAAAACAAAAGGAAACAGTATGGGGAAATAGATATTTTTCAGAAAATACAAAGATGTGTTTTACCAACAAATCAATAATTTAGTTTGCTAATAAAAGACGACGGAAGGTTGACTTTGCCAACAAAATGGTTTTCTTAACAAAATGTGTTTTCTTTGTCGGTCAATAAAAGAAAAAAATAGTTTGTTTTGACGGACCGAACTACGCGGGTTTGATTCTCACCGGATGTGAGATACGTAGGCAACCCCCGTCGGGTCCAACTTGCCCTTTTTCAAAAATATCAAAATTTAAAATTTTGAAAAAATAGTCCAATCATTGCCAGCCAAAATGATCTTCTTCTTTAAATAAATGTGCAGGATGAGCACGATTCGAAATGAACCCTTTTCACTCATGACTAAAATCCCGGTACAAATACGACTATGGTGGGATGATCTAGGCGAAGAAGGGCGGGATGAAGTTAAGAAATATTTGAAGGGTCTCACAGGTCTGCTTGAAATAAAGCCTCGAGGGGATATCATAAGAGCATTAGTCACATATTGGGACTCCGCGCACAATGTCTTTCACTTCTCGGACTTCGAGCTCACCCCAACTTTGGAGGAGATGACCGGATACATTGGAAATACTGATATACCATTGGGGCATCAATATCTAATCGCTCCCAGGGTTGTCGCCATACACCGGTTTTTAGACTCACTGAAGACAGCCAGAACGGTACGTAACCCAGATCTAGCACAAGGGTTTTGTACTTTGAGCTTCATCTATCAAAGGTACGGTCATGTGGGAGGTTTTGACAAGCCAGAGAACAAATTATGCAGCAAGGGTAATCGCCAGAAATGGGAGGAGCACAGATGAATTGCCTTCATGATAGCCTTCTTAGGACTCGTGGTATTCTCGAGAAAAGACGGGAATATTGATATAAAGGTAGCCGGAGTCGTCAGTACTTTGCTTGACCAAAGCGAAAGTACTCTTGCTCCCATGATACTATCGGACATATATCGAGCTCTCACAGCCTGCAAAGCCGGAGGAGATTTTTTCGAAGGCTGTAATTTACTGCTACAGATATGGATGACCGAGCACCTGTGTCGCCGCACCCAATTCTTGAGATATGGGTTGGTTGAGGAAACTTGCATAAGCGAATTCTATATAAGGATTGATAGGACCGTCTTCCCTGAAGGAACCTTGGCATGGAGGGCATACTTTCAGGCTCTCAGCGCAAGTCAAATACAATGGACGTTGGGTTGGTTACAGATAGACATAATCGTGTACATGCCAGCGGCTAGGTCCCACTTTCTCTTAATGGGACTTAAGAGCATTCAACCTTATGCGCCCCATCGGGTTTTGAGACAGCTTGGGAGGTGCCAGATAGTACCCAAAGACGAAGACCTAAGTACCCAGGTTATTGAAATTGGTCCCGATGGTCAATTCCCAGAAGCAAGGGTCCGCCAGATCTGGAGCAAATGTCAATATCTGGAGGCAAACACTTGTGTGCAGGATCGAGCTAGAGGAGAGGTTGTACCCGGATATCTTACTTGGTACAAAGGAGAAACATCGGGTGAAAGACCAGCCAAAAGACCTCACCTCAGGGAATTTGCTGAAGTGTCACAAGAACAATGGGACTGGTTAGCTAAGGAAGAGGTTTACGGAACAAGGATTGGCAAGATAGAGCAACGGGTCCAAGATCTCCAATTTGAAAAGGATACGCAAGCCGCCGCCAACGAAGGAGATAAAAAGAAGTTGGCACAAGAAAATGACTTTTTAAGAGCTCAAATCCAGCAAATGAAAAGGGATGCTGACAGACAGTTGAGGAGTCGAGCAGACGAAAAATTGATAAAGGGTTTGAAAAACCAAGTTGCCGATGTCCAAAGAGAATTGGAAGAGTCGAAGACCCAAACAATGAGGATCCGTGCTAGCTGGAGAAAGGAGGCACATCAACAGGCACTCCACCTACAACGGGTGGAAGAAGATTACACCGAGATCATCACTAGTCTAAGGGAAGCAAACGTTATCCTCAGGGAGCGGGTTTTCAAGCAAGCCCGAGATGCCAGAGCAGACCTCGACCGTTGTCACGATTTGATGGCCCGACTGCAAGAGCAAGTGGATAGGCTCTTAGACCAAGTCACCAACAATGCTCGAAGATTGGGGGCGAAAAACCAGCAGATAGAACAGCTACTCAGAGAGAGGGACATGATCAAGGACAGAATTGGAGAAATCGGGCATTATGTCACCATGAAGTGCTTAGCTTGTGAACAAATGCCCTGCACCGCCCTTTTGCTTCAGTTATGGGCTATGTCCATCAGATCATGAGAGAGTTAAGGGGACTACACAAGGACCTCACACCAAGGCCCGCGGCAAGGCCGAATGATGCCTCGCGGGCCCCTAGGAATTTAAGAGCATTAGACTTTTGATTAAAAATGTATTTTTGAAATTTTGAGTCAAATCGGCTGGCATTTTATTCTCGAGTCAAGCATTTCTCTTATTCTGTTGATTATTGTAAGACATGTTTTGTAACCGTAAGAGTTTTGATATAAGAATTCCAGAATTTCGCCACAATTTTGTTACCAGAACTACGCTCGGTCTGATTCACGCGGGGACGTGATACGTAGGCAATCCACATAAGATTCGACCACCACTAGAAAGAAAGGAAAAGAACATGAAGGTTAATAACAATAAGGCTTTCAAGGATAATTGAAAAAGGGAAAAAGAAAAAAAGAAAGAAAAGAAGCTGGAATGACGCATGTGATGAGTACATATAGAAAGGGTTATTTGGTTAGGTGCATCGCATCCAACGTGCTATAACATATCCGTTAAACTCGGTAAACTAACAAGTTTGTCGCATTGCCAGAAAAGTTTAGCAGTTGGTTTGACAGAATATACTGGCCAGCCACCATTACCGTACTAGATCTAAAGGGCCAATTCCAGCAAGCATGTCTAGTTCCGGTAAAAGCCTCGAGGAAGAGAAATCAGAGATACAGATCATGAAAGAAGAGGTAGATCGGTTGAAACAGCAGATAACAGAGATGCACCTAGCCTGGGCTAGGGGACAGTCTTCACCAAACCTCCCTACTCTCGCATCAGCTCCAGAACATCCACCCCTCGATCCTTCGACAAGCGCCCCACTCTATCCATACTATCAAGGGAAAACCCTTATGCCACCCAAATTCCACCAGCCAAACAAAATCCTCCTCCGGTCACCCCTGTTTTTGTAGCACCCCCACCTGCTACTCTACAAAAGTCGTCCGGTGAGCCGCATGTTCAAATCCATGACAATTCTTACTATCCTCCCGAGCCTACCTTTAGGGCTCCCGAACCGCATACACACACCCCTCACTGGGATAACCCGACAGAACCGGAAAAGCACTTCCAAAGTTCGGAACATGAGGAAGTTATTAGAAAAGTTAAAAGCCTGGAGCAGTCCTTCAGGAATATGCACGGTTTGGGCAACCAGGTCAGTGTCGCTTACAAGGATCTGTGTCCATTCCCAGATGTCCAGTTGTCAGCCGGGTTCAAAATGCCCAAGTTTGACCTATACGAGGGGCATGGTGATCCAGTAGCCCATCTTCGAGGGTTTTGTAGTAAAATGCGAGGAGCCGGAGGACGAGACGAGATTCTGATAGCTTACTTCGGTCAGAGTTTGGGGGGATCCGCACTAGAGTGGTACACTAGGCAGGATCCCAGCAGATGGTTTACATGGGATGATTTGGCTCAAGCATTCATTGGCCAATTCTAGTAAAATCTTGAAATAGTCCCAGACCACTTATCATTGCTAAAGTTAGAGAAGAAACCCGCCGAAAGTTTCAGAGAATTTGGTTTCCGCTAGAGGGAACATGCAGCAAGGGTAGATCCGCCTATGAGAGAGAACGAGATGGTGGATTACTTCTTGCAGACACTGGAGCCAACCTATTTCGGACATCCGGTGACGTCCGTGGGTAAGTCATTCACTGAGGTGATAAAGATGGGGGCTATGATCGAGGAAGGCTTGAAAGCCAACAAGATCATGAGCTATTTAGCGTTGAAAGCCACCACTCAAGCTATCCAAAGTGGTACCGGAGGAGTGCTTGGGAAAAAGAGGAAAGAAGAAGTCACGGTAGTCGAGTCCGGAACATGGTTCAGAAACAGAGGCCCCGCACCCCAGTATAACCCGCCACAACCTCACCACCAGAATTACTTCCACAATCCATATAACCACCCGCAACACTACTATCCAGGACCTGATCCCCATTTTACTGTCCATCACGCCCAGTCATATACCACACCTCCCGTCCATGCACCATGGCGTGCACCAAACCCGCAAAATAATTATCCACCCCCAAGAGCGTATAGAAGCCCCACGGGCGCAGGTTTTCGTCCGAACCAAGCATTCAAAAGCGACAGGGCGCCAAGGCCAAAGACTTTTACTCCCTTGGGAGAGTCTTACACCAGTTTGTTCCACCGTTTGAAGCAAGTAGGGTTGCTAAATCCGGTCGAGGCTAAGCTACCAAACCCTCTTCCAAAGAATCGGGATCATTCAATAAATTGTGCATACTGCTCAGGATGTCCGGGGCACGACACAGAAAAGTGTTGGAGGTTGAAAACTGCTATCCAGGAACTCATCGACACTCGCCGAATTGAGGTCCAGACTCCAGCGGAGCCCAACATCAACCAAAATCCACTTCTAACTCATCATGAGACCAACATGATCGAGTTGGTACGGGTAGAAGAGGGAAAGGAGAAAACCTCTCAGACTCTGTAATGATGATCAAGTCTAGTGGGGTAGGAATGAAAAAGGGGCCAAGCCTTGACGAGTCACTCATTTGCAGGAAGGACTTACAAGAGGGGTTGGAAGCAGAAAGGGGAAATGCAAGCGAAGTACCGGTGAGGCCGGGGGAAGTAAAAATAACTGTACCAGGGGTAGCAACCAAACCCGTCTTGACGGTAGCAGGTGTTCGAGTGGATCCTTTCATCATCAAGCCAACAATACAGTTGCCAATAGTTGATAGCAAAGCTATCCCATGGAATTATGATCGGGTCACGACGACCTACAAAGGAAAATAAGTTAAAGAGGAAGTCTGCGAAGCGCAAGGGTTGACTCGTTCAGGGAGATGTTTTGCCCCTACGGAATTGAGGAAGACCACTCCGGTAACACTGAAAAAGCCGGTAACCGACGAAGAGGCAGAAGAATTCCTGAAAAAGATGAAGCTACATGATTATTCTGTCTTAGAACAGCTGAAGAAAAACCCTGCGCAAATCTCATTGCTGTCCTTGCTGATACATTCTGAAGAACACCGGCAAGCTTTGATGAAAGTTCTGAATGAGGCCCACGTACCCGATAAAATCTCGGTGAGTCATTTGGAGAAGATCACCAATAGGATCTTCGAAGCGAATCGGATCACCTTCACCGATAACGAGTTGCCTGAGGAAGGCACCGAGCACAACAAGGCTTTATATCTTACGGTGAAATGTGAGGAGTCGGTGGTCAGCAAAGTCCTGGTCGACAATGGGTCCAGTGCGAACATTTGTCCTCTCTCTACACTACACAAGTTGAAAGTGGATATCGGCAGGATACGCAAGAACAACATATGTGTCCGAGGGTTTGATGGAGGAGGCAAGGCGTCGGTCGGGGACATAGTGTTAATCTTGACAATCGGACCGGTGGAGTTCACCATGGAATTCCAGGTGTTGGACATGGTAGTTTCATATAACCTTCTGATAGGGCGACCGTGGATCCATGCCGCAAAAGCAGTTCCATCCAGCCTACACCAACTAGTCAAATTTGAGTGGGACCAACAGGAGATCGTAGTCCATGGAGAGAATGATCTACAACCCAGGCACCATCGTCCCCTTTGTTGAGACAGAAGAGGATGTTGGGCCATGGGTATACCAGATCTGCGATGTGGTATCCGCCAACCGAGTTCCAGAAGGGGAATGCATTCCCAATGACAGAATAATCACTGCAGACGTCATGGTGGCTCATGAAATGTTGAGACACGGTTTCATACCCGGCAAAGGTCTAGGTGCATCTCTGCAAGGAATCATACAACCGGTATCTGTGGTCGAAAACGTGGGAACCTTCGGCTTGGGATTCAAACCGACATCAGAGGACATCCAGCGAGCCAAGAGGAATAAGGAGAAGACATGGGTGCTCCCGAAGCCTGTTCCATGCCTTTCCCGATCTTTTGTCAGGTCTGGAGTAAGAGGACATCCGATGACAGAGATTCCTAGTCCTATGGTTAGGCCGGACGAAGAGTTCTTAAGAAAATTCGAGGACCTATTCGCAGATGTATGCATGCTAGAGGATGGCGAAGGATCCAGCCATGCCGAGATACAGTTTGTGGGATCGAAAGCAAAGTTGAATAATTGGAAGGCTACTCCTCTCCCTGTCGGGAAGGAGTCTTGGTAGTTTGTTTTGGATTGTTTTTCTTTCGAAGTTTTGTGTTGGGATTGTCCCCGAAGTAAAATCCGTTTGTTTCAGTTCGTTTTGATTTGAGTTCGCAAGTTTGTCTTTCCTTGTACTTATTCCCATTAATGAAATTTTGTTCCTTTCGTTTCTAATTTTGTTTATTTTCCTTCTTTTTACTTTTCTGAACAGCTTTCTTTCAACTGATCTTAATGATATGGCGTGCTTAAAGATTAATCAACCCAGTCTAGAAAGTCAATCGGGTTTGGAAATAATAACGCATGAAATAAGAGGTGACGAGAGTGAATCGGAATACGGCGATGATGAAGCCGTAGAAGAAATCGGTGAAGAATTAAGTCACTTCGAGGAAAAACCCAAACCAAATTTAAATGATATCGAGGCTGTTAATCTGGGGGACACAGATGACGTCAAAGAAACCAGAATAAGTGTCCATATTGAACCCAACTTGAGAGAAGAGTTGATCAAAACACTCGTGGAGTTTAAAGACATTTTCGCATGGTCGTACGACGACATGCCAGGACTCAACACTGATCTAGTGGTTCATAAATTACCCATTGACCCGACATGCCCTCCCGTCAAGCAAAAATTGCGGAAATTCAAGACGGAGATGAGTGTAAAGATCAAGGAGGAAGTGACCAAGCAGTTGCAGGCGAAAGTCATTCGTGTCACTCGATACCCTGAATGGTTGGCTAACGTAGTACCGGTGCCAAAGAAAGACGGAAAGATCAGAGTATGCGTGGACTACCGCAATCTCAACAAGGCGAGTCCTAAGGATAACTTCCCGCTTCCCAATATCCATATCCTGATTGATAATTGCGCCGGACGTGAAATCGGATCCTTTGTGGATTGCTACGCGGGATATCATCAGATCTTGATGGATGAAGAGGACGCAGAAAAGACGGCTTTTATCACACCGTGGGGACTTATTGCTACCGGGTGATGCCGTTCGGTTTGAAGAACGCAGGGGCAACATACATGAGAGCGATGACTACGGTATTCCATGACATGATACACAAGGAAATTGAAGTGTACGTGGATGATGTGATTATAAAATCTAGACGTCAAGAAGACCACGTTGCCGACCTCAGGAAGTTCTTTCAAAGACTTCGAAGATATGATATCAAGCTCAATCCGGCCAAATGCGCATTCGGAGTTCCATCAGGAAAGTTGCTAGGATTCATCGTCAGACGACGGGGCATTGAGTTGGACCCAACCAAAATCAAGTCCATTCAGGAGCTACCCCCGCCAAAGAATAAAACAGAGGTAATGAGCTTATTGGGAAGGTTAAATTACATCAGTAGGTTTATTGCTCAACTTACAGCAACCTGTGAACCCAGATTCCGTCCGTTGAAGAAAGATGCTGCGATAGAATGGACGACAGAATGTCAGGAAGCGTTTGACCAAATCAAAGGGTATCTGTCAAACCCACCCGTACTAGTTCCGCCCGAACCGGGTAGACCCCTGATTCTTTATCTAACGGTCTTGGATAATTCGTTCGGCTGCGTGCTGGGGCAGCACGATCTTACTGGCAGAAAGGAACGGGCCATTTACTACCTCAGTAAGAAATTCATGGTCCACGAGGTTAAGTACACTCATTTGGAAAAGACATGTTGTGCCTTGACATGGGTAGCCCAAAAGCTGAAACATTATTTGTCTTCTTACACCACTTACCTCATTTCGCGTTTGGATCCGTTGAAGTATATTTTCCAGAAACCTATGCCTACAAGGAGGTTAGCAAAATGGCAAATATTACTTACAGAGTTCGACATCATATACGTGACAAGGACGGCTATGAAAGCTCAAGCCCTAGCCGATCACTTAGCCGAGAATCCTGTCGATGACGGATACGAACCTTTGAGGACGTATTTTCCGGACGAAGAAGTATTGCAAATTGATGGGTTGGAATTAACTGAGGAGCCAGGGTGGAAGCTTTTCTTCGACGGAGCGGCGAACGCAAAAGGAGTCGGAGTAGGGGCGTGCTTATCTCTGAAACAGGACATCATTATCCTGTTACTGCTCAACTGCGTTTTCATTGTACCAATAATATGGCTGAGTACGAGGCATGTATCTTAGGGTTGCGATTAGCGGTGGACATGGATGTACAGGACGTCTTGGTCTTGGGAGACTCGGACCTTCTGGTACATCAGATTCAGGGAGAATGGGAAACCGGAGATTTAAAGCTTATCCCGTATCGTCAGTGTTTGCATGATCTGACCAAGCGCTTTCGATCAGTAGAATTCAGGCACATCCCAAGGATGCATAATGAGGTTGCTGACGCTCTAGCTACTTTGGCGTCGATGCTACATCACCCGGACAAGGTTCGTGTCGATCCCTTACATATTCAGATCCGGAATCAACATGCTTATTGCAATATGATAGACGAAGAGATGGATGGGGAGCCATGGTTTCATGATGTCAAGGAATACCTCAGGTTAGGAGTATACCCAGAGCAGGCAACTGGAGATCAAAAGAGAGCTATTCGGCGATTGGCGAACGGGTTTTTCCTTAGTGGAGGGGTGCTGTACAAAAGGACCCCAGATTTGGGATTGTTGAGATGTATAGATGCAACTCAAGCCACAACAGTGATGACAGATATACACTCCGGAGTTTGTGGGCCACACATGAGCGGATATGTATTGGCAAAGAAGATTCTTCGAGCGGGATATTATTGGCTCACTATGGAGCGTGATTGTATAAGTTTCGTGCGAAGATGCCATCAGTGTCAGATACACGGAGATTTGATTCATTCCCCACCAACCGAGTTGCATACAATGTCAGCTCCATGGCCATTTGTTGCATGGGGTATGGATGTTATCGGACCTATAGAACCCGCGGCCTCCAATGGGCACAGGTTCATTCTGGTAACGATCGATTACTTTACCAAGTGGGTGGAGGCCAAAACCTTCAAATCAGTAACCAAGAAGGCGGTGGTAGACTTCGTACATTCCCACATCATCTGTAGGTTTGGAATTCCAAAGATAATCATCACAGATAACGGTGCCAATCTTAACAGCGGATTGATGAAAGAGGCATGTCAGCAGTTCAAGATTACACATCGAAATTCCACGCCATATCGTCCCAAAGCGAATGGTGCGGTTGAGGCAGCAAACAAGAATATAAAGAAGATATTGAGGAAGATGGTAGAAGGGTCTAGGCAATGGCATGAAAAGTTTCCATTCGCACTGTTAGGTTATCGCACTACCGTCCGAACTTCGGTAGGTAGAACTCCTTACTTGTTGGTGTAGGGGACTGAAGCAGTAATACCAGCAGAAGTTGAAATCCCATCCCTTCGAATTGTCGCTAAAGCTGAGATTGACGATGATGAGTGGGTCAAAACCCGATTGGAGCAATTGAGCTTGATCGATGAAAAGAGATTGACAGCAGTATGTCATGGCCAATTATATCAAAAGAGAATGGCAAGAGCATATAACAAGAAGGTACGTCCCAAGAAATTTGAAGTGGGACAACATGTGCTGAAGAGAGTTCTGCCGCATCAGGCCAAAGCGAAAGGCAAGTTCGCTCCAAATTGGCAGGGACCATTTGTTGGGACTAGAGTATTATCCAACGGCGCTTTATGTCTAACTGATATTGAAGGAAGGTGCACCGATATGGCTATCAATTCCGACGCAGTCAAGAGATATTATGTGTAATTCTTTAATGCATTTGTCAACGTTTGGTCTCGTTTGTTTGTAGTTGGCATTTTTCGGAGAATGAAATGACAGAGGCAATTTTTCTACTACCCAAACACTTTACCCTTGTTTTCCCCTTTGAGCCTTAATTATTCTTTCATATTCCCACTTTCGGAATCATCAAGGAAGATGTGTAACAAAATAGAAAAAGAAACAAAGAAAAGACACAAGAAAAAGTGAACTACGTTTGACCTGATTCCTCAAGAAGGATACGTAGGCGCCACACGGCTCGGTCATAATAAAATAAAAATCAAAGATTCCCCAAGCAACAAAACTGGGGCAGAAGTCATGGTTTCATTTGAAAAGATGATGTGAATTTCGAAAGTTGTAATGAGTTAACCGTTGAGGTGAAACCTCTTTGCTTTAGCCCCACGCACAAAAACCACATTAATGACCAAAAAAGACCTCTCGATCAGTATTTGAGAAATGCCAAGTCATGCGAATGAAAGCCAAGAGCGACACTCCGATCCTCGATTGAATCCAGGATGCACAAGCCGGAAAGGGATAATGCTTTAGAGGGAATCTCGTGGGCAATACCCCAACCTGGAAAGAAAGCAAAATGAGAGAGCCTTAACGGTGAAAACCCTCGCGGGCACCTTAAGGCGAAGAAAGCTAAGAGAAATAAAATGAGAGAGTCTTACGGTGAAAACCTTTACAGGCACCCTAAGGCGACGGGAGGTCGAGAGAAATGAGAGAATCTCATTAGTGGAAACCCTTCGAAGGGCACTATGAGGTGACAAGGCGAGATGGTTACGAGGTGTCTGCGTGAGACAAGGTTGGGACATTCGTTTGCTTCTAGCAAAACGCGGCCATCAGAAAGTGATTGACATAAATAGACTGGATAGATTAATCTCAAAGGCACGGCATAACCATTGGATCAGTTACACATTCAGATAAGTTTTTCCCAGTTTTGAGTTCAGAAAAGTTTTCCATTTCTTTTGTCATTCGCGGTCAGCATTCTTTATCTGTCATTTTTCTCTTCTTTTGTTTTCGAAAATTGACTTTTCAAAGCTTACTACCAAGTCTCCCAAAGCGGTACGATGAATATTAATAGGCGTGGAACGAGGCAATAAGGAAAAAGTCGTTCCGATATTAAGACTGGAACGACAGGTTGATTGGAAGCTTCACAGGAATTGTGGAGTTCGATGGACACATATTACACATCCGTAAGATGATTTCTCACAACAGATCATCGGCTAAAAGGGTCGGATCAAACTGAAGGTAGGAATAAAAGGGAGAGACGAGAGACCATCTGTGGAAAGAGCATCATCCCCAGCAAATGTTAACGTCATCCCCAAAAGTTCGAGGGAGGCCAAGCAGCTGAAAGAGAAAAGGAAAATTGCCCCGACAAGAGTGGCACGACCACTCACTGCGTTTTGAAACTAACAATTTTTCTTTGATTTAAAGCAGGAAAAGAGGGTTCGTCGGCGGAAAAGCATGCCACGTAGAAGGTCATCAAACTGGGGCAGAAAATTTTCTCCCATTGCGAAAATTTTCTTGAAAGCAAATACCCAGTGGATAAGGATAACGAGATTTCGGGAAATACCAGTTCCGAGCAGGATAGTTTTGAGAGAGGCCAGACAACACGAGGGGGTGATCTTTGAGCCTGGTATCATCCCCAGCAGTTGTTGGGAAAATGAAACACTAACTTCGAGATTCCCCCAGCAGCATTATATCCCATAAGTTTTTCAAGGAAGCGAAAGCGTGAGTCCCGGAGGAGGTCTGGGAAGAGGGAAAAGGAAAAAGGGTCCCCCGCCAGGGTAATCCTCAGTTAATGACATTTCAATCCCCGGCGAGCCCGAGAGAGGACGAAGGGTGAAAGAAATAGAAAAAGAGGAAATACTTCCCCAGCAGCATCATCCCCGACAGGTGAGTAAACAGTTCCGAAGATATCTCCAGCGGCCAAAGGAAAAGTAACACGACCCCGTGGGAAATAAATTCCAAGGCAAGGTAATTCAGAAGAAAAGGGTAGCCCAAGAGTCGATACAGGAAGAAGAAAATGGTACAGGAAACAAAGGAAGGCGATAAGGATGGGATGAAATTAGTGAGTCGTAGTTGAAGTCAGGGAGCCCGCCTGAAGAATGGAGTGGCGATTTATTTTGAAGTTGTAGTTGAAGTCAGGGAGCCCGCCCGAAGAATGGAGTGGCGATTTAATTTTGAAGTTGTAGTTGAAGTCAGGGAGCCCGCCTGAAGAATGGAGTGGCGATTTTATTTTGAAGTTGTAGTCGAAGTCAGGGAGCCCGCCTGAAGAACGGAGTGGCGACTTAATTTTGAAGTTGTAGTCGAAGTCAGGGAGCCCGCCTGAAGAATGGAGTGGCGATTTAATTCTGAAGTTGTAGTTGAAGTCAGGGAGCCCGCCTGAAGAACGGAGTGGCGATTTTATTTTGAAGTTGTAGTTGAAGTCAGGGAGCCCGCCTGAAGAACGGAGTGGCGATTTAATTTTGAAGTTGTAGTCGAAGTCAGGGAGCCCGCCTGAAGAACGGAGTGGTGATTTAATTTTGAAGTTGTAGTTGAAGTCAGGGAGCCCGCCTGAAGAACGGAGTGGCGATTTATTTTGAAGTTGTAGTTGAAGTTAGGGAGCCCGCCTGAAGAATGGAGTGGCGATTTAATTTTGAAGTTGTAGTTGAAGTCAGGGAGCCCGCCTGAAGAATGGAGTGGCGATTTAATTTTGAAGTTGTAGTTGAAGTCGGGAAGCCCGCCTGAAGAATGGAGTGGCGATTTATTTTGAAGTTGTAGTTGAAGTCAGGGAGCCCGCCCGAAGAATGGAGTGGCGATTTAATTTTGAAGTTGTAGTTGAAGTCAGGGAGCCCGCCTGAAGAATGGAGTGGCGATTTAATTTTGAAGTTGTAGTTGAAGTCAGGGAGCCCGCCTGAAGAACGGAGTGGCGATTTAATTTTAAAGTTGTAGTCGAAGTCAGGGAGCCCGCCTGAAGAATGGAGTGGCGATTTAATTTTGAAGTTGTAGTTGAAGTCAGGGAGCCCGCCTGAAGAATGGGGTGGCGATTTATTTTTGAAGTTGTAATTGAAGTCAGGGAGCCCGCCTGAAGAATAGAGTGGCGATTTAATTTTGAAGTTGTAGTTGAAGTCGGGGAGCCCGCCTGAAGAATGGAGTGGCGATTTAATTTTGAAGTTGTAGTTGAAGTCAGGGAGCCCGCCTGAAGAATGGAGTGGCGATTTATTTTTGAAGTTGTAGTTGAAGTCAGGGAGCCCGCCTGAAGAATGGAGTGGTGATTTAGTTTTGAAGTTGTAGTTGAAGTCAGGGAGCCCGCCTGAAAAATTGAGTGGCGATTTATTTTTGAATTTGGTTGAGGAAAGCGGTTGAGTGTAACGGAAATCCCCAGCATGAATCCAAGTTCGAAATCAAAAGAAAGGCAACAAGGATCAGAAAGATGGGTTCAGACTTCGAAGGAGAATAGTTCGAAGATCGCAAAGAAAGGACCAATAGTCGGAGTTCGGCAATCAAGATGGGCCGAGATAACAATTGTCAGAGGAGAAGAAGCATGTGAAGAAACATCAGAGCCAGCAGGATGGCAAGAAACATGACAAGATCGAGATGACGAGATAAATAGGATTTCACAATGTTGTAACTTAGTCTAGCTTCTTATTTTTGTTTAGCACGGTGTAATAAGGAGATCGGTTAAGCAGTGGCAACAGCAGCAACAACAGTAACAGCAAGATCACAGCAATCATGGTAGTCCCAGCTACCAAAACTTCCCGAACTACATTGACCTGATTCCCTTTTAGCCAGGGATATGTAGGAGACCTTTTGAAGCAAGGTTCGGTCAAACTTTTCCAAAAAAATGCTTCATACGGAGTGCTTGAACGGGCAAAAATCGCTCGTATCCGCTCACTTATCTTTCATATTTATTACTAATGGGCCTCAAAAGCATCCAGTTGTGAGCACGTGATTTTCGCCCTATACGAGAATCACTCCCAAAATGTCAAAAATAAAAGAGTTTTTGTGTTTGTTTGCAATATTTGTGGATTACATGTTCTTTTTCTTATTGTTTGCATTTGTGTGCCCATGTCTATTTGTTTAAATTAATAAACAAAAATATATATACCAAATATGTTGCATTTATATTTGTAGGATTAGTTCCGTACTTAGAAATAGTTAAGTTTATTTTATGAAAATGAGAAAATCATAAAAAACTGTATTTTTCGCATTTCTTATGTACAATTGTAGGATTTGGTATTTACTTATGTTAATTGTTATTAATTATTAATTATAGGTGTTACAAGTGAATTATATATATATATATATATATATATATATAATACGATACAAAGTCTAGTCTTAGGATTGAAGAGATAAAGAAATCAGATTTGGGCCAAAAAACCTAGTCCAAGACCAGGCCCAATCGAGTCATCTCTGGTCCAGTCCAACTCATCCTCAATCGTGGCCGTTCATTCCGAATTGATCCTATGGCCACGATCGCCCCTATCACCCGTTCAGGAGGCATCGATCTGGGCCGTTTGATTCAGTTGATCTAACGGCCAATACCATATCATCACGACCCAAGTTTTAGCCCGACCCAGTCTGCCCAAAGACCAACCCGGCTTCAATTTAACCAAACGGCATCGTTTGGATAAGTGGGATGATCCGGACCATCGATCTCTTTAGATCGAATGGCCAGGATTCAATCTCAGCCCCGCTATATATTCCAATCTCCTACCCAGCCCCCCCTTAACCAGACCCCTACCTGCATCGTCTCTCTCAGAGACCAACTGAGTCCCACCGCCTCCGCCGCACTCCACCCACCGAAAATCGCCTCACGGCGGTTCTGGTAGGCCAAACCACCCCAAATTTACACCGTAGAATCTCCCAAGCCCCCTCTACATGGATCCGTTAGTCGTTAGTCTCGAATATAGCTCGAACGTCTCGAATATTCGTTCGAAGTTCGCCGGAACTTGAACGTCTACCCCAAACTACCCCAAATTCACACTAGTGACTCCCCACACCTCCGTCATACCCCTACTAACCCCTGGTTCAGCTCGAATCTAACCAGAACCGGCAAAACCCCAAATCCCACTCATACGAACCCTAAAAATCCAGAAGGTCGAATCGAGCCAGATTAATCGAAATTCAGGGGTCTAATGGACCTTATTCGAGGTGTTCTCAAGTGAGAACACTTCGATTAAGGTCTATTCGACCTCAAAATGGTCAATCCGAGTTCGAGCTTGGGTTGCTCACAATTCTGAGGTATTTTCTTTTCTTGCATTCTATATGAACATCTTGGTATGCTTACGTGTTATGCCTGGATTACTTGATTAGTTTTTTTTCTAGCATTTGTTCTGCTCTTCTCAATAGACCTTTTATTCGGTCGATTCCCATTTTTTGCCAGTTCTTGTTTAAATTCAATGCTGCAATTGCTTCGTATGTCTAGTTTATTTAACGTCGTCAACAAATTAACTTGTTTGTATGTTTGCTCATTTCTTGGTCTGCCCGTATGCAATCCATTAGTTTGTGATTTATTGTTTGTTTGGTTTTGGATTAGGGGTTAATTGGATACAGTTGGTAGGACTTAATTAGTATTAATTCTTTAATAAGACTGCCCATAAGAGGGGCTAGTGGAACCTGCTGTACAGCGGGGTATCCCACTAGTCTCCTGCAATCAGCATTTTTAATGCTATAAGCCATACACGGACATTGAATAGTGGGGAGTTCAGGGAGCCTAATGGGTTGTTCAGAGAATATGATGGGCTGGGGGTTTAGTTTAAGGGGTGGCACCATTAGGAGTTGATTTTGAAAACTATATAGAAGGGAGAGGGATAGAGATAGAGGGACAGACTCTGGAGAGCATGACACATACATACAGAGAAAAAGGCATACAATTTTGAGAGAAAGCAGGAAGAAAACATTATGCTTCCCCTTTTGCCCATTGTTTCAATCAGTCTTTGGGGTTTATTTGAACTATATCTTGATATAACTTTGGTCATTTTGAAGTTTTTCAAGTAGCCGTTAGTATTTGGTTGGTTTGGTTTTGAGTCTTGCTGAGGTTTCAAGTGCTTCTTATTGGGTGTGCTATCAAACCCCTAATCACTGTTTCATTGGGTTTGATTGGATCTTGCACTGACTTGTTGCACCTGTCTCTGGATTTGTGTGATCTGCTGGATTGTTTTCTTTGTTAACTGGTTGTTGCTGAGTATTATTGCTGGGTGTATACTACTGCTGCTGGTTGTTGTTGAACTGCCTGCTGGTTGTTGTTGAACTGCCTGCTGGTTGTTGTGTGTTGTTGTTGTTGTTGTGAGCTGCTGCTGCTCCCTCACTGATTTCTTTTTCTTTTGCTCTTCAAATACCCAGGTACATGTTCTGAACCAGCATCCTGTAAAACTATGGTTGAAATATAAATTAGAATCAACGTTGTTATGCTATGGAATTGCTGTTTGGAATCGTTATAGTTCTAAGTAGTTGTATTACTGTTTTCTGTTCTGTCATTCAGAAAAATTCAAATTTGACCTGTACTTAGGTTTAAGTATTCATGATACAGCACACCTATGAGTTTGAACAATAGTTCAATGTTTCTGTTAGTTGAACCTTGCTTTAGCTCTGTGAAGCCCTGATGATAAATTAGTTTCAATTTGTTCTGATTAGCCAATTGTTGTAAATAATTGAACAGAACTTTTAGATTGATTCAAGTATTAATAAGGCTAAAGTTTCAGATCCAGCAATAGTTATATTAAGTCTTCAAGTTATTCAGGTATAAGTGCAACATGAACACTATAATGATAGGCGTAGATTTGTCAATTCAAGCATGAAAATCGAATCTGAATTTTAACGAGTTAGTTTACCCTTGGAAATTAATATCGTTCAAGCGACTGTTTTAAATGGATTTGGTGGGCTCAAATATGAAAACCAGACGATTGTTATTCGCATGTACAGTCAAAGTGATAAAATGCCTCTTGGGCCTGACTTCCATAGCAGTAGGCCCAAACTATCCGATCCTGTATATTTTCGAATAAAATGATAGGCATGTTTCCTTATGCAATTCATGAGTATTTGGTTGAGATTAGTTTGAAAGTAAATTTTAGAGTTAGGTCGTTTACCGATATTAATTAATTAAGATTATTCTTCTTTATAAAAAATAACAATAGAAAACATAGCACACCACAAGTTCGGCCCTTTAAAAAGAAGTGAAATGAGCGTCGTTTCAAGAATAACATGCACGAGGCCCTCAATTAATTATATTGAAATACTTAGACTCGGAAGGACCGTTTTAGCGAATATCACGGTCTTTCCCAAAGTTAACAACACGATAGACTCTTTAGGCACGACTTTAATAAAATTACTTTCCTAAATACGGGTGCGCATTTATGTGACCCAAATCTTACTCTCGGCGAAATTGAAATACATTAAAGTCACAGGCGTACCGGTTGCGGTGTGACTCGAAATGTGTTTTCGTGACGTCGCAATTCTTCTAAAATTAAAAGCGGAACATTAAGAGCACATAGTTAAAAATATAAAGAAATCAGATAAAAACAAAAATTGCAGTTGAGCGACCGTGCTAAAACCACGGAACTCGGGAATGCCTAACACCTTCTCCCGGGTAAATAGAATTCCTTATCCAGATTTCTAGTTTCGCAGACTGTAATACAGAGTCATAAATTTCCTCGGTTCGGGATTAAACCGGTGACCTGGGACACCATTATTTTCCCAAGTGGCGACTCTGAATAATTAAGTAAATTGATCTCGTTCCGACTGTCCTTTAAGTGGAAAAACTCCTTCACTGATCATTATTATACCCCTTCTCAGGGTGTAATATTAAACAGTGGTACATTACCTTTATGTGTGGAAAAAGGAGGTGTGACAGGAATGTCATCCACAACAAATAATAACATCCCCAACAAGTTTTGACAATGAAATGCATAGCAGGGAAAGAGAAGGAGAACCATCCCCAGCAGGAGCATCACAACCAACCACCACATTTTTAAACTAATAAATTTTCTTTATTTGAAACAGGAAAAGGAAATGGCGCTGATGGCGGAAAGGCATGCCACAAGGAAGATTATCAAACTGAGGCAGAAAATTTTCCTTTCATTTGGAAAATTTTCTGGAAGACAGGTATCCATTTGGGGAAGAAGAAAGATAACACCAGTTTTAAGGGAAGTGGTCCTTGAACCTCTATTGTCCCCAGTAGGGTGGAAAGAAAGAAAATAACAAGTTTCAATGAAAGGAGTTGTATCCCTAGCGGACAGAACAAAAAGGATGAGACTTGTGTTCAGAAAAGCAAAAGGCCAGTGTCATCCCCAGCAGCCTTCAGAAGAGTGAAGCACTAGTTTTGAAGAAATGAAAATCCCCGAGCAGTGTTATCCTCAACAGTGTTATCCCCAAATGAAAACATTTTTATCCCCAACAGGTAAGTAAATAATCCCCCAACAGTGTTAGTAGTTCTACAAGAAGGTAATTCAGGAAGAAGGAAATGGTTTAGGAGGAAAAGGGAGAAACACTTCCCAATTTAAATCATTGAGATTTTATCCATAGGAGATGCACTTCCTAAGATTAATGCTTCACCCATAGGAGACGCACTTCCTAAGTTTATTTTTACCCCTAGGAGACGCACTTCCTATGTTCATTTTCATGCATACGAAGACGCACTTTCTAAATTAAGATTTCATTCATATGAGACACACTTCCTAGTTTAAAATCATTAAAGTTTAACCCATAGGAGACGTACTTCCTAAGTTTCTTTTCAGGCATAGGAGACGCACTTCCTAAATTAAGATTTTAGTCATAGGAGACGCACTTCCTAGTTTAAAGTTATTAAAGTTTCACCCATAGGAGACGCATTTCCTATGTTTATTTTCATGCATAGGAGACTCACTTCCTAAATTAAGATTTCATTCATAGGAGACGCACTTCCTAAATTTAAATTTACTCATAGGAGACGCACTTCCTAAGTTTATTTTTATCCATAGGAGATGCACATCCTAAATTTATTTTTACCCAAAGGAGACGCACTTCCTAAGTTTATTTTTACCCATAGGAGACGCACTTCCTAAGTTTATTTTTACCTCTAGGAGACGCACTTCCTAAGTTTATTTGCATGCATAGGATACGCACTTCCTAAATTAAGATTTCAATATTAGGAGACACACTTCCTAGTTTAAAGTCATTAAAGTTTCACCCATAGGAGACGCACTTCCTAAGTTTCTTTTTACCCATAGGAGACACACTTCCTAAGTTCATTTTCATGCATAAGGAGACGCACTTCCTAAATTAAGATTTCACTCATAGGAGACGCACTTCCTAGTTTAAGTCATTAAAGTTTCACCCGTAGGAGACACACTTCCTAAGTTTATTTTTAACCATAGGAGACGCACTTCCTAAGTTTATTTTCATTCATAGGAGACGCACTTCCTAGTTTAAAGTCATTAAAGTTTAACCCATAGGAGACACACCTCCTAAGTTTATTTTTACCCATAGGAGACGCACTTCCTAAGTTTATTTTCATGCATAGGAGACGCGCTTCCTGAATCAATAGCTCAGTCATAGGAGACACACTTCCTAAACTTAAATTCACCCTTAGGAGATGCACTTCCTAGTTTAGTTCATTCCAGTTCAACCATTCCTAATCAAGATCTTTCAAGTCATTCTTATAGGAGACACACTTCCTAGTTTTAATCACTGAAGTTTTCACCCTTAGGAGACGCACTTCCTAGTCTTGGTCTTTAGTTTACTCTCATCATTGAATCTGTAGAATAAGTGGTTTACAATTTTGCTAACGACTCACAAATCTTTCTAGTGCAAGCTGGGTAGGAAATTTTGTTTGTTTTGGTTGTTTTGGTTGTAGGATCCCGCCCGGAGAGCATAGGGTTACAACAAAAATCCCCAGTATTCAATCTAAGTTAGAAGTAGCAGAAGCTCGCCTCAAGAATGCCAGTCAACAGTCTGAGATGATTGAAGGAAGTTATCATAATAAAGAGAAAAAAAAAGTAAAAGCGAATCCAAAGTGTAGTTGTGGAGGAAAGATGCGGTCTGCTCAAGGCATGACCGAGGTCACAAGAGCTGCAAGCCTGGTCCTGATCCAGAAAGCCGAAGAAGATTGAACTAGCACCTACAACTAGCAAGTATCAAGGTTCAAATTTAGAGTTCGCATGAAGCACCAACCAATAATCAAGATCAAGCTTCAGAAGACTTATATATAGGAATTTTGTAACTAGTAGCTGATAGGATTAGTTAATCTTTTTCATGTTTTTATTTTTGATGTAATAGCAGGACCACAGACCGAAACCTCGACGGAACGGCACATCAACTGGCTCTCCACCTCGGCATACCCCATATTCTCGCTCACTTCCGAACTACACGTGGCCTGATTCCTTTATAGCTAAGGATATGTAGGCAGCTCAGATATAAGGGCTCGGTCGCATCCTCTTCTCTTTAGTTTAGTCTCTCTGAATATGGGTCGGGTCAAAACACTTGTCAAGTCGTTCTTTTTTTGAAAACACTTTGTATTTTCAGTCAAAGAGGGGAAGCTGTAGACGCATGATTTTTGACCCTCCCCGAGATTTTGTATATTTTAGCGTAAAATATTTAGCTTAGTCCTAATATAGCAATCTCAGCTAATTTTGACTCTTTTACTTTATTTTTACCTTAAAATAAAAAATAGCAAAAAAATATAGTTTTGTAGTCATTTTTAAACTTAAAAAATACAAAAATAGTACTTTATATTTTATTTTTATATAAAAACGAAAATCACAAAAATAATTTTATTAGTGTTTTGTAGTCATTGTAAACTTAAAAAATACAAAAATATTACTTTATATTTTATCTTTTTATAAAAATGAAAATTATAAAATAAAAAATAATATAATTAATATTTTATGGTTAGTTTAATCTTGAAAAAATAAAAATAGTTTTGTTTTAATTGTCGGTTTTACTTTTATAGTTATTTTGCTTACATTGGATTAATCAAATAAAATCGTGTCCTTATTCTCGGTTTCGGGCATAGAATAATATTCGGGTTTAAACTACCGGTTTCAGGCTTTCAGACCTAGCCCGTAATAATTCGAGTCCACCACACGTGGGGGACACATACGTGGGAGACACAACACAATGGGGACACGAAACACATGCACGCACAAATAACGGGAGAAAACTTAAGAAAAACCCTGAAAAAAGATAGCTCCATCGCTGCCAAAGTCTTCCGTCGTCGTCCACCCCTCTCCCATAGTCGGTCGTTCACCACCACCATAACAACCCACCCCACGACAGCTAAAGCACCATAGTTATCTTTCTCCCATCGTCGACCAGCGACGTTGACCACCATATCGCTCGCCAAGCAGACCATACAATTGTCTTCACCATTCTTCGTCGGAACTCCCCGAGCCGCGTCGACCAATCCCACTGTCACACCAAATAGTCACCTGAAACCAGTAGCCACACAACATCGTGAACCTCCAAACGACCAAGCTCGTCCCTCACGAACCAGCTTCCTTCTCCAGTCGACCATCAACGTTTCTTCTTCTATTTTATCAAGCAACATCCACCATTTTTTGTCAAGCTGAGCAGCAATACAACCAGTTGCTGTCCTTGCTTCACCCTTTCTCCTCATATGAACCAGCTGCTGTCTGTTTCCTCTGAACAAAACCAGCAAGGTTCGATTGAGTTTCAGTGTCGTTTTTTTCAGTTTTGGGTTTGCAAACGGGGTCGAGCTGAGGATTGATGTCATCGTCGTCCGGGGTGCGGTTCTGGTCGAATCATTGTCTTTCATTCGAGCTTCAAAACAGATTTGCTAAGGTTCATTTCGCAACTCTAGTTATTTGTTAAGATTTGATTCATGAACAAATGAGTTTGTTTGTTATATGCTATTTTAGCTTCATTGAGATTGAGATTCCTCCTGTTAGTCATTAGATCTCACTAGTTTTGTTTAAATTGGTTAAGTTCTTATTTGACTGACATGTGAGTTACTATTAGCATGACTAACTAATTGGTTAAAAAAATTATTACTTTTGGCCAGTACGGTTCATGAAAGTATTTACAATTTGTCATATTGTTTGGATAGTACAATAAATATTTGGATAAGTAAATACCAGGTTGCTTTAATTTGGTGGGGGCTTAGGCGGAAGAAGCCGAGGCTGAAGAAGTAAAAATGTTTTAGTTGGAATATGGGTGTTTTATCAAATTGTGACTTTTAATGGCTCATACAACTTCTTATATGACAGGTCCAATTTCATAAATAATGACCTCGCAATAATCTCAAAATTTAGGAAGAAAAATTAGAAAAATCATAGTCGCTTTAGGACTGACCTTTAATAATAACGAGATGAGTCTCGCCAAAAAAGTGCATAAACTGCGGGGCCCTCATAAATGTATATATAAAAATACTTAGACTTCGAGATGTGCCGTTTTAGCGAATTTCACGGCCTTCTCAAAATAGTAATGCATTAGTAGCTTTAAGCGCGTATTTCATAATCTTATCTCCCTAAACTCGAGTGCACATTTATGTGACCCAAATTCAAATCTCAACAAAGTCAAAATGTATCGATAATCACGTGTAAATTGATTGTGACGTGTTTGAGATGCATTTTCATGATGTTGCAATTCTTTTATTAAAATAATGAATAATAATATTAAAAGCGGTTAAATGTTGAATTTTGCACATAAATTAAAGCATGGTATAAATCAGATAAATAAGCCGAATATGACAGTTAAGTGACCGTGCTAAAACCACGGAATTCAGGAATGCCTAACACCTTCTCCCGGGTTAACAGAATTCCTTATCCGGATTTCTGGTTCGCGGACTGTTAAACAGAGTCATTCTTTTCCTCGATTCGGGATTCGACCGGTGACTTGGGACACCATTACTTTCCCAAGTGGCCACTCTGAATTAAATAAATAAATCCCGTTTCGATTGTCCTTTAATTGGAAAAACTCCCTTTGCTCCCTCGCGGGTTAGCGAAAAAGGGAGTTGTGACAATTCTGATCCATGCTCAGTCCAGAAATGTACATAAGTCATTTGGGCATATTTTAAAATGGCAGTTCTCAACTCAAACGACAATAAAATATTGTTCAAGTTTTTTTTTCAAATCCTAGAAAAATAGCTAAGTTTGCAAAACCGTATTAAAACCTTTGACTAAGACCTAGTGATATACGAAGTAACGAAAAAAAGTGATATCAATCCCTGAAGGATTCAAATAATCGGCACGAAGTCCAAAACATGGCAATCAGCCCAAATCATAATAGTATCAAGTAAATTGTAGTCAATGACGCAGTAAAATCAACAACCTGTATAGACCAAGTCACAATCCCCAATGACGCTCTACTCCACGCTCATATCAGGCGTACAAGCCACCTCAATACATCACTATGATATGCAAATCCGGGGTTTCAAACCCTCTGGATATCATTTACAAGTATTACTCACCTCGAACCGGCGAAATCTCAAGCTCGCGATGCCTTTGCCCCTCAAATCGACCTTCACGCACGTCGAATCCAACCAAAATCAGAGCGAATACATTACAATATGCCAAGGGAACAATACCCAATCGAAAATAATCGAGAAATAGCAGAAATCTCGAAACTAGCAAAACACGAGCCCCGATCCCACTTCTCAAAAAGTTACACAACTCATATTACCAGATTCCTCGTCTCGCCACGAGTTTATACATATCAAATTCATCAAAATCGGGGTCCATTTGATCCCTCAAATCCCCATTTTAACTCTCTTAAATTCAAGCCCTAAACCACCATTTTTAATTTTTAATTCCTTGGATTTTAAGTGTTAATGCACGTTTGTACACAACAATATCATAATCTAAGTCCAAAAATTCATACCTGATGATATCCCTTAAAACCCTCTTCAAAAATCGCCTAAAACCCTGTTAGTCTGAAGTCCAAAATGTTTGTTCTTTCGAAATTTGCAAAGAAGACTCAATTTAATATTTGCCTAGGCCTTTTTGCTTCCACGGCACCAAAATTGTTTCTGCGGTTACCGCATTTGCGGCAATTATTCCGCTTCTGTAGAAGTCACTTTAAGTTCCACGACCGCTTCTGCGGTCTATATATCGCACCAGTGGACCCTCTTATGCGGACTCTTGTCTGCTTCTACGGAAATGTCAAGCCCCCACTAGAATCGCTTCTGTGACCCCCCCGCCGTATCTGCGGAACCACCTATGCGGTCCCTTTTCCGCATATGCGGAAATGACAGAACTAGAAATTCCAAAACATGCAACAAACTCCAAACTTTGTGTTCAACCACCCGATCTAATCCCGATGCCCCCGGAACCTCAACCAAAAGCACATATATGACCTATTACCTTATTTAAACTTGCTCGAACCATCAAACCAGTACCGTTAACACCAAAATCATCAAATTTCACCAAATCAAAGCCTAAGTTTATTAAATTCTTCCGAAACTCACATTCGATAAAAAACCCGACCTAAATACCCCCGATTCAATTGAAATCTTGCACACTCATAACAAATCACCTAACGAAGCTACTGCAACTCTCGAAATTCCATTCCGACCATTGGATCAAAATCTCACCTATGTCACGACCCCAAATCCGGTTGTGATGGCGCCCACCACATTGCTAAGCCAGCCTGACCAATTAATATCAACCACGGAGCTAGAAGCTCACTTTAACCCATTTAGGCATATTAATTCACAAAATAACAGTGATACATATACTGAAAACGGGGAACCAAGTCCCATAATACATTAACTCCCATAGACCAAGGGTCAAGAGTCATGAGCCTCTACTGAACATGAGTGTATAAAGGTTTACAAGATACCAAGTGCGGAAAGAAATGTCAATCCAAAATCAAAAGACAGTAGGAAGGAATGTCGGGTCCTGCGGACTCTGCAGCTACCTCGAATATCCACAAACGTCGCCTCGTACAGCTACTGGATCACTGCTGAGAGGTACCTGGATCTGCACACAAGGTGCAGGGAGTAAAATGAGTACTGCCAGACTCAGTGGTAATAAACAAGGGTAAGACAGCGCGGATAAGAAATCCGCAATAAAGCACTATGTAAAGCTATAATCAGCTACCCTGTCATAGAATCAATCTTCACTGTACCTGTTCCAACAAATACCAATGAATAGCATAACAGCTAGCAGATGTAGCTAAATGCAATGCAATGCATGATATGACCGCTACGGCGTGTAGCCCGACTCCAATTTTGGGTACCCGTGCTCGCTGTGGGGGTTCAGACTCCGGAGGGGCTCCTACAGCCCAAGCACATCTCATAGAGATATTCCTGCGGCGTGCAGTCCGATCCAACATATATCTCGCTGCGGCGTGCAGCCCGATCCACTACTAGTCAGCTAATATGCAGATACAGCCTCGTAGGCTCAAAAATAGTTTTTGAAAACTCTTTTATCATTTTTCAGTTGGAAAACAGTAATGTCAAGTTCCAGAGATTGGCATGATAACAAAAATAGCTGCGGACTAGTAGTAAACTAGCATGTCTATATGATAAGACAATGATAACGATCCTCGCGGGATCCAATAACTGGCTCACGGCCCACATGTATACTCAACCGCCCAAGAAGGGGGTTCAACGGCTCAAGAGTGGCCATTATCACAATATATATATATGCAACCATCCGAGAAGGAGGTTCGACGGCTCTGGAATAGCCAATAATACAGTATCAACAGGTTGGACTAATATGTAGTCTCCAGTTCATGATCGACCCCGCACTCTCAAGAGTGTGCGTGTCTCGCCGCTATAGAGCGTCACAAAGTGGTATACCGGGGTTTCGAACCCGCTGGTCATCACCCACATCTATTACTCACCTCAATACGGCGCGACGACTATTCCGCAATGCCCTTGCCACGAGAATCAAGCTCCGCACGTGTAGAATCCTGATCAAATACAGTAGAAACACAACAAATTAGGCCAATGGGATGACACCTAATCAATATAACTCAATTTACATCAAAATTCCCAAAGTTGTCAAAACCCGACTTTCGGTACGCTTGTCGAAAAATCACGAAAGTCACATATTCGGAACCCTCCTCTCAATACGAGTATAAGCATATCAATTTTACCAAATTCGGACTCCATTTGCCCATTCAAAACCTTGATTTTCTAAAGTCCAAGCCTAGGGCTAAATCCTCCATAAATTACCCCAAATTCCTCCATTTTCATGATATAATTGCATAATATTACCAATACTAATCATAGTTTAAGTCCATAGATGATTACACCTGATGATTTCCCTTGAATTTCTCTTCAAAATCGCCCAAATCGCCTCTAAAGCCGAGACCCAAAATGTGAGAAATGTTCTGAAATTTTTCTAACTTCTGATACACTTACTTACAGCGATTTTCGCTTCTGCGAAATATTTTCCGCTTCTACGCGTCCGTATCCGCGACCAAAGGGTCGCTTCAGCGGTTCCAGGCCTGGCCGGCCATATCCGCTTCTGCGAGCAAAAGGGCCGCTTCAGACCCGCTTCTGTGAAGAAGCTTCCGCTTCTGCGGACACATCCGCCTCTGCGCATCATTGACCGCTTCTGTGGTCTCGCCCAAACGGTAAAATGTCCGCTTCTGCGGACCATGCCCATTTTCTCCCCGTCCGCTTCTGCGATCACTGGCTCGCACCAGCGACCCCGCTTCAGCGGATTGGCTTCCGCTTCTGCGTAAACAGCCGCTCCTGCGCATCTCGTCCGCTTCTGCGGACACGCTCCTGCGTCCAAAATTCCGCAGGAGCGGAAACAACAGAAGCAGGATCCCAACCTGCAATTTTTTCACAATTTTCTCCCGTTTAACCATCCGAAAACACCCCGAGGCCCCCGGGACCTTATCCAAACACACCAACACATCCTAACACCTTATTTGAACTTGCTCAAATCCTCAAAACACGTCTAACAACATCAAAACCCATAATTCGCATCGAATTCAAGCCTAAATTCCTTAAAACATTCCAAATTACACATTCAATCAAAAACCCGACCAAACGACGTCCGAATGACCTGAAATTTTGCGGACATATCCAAAATCACATAACGAAGCTACAAAAATTGTCGGAATTCCATTCCGACCCCCGGATCAAAATCTCACCTACCGTTCGGATTTCGCCAAAATTCAACCTTAGCCAATTCAAGCCTATTTCTACACGGGCCTCCAAATTCAATTCCGATCGCTCCCCTAAGTCACAAATCACCTTCCGGAACTAACCGAATCATCAGAATTCGATTCCGAGCCCTCTAACCAAATAGTCAACTCTGGGTTGACTTTCCGTATTCAAGTTTCTTTCCCAAAGGCTATATGCCTCATTTTCAATCCAATTCACTCCTAACTCACACGATAGACTTTAACATTGATATAAAATCATAAAACATGTATTTACAACATAACGGGGTGGTAATTCCCGTGACGACGGGTCGGGTCGTCACATTCTCCCCCTCTTAAGCAAACGCTCGTCCTCGAGCGGGTCAAGAAACATACATGAAGTCTCAAACAAGTGAGGATATCCGCTCCGCATCTCCCGCTCGATCTCCCAAGTGGCCTCCTCCACGGGTCGACCTCTCCACTGAACCTTAACTGATGCAATCTCCTTAGACCTCAATTTTCTTACTCGACGTCCCAAAATGGCAATAGGCTCCACATCATAGGATAGATCACCATCAAGCTGAATGGTGCTGAAGTCTAATACATGAGACGGATCTCCAATGTACTTCCGGAGCATAGACACATGGAATACTGGATGAACGCTGGATAGGCTGGGCGGCAAGGCTAACTCATATGCCACCTCTCCAACCCTCCGTGAGTATCTCAAAAGGACCAATGTACCTAGGACTCAACTTTCCTTTCTTCCCAAACCTCATGACACCCTTCATAGGTGAAATCTTCAACAATACTCTGTCACCAACCATGAAAGACAACTCTCGAACTCTACGGTCCGCATAACTCTTCCGACGAGACTGTGCTGTACGAAGCCTCTCCTGGATCAACTTTGCTCTATCCAGAGCATCCTGGACTAACTCAGTCCCTATCAATCTAACCTCACCAGGCTCAAACCATCCCACGGGGGATCTACACCGCCTGCCATACAATGCCTCATACGGGGCCATCTGAATACTCGACTGATAACTGTTGTTGTAGGCAAACTCGGCAAGTGGTAGGAACTCATCCCACGAACCACCAAAATCAATCACACAAGCTCGCAACATATCCTCCAAGATCTGAATAGTGCGCTCAGACTGCCCATCTGTCTGGGGGTGAAATGCTGTACTCAACTCAACCCGCGTACCCATCTCTCGCTGAAATGCTCTCCAAAACTGAGAAGTGAACTGAGTACCCCTGTCGGATATGATAGACACCGGGACTCCATGCAACCGAACAATCTCTCGAATAAAGATCGCTGCCAATCGCTCCGATGAGTAGGTAGTACTAACTGGAATGAAGTGAGCTGACTTGGTCAGTCTATCCACAATCACCCATACAGAATCAAACTTCCTCGCCGTCCGAGGGAGTCTAGTAACAAAGTCCATAGTGATCCTCTCCCATTTCCACTCAGGAATATCAATGCGCTGAAATACACCACCGGGCCTCCTGATGCTCGTACTTAACCTGCTGACAGTTGAGGCACCGTGCTACATATCCGACAATGTCCATTTTCATCTTTCTCCACCAATAGTGCTGTTTCAAATGTTGATACATCTTCGCGGCTCCTGGATGGATAGAATACCGCGAGCTATGGGCCTCCTCCAGAATCAACTCACGAAGGCCATCAACATTGGGCATGCATATCCGGCCCTGCATCCTCAATACGCCGTCACTATCAATGGTGACATCTCTAGCATCATCATGCTGAACTCTATCCCTAAGGACAACCAAATGTGTATCATCATACTGGCGCTCACGAATACGATCATATAGAGATGACCGAGATACAACACAAGCCAATACCCTGCTGCTGGGCTCCGAAATATCTAACCTCACTAGCCGATTGGCTAGCACCTGAATATCATAAGCAAATGGCCTCTCCTCAGCTGGAATATATGCCAAGCTCCCCATACTGACCGCCTTCCGGCTCAAAGCATCGGCCACCACATTGGCCTTCCCCGGATGATATAATATAGTAATGTCATAATCCTTCAGCAACTCTAGCCATCTCCGTTGTCTCAAATTAAGGTCTTTCTGTTTGAACAAGTGCCGGAGACTACGATGGTCGGTATACACCTCACAAGACACACCGTACAAATAGTGCCTCCAAATCTTCAATGCATGAACAATGGCGGCTAGCTCCAAGTCATGAACAGGATAGTTCTTCTCATGCGGCTTCAACTGCCGAGAAGCATAAGCAATTACCTTTCCTTCCTGCATCAACACACAACCTATCCCCACTCTCGAGGCATCACGATAAACGGTATATGAACCTGAAGCTGATGGCAATACTAACACTGGAGCTGTGGTCAAAGCTGTCTTGAGCTTCTGAAAGCTCTCCTCGCACTCATCCGACCACACGAATGGTGCACCCTTCTGGGTCAATTTAGTCAATGAAGAAGCAATGGATGAAAATCCCTGAACAAACCGGCGATAATATCCCGCCAAACCAAGAAAACTCCGAATCTCTGTAGCTAAGGACGGTCTAGGACAACTCTGCACCGCCTCTATCTTCTTCGGATCAACCTGAATACCATCACGAGACACCACATGTCCCAGAAATGCTACGGACTCGAGCCAAACTCGCACTTGGAGAATTTAGCATATAGCTTCTCCTCTCTCAATCTCTGCAACACAATACTCAAATGCTGAGCATGCTCCTCCTGACTACGGGAGTAGACTAGAATGTCATCAATGAACACAATCACAAATGAATCTAAATAAGGCCCGAACACACTGTTCATCAGATGCATAAATGTTGTTGGGGCGTTGGTCAGCCCAAACGACATCACAAGGAACTCATAATGACCATATCGGGTCCTGAATGCGGTCTTCATAATATCCGAGTCCTTGATCTTCAGCTGATGATAGCCTGAACGAAGATCGATCTTAGAAAACACCCTCGCACCCTGTAACCTGATCAAACAAATCATCTATGCGCGGTAGAGGGTACTTGTTCTTCACCGTCACTTTGTTCAATTGCCTATAATCAATACACATCCGCATGGAACCATCTTTCTTTTTAACAAATAATACCGGCGCACCCCACGGAGACACACTAGGGCGGATGAAACCCTTATCCAAAAGCTCTTGAAGCTGCTCTTTTAGTTCTTTCAACTCAGCTGGTGCCATCCGATAAGGAGGAATGGATATGGACTGAGTGGCCGACACCAAGTCAATGCCAAAATCAATATCCCTGTCCGGCGGCATGCCCGGCAGGTCTGAGGGGAAAACAACTGGAAAATCCCTCACAACAGGTACAAAATCAATGCTAGGAGACTTAGCTCCACATCTCTCACAAAAGCTAAGTACGATAAACACCCTTTTTCAACCATCTTCTGAGCTTTTAGGAACGAAATAACACGGCTAGGGACGAAATCGGTCGAACCCCGCCACTCAATCTAAGAAATACCAGGAATAGCCAACGTAACTGTCTTAGCATGACAGTCCAATATTGCATGGTACGGAGACAACCAGTCCATACCCAATATAACATCAAAGTCCACCATACCCAACAATAACAAATCTGCCTGGGTCTCCAGACCCCCAATAGATATAACACGGGATCTATAGACATGATCCACAACAATCGTATCACCCACGGGGGTGGATACATGAACAAGTAAATCAAGACTACCACGAGTCGCACCCAAATGATGTGCAAAATAAGAGGACACGTAAGAATATGTGGACCCTGGATCAAATAGAACAGAGGCATCTCTGTGACAGACAGAAATGATACATGTAATCAGTGCATCGGAGGCAACTGCATCACGCCTGTCAGGAAGTGCATAGAACCGTGCCTCGCCTCCACCAGATCTCTCCTCGCCTCTGGGGTGACCACGAGAAGACTGACCTCCACCTCTACTAGCCTGAGATGGTGCTGAAGAGGAGGGCTGATCCCTCTGCTGAGTCCTGTCCCTATGGAGTCGAGGGCACTGTCTCCTCATGTGACCAAACTCACCACACTCATAACATGCACCCGGTGCCGGAGAAGGGTACTGAAGGGAACCCCTCGCCGCAGAAGAACCCTGGGCTGAAGAAGTAGGTGCTGCACTCTGGGCTGCTCCGCTCTGCTCTGGGCGGCCTGAATGAGAAGGTCTAGATGAGCGACCTCTGCTCTGCTGGGAATGCCCTCTAGATGGAGCACCACCGAAACTACCAGAACCACGAGGCCTCTTGGCCTCCCGCTCCTCTCTCTCTCGGCGACGATCCGCCTCGATGGAGCATGCCATATCAGCAACCTGCTCAAACGATAATGACAGAACTCGCTCGCTGGTCATAAGAATACGGATAGAGTAGTTGAGGCCATCAATGAACCTCCTGATCCTCTCCCTATCAGTGGGGCTGCCTGTAATCAATGCACAGTCTCATTGTGCCATCTTTCTTCTTCACGAACAACACCGGTGCACCCTGAACCAACCACTCGAACTGGCGACGTAGCTTCTCGCGACGAGACCGAGGTACATATTTCTCTAGAAAGAGAGTAGAGAACTGCTGCCATGTGAGGGGTGCTGCTCCTGCAGGCCTACGCCTCTCAAACTCCTCCCACCAATCAAATGCGGGACCAGTGAACTGAAAGGTAGTAAATGAAACTCCGCTGGACTCAAGAATACCAGCCGTCCGCAACATCCTCTGACACTTGTCCAAGAAACCCTGGGCATCCTCGCCCTCAACGCCACTGAAATGGGGTGGCCGAAGTCTACCAAATCTCTCAAGACGACGCTGCTCGTCATCGGGCATAACCTGAACCATATGCTCTAGAGCTGGAGCTGGTGCAGCTGGAGGAATAACCGGTACAACCACCTGAGCGGGGACCGCCTCTGGCGTCTGAAGTCCCTGCACAACCGGGTCAAGTGTGCGAGCTGCAGGGGTCTGCTGACCACCCCCTGTCTGAGATGTCGCTGCAGTAGCAGTAGCTGAAACTACCTGAGCCAAACCGGAACACACCGATAATATCCGAGCAAGAGTCTCCTGAAGACCAGGAATAGCAATAGATATAGTCTGGCCCTGAACTAGGGCTGCTGGAGCATCAACCACTGGGGGCTGCTCCTGAACTGGTACAACGGGCGGGTCAGCTGGCACTGCCTCAGCTGCCCTACCTCTACCTCTAGCACGACCGCGCCCACGGCCTCTAACGGGTGGCAATGGAGGTCGTCCACCTCGTCTTGATGCTCGCGTTCTCGCCATCTGCGAGAGAATAGAATATAGAAGTTCAGTTCTCAGAACAACAAGATCGCACGACAGAGTTCAAGAAAAGTGAAGTTTTTCCTAAAGGTTCGCAGCCTCCCGAGGATAAGCACAGTCGTCCCCGTACCGATCCACAAGACTCTACTAACCGGCTCAAGACTCATGAGGCCTAGTAAACCTAGGCTTTGATACCAACTTGTCACGACCCCAAATCCGGTCGTGATGGCGCCAGCACATTGCTAAGCCAGCCTGACCAATCAATATCAACCACGGAGCTAGAAGCTCACTTTAACCCATTTAGGCATATTAATTCACAAAATAACAGTGATACATATACTGAAAACGGGGAACCAAGTCCCATAATACATCAACTCCCATAGACCAAGGGTCGAGAGTCATGAGCCTCTACTGAACATGAGTGTATAAAGGTTTACAAGATACCAAGTGCGGAAAGAAATGTCAATACAAAATCAAAAGACGGTAGGAAGGAATGTCGGGTCCTGCGGACTCTGCGGCTACCTCGAATATCCACAAACGTCGCCTCGCACGACTACTACCGGATCACTGTCGAGAGGTACCGGATCCGCACACAAGGTGCGGGGAGTAAAATGAGTAATGCCGGACTCGGTGGTAATAAACAAGGGTAAGACGACGCGCGAGATAAGAAATCCGCGATAAAGCACTATGTAAAGCTATAATCGGCTACCCTGTCATAGAATCAATCTTCACTGTACCTGTTCCAACAAATACCAATGAATAGCATAACATCTAGCGAGATGTAGCTAAATGCAATGCAATGCATGATATGACCGCTACGGCGTGTAGCCCGACTCCAATTTTGGGTACCCGTGCTCACTGTGGGGGTTCGGACTCGGAGGGGCTCCTGCAGCCCAAGCACGTCTCATAGAGATATTCTCGCGGCGTGCGATCCGATCCAACATATATCCTGCTGCGGCGTGCGGCCGATCCACTACTAGTCGGCTAATATGCAGATACGACCTCGTAGGCTCAAAAATAGTTTTTGAAAACTCTTTTATCATTTTTCGATTGGAAAACCAGTAATGTCAAGTTCCGGAGATTGGAATTGGCATGATAACAAAAATAGTCTGCGGACTAGTAGTAAACTAGCATGTCTATATGATAAGACAATGATAACGATCCTCGCGGGATCCAATAAGTGGCTCACGGCCCACATGTATACTCAACCGCCCAAGAAGGGGGTTCCTCGGCTCAAGAGTGGCCATTATCACAATATATATATATATGCAACCATCCGAGAAGGAGGTTCGACAGCTCGAGAATAGCCAATAATACAGTATCAACAGGTCGGACTAATATATAGTCTCCAGTTCATGATCGACCCCGCACTCTCAAGAGTGTGCGTGTCTCGCCGCTATAGAGCGTCACAAAGTGGTATACCGGGGTTTCGAACCCGCTGGTCATCACCCACATCTATTACTCACCTCAATACGGCGCGACGACTACTCCGCAATGCCCTTGCCACGAGAATCAAGCTCCGCACGTGTAGAATCTGATCAAATACAGTAGAAACACAACAAATTAGGCCAATGGGACGACACCCAATCAATATAACTCAATTTACATCAAAATTCCCAAAGTTGTCAAAACCCGACTTTCGGTACGCTTGTCGAAAAATCACGAAAGTCACATATTCGGAACCCTCCTCTCAATACGAGTATAAGCATATCAATTTTACCAAATTCGGACTCCATTTGCCCATTCAAAACCTTGATTTTCTAAAGTCCAAGCCTAGGGCTAAATCCTCCATAAATTACCCCAAATTCCTCCATTTTCATGATATAATTGCATAATATTACCAATACTAATCATAGTTTAAGTCCATAGATGATTACCCCTGATGATTTCCCTTGAATTTCTCTTCAAAATCGCCCAAATCGCCTCTAAAGCCGAGACCCAAAATGTGAGAAATGTTCTGAAATTTTCTAACTTCTGATACACTTACTTACAGCGATTTTCGCTTCTGGGAATATTTTCCGCTTCTACGCGTCCGTATCCGCGACCAAAGGGTCGCTTCAGCGGTTCCAGGCCTGGCCGGCCATATCCGCTTCTGCGAGCAAAAGGGCCGCTTAAGCGGACCCGCTTCTGCGAAGAAGCTTCCGCTTCTGCGGACACATCCGCCTCTGCGCACCATTGACCGCTTCTGCGGTCTCGCCCAAACGGTAAAATGTCCGCTTCTGCGGACCATGCCCATTTTCTCCCCGTCCGTTTCTGCGATCACTAGCTCGCACCAGCGACCCCGCTTCAGCGGATTGGCTTCCGCTTCTGCGTAAACAGCCGCTCCTGCACATCTCGTCCGCTTCTGCGGACACGCTCCTGCGTCCAAAATTCCGCAGGAGCGGAAACAACAGAAGCAGGATCCCAACCTGCAATTTTTCCACAATTTTCTCCCGTTTAACCATCCGAAAATACCCCGAGGCCCCCGGGACCTCATCCAAACACACCAACACATCCTAACACCTTATTTGAACTTGCTCAAATCCTCAAAACACGTCTAACAACATCAAAACTCATAATTCGCATCGAATTCAAGCCTAAATTCCTTAAAACATTCCAAATTACACATTCAATCAAAAACCCGACCAAACGACGTCCGAATGACCTGAAATTTTGCAGGCACATCCAAAATCACCTAACGAAGCTACTGCCACTATCGGAATTCCATTCCGACCCCCGGATCAAAATCTCACCTACCGTTCGGATTTCGCCAAAATTCAACCTTAGCCAATTCAAGCCTATTTCTACACCGGCCTCCAAATTCAATTCCGATCGCTCCCCTAAGTCACAAATCACCTCCCGGAACTAACCGAATCATCAGAATCCGATTCCGAGCCCTCTAATCAAATAGTCAACTCCGGGTTGACTTTCCTTATTCAAGTTTCTTTCCCAAAGGCTATATGCCTCATTTTCAATCCAATTCACTCCTAACTCACCCGATAGACTTTAACATTGATATAAAATCATAAAACATGTATTTACAACATAACGGGGTGGTAATTCCCGTGACGACGGGCCGGGTCGTCACAACCTACCAACCGGATATCGCCAAAATGCCAGTTTCACCAATTCAAGCCTAATTCTACATTGAACCTCCAAAATTATTTCCGATTGCGTTCCTAAGCCTCAAATCATCCCCCGAAGCTAACCGAATCATCGAAAATTACATTCGAGCCCTCTAACTCACAAGTCAACTTCCGATTGACTTTTCCAAACCAACCTTTCCTTAAAGAGCCTAATTGCCCCATTTCCTACCAAATCCAATCCGAGTCAACTCAAACTCGCCCAACACATATAATAAATCATGAAGAAGAAATAAACAGGGAAAACGGGACAGAAACACATGAATCGACGGGTCTGGTCGTCACAACCGAACTCCAGTATATTAATGCTGGATCGGTCTTTATTACAGTAAAATAATGGTTATTTTTCAATGATTTGGCAAATGCTGGCTTTTTTTAAATGACCAGTTTGAAAACTAGCTAGTCGTGCTATTTTAACATACTAGTCTTATGAGACACGTGTTGCGCGTGTTTCTTATCTTAATAAATTGTTTTTTGTAAGAAAATTACATATATTTTTAAATTATATTGAATTATAAAATAAAGTGTAAGCTTCTAAAATTGATGAATATTGATCCTAAAAAGCTAACATAAAAAAAGGAAAAAACTTTATTCATAGATGCCATCAATCATTCAATATATTCACCTCTAAAAAATATTCTACTTTTATAATTTTATTAGTTAAATTTCACAAGGTATTGTGCTTCCTTTTTAGTTTCAATAAAGCACATAGCCTTTGAAGATTTATAAGGATTTCTGAAAATATTTTTCTTAAGTTATTCTTAAGTTCATTCCAGAAGAAAAAGATATGATTAATTAATTGTACTTTTATTATGTTTTTTGAAGATATTCAAATAACTTAAATTAAAAAATCGAATCTAATTTCTTCTTTGTATCCCTTCGAAGGTTTCAATTTTACCCAATCAGTGAGGTTTTAATTGATAAGATAAGAAGAAAAAAAATTATGACTTTGTCGAAATATGTGGGCAAAAAAACATTACTAAACGTGAAATTTAATAGATGAAAAAAAAATTAAAATTTAATAGGACAAACAAATTATAGTGAAAGGTTTATTGAATTCACTGATTATGTATGTACATATTAATTTAGATATTTTTATATATATCATCCATTTTGAATGTTTATATATTTGTACTTTGTATATAGTTCAAATAAGAAAAGATTTAATAAGTAAAATATTAATTAATTTGAAGTCCTAAATAAATTTAAATTATATTTTATTCAGTATAAAATTTATCTTTTTAGGATTTATTCTCTTGGTACTTATAGTTGTGAGCTTCATGAGCTGGCAATCGGTGACCGTGACCACATTAAGGTTTCGTCTTCAGGAAAGCGGATGAGCCGTAGCTTTATTAATCAAATCAGGTAAGGGTTAAGCACCGTTAATTATGAGTGGTTGTACCACTTATTAATCTTGAATTAACCTAAAAGATGATTAGCTTCGCCAATTATCCTGGGGTCATATTCTGATCCATTAAGACCCCGTCATAAATGTGGATGGACACCTTTTTACGTGGACACATAATATGAAATGAGAAAATGACTCATTGCTCTACATGCAAGGATTTTGATATGGATCTCCATTGAAGTGTCATAATCTATATTTATAACATCCGCGTTATATTGTTTCATTATATTAGTGTTGTTGATGAATTGGAGAATCCTATGTATTATACTGTTTGGAATATGAATATCAATACACATATATCCGGAGAATGTTGTGAGCTTCAGGATGTCTTCAGGGGCACAAGGAGCTCCAATAAGGGAAAAAAATAGGCTTGATGTCTCTAGAGTTACTTCTCAAGGATCTGTGGAGCAGTTGGACTTTGAATAAATTGCCATCAGAATTGGTAATCCTTCATTATGATTGGAACAAATTTGTGTGATGATTTAGAGTGAATTTGTATTTTTGATTGAGGTCCTAGGGGCCTCGAAATGTTTTCGGAGGATTAATCGGATGAATTTTGAGGTTTTGCAGCTGCTGGTGTGTATTGCAGCAGAAGTTTCACTTCTGCGGATGGGGGACCGCAGAAGCGGCCCCGCAGAAGCGACATCATGGTCGCAGATTCGATCAAGGGTTGGCCAAGGAAGTTCCGCAGAAGCGGACGACTGGCCGCAGGAGCGGAATCGCAGGCGCGAGAGGAGTTCCGCAGAAGCGGATTTGGGCGATTGGGGGAGCTTCGCAGAAGCGGATGGAAACCGCTTAAGCGATCTCCCAGGTGCGAGACCTGAGCCGCATAAGCGATGAGGGTCTGTTAGTGGAAGGTTGCAGAAGCGACAGAGATACCACAGAAGCGGTCTCGCGGAAGCGTGTCTGGGATCGCAGAAGCGAAAGTGCGTCAGTGATTAATGAACAGAAAGGTTCGAATTTCAGAAGTTAAACACATTTGTGGCTTTGAACTAAGAGGCGATTTAGGCAATTTTGAAGAGGAAATCGAGGGAATTCATCAGGCAAGCACTCATGGACTCAATTTATGTTAGTATATTGATAAATCATGGAGTTAACCTCTGAAAATGGAAGATTTGAGGTGTATTAATGGAGGATTTTTGCTCTAAGCCTAGGTTATTGAAAATCACTGATTTGAGTGGGCAAACTGAGTCCGATTTTGATAAACTTTATATGTATGGACTCGTGTCGAGATACGAAATCCGAAAATGTAACTTTTGTAATTTTTCGAGAAACGGGCCTGGGGGTCGGATTTTGGCAACTTCGTGATTTTTTGTTTAATTCGAGTTATTTCGATTGGGTTATGTTTCTTTAGCCTATTTTGATGTATTCCTATTGGTTTTTTATGAGATTCTGCACCCGTGGAGGCCGATTCTCGTGGCAAGGGCATTGCGGGCTAGTCTTCGAGCCGAGTCGAGGTGAGTAATGGGTGTGGGTGATGAACAGCGGGTTCGAAACCCCGGTATATCACTATGTGACGCTGTATTGAGGCGAGACACGTACTCTCTTGTGAGTGCGGGGTCGATTGTGATTGGGGACTAAGGCTTAGTCCGACCTGGTAATATTATACTATGTTGTTGGCTATTATTGAGCCGGTAAACCTCATACTTGGATGGTTGTGGATATCTTTGAGCGGTGAGCCAGTTATTTGGATCCCGCGAGGATCGTTATCATAGCTTTGTGATTATAGTATGATATTTTGATATCAGTCCTAAGCTAACATTGTATAAAATGGTTTTCCAAACTCTGGTATTTCTGAAAACACTGTTTTTCACTATTATTGATAAAAAGAGGTTTCAAATGATATTTTTGTGCCTGTGAGGCTTGCATTGCATGTAGTTGGACTGATAGTGGATCGGACTGCGTGCCGCAGCATATCATTGATATTGGGCTTGTGTTGTAGGAGCCCCTCCGGAGTCTGAACCCCCACAGTGAGCGCGAGTACCCTAATGGATCGGGCTACGCACCGTAATGGTTATGTTCATGCATTGCATTGCATTTAGATATACTTGTTGTACTGTTAGCTGATATTGCTGGTTCTAAGGTTGTTCATGTTAGTAATGGTAAATGATATTATTGTATAGCCTTGCTTAGTGCTTTATTGGGTGTTCTTATCTTCGCTATCTTACCCGTGCTTATTACCACTGAGTTGGAAGTACTCACACTACTCCCTGCACCTTGTGTGCAGATCCATGTATATCACGACAGGGCTGACTTCCCAGCTGATCAGAGTGCTTCATCCGGACTGTCAAGGAAGATGCTAGCGTCCGCAGGACCTGACACCCCCGTCTATCTTATCTTATCTTTAGACTTTTCTGCACTTGTAGTCACAGTATTACAGTTGTATTCTGATAGAGGCTCATGACTTATGACTTCTGATTCTTTGGGAGGGGTTATACTGTTTTGGGATATTTCACAGCTGTGCTAGATTTTATATCATTTCTTATTCTGTTAAATGCTAAAGGTGTAAAATGAGAGCTGGTAGCTCTGTATTATGAATGGTCAGTCAGGCTGGCCTAATAATATGTTGGGCGCCATCACGACCGAGTTTTGAGATAATGACCGTTGCATTTCTCTGCCTCGAGTTCGCACAAGAAGTTGCAATATGAGGTTTGACAAGCTTTCCTGCAGCACAGGTTGTTGCGTATATATTATGCATATGAATAGACAGTCAGACCTTGCTAACTTGAATGAGTTGGACTAAAGTTAGCTTCTCAGAGAATATATGGATTCTAAAAATTTTGACCACTAAGAGAACTGAAATGGTTGAATATCAAGCATGGTTGGACTTGATCTCCTCACTTACGGTGATCTTACTATTGGAAACACTACTGAGTACTATAATGTACGTAGATGTTTTATTGGGAAAAACTGAAATTATATATTGAAGATGATGTGTTATGATACATGGATCGATCAAATCGTCAGAGCATGGTAATCAGTTAGGAGGCACGAGCAACAACTAATGCGGGAGAAAAGATACTTAAAGACACGAGCTATTATTCAAACAATAACAACAACAACAACAATAACAATGAAAACACCCTGGGAAACCATGAAAATGAAATCCATCAACAGCAAGGACATTTACAAAATATTAAGCCTTCCCCTTAAAATTCATCACGTCAATCTCGTGAAGGTACTCCTGCTCCTGAATCTCATGTTGATGAACAAGAGCAATTTGAACATTTTGAAGGGGCAGATGAAGCTTTACAAAAAATAATTGATGCATCGGTTAGCAAAGCTCTTCAAGCTATAGTTAGTCGATTACTTGTTGCACCACCCACACCTACGCCTAATAACAATACGTTGGAGAATCCTCGATCGGGCCTTGTTAATCTTGGAAATGGAGGAAGCCCCAGTGAACCACAGGAAGGAAAACCAGGTAATTCAAATAATTCTCATTTGCAAATTTAGTATTAACTTTGCATAAACAATTTAAGGAACAACATGAGCGCATCGATCAAATACCTTGAGTTTACAACAACCTTGGAAACCAAGTGCTTGTAACGACCCGGCCAGTCGTTTTTGGAATTTATGCCCCGATTCCCTATTAACTACTTTTTCTAAGTTCATTTCTTCTATTTTGGTTTGCCGGGATATTCGGTACTAGGATTTGGAGTGCTTTGGGATACTTAGTCCCTAAATGAGAGCTTAAGAGTTGAAAAATGGTCTGTATTCAGAACAGTGTGAAAACGACCTCGGAATGGAAATCTGATGGTTCTGTTAGGTGATTTCGGGGTTGGGAGCATGTTTGGAATGTATTTTTGAGGTCCGTAGCTCATTTATGCTTGAAACGTCGAAGTTTGTAATTTTTAAAGTTCCGGTTCGATAGTGAATTTTTTATCCGAGGTTCGGTTTGGGATTCGGAAAGTTGCTGTAGCTTCGTCATGTCATTTTGGATGTGCGTGCAAATTTTCAGGTCAATCGGACGTGTTTTGGTTAGGTTTTAAGTGAAAGTGAGTTTGGTTATGTTTTGAAGTTTTTAAGTTCTAATAATTGAGTAATTCGTGTTTTCGTTGTTGTTTTAGGTGATTTAAGAATTTGAACAAGTTTGAATGATGCTTTAAGATATGTCCGTAGGTTTGGTTGAGGTCCCGGGGGCCTCGGCTGTGTTTCGAATGCGCAACAAGGCATTTTGTATTGTAGAAATATTGCAGGTTTTCTGCTGTTGCTGCTGCAGATTTTAACCCTCTGCGATCGCATGCCCTTCCATGCGATCCCCTAGTGTAATTTCTAAGGGGCCTGTTCTTCCTTCAATGCGATCGCGTAATGCCTCCTGCTATCGCATATATTTAACTTTTTCCTTCTTCGCGATCGCGATGTCCCTAGTGCGATCGCGTAGTTCAATCATCTTGCCTTACACAATCACAGGCCTTTCACTGTGATCGCATAGAGCAATTTCTTATGCCTTCGAAGCTTCTTCTACGCGATCACGTAGCTACTCCTACGATTGCATTGAATTAAATGCCTGGGCAGGTTATATCTTTTCAAAAATGAGGGTTCTTCCATTTTTACAAAAACTCAAGCTAGAGAGCTCGATTTTGGGAGATTTTTCAAGGGATTTTCAGAGGTAACTATTGGGTAATTCCTTACTCTCTTATGATTAATACCCACTAATCTAATCTCGAATTCAACCTTTAATTTTGGATTTTGAATGAAACTTGGGGTAAAATCTTTAGACCTAATTTTGATGATTTGAGAGGGAATTTGACCTCTGATTTGGGGGATTTTAATATGGTTAGACTCGTGAGAGTACGAGGGTTCTGAAAATGTAAAAATATTTTGATTCCAAGACGTTGGACGGAGGGGCATTTTGATCTTTTTACCTATTTTCGCGCCTTAACTTTAATTTTAATCGTGTAATTAGTTACTTGTGATGTTATTTACAATATGTAATTGGTTTGAATAGATTAGGGCCACTCGGAGTCGGATACTCGTGGCAAAGGTATTGTTTCTTAGAGGTTTTGTACCAGTTCGAGGTAAGTGGCTTGTCTAACCTTGTGTGGGGGACCTCTCCCCTTATGATATCTTATACGTTGATTTAAATGTTGTGTACGCGAGGTGACGAGCATGTACTTGTGAAAATTGTTGAAAACCCACGTTACTTGAATTGTTCAATTTTGTTATCTCTGTTATTTGACTGAATTAAGTGCAAGATGTATCATGTGTTAGTTTGAAGAGTATGATTAGATAGAATTAACTATCTAAATGCTTAATTGCCTTAATTGAAATTACGTGGGACCTGTTGGGTCAGAACTTAACTGTTATTTGTAGTTGTGTATTCTGTTCTCTAAGTATTTTTCCTTGTTTTTGGTTGTGTTTTTCATTATGGATTGCGGGTTCATTTCCCGGAGATACCTGTTACTGAGATAGGACTGTAGGTTCGATTCCTGCAAATCCTTGTTACTAAGATGAGTGGATTGCGGGTTAGATTCTCGGAGATCCTTGTTACTAAGTTGAGTGGACTGCAGATTCGATTCCTAGAGATCCTTGTTATTGAGATGAGTGGACTGCGGATTCGATTTCCGGAGATCCTTGTTATTGAGATGAGTGGACTTCGGGTTCGATTTCCGGAGATCCTTGTTACTAAGATGAGTAGACTACGGGTTCAATTTCCGGGAGATCCACGGACAGCTGAGAGACACTTGTTTTGTTATTTTTTTTTCTTATTAGTTTAATTGCTAGTGACTTGTAGCTTCCATTCTGTTTCTACTATCATTTTAGATTATTTACAGCTTTACACTATTCGATACTGTTATTATATTATTCTCGGTAGGGCCTTGACCTTTCTCGTTACTACTCCATCGAGGTTAGGCTTGACACTTAGTAAGTACCATTGTGGTGTACTCATGCTACTCTTATGCACACTTTTGTTGTGCAGATCCAGGTACTTCTAATCGAGCGCATTGTCGGTGATTCCAGAGCTACTTGGGAGACTTGAGGTATGCATCTGCTGCGTCCGCAGATCCGAAGAGTCTCCTTCCACTCTTCCTTATAGATAGTAGTTCATATCATTTTTGCTCAATTATATAGATATTTCTAGATGATAGAGCCATAGCTTTCATTTTTTAGCATGTGTTTGCCCGTGAATTTCCGGGTCTTAGAGGTTGTTTCAGTACTTTTGGGTTGAAGTTTATGTGCCAGGCGGCACTTATTACATTTTACTTGTGTTATTCAGTATTAGTTTTATTATTTTGTAAAGGTTGTTAGATTTTCGTAGTGTGTTAGGCTTACCTAGTCATAAAGACTGGGTGCCATCGTGACCGAGTTCACGATTGGTGAACTAGGGTCGTGACAAGTTGGTATCAGAGCTCTGGGTTCATAGGAGTCACGGGACACATGCCGGTTTATTAGAGTCTCGATGATCGGTATGGAGACGTCTGTATTTATCTACGAGGGACTATGTAACTATTTAGGAAAAATCTTTATTTCTTTTGAATTCCTTGTCGTGCGATATTTTGACACCAATTCTAAACTTTTATTTTATATTCCCTCACAGATGGTGACGACACGTTCTACATGCGAGGACCAGGCACCCGCACCACCTGCTGCCACCGCCAGAGGCTGGGGCCGAGGTAGAGGTCGAGGACGCGCACGAGGTGCAGCCACAGCACCTGCGCGCGCTGCTGCTGAGGTACCACTAATGGATCAGGTCGGAGCAGAGGCACCTGGTACACCTAATATAGCTACTACTACTCCAGTACTCCAAGAGACTCTGGCTTAGTTGATGAGCATGTACACTACTTTGGCTTAGGCGAGGTTGCTTCCCCTCGCTGCAGCCATATCTCAAGTCGGGGGAGAGGCCTAGAATCTCGCAGTGAGTGCCGAGTGCTGATGGAGCAGGTTCCAGAGGTTATTCCTATACCGCTTGCAGCACCAGTACAACCCAGAGAGGGGTCAGTTGCCTTAGATGACGAGTAGCGCAGGTTAAAGTGGTTCAAGAAATATGACCCCCTAGTGTTCAGTGGCCTAGCTTCAGATGATGCCTTGGGGATTTTTCGAGGAGTGTCATCACATTCTCCATACTATGGGCATAGTGGGGTCCAGTGGGGTTTCCTTTACTTGTTTTTAGCTTCGAGGAGCCGCCTATGATTGGTGTCGTACTTATAAGTCTGATAGTCCAGTCGAGTCAGCCTCACTGACTTGGACACATTTTTTCGATATATTTATGAGGGAGTTTATTCCCCAGAGCCTCAGGGATTCTTGGCGTGCGGGGTTTGAGCGGTTGCGCCAAGGCACTATGACAGTATCTGAGTATGCCATCTGTTACACCCGGTTGGCCAGACATGCATCGGCTTTGATCGCCACGGTCCGGGAGAGACTGCAGAGGTTTATTGAGGGTCTTATTCCACCTATTCGGTTCAGCATGGCTAGAGAGCTAGAGATGGATATACCTTATCAGTAGGTGGTGAGTATTGCCAGACGGATTGAGGGTGTGATAACTGGGTCCGTCGTCACGTGAGTTACTACCCCATTTTCTCCGTTATATGCTTGTTCATGTTTTGATATATGTTTTTGGTGAGTTTGAGTCAATTCAGATCGAATTTGGTAGGAAATGAGGCAAATGGTCTCTTTGATAAAGGAATAGTTGGGAAAAGTTAACTGAATGTTGACTTGTGAGTTAGAGGGCTCGGAATCGAATTCTGATGGTTTGGGTAGCTTCGGCGGATCATTTGTGGCTTAGGAGAGTGATCGGAATTGAATTTTGAGATTCAGTGTAGAATTAGGCTTGAATTGGCGAAGTTGGAATTTTGCCGAAATTCGGTCAATGGGTGAGATTTTGATCCAGGTGTCGGAATGGAATTTCGACAGTTGTAGTAGATTCGTTAGGTGATTTTGGATATTTTTGCAAATTTTTAGGTCATTCGGACATCGTTTTCGGGTTTTTGATTGAATGTTGGTTTCGGAAGTTATAGTTGAAACTTAGGCTTGAATCCGTCTTGATCTGATGATTTTTGTGTTTAAGGATGTGTTTTTATGATTGGAACAAGTTCGTATGATGTTTATGAGTGGGTTGGTGTTTTGGTTGATGTCCCGGGGGCCTCGGGGTGATTTCGGGTGATTAAACGGGCTAATTCTCATGTTGAAAGATAACAGGTTTTTCAGAAACATTATAGAGGAAAATAAGGCTATGCGATCGCATAGACTATGTCGCGATCGCATAGAGTTGGTCAGCAATGAATCGCGATCGCATCAGTGATTCCGTGTTCGTATAGAAGGAAATTCAGGGGAGTCATTTTTGCACTACGCGATCGCATAGGGGAGGACACGATCGCGTAGCTTTTGAGTATCTGTGCAGTGCGATTGCAAGGTCCTGGACGCGATCGCATAGAAGGATTTTTGAAGCTAAAATTTTTGTTTATTGCGATCGCATGCCTGGGGCTGCGATCACATAGGGTAAATCTGGGCGGAACAAAAGGCTTTTAATGAGATTTTAGTCGCGAGCCCTCATTATTTCCACCATTTTCGCACTACATTGAGAGCTAATTGATAAAATTTGAAGGGGGTTTCATCGGGAAGTGATTGGAGGTAAGTCTCGTGGTCTTAATACGTCATTTTATCAAAGAATCTCCTATCAATTCTCTGAATTTGGGTATAAATTGAAGAAGTTAGGGCTTGGATTTTTGCTATGTAAAAATTGGGATTTGGTGACTCATTTGAACTTCGATTTTGATAAATTTTTATATGTACGGACTCGTGGCGAGACAAGGATTCCGAAAATATGAGTTTCATAATTTTTCGAGAAGCAGGCCTGGGGCTCGGGTTTTGGAAACTTCGTGTTTTTGGGTGTTTTTCGAGTCCTTTCGATTGGGTTATGATTCATTAGCCTATTTTGATGTATTCCTATTAGTCTTGATCAGATTTGGCACCCGAGAAGGTCGATTTGCGAGGAAAACGCAAGGCGAGCTAGGGCTTTTGGCCGATTCGAGGTAAGTGGTAGTGATTAATGATATACTGAGGGTTTGAAACCCCGTATTTTGCACTATACAGTGCTATGCTAAGATGGAACACGCGTCATGTGACGAGCGTGGTGATATTTTGACTAGGGATTTGGACTTGGTCCCTCACGATGGATAGTTTACTGTGCATATTGACTGAGACTGAGCTTACATATGTATAATTGGGCTAGTAGCCATGTTTGGGGCCTTGTGCCGATCTGTACAATCTTAGGAAAGCCTCTGGAGCTAAATGACCCCTATTTCATGTTGAACACATACTCTCAGCCGTATTCATAGCTGTATAGCATGACATGAACCAGTAATAGATGTGTACTCTAAGTGATAATACCTAGGGTTGAATGCCCTGTTCAAGCTGAGGGGGTCCGAGAGGCCGAGTCTAAATTGACTGAGAGGGGTCGAGGACCCATAATAAGGTATTGATATATATACCGAATCGGGCTGCACGCCGCAATAGTATATACATATACATGTACCGGACCGGACTGCACGTCACAATATTATATATATGATATGATATATATATGGATCGGACTGCACGCCGCAGTAATATATATATGTGGATCGGACTGACGCCACAATATTATATCAGACTGCACACCACAATATTATAGCGCTTGGGCTGAAGGAGCCACTCCGGAATCTGCACACACCCCCAATGAGCGCAGTTATATTATATTGGATCGGGCTGCATGCCGCAGCAGTATATATATTATATTGGATCGGGCTGCACGCCGCAGTAGAGTTAGATTAGTGTTGGATCAGAGGTAGATCAGAGTTAGATCAGTGTTCGATCAAAGGTAGATCAGAGTTGGATCAGAGTTAGATTAGTGTTGGTTCAGAGTTAGATCAGTGTTGGATCAGTGTTGGATCAACGTTGGATCAGAGTGAGATAGTAGTAGATTGGAACCAGACTTACCATTGTAGAGATGATTTACCTGTACAGTTGTTCTTAGAACTATTTAGTGATAATACAAGTGTTCTTACGTTCAGTTATTATTTATTATTTACTACTCACTCAGTTGGAAGATACTCACCCCACTCCATGCACCTTGTGTGCGGATACAAGTATCCAAGAGGAAAGTTGAGCTATACACTGCTGCTATTTCTACTACTAGCTGAGGAAACATCGAGGTAGCTGCCGGCGTCCGCAGGATCCGATCTCTCCCTCCTTCTATTCATTTCTTTTGTCATTCTACTTAGACTTGGATCATATAGGGTGTTTCTTTCTGTTAGAGGCTCAGACTTGTGACACCGGATGCTTTGGGCTGTATTTAATATATTTCTATTTCTGCATTTGTTGTTTCTATTATGAAAATAGGCTATTAACTCTAAACGGATCAGTATTAATTAATAACTGGCTGGTTATCTGGAAGATGGTCGGGCTTGCCTAGAATTGTGTTGGGCGCCATCACGACCGGGGTTTGGGTCGTGACAAGTTGGTATCAACGCTAGGGAGCGAGGAGAGAGGGAGGCCAAGAGGTTTCGCGAGTCGGGTCATTTCTTTGGTGCCCGCACTGCAACAACTGATCGATATGGTAAGGGTTATTCGGTCGTCCATTTCATTCATCCTTGCCACCAATCGGTGGTACTCCAGCTTCCCCAGCACCTCAGGAACCTTATCTCCTAGTTTCCAACACGCCTCCTGCGCGAGGTACTCTAGGGGTTAGTGGCCTAGTAAGTCACAGCCACAATGCCTTCCCAAAGCTTATTGTGAGTGTGGGGATACTCGCCATCTTGTTACGGAGTGCCCCAGATGCGGGAGGGGTGCGCCTTCTCAGCCTCAGCGTGGTTCCCAATGTCAGCAAGCCATCGTTCCAAACCCAGTCGCCACCCCACCTGCCCAGCCATCCAGGGGAGGGGATCAGGGTGCTAGAGCCTGCCCTTGAGAGATTGGTCAGGCCAGATTTTATGCTATTCCTGACCGTATTGCGGTTTTCACCTCTGATTCTGTTATCACATGCATTATATTGGTTAGTCACAGAGAGGCATCAATTCTATTCGATACTGGTTCTACTTTTTCATATGTGTCCTTTTATTTTTCTTCACATATAGGTGTGCCTCGGGATTCTTTGAGTGCCCCCATTTATGTTTCTACTCCTATAGGAGATTCTCTGGTTGTGGATTGTATGTATCGGTCGTGTTTGTTCACTATTTGTAGTTTTGAGACCAGGGCTAATCTTTTGTTGCTTGGTATGGTTGACTTCGATATTATTCTGGGCATGGACTGGTTGTCGCCCCATCATGCTATTCTTGATTGTCACGCCAAGACCGTAACGTTGGCTATTCCAGGCATTCCACGTATTGAGTGGAGTGGTACTCCAAATCACACTCCCCTGCCGGGTTATTTCATTCCTTAAAGCTCAACGTATGATTGAGAAGAGGTGTGCTGCTTATCTAGCTTATGTGAGGGATGTCAGTGTTGACACTCCTTCTGTTGATTCAGTCCTAGTGGTTTGAGATTTTCCCGATGTGTTTCCGACTGATCTTTCGAGCATGCCGCCCGATAGAGATATCAACTTTGGTATTGATTTGTTGCCTGGAACTCAGCCTATTTCCATTCCCACATATTGCATGGCTCCTCCTGAGTTGACGGAGTTGAAGGATCAGTTATAAGAGTTTTTGAGTAAGGGTTTCATTCGACCAAGTGTTTCGCCTTGGGGTACTCATATGTTGTTCGTGAAGAAGAAGGACGGTTCTATGCGTATGTGCATTGACTATCGCCATTTGAACAAAGTTACAGTGAAGAACCAGTATCCTTTGCCTCGTATTGATGACTTGTTTGATCCGCTTCAGGGCGCACAGGTATTCTCCAAGTTTGATTTGTGTTCCGATTACCATCAGTTGAAGATTCGGGGGCCAGATATCCCGAAGACTGCCTTTAGGACTTGGTATGGTCATTAGGAGTTCCTCGTTATGTCTTTCGGGCTGACTAATGCCCCAGCAACTTTCATGCCCTTGATGCACAACGTATTCAGGCCATATCTTTATACATTTGTGATTGTTTTTATTGATGATATTTTGGTATATTCCCATTGTAGGGAAGAGCATGAGTAGCACCTGAGGGTAGTGCTTCAGACTCTGAAGGAGAAGAGATTGTATGCAAAATTCTCTAAATGTGAGTTCCGGCTGAGTTCTGTGGCATTCCTAGGCCACGTGATGTCGAGTGAGGGCATTCGAGTGGATCCGAGGAAGGTGGAGGCCGTATAGGGTTGGCCCATGCCCTCCTCAACTACGGTTTGGCGGGTTATTACCATTGCTTTGTGGAGGGATTCTCTTCGATCGCAGTACCTAGGACTAGATTGACCCAAAATGGTGCTCCTTTTCAGTGGACAGAGGAGTGTGAGGCGAGCTTCCAAAAGCTCAAGACAGCTTTGACTTCGGTCCCAATCTTGATGTTGCCTACCGGTTTGGTGTCCTATACAGTTTATTGTGATGCCTCGCGGGTTGGACTTGGAGCGGTATTGATGCAGGACGGTAGGGTGATTGCCTACGCATCCCGATAACTGAAGGTGCATGAAAAGAACTACCTTGTCCATGATCTTGAGTTAGCTGCCATTGTTTACGCCTTAAAAATCTGGCGTCATTATTATTTGGGGTTCCTTGTGAGATTTACACTGATCATCAGAGTGTGCAGCACTTGCTTAAGCAGAAGGACTTGAATATGCGTCATAGGAGATGGTTAGAGTTGTTAAAGGATTATGATATTACTATTCTTTATCACCCGAGCAAGGCCAATGTGGTTGCCGATGCCTTGAGTCACCGGGTGGAGAGTTTGGCATATCTACAAGCCTCAGAGAGACCTATGGTGATGGATGTTCAGGCCTTGGCAGGCAGTTTGTTAGATTGGATCTTTTAGAGCCCAGCCGGGTTCTGGCCTGTGTGGTTTCTCGATCTTCTCTATTTGATCGCCTCAGGGAGTAGTAGTTTGATGACCCTCATTTGCTTGTTCTTCAGGACAAAGTTTGGCATGGTGATGCTCGAGATGTTACCCTCAAAGATGATGGAGTGATGAAGATGCAGGGGCGGATTTGTGTGCCTAATGTGGATGATCTTGGATTGTTGATTCTAGCCGAGGACCATAGCTCGCGGTACTCCATCCATCCGGGTGCCGCAAAGATGTATCAGGACTTGAGGCACCATTATTAGTGGAGGCGGATGAAGAAAGATATAGTTGACTATGTGTCTAGGTGCCTCAACTGCCAGCAGGTGAAGTATGAGCATCAGCATTCGGGTGGGTTAATACAGCAGATTGAGATCCCATAGTGAAAATGGGAGCGCATCACCGTGGACTTCGTATCTGGACTTCCACAGACTGTGAGGAGGCTTGATTCCATTTGGGTCATTGTGGATCGACTGACCAAGTGCGCCCATTTCAACCTGTGTGCACTACTTATTCATCGGAGCGGTTGGTGGAGATCTATATCAGGGAGATACTCCGGTTGCATGGTATTCTAGTTTCTATCATTTCAGACAGAGGCACTCAGTTTACTTCACGATTCTAGAGAGCCGTGCAGCAGGAGTTAGGCATTCGGGTGGAGCTGAGCACGGCATTTCACCCCAGACGGATGCGCAGTCTGAGTGCACTATTCAGATTTGGAGGATATGCTTCGTGCGTACGTGATTGAGTTTAGAGGGTCATGAGATCACTTCTTGCCACTGGCAGAGTTTGCTTATAACAACAACTATCAATCCAGCATTCAGATGGCGTCGTATGAGGCCTTATATGGTAGGAGATGCAGATCCCCGGTGGGTTGGTTTTAGCCAGGCGAGGCCAGGTTATTAGGTACAGAGATTGTCCAGGACGCGATGGACAAGGTCAAGGTGATTCAGGATAGACTCTGTGCAGCCCAGTCCAGACAGAAGAGTTATGCGGAAAAGAAGGTTCGCAATGTGGCATTTATGGTCGGTGAGCGGGTTCTACTTCAAGTCTCGCCCATGAAGGGCGTCATGAGATTTCGGAAGAAAGGGAAGCAAAGTCCGAGATTTATTAGGCCTTTTGAGATTTTGAGGCGAGTTGGGGAGGTTGCATATGAGCTTGCCTTACCTCCCAGCCTAGCCGAAGTTCATCCGGTATTTCATATTTCTATGCTCCGAAGATATCATGGCGACCCATCGCACGTATTGGATTTCAGTTCAGTCCAACTGAACAAGGATCTATCTTATGTTGAGGAGCCAGTGACCATTTTGGACAAACAAATCAAAAAGTTAAGGTCAAAGAACATCGCTTCGGTGAAGGTCTAGTGCAGCCGACCGAGGAGGTGACTTAGGAGACCGAGCAGGATATGCGTAGCCAGTATCCTTATCTTTTTGCTACTTCAGGTATGTCTTCTATGCTCATTCGAGGACAAACGAATGTTTAGTGTAGGAGGATGTAACGACCCGGCCGGTCGTTTTTGGAATTTATACCCTGATTCCCCATTAACTACTTTTCCTAAGTTTATTTATGCTATTTTTGTTTGCCGGGATGTTCGGTACTAGGATTCAGAGTGTTTTGGGACACTAAGTCCCTAAATGGGAGCTTAAGAGTTGTCCATATTCAGAATAGGGTGAAAATGATCTCCAAATGGAAATCCGATGGTTCCGTTAGTTCTATTAGGTGATTTCGGGGTTGGGGGCATGTTTGGAATGTATTTTGGAGGTTCGGGGTTGGGGGCTTGAAACGCCGAAGTTTGAAATTTTTGAAGTTTCGGTCCGATAGTGAATTTATGATTCGAGGGTTGGTTTGGGATTCTAGAAGTTGCTGTAGATTTGTCATGTCATTTTGGATATACGTGCAAATTTCCAGGTCAATCGGACGTGTTTTGGTTAGGTTTTGAAGTGAAAGCGAGTTTGGTTAAGCTTTGAAGTTGTTAAGTTCTAATCATTGAGTAATTCGTGTTTTCGGCATTGTGTTAGGTGATTTAAGGATTTGAGCAAGTTTGAATGATGTTATAAGATATGTCCATAGGTTTGGTTGAGGTCTCGGGGACCTCGGCTGTGTTTTGGATGCCCAACGGGGCATTTTGTGTTGTGGAAATATTGCAGGTTTTCTGTTGTTGCTGCTGCAGATTTTAATCCTCTACGATCGCATGCCCTTCCATGCGATCGCATAGTGTAATTTCTGAGGGGCATGTTCTTCCTTCAATGCGATCGCGTAATGCCTCCTGCTATCGCATAACTTTAACTTTTTCCTTCTCCGCGATCACGATGTCCGTAGTGCGATCACGTAGTTAAATCTCCGTGCCTTACGCAATCGCAGGCCACTCACTTTGATCGCATAGAGTAGTTTCTCAGGCCTTCGAAGCTTCTTCTACGCGATCACGTAGCTACTCCTACGATCGCATTGAATTAAATGCCTGGGCAGGTTATATCTTTTCAATAACGAGGGTTCTTCCATTTTTACAAAAACTCAAGCTAGAGTGCTCGGTTTTGGGAGATCTTTCGAGGGACTTTCAGAGGCAACTATTTGGTAACGATTCCCTACTCTCTTATGATTAATACCCACTAATGTAACTCGAATTCAAACTTTAATTTCGGATTTTGAATGAAACTTGGGGTAAAATCTTTAGACCTAATTTTGATGATTTGAGGGGGCATTTGAGCTCTAATTTGGGAGATTTTTATATGGTTAGACTCATGAGAGTACGAGGGTTCTGAAAATTTAAAAATATTTTGTTTCTGAGATGTTGGATGGAGGGGCATTTTGGTCATTTTACTCATTTTTGCGCCTTAGCTTTAATTTTAACAATTTAATTAGTTACTTGCGATGTTATTTACAATATGTAATTGGTTTAAATAGATTAGGGCCACTCAGAGTCGTATACTCGTGGCTAAATTATTGTTTCTTAGCATTTTTGTACCGGTTCGAGGTAAGTGGCTTGTCTAACCTTGTGTGGGGGACCTCTCCCCTTAGGATATCTTATGTGTTGATTTAAATGTCGTGTGCACGAGGTGACGGGTGTGTACTTGTGCAAATTGTTGAAAATCCACTTTACTTGAATTGCTCAAACTGTGTTATCTCTGTTATTTGACTGAATTAAGTGCAAGATTTATCATGTGTTAGTTAGAAGAGTATGATTAGATTGAATTAACTGTCTAAATGCTTAATTGCCTTAATTGAAATTACGTGGGACATGTTGGGTCAGAACTTAACTCTTATTTGTTGTTTTGAATTCTGTTCTCTGAGTATTTTTCCTTGTTTTTGGTTTTGTTTTGCATTGCGGATTGTGGGTTTAATTCCTAGAGATCCCTGTTACTAAGATGAGTGGACTGCGGGTTTGATTCCGGTAGATCCTTATTACTGAGATGGGTGGACTGTGGGTTTGATTCCCGAAGATCCATGTTACTAAGATGAGTGGACTGCGGGTTCTATTCCCGGAGATCCTTGTTACTGAGATGAGTGGACTGCGGGTTCGATTCTCGGAGATCCTTGTTACTGAGATGAGTGGACTACGGGTTCAAATTCCCGGGAGAACCACAGACAGCTGAGAGACACTTGTTATGTTATTTTTTTCCTTGTTAGTTTAATTGCTAGTGATTTGTAGCTTACAATCTGTTTTTGCTGTCATTTCAGATTATTTACTGCTTTACACTGTTCGATACTATTATTATATTATTCTCAGTAGAGCCCGGACATTCTTCGTCACTATTCCATTAAGGTTAGGCTTCGTACTTACTGAGTACCACTGTGGTGTACTCATGCTACTCTTCTGCACATTTTTATTGTGATTGAGGTACTTTTGATCGAGCGTATTGTCGGTGATTGTAGAGCTACTTTGGCAGACTTTAGGTATGCATATGCCGTGTCCGCAGATCCGAAGAGTCTCCTTGCACTCTTCCTTATAGATCATTTTATTTTTGCTCGATTGTATAGATATTTCTGGATGATAGAGCCATAGCTTAAATTCTTTAGCATGTGTTTGCCCGTGAGTTTCCAGGTCTTGGAGGTTGTTTCAGTGCTTTTGGGTTGAAGTGTATGTGCCAGGAGGCACTTATTACATTTTACTTGTGTTATTCAGTATTAGTTTTATTGTTTCGTAAAGGTTGTTAGATTTCCGCAGTGTGTTAGGCTTACCTAGTCGCCAAGACTAGGTGCCGTCATTACAGGTTCACGATTGGTGAACTAGGATCGTGATAGTGCTGCTCCCTTTCCAGTCCCTAAAAAGTTTATAATGCCTGACATCTCGCAATATGATGGCACAACAGACCCACGTGATCACGTAACTGCATTTACCACATGTGTAAAAGGCAACGACTTGACCAAGCAAAAAATTGAATCAGTGTTGGTCAAGAAATTTGGAGAAACACTCACCAAGGGTGCATTAACCTAGTATTCTCTTTTACTTGAAAATTCTATAAACCCTTTTGTTGAGCTTGCAGATCTTTTATTAAAGCACACTCGGGAGCTCAAAAGGTTGAGAAAAGAATGCAAGACATTTACAAAATTAAACAAAGGGACTCAGAGTTGCTAAGAGATTTTGTTGATAGATTCCAATGTAAAAGGATGACTTTACCTCGTGTACCTTATAATTGGGTTGCAATAGCTTTTGCAAGCAACTTAAATGAAAAAAGTTAAGAGTCCACGAGAAGACTTAAAGAAAGCCCTTAAGAGTTCCCTGCAACCACGTGTAATGACGTTTATAACAAGTACAGTACGACGTTGCGAATTGTGGAAGATACCGTACCTCAATTTTATCATGAAGAAATGAGCAATTCCAGTAGGTCATAAACCGAAAAAAGATCAAGTTAAAATAGATATGATCCATATATGGGACCTGCAGGAAAAGACTCACGGTCAAAGCAGGATAATCAACGATATGATCAAAAATCGAGGAACATGGACTCTGGTTCTTTATCAAGGTTTAGAAATGACCAAAACAGACAAGAGTCACGAGATGATGACAGAAGTTTAAAGGGGAGATTTGGTGGATATAATTTAAATGTCACTACCTCCGAGCTTGTAGTTGTTTTGAGGAGCATGTGAGATAAGGTATGGTGGCCAAAAGAGATGCGGTCAAATCCAAATAGGCACAATCCAGACCATTGGTACGAATTCCACAATGATCACGGGCATAAGATTTTAGAATGTAGATTCTTACAAAGTGAAGTGGACCATCTATTGAAACAAGGGTATCTCACTGAATTATTTAGTGAGAAAGGTAAGAAATCCTATATGAAAAATAGGCAAGAGCCACCAAAGCCCCCATCACCCAAGAGAACCGTGAATGTTATAAGTGGGGGAGAAGATATTCATGGTGTAACATATACGGCTTCCAACAAGGTTTCTAAAGTAACGATTACACACGGGAAATGGGTACGGCAGGTTTTAGAAAACGAAAGTATTTCTTTCGTTGATGCAGATACCGAAGGAGTGATGACCCCACAAATAACACACTGGTAATATCTTTACTTTTACTCGACACTAATGTAAAACGAGTTTTGATTAATCCCGAAAGTTCCGTAAATATTATACTACTAAGGGTATTACGTTAAATGCAAGCTGAAAACAAAATGATACTAAAGGCGCATACCTTGTTCGGGTTCGACAATTCAAGTGTGGTAACAAAATGAGAGGTAATACTAACAACTTTTGTTGCGGGTGTTGTTAAAGAAACTAAATTTCAGGAAGTAGATATAGAAATGGATTACAATATGATCCATTATATGGATGTTATCCCGTCAACTCTACATCAAGTTATTAAATTCTTGTCACCGTGAGGGATTTGCCAAATTCATGGAGATCAGCGGACATCCAAGAGTATTAACACTGTAACAAATAGGGGCACCGTAAATAAAGAAAAATAGCAATTACAGGAAACAGTTGAAGGTCAAACCTCAGCTGAGCAAGGACGGACAAATGTAGACTGGAGACCTAACACAATTCAAGAGCAAGAAGATAATGAAAATATCAAAACAACAATTGAAGAACTCGAAACTGTGATATTATTTGAGCAATGGCCTGAACGGAAGGTTTATATTGGAGCCAATCTAAGCTCCAACATGCGAGGTATGTTAATTGAATTTCTGAAAGCTAACGTGGATTGTTTTGCTTGATCCCATGCTGATATGACAGGATACCACAGGATATGATGACTCACAAACTAAATGAAGACCCATCATTCACACTAGTAAAGCAAAAGAAAAGAAAGCAATGAGCTTTCAAAAACCAGGTGATTCAAGATGAGGTCCAAAAGTTATTAAAAATTGGGTCTATCCGCGAGGTAAAGTATCCTAATTGGTTAGCTAATACAGTTGTAGTACCTAAGGAAAATGGTAAGTGGCGAGTTTGTGTAGATTATACATAACTTAACAAAGCTTGTCCAAAAGACTCTTTACCTTTACCGCATATAGATCAGTTAATTGATGCAACTGCAAGGCATGAACTTTTAATTTTTTTAGATGCATATTCAAGTTACGACCAAATCAAAATGGATCCAAGTGATGAAGAGGAAACTTCTTTTATCACAGACAGGGGGACTTATTGTTATAAAGTGATGCCCTTTGGTCTCAAAAATGCTGGAATAACCTATCAAAGGTTGGTCACTAAAATGTTTCAGGAACATTTAGGTAAAACCATGGAGGTATATATAGACTATATGCTAGTCAAAACCCAGCATCCTCATGATCACATCTCTCATTTATCTGTCGCATTTCAAATTTTATGAAAGTTTAATATAAAACTTAATCCAGAAAAATGCGCATTCGAGGTCACATCAGGAATGTTTTTGGGTTTCCTTGTCTCTAACCGGGGTATTGAGGTAAATCCTTCACAGATCAAAGCAATAGAGGAAATCCCTGATGTACTTACGAGTAAAAAAGAAGTTCAAAGACTAACTGGGAGAATTTCAGCTCTGGGGAGATTCATTTCCAAGTCTTCAGAAAAATGCTTCAAATTATTCTAAGCTTTAAAGAAGCAGGATCATGTTGAATGGAACGAAGATTGTCAACAAGCACTTAAGAATCATAAAGTGTATTTGTCAAATCCACCGTTGTTGGCGAAACCAAAGGTGGGAGAGAAGTTTCTCATCGATCTTGCCATATCAGAAGTTGCGATAAGTGTTGTTTTAGTCTGGGAGGATCAAGGTAAACAATCTCCTATCAATTATGTAAGCAAGTCTTCGTTAGATGCAGAAAAACGGTACCCGCAACTAGAAACGTTAGCACTTGATTTGATCATTGCATCTAGAAAATTAAGACATTACTTTCATTGTCATCCCATTGTTGTGGTTACTGCTTTTCCATTATGAAGCATTTTGCATAAACATAAATTATTAGGAAGATTAGAAAAATGGGCTATAGAATTAAGTGAATATGAAATTGCTTATCAACCTAGGACTGCTATAAAATCTCAGGTATTAGCTGATTTCGTAGTTGATTTCAGTCAGGGGATGCAATTAGAAGCAGAAAAAGAATTACAAGTTTTTAATGGCGCAAACCCGGGAACTTGGATTTTATTCACTGACGGTTCATCTAACGTAAAAAGTGCATGTTTAGGAATAGTTCTCGTACCACCTAAGAGTGAAACTATTAGACAATCTGTAAAGTGTCATTCATTAACTAATAATATATATCAGAGTATGAAGCTGTCATTGCAGGTTTGGAATTGGCTCGAGAACATAGCATAACCGATATTATAATCAAGAGTGATTCACAACTTGTTGTTAATCAGATACTGGGGACTTATGCAGTGAGGGAAGCACGAATGCAAGAGTACTTAGAAAAGGTACGAGAATTAATAAAGCAGTTTTAGATGTGAAAAGTTATGCAAATACCAAGAGATGAAAATATTGAGGTAGATGCCTTAGCCAATCTCGCATTTACAGTAGACGTGGCAAAAGATGCAAACGCTTTAGTAGTTCATTTATTTCATTCCGTTCTCGAACATGATAAGAATGAGGTAAATTTTAATAATTTAACATGGATTGGAGAAACGAAATTGTTTCTTTTCTGTAGTACGAAACCGTACCTGATGACAAAAGGAAGGCACACACGCTCCATAAAAAGGTTGCTCGCTACTGTTTATATCAAGGAAATCTTTATCGAAAAGTGTTCGGTGGACAATTAGCAAGGTGTATATCATGGAAATCTTAAAGCCTGAGTTTTAAGAAGTTGCTCCAATGGCATATCTTGTCTCATTTTGATCTTTTCTTCGTGGGTATGTAAAGAACCTTCCAATTGCTCAGCCATCATAGAATATAAATCTTTAAACTCCTCAATATCATACACCATAAAATAAAATTTAGGTGTTAAAGTATGAAGGATCTTTTCTACCACACAGACATCTTTTATGTCCTCCCCATATCTTCTTAGTTGATTTACAACAGCTTTACTTTTGAAAACTAATCTGAGATGTATTCAGATTCTTTTATTTTGAAAACTTCAAAATCAGCCCTTAGAGTTTGAAGTTTTACCTTTTTCACTTTGTCAACTCCTTGAAGAGAATTTTATAAAATTCCACAAGCTTCCTTTGAGGTAGTAGCATCTGCCACTTTCTCAAACATGGCATCATCCAAACATTGGTGGATGAGCGTGAGGGCTTGTTGATCCTTCTTCTTTGTCTTTGCCAAGACCTCTTTTTCATTTTGAGGCAGAGCTTCCTTATTATCGGGTTTTGTATACCCTCTGTCTACGATTTCCCATATATTCTCAGAGCCAAGAATGACTTTCATACGTAGACACCATTTCTCATAATTAGTTTTTGTGAGATGGGGATACTGAAAAGATAGCGAACCATTATTTGCCATGGCTCTAATACCACGTTGTTGGGAAATAAAAAATAATCCTGCCGAGGAATAATATTCACAACAAATAATAATAACACAAGAGAGTAATACTGACACCAAATATTTTAGCGGAGTAAAATACAGTATCCGAGTAGAGCAATATTATCACTATAATATTACAACTCAGTAGTGTCAAGAGACTACTATAACTTTGAAAGAAATAGCACTCTTTATTTAAAATAGCTCACTACAATATTACTCACTCACTAGTTATCTAAGAGACAACAATATGTGGATTACTCTCGCTGCTTTATGCTTCTTTTATTTTTGATCTATTTAACATAGAAGAAAGCATCTCTATTTATAGGCAAATTTGCAAACCTTTCTTCCAATCAAAATTGACTTTTGCATTACAATTTTGATCAGCTGCCCATATGTATTCCAAGCAAGTGAGCAACCTATTTTGTCAAACTTTTCAATCTTCTTCTTTATTATTCTTTGGTAGGTGAGACATGGACCCCCAAACTTTTATTTTTCTCCCCCATCAATCACTCTTCTCTCTTTTTCTTTTATTCAATGTAGTAGTTTATGTGTGGACTCCACATAAATATATTAATGCATGAGAGAGCAAATAATCCTAATGAACCAGTAAGTGAATTTTTAATGAAATGATAAAGGAATCTGGGTCGTGGGGGTATTATTGGATGGGATAGGAATCTGGTTAATTGGGGTTTAAACGTGTTTGAGCTTTGGTCACAATTTACATGTATGAACTGGATTTAATATCAATTTTACTTTTATATCATTATTTTGCTATTGCTAGTATAGCATGATTGGGCCGACCACACTCGGGTAGACAAACGTTAGGATTTTGTAAGTTTTGAGGCGAGAGGTTGTTCCCCTTAATTAAATTTATTCGGGTAATGCCCCGAAAGATTTATATATATTTAATGCCCCATAGTATTTTGTAATTGTAGGCCGAAAGTGAACTCGTAGTAATTTTGTTCTTATTTTATTATTCTTTTTGCTAGCTTCTTTTATTAGCTAGGTAGGAATGATCTTGAACCTCTTTTGATTGTTTATATCCTTTTGTGTGTGTTTTTATCACAATTTGAATATTTTAATAGCCAACTAGATCGAGTGCGCAGCCGTACTAGTTACGGGACTTGGGGAGTGTCTAACACCTTTTCCTGAGCCAAATAAACTTCCTTACTTGAATCTTTGGTGTATACTTAGTTTTGGAGTCCAAAGTGTTTAACAAGGAAAAACTATTTTTATAAAATGGCGATCTGACACACCGAAGCCAATGTCAGATGACGACTCTGAGTGAAACCTTTGGAGTACCATTTTTGTCGTCTTTCATAATTGAAGCCCTTATGAACTTTGCGAAATCTTTTTATTAATTTAAGAGGGTTAGTGAGGTTTGTAAAAAAGGAGTGTGACACAAGGAGAAAAGAATAAAAGTGGAAAAATAACATTTAATATTTGGAACAAATTAAGCTGTAGTCAGTAAAGAAAAGGGGTAAAAATCAGGACTGAAAATCCCTCATTTTTTGGTTAACCCACAAAATTGCGATATCGTGTTTTATGATAAACCTTGATTACCAAGTGGAAAATATCGTGTTTTATGATAAACCTTCATTACCAAGTGGAAAATTTCATGTAAATATTCTGAAAATGGATATTGAATTAAGTTCAACGATATACCGGTTAAAGTACATAATACATGCTAGGAATAACATAAACTGTTTCTAATACAAAATTAGGTTATACTAAAGATATTATTCTTGTCGGCAGTGAGAAAGTGAAAGGAGAATTAAAATTATGCTTATTCAAATTGATAAATGATTGTGTGGAATCTCTTACACTAGAACTGAAACTAGTATCACCTGATCTAGAATTCCTGACAGTGTTATTCAGTTGAACAATAATCATGGCCTATGAGGCATTTGCTGAATTTGATTATAGTTGGTCATTAACTGAAAAGTCCAGGCAATGTGGAAGTAAGTAGAATGATAACCATGCATATCTGCAAGCACTGACAGATGAATCTGGAAACCAAAACACATGGATTCTCTAAATTCCTAGCATTCGAGGTTGTATTTGTTAGGAATAGTCATTGTAATGTATTAAGTTCAAATCAAAACAGATTTAAATTTCTCATTTGTTATTATGATTAAATAGTGTAATTATATGTCTAATTTTGAAATTGGTAGGTATTTACATTCGTTTGTTTTTGAACTACATAGGGCCAAACAACCAAGCATGACCATTATTAAGAGTTTGTTTGAAATAGTCTTGGCCAACCTAGCAAGGCCCGTCTTGAATAAGGCTCACGTCGGAAACCAATTCACAAATTCGCATGACGTTCACGATATGTATTGGTCTGCTTTCTTTGTACAGTCTATTCTGGAAAAGTTCCACTAACAACTTGATTAAAATTAGCTTAAGATCCATCCTCAATTCTTGAATCTCAAAAGCTCCTCGGTAACTAATTTCACGAAAGTTTTAAGCTCAATAAAGAAACTGTTTGTCTTTGGCTCTAAACAATACAAGTATGGGACCACGTTTGTTAAGGATCTAGACAATTGAAATCATTCTCACAATTTAACAATGCTTATTGTTAGGGCCTGACTCTTTGATATCGGGCGTGGCGTGACTATGGTAAGGATTGGGCGTGATGGCCTTGCCATTGGCTATGTGCAGGCAAAATGATCATGCAGACAAAGGACAAGAAATTTTATGAGGGCTATTGTGGACAAGTATTAGCCAAGGTATTGGAGCAGGCAAGACATGCTTGGAAAAGGCTTGACAAGGCAGTGTAGGCAATGTTGGGGTGGCATGGCATGACATGCATGCCAAAGTAAGGCTATATTCTGGGCCGGTCCCGGGCCTAAACGGGCCTGGAGGGCCGGTCCAGACGGTCCTGGGCTTGGTGGGCTTATTTTTTGGCGGTCTCGGGCTTGGTGGGTAAGACCGGCCCGTGACGGGCCTAAGCCCACGTGGTCCCGGGCCTGGCGGTCCGGGCCTGGCGGGCTTCGTGGGCTTTTAATTAAAAAAAAAGTTTAATAAGTTATATATATATATATATATATATATATATATATATATATATATATATATATATATATATATATATATATATATATATATATGTGGTAAGTATATAAATGTTAAGTATTTATATATGTTAAGTTTATATATGTTAAGTATATATATATATATATTAAGTTTATATAATACTTACCATATATATATATATATATATATATATATATATATATATATATATATATATGTATTAAGTACTTAACTTAAGTATATATATATTAAGTTTATATAAGTTAAGTTATATATATATATATATATATATATATATATATATATATATTAAGTTTATATATATGTTAAGTATATATATGTTAAGTATATATATATGTTAAGTTTATATGTTATGTATATATATAATATATATTATGTATATATATTATATGTATATGTATTAAATAGATATATATTATGTATTAAGAGATAAATCAAAAAATTGTGTAATAATTTTTATTACTAAAAATGACATATCTTTATTAGTCTTCTCTCCCCCAATGGAATGAGCACAACAAGGTACTAATACCACCATTAAAAGGAAAAAAACTAAATAAGATGTGCCAAAGTACAATTTACAACACAATCTACATATCTCTAACAAATCTCATAAATCCTTCAAGATTTGGAGGAGGTTCCGTTGGCGGTGGTGGAAAAGAAGCTTGTTCATCACCACTTCCCGGCGAAGCAACATCCTCAGCAAGCTCTGCAATCATTTCTTCGTAAGCTTCATCCACATCCGGTTGTGATTCTGCAAGTCCAAAGTTTCTTCTTTCCGAGCGGATCCAATCTCTAAATAGCACCGACTTCTCCAAGCTCTCCCTCATAGATGCTCTATGATCTCCTATTTGAAGTCTTGCTTGGCTGAAGGCGCTTTCTGATGCAACTGTTGAAGCTTGAATAGATAATATATCGCGAGCCATCCTTGCAAGAACAGGAAAATATTTTTCCCGTAACTTCCACCATTCCAAAAGCTCAAAACTCCCGTCTGGATTCTCCTTCTCTAGTCCCTGCGACAAATAAACTTGAAGCTCATTTAGATGGGAAGATTCGTCAAAATTATCTCCTTGAGAACCCCTAAACTCCGTCCAAGATTTAAGTGCCTTCAAGCCCGCGGCTCTTTTGGACGACTGTGAAGTAGACGAAGTAGGGGTTGGAACATTTGGCCTAGAATTTTGTAAGGCTTGTTGGTATGCATTATAAATTGTTTGAGTATTAATTTTAATTGATGCTTGTGCATCTGCAAGAGTAGCACGTTCTTCTACTGTAAGATCTAAAGCGTTATAAATATTTGTATACCAAAAATGAGGACCTCATAATTTCAGTGTAGGGTTTAAAATTGCTGCTACACCATAAATAGGAGGGATAGGGAAAAAATATTTTTTAAATTTTTCTTTCATTGCATTTATAGCAAGTTCATAAATAGGCCCACCCTCGTTATAATCCACAAATAATGCACATAATGCTACAATATAAACTAAAGAATTAGAAATAGTTGGATAATATTGTCCGAAAAATACATTTGTAGCAGTGTGAAAATGTTCTAAAAAATCTATAAGAGTTTTAACATTAGTCCAATCTTGGGTTGTAAGCATTTCATCATCATCCACACCCCCAACCCGAGCATTGAACGTTGCATTAATAGGGTTCCTATATTCGTAAGCAACTACTAAACTTTCGTACATATAATTCCACCTAGTGGGGCAAGGTCTAGGAACATTTCTTTCTCTAAGGCCATATTCATCACATTTTTTATAATACTCCCTAAGTCTACTTCTGCGGTTAGAATAAAAAAGCCAATTAAGAGCCATTCTAACCTTTTCAATTTCTACATTTAAAATTCGCATACCATCACCGACAATTAAATGATAAATATGACAAATATATCTAACATGAAATATATTACTAAATGCAGGATTTAATGTGTTTGTAAGAGTGCCTACTGCACTAGTGTTACTAGAAGCATTATCCATAGAAATTGACATTATTTTATCATTAATGCAAAAATATCTACAAATATCACCAATAGTGTTAGCGATAAACTTACCTGTGTGACGGGAGTTAATTATTCTCTACGCAAGAATGCGTTTTTGCATTATCCACTCCTCGTCAATCTAGTGACTAGTAACAGTTAGGTAGTCACAATCATTATTACTTCTACCAATATCGGTGGTAATAGAAATTCTATTAGTTATATGTCTAAATAAATACCGCAAATATTGTTCGTATTCATGTTTAAATTTATATATATCGGCCTTAATTGTTGCACGAGGCCAACCTTTATAAGTAGGATTAAAAACTTTTCTAATATAATGCACAAAATTAGGATTAAAAGGAAAAGTATACGGTAAACACATAACGCTAACCATCTTTGCTAATTCTTCCCTATCTTTGTTTGATCGTAATATAATATACCTTCGGTGACAGTGTTAATTCCAGGTTGAACTAGATTAGAACCTGTACTAGCGTTACCCGTTTTTTCTACACTTGTCCCCTCTAGCTGTGCTTTTAATCTGTTATATTTAGCTTTTTCAGTAGGGTGTGTTTGTATGTGCCTAGTCAAAGTACCCGTGCCACTACGCTCTCCAGTATATTTATGAACCAACAATTTTTTACAATTTTTACATTTAGCCTTATTTTGATCTCTTAGTTGAGTAAAAAATTGCCAAACTAATAAGGTTTCATGGCGTTTAGAAGGTTGTCTATTAAAAGTCGGTGTTTGTACAGGTGGGTGTTATGGTTCAGTTGGGTTATTAGCCGGACTAGTAGGTGTGTCATCTAAATCCGGTTAGGTTTCATCTACATCCTGTTGAGTTTCATCAAAATCCTCTTGGGTTTCATCAAAATCCAATTGCCTATGAACTTGTAAATTAGGATAAAGAGCAGTCATAATTTCATTATCTAGTTGATCTTCTCATGAAATATTATGACAAAATTCAGTATCGCTAAATTGAAAACAGGGATTATCACTATCAAGAATAATTGGACCACTAGGACGGGTAGGTCGGGGAACCGGGGGAGGGGGGATACTTTCACCCATTTTAGCTTTTCCCTTAGCACTAAACATTTTTTTCAATGAAAATGCCAATTTAATTACAATTATGCAAACAAAATCACACAAAATATATTCTTAAAAATTAAGAGTTGGAACGACTTTACCGAATTGACGAACAACTTCTTCAAAATTGAAAATTGCAAATTGTTGAAGACTTGAAGACTTGAATACTTCAATTCACCAACTTCACAAAATTTCACAAAATTGGAATAATAATATAAGCAATTGAGAGAAATTGAGAGAGATTGAGAGAAATTAAGATAGATTGATGAATTGGTGAGTTAAAATGATAATGGGGGGGGGGGGGTATTTATAATTGAGAATTGGGAAAAAGTGTAATTATATAAAGTTTGGGGTTATATTAAAGTTTGAGGATCATTTGGCTAAATTTTAAAGCCAGAAACGGCTATTTTTGGCCTCCAACGGCTAGTTTATAAATCTGCCCGTTGGGCCATTTTTTAAATTTTTTTTTTTAAAAATAATACCGTTAGGACCGCTAGAGGCCCGCCAGGCCCGCTAAGACCGGCCCAGGACCGCTAGCCGGTCCCGGTCTTCGCGGTCCCGGTCTCGCGGTCCTAATGGGTTGGACCGGCCCATCACGGTCTTTAAGCCCACCTGGAGCCCGGCACGGTAGGACCGGCCTGTAGGACCGTTAGGACCGCCAGGCCCGCGGTCCCGGTCCGGTCCCGGTCCTGAACCGGCCCACAACACACCCTTATGCCAAAGTCAGTGGCACGGGCATTTTCAGTTGTGGCAGCAACAAGTGTGGGCTAAGCTAAAGCACGACAGTGTGGGATGATGGCAACAACTTTCAATAGTTAAGGCAAGACAATGTGAAGGAAAATACAAGTAATGGCATATGTGAAACAAGGGTTGACATAGGCAAGGCAAAAACTCAGCCAAGACATGTGCAGGCGAAAATGGCGTCGGGCGTGTGCGGCAAAATCATGGGCGATAGATTGCAGGCAAAGCACTGGTACGGAGAAATGTCAAAATGAGCCAAGGCTGGGCGAAATGCCATCCTTGGGCTTGAAATCAGCTAACAGAGTCAAATGGCACATGCAATGCACATGCCAAAGCAATTGGCGGTTACCTTTTCATAACCACTTGTACTCATGACTGATTTATACTTGTATCCACTATCATTTCGTGCAGAACATGATCTAAGTAGTTGTGGATGTCACCTACAAGTTAGGAACTGATTTAGCCTTAGCCCGACAAGGGGAAAAAGCTATATACAACAAGTGTCAATGTGTTGTCAAGTCCAAAAGGTTGCCTATGTGCTATAAATAGGTACCTTTGGACTTAGTCAGATTTAGAGTGGGAATTTCGTATGAAATTCAGTAAGCGAAACAACAAATAAATGTGAGTCTTTGTAAGCGTTTCAAAAAGGGGCTAAGGTTGGGCATTGGGAAGGTCTTAGTGTGCAAGATCGACTTGTGATCTTGGCTAGATAAAGTGGATTGTGAACGGCTTGTGATCTTTGCTAGATGAAATGGATTGTGAACGGTTTGTGTTCATAGAATAGTGAGGGTCTCCTTTGTAGATTTTTGAATTAATACAAACGTTGGGATTTTCCCGTATTTGATTGTGTACTTTTCAATTTTCTACCAAAATTCGCTTAAGGCCCAACTTGCTGAATATTTAGCTAAGTGTTGGGAAAGGCTGAGTCAAGTGTACAACTTGACTGCCGTGCGGGTGTGACATTGGACTGACCCAAAATGCCTTCGTGAAACTCATCTATAAATTATGACTTTACATAATCTCAAAAGTTAGTTTACAGTAATAATTTATGAATATTGCTTGTTTTCTTTAGGCGCGACTAATAATAAATTGTTGTGAATATGAGTATGATTCTCGTCGCATAGTAATGACTAGTAACCCCAAATGCCAAATTCGAGTGCATGCTTTTGTGACTGGAGCCCACTTCAAAGTGATACTCCCTCTGTTTCAATTAATGTGAACCTATTTGACTGGGCACGAAGTTTAAGAAAAGAGAGAAGACTTTTGAACTTGTGGTGTAAAATGAGGCACATATATTTTATGTGGCTATAAATCATTGCATAGAGGTAAATTTTTCTCTTAATAAGGAAAGAGGTCATTCTTTTTGGCACGGACCAAAAAGGAAATATGTTCACATAAATTGAAACGGAGGGAGTAATAAAAATAAATGTATCATAAATTGCATTGTTTGACTCAAAAGTTGTTGAACACTCTTGAGCAAATCAATCAATATAAATGAAGGGTCAATCGGAATCAATGGTAATATATGTTGAAGATCGATTGTTGGATTCGTATATATGTTATCTTTATAAAAAGATGATAAAGTTTAATCAAGTATAAGAACAAATGAGTAGTAAAATGATAACCATAGAAAGAAAAATGGTAGAGAGAGAGAGAGAGAGAGTTGTATTATTAATGATCAATAATACCTATCTTATAAATCAGGGGGACCCTCCTTTATATAGAGGAGCGGTCCCCTCGCCAGCATATTACATCGCCCTAAGGCTACTACTATTACAGCGGAAATACAAGGAAGGGGGGGGGGGGGTCGGGGACGTCCACCTAGACTGGCTCGTCAATGCGTCGCTATGGACGGGGACATGTCCTTCTCGTCATGCGGCCGTAAGGGAGGACGTCTCCAAATGTCGTCGGCCTCGCAAAGAGGCGACCCCGGCCTGTACTACATCCGAGTCAGCAATGCGTATGTATATACTCGCCTTATTTTGCATCCGATTCGCCTCCATACAAATAGTCCCTCCTCCTATTGGAGATGTGTTCGAAGCACATCTGTAATGGGCGGATAAGGCCGACCAATATGGGGTCCTTATACACGCGCACACGTGGCACGTTCTTCTAAAATGTCGTCTGTTGACGGCGTGCATCATAAGTACTATTGTTTTTAATGCAGGTCATAAAGATAATTTGACGTTTCGGTTTCTCGCCTCTTTTTTGGTGCAAGAACTCTTCGAATTTCGCACAGCGACTCATTATAAATAGAGGACAGTTTCAAGGCTTTCCACTCTTTAGATCATCACAAACTTTTTGCTCCTAACTTTTTCCCATATAACTTGTGGCTTCTTCCTCTGTTCTTGTGTTCTTGCTACTGCTTCCTTAGTGTATACAACAACACTTCAAAAAATGGCTAAGAGTAACCGTCACTGAGAATCGGAAGAGGGTGATGCTGCTTCTGGGGCTTCCCGGTAGTCAAAGGGTAGCAAGAAGGTTTGTAAACCTCTTGTCCTTTTGACTGTGGAAAAAATCCTCCCTCGCAAACTGCATGTTCTGAGGGATTTCTCGATGCCGGCGGAGACCCCCGAATGGGAGAGATCCATCTACACCGTGTCTCTTCTTCATGACCTCCGGGTATCTTACCAGATACCGGAGGTGGTGGTGATGCATACGGCTGGGAGGGACCTGGTCTACGTTCACAGGCCGTGATTCTGCGTCATTTATGAATACCCGTTCATAATGGGATGTGGACTCCCAATCTATCCACTGGCGGAGGAGTTGTGCTAATTTTACAACATTTTCTCGGCCCAGCTCACTCCGTACACGTGGAAGATCTGCCGAATATTGACGACGTATGCGAAGAGAGCCGGCGTAGACGTCATTATCCATCACCTACTGCAGCTATTCAGCCCCGACATTTTGAGGGGAAAAATGCTGCAGCTAAAGAATTGCGGGATGAAGGGCTTAGTCGTCGAGGTTGACGATAAGCCTAACTGCCAGTTTTGGATAAAATACTTCTTTGTCCGTACCTCGGACATGGTGGTGGACACGGCCGAGTTTCCGGAGGTGTGGAACGATACTTGTAAGTATTGACCTGTGCATTTAGCGTCTTTATGTTTACTCGGCTTTCCACCATTTTTAGATACTGACGCTTACTATTTTTTATGTATGCAGTGAGGGCGCGTACGCCTCAGTCTGTGCCTGACATAAGGGCATAGATGAGAGGCTGATCCCCTACGCTGAAGATTGTAGGACATGGGCCGCCTTCACCCTCAAATACTATCTTCCAGGTATAGTTTTAATTCGTCGACTTTGCCGCTTATTTAGGTGCCGTTATAACTAACATTCGGTTTACTTGTTTTTGGCAGCTCGAAACGTATCGTGGAGACGGAGACGCCGTGCCTCCAGTTCCCCACCGTCGGAAACCTAATATGTGTTCGTTGTAAGGGAAGGTTCCCCCGAGACTGCTCAGCCTGAAGTGGGCTGAGCGGACGTAGTAGCGCCCGGCGACGAAGTTGCCCAGGTCGCCCGTTCGGAACATGACCATGTCATTTGGGAGTCTGTCTTAGCCGACATTCCCAAACTTTCTCGTTCTGCACCCAAGCCGATTGTTGACCTGGCATCCAGGGCGGACGTCGCGCCTTTGTCCCCTGCTATTGAAGAGGGCGCTCCATTGGATAATGAACCGTTAGAGCGGAAGTGGTGTAGGCTGCTCCTTCGAAAGGGAGTGGCAGTGGAACAAATGGAGGTGGTAACTCGCCGCCCTGATTTGAGACCGGTCTTTATGGCTGACGCCATCCGGTCGGAGAGGGCGACACTTCTAAGACCGGTCGTGATGGATGCTACTCCTCCAATTGTCGAGAACGAAAGTGCTCCGGCAGTCGCCGGTGGGGTCGTAGACAGGAGGGGGGCAACTGCCGCTGAGCCGGCCTTTGAACCTGTGGGCATGCCGCGGCTGGAGGGTGTTGAGGCAGCTTCTGAACCTGCGGACGTGCCACAGCGGGAGCATGCCCGAGTGAGCATGATGTAGGCGGGCCGCAACCGTCGGATCATGATCCCCACGGGGTATAACCTGCTACTGGAGAGCGAGCAGGCCGTGACAGACATGTCCCTGTTGTGTGGGGCTACCGAGGCGGAGTCTCTAAAGATGGTGAGCGGTAGAGACTTATCTCGTCGAGTTTCTGGTGCCGCTCTGCAGGTATGACTCGATCATTGTGTCATTTTGCTTTTCTTTCCTTCAAGGTTTTGACTTGTTTTCTTTCTTTCAAGATTTTGACTTGTTTTCTTTCTTTCTTTCTTCTCTTTTCAGACCCTTATTTTGGAGGTCAAGTGGAGCGGGAGGGATCGGAAGAAGATTGCTACCCTCCGGAAGGCATCGAAGAAGTAAAAAGAGGTCCGAGCTAAGCACAAGATGCTTGCGGACTACTATACACAAGAACCTGACTTCCGAGACTTCCGCGAGAGCCTGCAGGCGATGGAGGAATAGCTGCGCAAACGGATGGCCCAACTCGAAAAGATGGATGCTGATTTAATGGCCGTCGTAACCCGGAACGCTGAACTGGAGAATCTTCCCCAGAAGCGGGAGGGGGAACAAGATCTTGGTCGCATAGCAATGATAGAGGCGGCTGAGCTACGTGCTAAGATTGAGATCCTATCGGCTGAGCTTCAGGCAGCTTCGGCTAGTGCGGTGGTCCCTCAGCAGACGGAGGCCATTACCCCACTTGGTGACACGTCTCGCGAAGCCCAAGACATGCTTATGTATGTTGAGGCGAAGCGGACCGTGTTCGAGGAACTGCTGGCCGCTGGCAGAGCCACCAAAGTGGAAGTTGACGATTAGCGCCGCCTGGTCAGGGTAGCTCGTGAAGCCTGTGGGTACGATCCTGATCCTCCAGTTCAGACGGGCGGTTCCTTTGCAGAGGCGGATCAGCTGGGCACCGGGTCCTTGATCGACAGGATGTTCCAGGACGAGGGTGAGGATGGTACAGTTGGAGCAGAGGGGGCGATGGGGATCTTGGCAGTTAGATGTGACTTGTATATATTTGTAATATGTGTTCCCTTGTAACTTTGTAACCATATTCAATAAAGAAACTTTTATCAACTTCTCCAGAATTTTTTATTGTCCTTCCTTTGTTTTTATTTCCGTACTATTCGGGGCGTAGCCCTCTATTTGAGCGAGGTCGATCTTATAAAAGTTTTTATGGTGAAGGCACTTAGATTGAGTCCTGGATCGAATGAGGTCGAATCTATACTTTAATGTCGAAGGCACTTAGCATGAGTCTTAGTTCGAGTGAGGTCGAACTTATATAAAGTTTTATGGCGAAGGCACTTAGGTCGAACCTATACTTTAATGTCGAAGGCACTTAGCCTGAGTCATAGTTTGAGCGAGGTCAAACTTATATAATTTTTTATGGCGAAGGCACTTAGGTCGAACCTACACTTTAATGTCTAAGGCACTTAGCCTGAGTCATAGTTCGAGCGAGGTCGAACTTATATAAATTTTTATGGCGAAGGCACTTAGGTCAAACCTATACTTTAATGTCGAAAGCACTTAGCTCGAGTCTTAGTTCGAGCGAGGTTGAACTGTAATATCTTGCGTCGCTAAGGCCTTAGCCTTTTATTTTAACTGGAGGATGCCGTAGCCTCTCCATTCGTCGTTAAAGCCTTAGCCTTTGGTTTTAACTGGAGGAGGCTGTAGCCTCTCCTTTCATCGTCAAGGCCTTAGCCTTTTATTTTAACTGGAGGAGGCCATAGCCTCTCCTTTCGTCGTTAAAGCCTTAGCCTTTGGTTTTAACCGGAGGAGGCCGTAGCCTCTCCTTTCGTCATCAAGGCCTTAGCCTTTTATTTTAACTGGAGGAGGCCGTAGCCTCTCCTTTCGTCGTTAAGGCCTTAGCCTTTGGTTTTAATTGGAGGAGGACGTAGCCTCTCCTTTAGTTGTTAAGACCTTAGCATTTTGTTTTAACTGGAGGAGGCCGTAGCCTCTCCTTTCGTAGTTAAGGCCTTGGCCTTTTATTTTAATTGGAGGAGGTCGTAGCCTATCCCTTCGTCGTTAAGGCCTTAGCCTTTGGTTTTAACTGGAGGAGGCCGTAGCCTCTTCTTTCGTTGTTAAGACCTTACCCTTTCACTTTGACTGGGGGGGGGGGGCATATCCTTTCATTCATTGGAGGTGGCCGTAGCCATTCATTCATAAGAGATGGTCGTAGCCTTTCATTCATTGGAGACGGCCGTAGCCTTTCATTCATTGGAGATGGTCGTCGCCTTTCATTCATTGGAGATGGCCGTAGCCTTTTATTCATTGGAGATGGCCGTTGCCTTTCATTTATTGGAGATGGCCATCGCATTTTATACATTGGAGATGGCCGTAGCCCTATATATATTTTGGCTGTAGCCCTAGTCCCTGTGATGCACCATTCGTGCCGGTTGGTGGTACGCTTGGCGTATCAGAATAACCTTGTAAACGATTCCGGGAATCTCCTTCATCGCCTCATTAAAAACCACTTAGAGAAAACCCAATTGGGACAAAACTCGGATGAGGGAAAAAGAGTACGGCTTAGGGGATGCCTTCCAGAAGTGGAAACGTTTGAGGTGTGAGATGTTCTAGTTGTTTTGGAGTATCTTTCCGTCCATGGTTTCTAACTTGAAGGAGCCTTTGTCTACCGCTGCGATGATTTTGTAGGGCCCGTCCCAATTGGTGCCCAGCTTCTCTTCATTGGGATCTTTGAATGCTAGTATTTTGGCTTTTAGCACATAGTCGCCTGTTTTAAGTGGATAAATTTTCGTCCTTTTGTTATAGTATCTGTCGACCTGCTGTTTTTGGGCCACTAACCTGATGTGGGCCATTTCTCTTCTTTCTTCGGCTTCGTCCAAGTCTTATAGTCGGCTTGCGTCATTCTCATCTCCGCTTGTGTGTGAGTATCTGAGGCTTGGTTCGCCGACTTCGAATGGTATGATAGCGTCGGTCCCGTAGACTAATGAGTAGGGAGTCTCTCCTATGGAGGATTTGGGGGTGGTTCTATGTGCCCACAATAATTTTGGTAGCAATTCGGGCCACAATCCCTTGGCGTCTTCGAGTTTTTCTTCAAGATGTTTAGTATGGTCTTGTTGGACGATTCTGCTTGACCGTTGGCGGCTGGGTGATATGGCGTTGAGAGTATTCTTTTGATGCGCCATTAGTCGAAAAAGTGGGTTGTCTTTTGTCCTATAAACTGTCGTCCGTTGTTACACATTATCTCTTTGGGGATACCGAAGCGACATATGATGTTTTTCCAGATGAAGGCTATGACTTCTTGCTCGCGGATCTGGGCGTAGGCACCTGCTTCTACCCACTTAGAAAAGTAGTCAGTTAAAACTAATAAAAAGTGTACCTTTCCTCGTCCGACAGGTAGCGGTCTGACTATGTCCATTTCCCATTTGATGAAGGGCCATAGGGATGTGACCGAGTGGAGGGGCTCTCCTGCCTGATGTATCATGGGAGTGAACTTTTGGCATTTTTCGCATCGCCGGACGTATTTTGCCGCGTCCTTTTTCATGGTAGGCCAATAGTATTGGCCCGTATTAGGCACCGTACGAGTGCTCGATTTCCCGTATGGGCACCGCAATGGCCCTCATCAACCTCTTCTAGCACCAGCGTCGTCTAGTTAGGTCCTAGGCACTTAGCTAGGGGTCCTCCAAAAGTTCTTTTGTAGAGATCATTATTCATCAGGCAGTATCTTGCTGCCTGTGTGCGAAGCTTTCTGGCTTCTTTTTTGTCGTGTGGTAGGTGCCCTTCCTGCAAGTATGACACAAACTGATTGCGCCAGTCCCAAGTTAGGTGAAGAGAGAATACCTCGCTGTGGTCGATGGCGGAGTGCATGAGGGTGACGATGCTCTCTTTATTTAGGTTAGTGGCTGATGCGGCCAGTTTAGCCAACCCGTCGGCTTCGGCGTTATGTACCCTACAAACTTTTTCGAAGCGACACTCGTCGAATTGGGCTATAAGTTTACAGACCTTGACTTGATATTTCTGTAACCTCTGCTCCTTGGTCTGATAAGTCCCGATGACTTGATTTACCACAAGTTGCGAGTCACATTGTAGGATCAGTCGGCGGGCCCCGTACCTGGCGGCTAGTTTTAAACCTGCAATAACAGCTTCGTACTCCGCCTCTTTGTTAGTCATCTCGGGGCATCGTATGGAGTGGCTAATGACTTCACATATAGGGACTTCGAGAACGAGTCCCAGCCCCGATCCCGAGGCATTCCCGGCCCCATCGGTGTGGAGTATCCAGGGGTCGATGTTAGGAGCCATTTGCAGGGCCTCCTTCTCTGCCTCAGGCGAGATTTTAGCACTGAAGTTGGCTATGAAGTCGGCGAGGACTTGCGATTTGATGGCGGTTTTGGGGATATAGGTGATGTCTTGCTCGCTGAGCTCTATGGTCCATCTGGCGAGACGGTGCGACAGTTCGGGCTTGTTGATGATGCTTCTTAGAGGGAAGGTGGTCACTACTCGGATGGGGTGGCATTGGAAGTAGGGTCTCAGCTTTTGGGAAGCTGTGACCAATGCCAACGACAATTTCTCGAGGTGTGGGTACCAAATCTCGACGTCTACTAGAGTCTTACTAATGTAATAGATAGGTGATTGCGTACGTTTTTGTTCGCAGACGAGCACTGCGCTGACCACAACCTCTGAGACGGCCAGATATGTCAGTAGGGGTTCGCCTTGTTCTGCCTTTGCCAACAGTGGTGGGGACGTCAGGTATGTTTTCAACTCTTGGAGGGCTTTGACGCATTCATCATTCTAGTGGAACCCGTTATCTTTTCTCAACACACTGAAGAATTTGTGGCATATGTCCGACGATCGGGAGATAAAATGCGAGAGGGCGGCTATTCGACCTGTCAACTTCTGAACCTATTTCTTGCTGGTAAGTGCCTAGGGTATCGAGGCAATCGCCTTAATTTGGTCGGGGTTGACCTCGATCCCTCTCTGTGATATGAGGAAGCCAAGGAATTTCCCGGACGCCACGCCAAAAGCATATTTTTCGGGGTTCAGCTTCATTCTATAACTGTTTAATATCTCGTAGGCCTCTCGCAAGTGATCGATATGATCCTCCTTTCTCGCTGATTTGACTAGCATGTCGTCGATGTAAACCTCCATCGTTTTCCCAAGTTGCTCCTTGAACATCTTAGTGACCAACCTCTGGTAAGTAGCCCCCGCATTCTTTAGCCCAAAGGGCATCACCCTGTAGCAGTAGGTGCCTTGGTAGGTGATGAAGGTGGTTTTCTCCTTATCTTCCTCGGCCATCAAAATTTGGTTATAGCCGGAATAGGCGTCCAAGAAACTTAATAGCTTATGTATGGCGGTGGCATCGATTAGTTGGTCGATGTGAGGTAGGGGGAAAGAGTCCTTAGGGCAGGCCTTGTTTAGGTCGGTGAAATCCACGCACATCCTCTATTTCCCGCTCTTCTTTTTGACCATCACCACGTTAGCGACCCATTGCGGGTACTTTGACTCTCTGACGGAACCGTTGGCCAGCAAATTGTCTACTTCCTCTTGGATCACCTCATTAATAGAGGCATTAAACTTCCTCCTGACTTGCTTTACTGGCAGATGTAATAGATCCACGTTGAGCCGGTAGGTGGTGATATCTGGCGAGATCCCTGGCATGTCTGCATGGGAAAAAGCAAATGTGTCTGCATATTTAGTTAAGAATTCATGGTACTTACCCGGATTGACGAGTCCGTGACCTATGATTGCTATGCCTCCGCACTCGCCCCGCTTAATTGCTTGGTGTGGGCGCAGTCTTGAGTTATCTTGTAACATTCTTGCGCTGTGCGCGACTCCCATTTGATGCTGAATATTCCCCATGGGGTAGGGAATTTGATCACTTGGTACAGGCTTGACGGGACCGCTCGCATGGCTTGTATCCATGGGCGCCCAATGATGACGTTGTAGGTCGTCTCCTGGTTGCTTAGGGCAAAAATCACGTGCTCACAGACACCTCCCGCGAGGACGGGCAGGGTCACTTCTCCTGATGTGCGCTCTACTGCATTGTTAAAACCAGTTAGAGTTATGCACCTGGGGGTGATTATATCCTCGAGTCCCATCTATGCGAGGACTCTCGGATGGATGATGCAGCGCCGCTTCCGTCATCGATCATGACTCTCCTGACATCGGTATCAATGATACGCAAGGTAATAACTAAAGCTTCATAGTGACGGGAAACACAAACCGTCAGCGTCAGACTTATCAAAGGTGATACTTCCTTCGAGGTCATCGTACCATTCGTGGGAGATGGTCCTCTTGAGTTAGTGTGTGCTGGCGAATTTGACGTGGTTAATGGTGACGTCGTCCCCGTCTCCGATGATCATGTTTACCGTACATGTCGGAGAGGGCGACTTTGGGGGTCCCCGGGAGTGCTCCCGTCCGCGCAAAAAATAAGCTTTCCCTTTGCCGCTGAGCAGCTCCTGTAGGTAACCCTGGTTGAGCATTCTGACAACTTCCTACCACAGACCGATACAGTCTTCAGTCCGGTGCCCTCGTTCCTGATGGAACTCGTACAGGACGTTTGATTTCCTTGTGGCTGGGTCCGATTTATTCTTTTGGGGCCACTGCACCTTAGTGCCGAGCTTCTCCAGTGCGTACACTACTTTTGAAGGTGAAACACAAAAGTTATGTGAAGAAAGTGGAGGGGGCGTACCTTATTCGTTCCTGAGTGGGGCGAGGTGGCAATGCACGACATCTGTATGACATGGGGGCGGAAGAGAAGATCTCGTATAGGGTTGGTGTCGCTCCTTGATGGGACGAAGGGGAAGTTCCCGGCGTCCCTCATGCCGCCGATCTCTTCTTGTGTCTGGGTGCATGGCCGCTAGCCATCGGGTTGGTCTGTTAAGATCCTACTCATCTGCCCGTACCTTGGCGCAGTAGGCATTATGGATCTCGTTCCAGGTCGTGGGAGGGTACTTCATGAGCCGGCTTAGCAGTTTTTTGGTAGCTTTGGAGCTGTCCCTGCTAAGTCCGTTCTGGAAGGCCGCTACCGCCATTCCCTCCGACATATTTGGCAGGCTCATTCTTACCCTATTGAATCTGGCGAGGAAGTCCCTGAGGCCTTCGCCTACGGTTTGTCTGACGGCGAATATGTCGTTCACTCTTGCTTCCGCTTTCTTAGCGCCGGCATGTGAAGTAACGAACTTGTCTGCCATCTCCTCGAAGGTTGTGATTGCTTTGGCAGGTAGTTGAGAGTACCAGTTCAATGCTCCTCCGGTCAGCGTTTCGCCAAACTTCTTCAGCAACACTGATGGTACCTGTTCTTTAGACAAGTCATTACCTTTTACTGCAGTGACATAGTGGATAAGGTTATCCTCGGGATTGGTGGTTCCGTCGTACACCTTCAGGTAGGGGGCATCTTGAAGGTTTTCGGAATGGTGTAGGGTGCTGCTTCTTTAGAGTAGGGTTGTTCCACAAACCTTCCTACATCCCGTTTGGGTAGTAGTTTAGGCGCCCCGGGAATTTTATCAACCCTATCTTGGTGCTCCTTCATTTTGTCGCGGATGGCCTGGTTATTGCTTTCCATTTCCTTCATTTTTCTGAGGATGGAGGCTAATGTATCATCATGTGTTTGCATCTCGAGGAGTTGGCCATTGGTCCGTATTTTTTGCTGTTCGTCTGTCGCGGTGGTGTTGCTCGTTGCTGGTACTGCATTTTCGTAGCCTCGCGGTGGCTTTTCCACTAGGCTTCTCAGGGTGCTGGTCAGCCATTCTTCCAGTAGCCTCTTGACTGCTGGGGGTGCCTCTTTTGGAATGGAGGTGTCCCTTTCCTGCGGGGTAATAGGGTTCCCAAAGGGGGGAGGGGAGGCCTCTGTTTCTGGCGCGGCAAAGGGAGTAGCGTTGATGGCTGCGCTACCATCGGCCTCGTTCATGGAACTTAGGAGGTTTGTGGTAACTTCTACCACAGCCTTGGATCGTGTATTATTTTAGGCCATTTCCAAACTTTTTCCGATGATCGGATCTTGCGAATATATACTATGAGTTTGATTCTCGAAATCCCCACAGACGGCGCCAAATTGTTTGACTCAAAGGTAATTGAACACTCTTGAGAAAATCAATCAATATAAATGAAGGGTCAATCGGAATCAATGGTAATATATGTTGAAGATCGATCGTTGGATTCGTATATATGTTATCCTTATGAAAAGATGATAAAGTTTAATCAAGTATAAGAACAAATGAGCAGTAAAATGATAACCGTAGAGAGAAAAATGGTAGAGAGAGAGAGAGAGTTGTATTATTAATGATCAATAATACCTGTCTTACAAATGAGGGGGATCCTCCTTTATATAGAGGAGCGGTCCCCTCGCCAGCATATTACATCGCCCTAAGACTATTACTATTACAGCGGAAATACAAGGAAAGGGGGTCGGGGATGTCCATCTGGACTGGCTCGTCGACGTGTCGCTATAGACGAGGACATGTCCTTCTCGTCATGCAGCCGTGAGGGAGGACGTCTCCAAATGTCGTCGGCCTCGTAAGGAGGCGACCCCGGCCTGTACTGCATCCGAGACAGCCATACGTATGTAGGTACTCGCCTTATTTTGGATTTGATTTGCCCCCACACATACATGTACGTTTTACATGGCACGATTGCGACGTGTGTGACACAACAGGTGTACCACATCTTAAGTTGCTCAAAGCAACTTCACAAATACTAAAAGAGGGCTTAAATATATGAATAAAAACGGTATAAGAGGTATAATGCATATAGGTTTATAATATTAATATAATTAGTTAATTAAGTCGAGTTTTAACTGCAAAATGACTGTGTTAAAAATATAGAATTGGGAGAAACGCACACCTTCTCTAAGGTTAACATAATTTTTTAGCCGATTTTTTGTGTTTTACAGACTTTAAGAGAGTCAAAAAATGTCTTGATTTGGGATTTAAAATAATAGTAACTTAAGACATCTTAAATAATTATTTCAAATGTGGTCTCTCAAAAATAAAGTAAAATAATTCATTTTCAATAATATCACTTTAAGTGAAAAAACTTCTTTCTAGTAAAAGAAGCATGACAATATTTAATGGATTTTCTATCTAATCTAAGGTCTAAAAAAAATTATAGGGTTCGTTTGTAGGGGTGGTACTCTCCCTCCGCCCCTGATCCCTAGCTAGTTAAGTAACTAGGGCCAGATGCCCAGATGGAATTAAGAGCAAGCCTATAATGTAGTACAGTAATTAATAGAATCCGGAACTAAAATATTGTTATTTTGGACTCAAAAGACACAAATAAGTTTAAAAAAAAATAAATAACCATTATATATATGACGACACCGTTAACATACAACGCCACATTTTTTGGCGCCAAAATAAGTGGCGTTGAAGGGTAGTATACATAATTTCAAAGGAACCCAGAATCTTGGCATTCACACTTCCAATATTTGTTTTTACCAAAACCCATAATCTTAGTGTCCCCATTTCCAATATTTATTTTTCACGTTTTGATAGTGCACGTATTATATAAACCCAACATATCTTCTAGCCTGCCAAATTTTTAAATTCAGCTTGTTATTGTGAATATTGGAATTTTCATTTTAATTATTATTGTATTTTAATTATTTTCATTTTAAATATTGGAATTATTTTAAGTATATATTATTTTATTCTACTTTTTGTTTCGCTTTTTTATGTACTTTATATATAAATAAAATTTTCATTTTTTTCATTTTAAATTAATTTTAAAACTCCAATTTAAAATTACTCACCAATTTGAAATGGTAATTCATTATTTTTTTAATTTTGCTTTTTTTTTTTAAATAATTCAAACTCCAATATAATCTAATAAAATGTGTATTTAAATTTCCATCGAAGGAGTACTCGAGCCGCCAATATCCACGATCACATGGGAAGCTTCCCCCAACTCGACCATATGGGTCGAGGATTGAGCAGTAGGGGCGGCACTTCTCTCTCGATCCTCACGAGCCCGAGCCTCATTTTCTCCCGGCCTGTCGTCCGGAGTGTGCGCTACGGCCGCACCTTCCCCCGCCCTAGAAGGAGGGGAATCCACACTTATCACAACAGGAGGAACGGGTGCAACTGCTACTAAAAAGAGCCGGAGGTGAAATAATCATGCGCCTGATCAAAGGTCTATCTTCCTCATCGCAAGAAGACGAGCCATCTCGAGGGCGAATTGGTAATTATTTTATATATATATATTTATTTTTCATTTTTTTATTATATTTAATTATAAGATATCTATATTCATTTTTTTTATTTTTTTATTGGTTACTAAATAGTTATTTAGTTTATAATTAGTTATTGGTTACTTATTTTTAAATTTAAATACATATTTTATTAGTTTATATTTTATTATTTTCTTTTTTGGTATGTATTTAAATTTAAAAATTAGTAACCAATAACTAAGTATAAACTAAATAACTATTTAGTAACCAATTAAAAAAATAAAAAAAATGAATTAGATATCTTATAATTAAATATAATAAAAAAATGAAAAATAAATATATAAAAAATAATTACCAATTCAAATTGAGTGAGAGTAGTTTCAAGTTTCTGAGTTTGAATTATTTTAAAATAAAAAACAAAATTAAAAATAATAATAAATTACCAATTCAAATTGGTGAGTAATTTCAAATTGGAGTATTAAAATTAATTTAAAATGAAAAAAATGAAAAATCTATTTATATATAAAATACATAAAAAAGCGAAATAAAAAGTATAATAAAATAATATATACTTAAAATAATTCCGATATTTAAAATGAAAATAATTAAAATACAATATATATAAAATACAATAAAAATTAAAATGAAAATTCTGATATTCACAATAACAAGCTGAATTAAAAAATTTGGCCAAGCAGGCTAGAAGATATGTTGGGTTTATATAATACGTGCACTATCAAAACATGAAAAACAAATATTGGAAGTGGGGACACTAAGATTATGAGTTTTGGTAAAAACAACTATTGGAAGTGTGAATGCTAAGATTCTGGGTTCCTTTGAAATTATGTAACTACCCCTACTATTTTGGCGTTGAATCAGAATGTGGCGTTGTATGTTAACGGTGCCGTTACTGTTATTATACAACGCCAGATTTTCATGCATTGTATATATAATGATTATTTATTTTTCTCTAAACTTATTTGTGTCTTTTGAGTCTAAAATAACAATATTTTGGCTCCGGATTAGTAATTAACAGCCATCCTAGGCTAGCTCAAAAGAAGGAACGACGCAGCAAAGTCATACGTTTGGTAAAGCAGGAGAAAGAAAAAGTAAAAAATTAGGCAACTGAAGAATAAAGAAGTTGGGCAGCAAGCATTAATAACCCATCACTGGGAGTGATTCAACGAGAATCACGCAGCCAATATTTTACAAACCTTCATCCTTGATCACCAGTGGTAGAAATATAATGTAGTAATATAATTGAGGCATAATTTTTAAGAATATATAATGTATATTATAAAAATATTTTTATTTAAATAATTATTTTCATATTATATTATGTACATGAAATATATATTTTATAATCTGTCTTAATTTTTTCATTCATTCTGAATTGTATAAATAATTTTTTGAATTTTTGTTGTTAATACTAAAATTATTATAATTACTAACAAATCATTCTAGTTATTTTTGCTATACTCATCATTTTATTATTCCGAGCATTATATATGCTTAAATACTTTTTATTTTTTAAATTTATAAATAATATTTATTTATTCTATAGGTAAGTCCATGATGAAAAATCATAATATTACTTTTAAAGTATACTTTGTTAAGCAAATCACTGCCCCGAAAATTAATAAGAAAGTGCTAAGTTTCATATTAGTGAATAAACTGTATTAGAAAACCATGAAAATTAATGTATTTCCTAATATTTTTTGAATATATATAATGTTTAATTATTTACTCCCTCTGTGGTCATGGTACGTGAAGGTATTTAATTGGATATATATATAGATGGAGTATAAGAAAAAATGAAAAATTTGTGGTTTAAAGCACAGACATCTACGTGATTATAGATCTTTTCATTCGGGAAAAAAATTTATAGTTTAAAGTTGGGTAGAATTATTTTTATATACTTTATAAAAATATGTTATTTTTTTGGGACAAACTAATGAAGAAAGTGTGGCATATAAATTGTGATAGAGAAAGTAATTAATTTGACTTTCATATTTATTAGGCTTTAAATAACTTTATATTATACATAGATGTTGAAATAACAAAGATATCCAGTGCTAAGATTAAAATGCAATATTGTCGACATGGAATGAGATTTGTTTGGAACATACTATAAATAGGCGTGCATACTACGAGTTTGAACACTAAGGTGAGGGTTTAATTTAAAAGGAAAAAATGTGGAACATTGGTTTATGGTTAGTAGCAGTAATAATTGTAGGAATGAGTGGATGGGTATACAAATGGAGGAATCCCAAATGCAAGGGTGTATTGCCACCAGGCTCCATGGGACTTCCCTTCATTGGAGAGTCCATTCAATATTTCTCTTCTCATTCCTATGAAGGAATTCCACCCTTCATTGCCGAAAGGACTGCAAGGTTTATTTAATTTGTTTTAATTTTCTCACCCCTAAATTATTGCTCTTCAAAATATATAAGTCATATTTCTCTTGCATGAAACCATAACAGGTACGGAGGATTATTTAAAACAAGTATACTTGGGCAGCCAGTGGTGATATCAACTGACCCAGAAATCAATTACTATGTCTTCCAACAAGAAAATAACCTCTTCCAATGCTGGTACACAAAGAGTGCTTCTGATCTCCTTGGAGAGCAAGGCTTGAATGTCCACGGCAGAGATGTCCATAAATACCTTAGGAATTTTGTTCTGTCTCTTGTCGGCCAACAATGCTTAAAGGAAAATTTGATGTCTGAAATTGATTTGATTTCTCGTAAGCATTTAGATAGGTGGGCTGAGCACGGCAAGATCCAAGTCAAAGAAGCAGTTGAAATTGTGATTCTCTCACCTCCACCTATGATGTTACTAATATATATACATCTTTTTTTATTTCAGTACTGAAATATATATATATATATAACTCAAAATATTTACTACTACTTTTAGATGCTATTCACATTTATCGCGAAAAAGATCCTTGGTCTTGAAGAACAAGAGGCACTGGAACTAAGAGAGCATTACAAATCTTTTTTTGGTGGTTTTCTCTCATTTCCTCTCAATGTGCCTGGAACAGCTTACCATGCCTGCTTACAGGTATTTTCTTTTCAATATATACCAAAAGTAAAATGAATCTATTATACATCGATTATCCTTTAGATCATGACATACTATGAATTAATTAATTTCGACATGCACGCAGGGGCGTAAAAATATTGTTAAGGTGATCAAAGATATTATAAAGAAAAGGCAGTCATCCAAGGATAAGGCGAATCAAGATTTCTTAGACCACATGCTTAAAGAAGTAGAAAATGAGGAATCGTTGCTGACTGAAGAAATTACAGTGGATTTAGTTCTGTTACTTCTATTCGCTGCTTATGAAACCACTTCTTCCTCCATTACACTACTGATTAAATACTTGAATAGTCATCCTGAGGTGTTGACAGAGCTGACGGTTTGTACTCTTAATATAATTAATTACTATAGCTATCTGAAACATTAATTTTTTTATTTAATTAATCTCGAGTAGTTCTTTTCATAAACACTATAAAAAATTGTTCATTTTGTAGGAAGAGCATGAGAGCATTCTTAAACGTCGAACAGACGAAGGCGCTCTAATTTCGTGGCTTGAGTACAAATCAATGAGTTTCACAAATATGGTGAGTTCATTTTCTTGCGTGATCGTTAATTGTGTAATTGGTAAATAGTTTAGGTTGTCCTCCAGATCACACGCTCTTATTATCACCATTACTTTTTATTTGATATATATCCTCCTCCCCCCCCCCCACCCTTCCCCCCTCGATGTATTTAAAATTAGTTGAACTGTAATTTTTTTGTGTTTTTTCTAAACTATAAATGAGTGGCTGCAGGTTATAAATGAAACAGTAAGGCTTGCCAATATCGCCCCAGGAATTTTCAGAATTACACTAAAGGATGTGCAAATCAAAGGTAAATATCTAACTTTTAGGTCTTTTTAAGAGTTTGTCCGGAAATCCACCGTATAATAGAATACGTGTATTTACTAGGGTAGTAGTTACACAGTCCAGCAATTACATAGTACTGTAATTATGATGACTTGTTTGTTTCTCATATTAATGTAATTACAGGATAATTACAAGTATATTATTTTGGTTGTAGAAGTGTAATTACACAATTATATTAAAATTTTATGTATAAAGTTAAATATTAAAAACTAAAAGTTAAGATTTAATAAATTAAATATTCTTTACAAACAATATTAAATTTGACATTAAGATAGATATAGATAGATATTGTTTCATGAAAACATATTAATTACTAATTATATATTTGTAACCAATATTGTAGAAGTACATGATATATATTTTTTAAATTAATAATATTTACTTTAATCAATTATAAAAACTAAAAGTACATAATTTTAAAAAATATCTTGGACTGCATGCTTGATAAAATTATTACAGTAATATCTATAAGTACAATGCCATATCATTGCTCAAATATTTTACGAAAAACTAATCTAACAATTTTAACTGAAAAATAAATAGTGTGCAATCTGAATTAATAAGTGAATTCTAATAAAGCAAATAAAATAGAAGCAATAATATAACATAAATTCTAAATAAAAAAAATAAAATAACATAATACTCTTATGTAGAATTACACAACAATAAAGATTGAAAACAGACAATACTATTTACATATGAAAAGCAATCTATCAGTTTAACATAGTTATGTTTGCATATAACCTCATCCAATAACAAAAGTTCAACTCTAATTACATCACTTACTATTAGTCAAGTTTGTTGATGACTTATTCGAAGTATAATTTTTTAGAAAAATTAGAATAAGAACATAGCTAAGGATAATGAACAAATAACGAAATAAAATATGAGAAATCTTGAAAAAAAACACGTGAAGTAAGTATTAGGAAATGAGAAATATGGAATATAATAAAAAAGAATTTTAATAATTTAAAAAATTTAAAAGTAAAAATATTAATAATAAAAATAAATTATGGTCTCGCAATCTGAGACTCTTAGCTTGCCAAATAGTGCAGCTTAAGAAATACTCCAAGAGTAATAAAGAAATTCTTTATTTGATTTAACATGAGTTAAAAAATTCAAGATATTATATTAAAAAAAATTAAAATTAGTAGAAGTACTGGAAGATGCGAGATAAGCTCACAATATATTATCTTGTCTGCTAGCTATTACTTACAATATGTGTTGTCCATTTATTTAGTTTTTGTTTTTTCCATATATATAGTACTAAAGTAAGAATAATCACAGGATATACAATTCCTGCCGGATGGACGTTCATAGTATGTCCCTCATCGGTTCATCTGGATCCAAACAAGTACGAGGATCCCCTTACTTTTAATCCTTGGCGATGGAAGGTCAGTTAATATTTTATTAATTAGTAAAAATCAAGCATTTAGGTTTCTACTTTCATATATTCATAATATAAACGTCCTTTTCTCCACTATATTGGGATTAAAAAGGGTGAAGAGCTGCATAAGGGTTCAAAAAAATTCATGGCGTTTGGTGGAGGAGTGAGATTGTGTGCTGGAGCTGATCTCTCAAAGATGCAAACGGCCATTTTCCTACATTACTTGTTGACAAGCTATAGGTATGAATTCGATCTCAAGCCCTATTATATTTCAAGGGGAACATAATATAATAACATACTTTTTAAAATGATTAACTACCATGGAAATTTTGGTTACGAGGTAAAAAATTTAAGATATAATTTTCTTTAAAATTTCAGGTGGAAAGTGATAAATGAAGGGAATATTATACGACAACCCGGTTTGATCTTCAAGAATGGATTAAACATTGAAATATCCAAGAATCAAGGAGAAAAAAATACTCCAAATTATTGTTTAAGATAGATGTTTTATAACAATGTTCATTAAAACGTCACGCTGATAAATATGATAATATGTAATAAATCGTTCTAATATGAATAATAATGTGATATGGAATGAAGTAGAAGGGTTAGCTCACTTGGTGAGCTCCCTGCCTTCATCTTCCCTACTCTCTCCTGATGTAATAAAAAAAATATCTATTCTTTCTAAGCTAGTTAATGTAAAGAGCATTTCAGCTCCCTGATTTTCATTCAGCAATATATATGATTTACGAGATACCTCATTGACAAAGAAACGTCATCATTTTTTGATATTTCTAAGATACTTGTATGTATATTATCAAATCAAGAAGATAATTACCAGCTAGAATTTGAAAATAAAAATTAAAAAAATAAAAGGCGGTGTGATTTCTCTTTTCATGAGAGCAACCTTTCCCCGTTGAAAAAAAGGGTAATAATTGAGGCCTTTTCTTATCTTTGAAGAAAACCATTAATGACCATTTCATCTTGCCATAAACTTTAACTCAAAAGGGTTGTTCTCTCTATGCGTTAGTTGTGCTACAAGATAAGAGCAAATGTAACAGCGAGGCCTAGTTAACCCCAGCTTTAAGCGAAAGACAATAGGTAGAACATTTTGCAAATCACCATAGAGCCGTCAATATGAGCTTGTCTCGTTGGGCCGGCCTCCCCCAACTCGTGATTTAATAGAGCGGGGCTAACATTATGAGCAAACTTCATTTATGCTTGTTCGGCACTAACTTAAGATAACCACTATTTGAATATTGCAAGTTATAGCCAAAAACTTATTACATTGGCTACACACAAAAAAATGCACTACCCCATTTGATCAACTCCTTAAATTGCAAAGTGGTGTTTTTAATCTATTCCGATGTACTACTTTTTATTATTTCTCCATCATAAATTGTTACATTTTAAAAAATAAATCAATTTTCTTATTTAACTCCATTTGATTTGTAGGATTTTGTTCGGCAAATTGATCACACGAGTAAGTTCATATGATGTTTTTGAGTTAGTATGCATGTTTGGTTTGGAGCCCCGAGGGCTCTTTGAGTTTCTGATAGGTTTCGGGATATTTTTACACTTAGAAAACTTGCAGGTTTTGTTGTGATCAGTGATTTTGTTTTTCGCGTTCGCGTGGCTTCACTCGTGAATGCATAACCCAAATTCCCTTAGGTGTTAGTTTGTTCTTCGCGAACGTGAAGCGCGAACGTGAAGCTCTGGGGGGAGTTACCCTTCGCGAACGCGTTCAGGCTCACGTGAACGCATTGGGTTAGTGGGCCTGGAGGAGGGAGTTCATATTGCTCTACGGGAACGCGGCCTCTTTGACCGCCAATGCGAAGGCCTGATGAGCTAAAGCTCCGTGAACACTGCCAATCCAACGCGAACGCGAAGACCATTTGGGCCTGACCTATTACGAACGCGATGAAGGCCTGCCTAGTCTTTTAATAATAGAACAAAAAATGGGCAGAACTCATTTTTATCATATTTCGAACTACCAAGGCCTAAAAAAGATTTTCTTAACATAAAGTCATCCCCAAAGTGTTGGTAATAAATTCTAAACTCTACTCCTTAATTACCCAATATTTTCATTAATTTTTAATCAAAAATCAAGAATTTTCATGTAGAAATTGGGAATTTAGGTAGAGTTAGGTCTTTATTTGAGTGTGACGAACGGGCTGCTAATCTTAGGAATTAACGTTTTCATCCCCTATTAACTACTTTTCCCAAGTTAATTTCTGCTAATTTGATTTGCCTGAATGTTCGATTTTGAGTTTTCGTAGAGCTTTGGGACACTTAGTCCCTAAATGAGAGCTTAAGTATTGAAAAATCGGCCATAACCGGAACAGTGTGAAGACGGCCTCGGAATGAAATCTAATGGTTCCATTTGCTTTGTTAGGTGATTTTGGGGTTATGAGTGTGTTCGGATTGTGTTTTGGAGGTCCCCATCTAATTTAGGCTTGAAATGCCGAAGGTTTAATTTTGGAAGTTTCTAGTTCGATAGTGAGATTTTGATCCGCGGGTCGGAATGAAATTTTGAGAGTTGTAGTAGTTCCGTTATGTCCTTTTGTGATGTGCGTGCAAAGTTTCAGGTCATTTGGATAAGGTTTGGTAGACTATTTGATCAAAAATGTGTTTTTAGAGTTTTTGAACTTCTTAAGGTTGAATTCGATGAAAAATAAGTGTTTTGGTGTTGTTTTGAGCGCTTCGAAGGATGGAACAAGTTTCAATGATATTATGGGATATGTTCGTAAGTTTGGTTGAGGTCCGGGGGGCCTCGGGCATCTTTCGGATGCTCAACAGGTCATTTTGGGACTTGTAGAATTGTAGAAAAATCTAGTATCTGGTTTCCTTCATCGCGTTCGCGACCCTTCTTTCACGATCGCATAGTGTATTTTTAGAGGGGGTATAATTTGTTCTATGCGATCGCATGATCTGGTTTGCGATCGCGGAAGCCTGTCCCTTCCTCCTTCGCGTTCGCATTACTTTTTTCGCGTTCGCGTAGTAGAAATATGGCCCCGTGGCCTTTTACCCTTCGTGTTCGCGTGGCCCTGTTCGTGAACGCGTAAGCTGCCCTTCTCCTTCTTCACGATTGCATGCATCATGTCGCATTCGCGTAAGCCAATTCAAGGACCTTTAATTTTTTCTCTTCGCCATCGCAGGCCTCCTTCCGCGATCATGATGCACAATATATCTGGGAAGATTTCTTAAAATCCCAAAATCGAGGGTTTAGACCATAACTCATATTTCAGACTCGGGAGCTCGGGAGATCACGATTTTTGAAGGGATTTTCACTTAGACGACTTGGATAAGTTATTCTAACTCGGTTTAGTCTAATTTCCATGAATCTTCACTAAAATTCATCATTTAATTTCGGAATTTTGGCAGAAATTGGGGCAAAGGTTCTTAGACCTAGAGATTTAGTTTTGATTGGGTTTTTGACATCCGATTTGAGAGATGTTTATATGAATAGACTCGTGTAAGTGTGAGAATTCTGAAAACATAAATTTCACCTAATTCCGAGACATGGGCCCGAGAGGCATTTTGCTCATTTTACATAATTTTACGTATTAGCTTAGAATTTAATTGTAGAATCAACTTCTTGAAGTATTATTTTATGAAATGGAATTGAATAGATTTGGGCCATTTGGAGTCGAATACTCATGGCAAGAACGTTGTTTCTAGTTGATTTTGAGCTGGTTTGAGGTAATTGGCTTGTCTAACCTTGTGTGGGGGACCTTCCCCTTAGGATATGATATTTGATAATTGAAATGCCTTGTACCTGAGGTGAAAAACGCGTACGTGAGCTACTTGTTGAAAAATGCAATTTTATTTTTAGTATTTAAGTTAAGTTCCTTTCCTTCCTGTTTATTCTACTTGCAAATTTAGCTTGTTGTTAGTTTAGAAAAGCATGTTTAGTTGACTTAATTGCCTTTGTGCTTAAACTGTGTTAATTGCATTACGTAAAGCATGTTAGGCTAGAATTAACTTTTTACTTGATACGTATTTATCATTTATTTGAGTATCCTTGTGTTGCTTCAGTGTGTTTTAATTTGGGACTACGTGACGGCATCCCGTGAGATCCCCTGTATGTATGTATGATTTGGACTAAGGTGCGGGATATCAAGAGATCCCTGGCACATATATTGAGGATACCAAGAGATACTCGGTATACCAAGAGATCCCTATCATATATTGAGGATACCAAGAGATCCCTATCCTACATTAAGGATACCAAGAGATCATTGGTATACCAAGAGATCCCTGGCATATATTGAGGATACCAAGAGATCCTCGGGATACCAAGAGATCCCCAACATATATTGAGGATACCAGGAGATCCCTAGTGTATATATATCGAGGATACAAAGAGATCTTCGGGATACCAAGAGATCCATGGTTATTATCCCTGTTGTGAGTGGTGTTACTTGTGATTTGTCTTTATATTCTATTTCCGGTAATGTACTCTTATTATCATGTACAGACTTTTACTTTACATTCTCAATTATATTGTTCATCTTAACCTGTCACTATTATTATTATTATTATTATTGACCTCAGTAGGACCCTGACCTTCCTCTTCACTACCTGATCAAGGTTAGACTTGACATTTACTGAGTATCGTTGTGGTGTACTCATGCCTCTTCTGCGCATGTTTTTCATGTCTAGATCCAGGTACATTTTCTCAGGATTATCATCATTGAGGGAGGAGACTACTTAGAAACTTCGAGGTACACCTGCCGCGTCCGCGGACCGAGGAGTCCCTTTCCATTCCTGCTTTTAGTATTTTAGCCCTTATGTACATTATGTTCTTATTAGACAAAAATTCCGGAGTTAGAGCTACGTAGCATATCTTTTTCTTAGCTTGTAATTCATGGGTTTTCGGGTCTTGGATTAGATATTGGTTTTTGATATATATATATATATATATATATATATATATTGCTTTATTTAACACAATTATTGCTTTATTTCTATACTTAAATCGTTTTATTATCCACAAGTTTGGTTATCTTTCGCAATTTAGGATTGTCACACCTCCTTTTGGCGCGCCCCCTACCCCGGGGAGTAGATGTGCGAGGGAGTTTTTCCAATTTAAGTGACAATATTCGAAACGGGATTATTCTATTTATTTCAGAGTCGCCACTTGGAATAAATTATGGTGTCCCAAGTCACCAATTTATTTAAATCCTAAATCGAGGAAATTTCGACTTTCCAAATGAAGTCTGCGAACCAGAAATTCTAAGTAAGGAATTCTGTTGACCCGAGGGAAGGTGTTAGGCACCCCCGAATCCCGTGGTTCTAGCACGGTCGCTTCAACTATCATAAATGGCTAAAAATCTGATTTTTAATACATGTTTTTACCTATATGCTTTTTAACTTTAAACCGCTTTTATTATTATTTTTAATGAGAATTGCAACGTTGTGAAAACACATCTCGAACCACGCTCCGCTTTTTAAAGAGTTAGTGTCAATTATACAAGGGTCGTGAGTTATTTAATGAAAGTGGCATAACTCAATTTTTTCTACAAAGTCCAACTAATTTTGTGAGGGCCATGGGCAGCTTAAATATTTGGAAATATTTGTTATGAGGAAAGGGATTAGTTTTTTATTTAAAGAAAAAAAGAAGAAGTATACAGTCATGCCTAGCAAAACAAAAAAAAATGTTAGCCAACTAACTTACTAGGGTCCAAAGTTGTTTTCTAATTTAACCAAAAGCTAACAGATTCTATCAAAAGATTATGGCCCACCTTATATAAATTCATCATTCTTGCTCTCTATTAAATATCAAAATTTATTATGTACTGAGCACTCATATTCATTACTTTTTACCTTAAACCACCCAAGCTTTTATTAAACTTTGATAGACCAAATCACACCAGCAACTTCATGGCTAAGAAAATAAACAGTAAACCAACGTAAAAACAAAAGCTAACATGGAAAATAAATTATTTATGTGTTGAAATTCAAGTATCAAAGGAAAAAGCTTAACAATTGAGCACTAAGAAGGTTTTAGCACATTTATCAATAAATGATTCTTCACAACATTAATAAAAATACCGAAGAGCAGCAAAAAGATGGACCTTTCAAGATGCTTTACACGGCCAAATTTAAGCTAAACGGGAACCTCGACCAAATTCAACGAACGGAACCCGAACTCAACCTCGACGACTCAACTTTGGATGCTGCTGTTTTGTGCACAAAAGGAAACTATTTTTTATCACTGATTTTGGAGCTTTTAAGCGGCGTCCATGATGGTGGACGGAGTTGCTTGTGTGTCTGCTTTCATGATTGTGTTTTAAGTAGGAGATCAAATTATTTTCGGACGGGTTTTCAAGGGTATTTCGTTGTTGATTTTTAGTGAAAAGAGGTTGTTGGTTCGCTGGAATTGTGGCCAGTTTTCATGGCAGCTTAGGGCTGGTTTCGATGGAGAACAAACTACTGAAGGTTGATGAAATTTTGTAAGGTGGAGTTTGCTGGTTTTCTCCAAATGAAAGAGAAGATGGGTCCCCTTTTTTCTTCCGTGTGTTTGTTGTCTTTATAAAAGAGATGAGAGAGATAAGAGAGATGAAAGTTGTGTTGTTGTTGGAGTGTAACGTGGAGGAGTTGGGGAAAAGGGATAAAGTGAGAGGGGACAAGTAAACGTGGGGGACAATGAAAAAAGGAGAGTGTGGGATCAACTAATGGGACAAATGGAAAGCAAGAAAAATGGGTAAAGTGGGGAAAGTGGAGAAAGTGGGTAAAGTGGGAAAAATTCAAATATTATCAAAAATTAGGTGTTAACAGCTGCCCCTCTTTGCTCGAAAAAACGAAGAGTTTTCGGGCAAAGATAAAGTGAACTATGTGACTAATTTTTGACCATATCGTCATTCAAAAGAGGAAGAAAAATAAAGAAAAAGGCGCAACTGAGTCCTGGTTTTGGACAAGCCTAAATATCCTGGGTTATAAGGGAATCAGATCGCGTATAGTTCAGAAGTGGATGAGGTGATGGAGTGATGATTTCGAGAGTCAAGTGAGGTGCCATTCCGCTGAGGTTCTGGTCCCCGGTCCCGTTATTACATAAAAAAAATGAAAAGACTAGCTAAGCCTATCAGCTACGAGTTACAAGATTCCTATCTATAAATTCCTTGAAGCTTGATCTTGAGTCTTAGTTGATTTTGCTGTAGACCTCGATCTGAATCTTGCTGCTCAACAAGCTGTACGTGCTTGTTTATTTCTGTAACATTGAGTGAAATGGAATTGGCGGAACTCGTGACTTCAATCAGATTCGGAGCAATTCGCGCAACTGTTTACTCCAACGTTTGAACTTGTTTCCTTTATGTTATTTTGCTTCTTTTCTTCATTCCGGATTGAGGTTCCACTCGTAAGTTATCTCGATCCTTGCGTCCCGAGGTCAAACCTATTTAGACAAATGAAACAAATAAATGAACGAAATTTTTCTGCCCCAGTTTTGCTAGGAAAATTTCGTGAGTTAGTTGTGACACAGAAAGTGATTAAAAAGACTCTTTGGTATTGGTAAAGAAAATCACAGTTTCACAAATAAACGTTCCACGGTTTTCTGGCTGGGAGACCCCCGATTTTCTGATCGGGGTTTAAAGAGACAGCTCCGCAGCTTTCTGACTGGGAAATCCTCAATTTTATGACCGAGATTTCGAAGAAGAGTTTCACGGCTTTCTGGCCGGAATTCAAAACAATGTCCCACGGTTTTTTGGCCGCAAGACTCTCGGTTTTTTGGCCGGGATTAAAATAAATGGCTCCGCAGTTTTCTGACTGGGAGATCCTCGATTTTCTGACCGAGAAGAAGAGTTTCACGGCTTTCTGGCCGGAATTCAAAAACAATGTCTCACGGTTTTTTGGACGCAAGACCCTCGGTTTTTTGGCCGGGGTAAAAGTAAATGGCTCCGCAGTTTTCTGACTGGGAGATCCTCGGTTTTCTGACCGGGATAAAAGTTTCACGGCTTTTTGGCCGGAATTCAAACAATATCTAACGGTTTTTTGGCCGTCAGATCCTCGGTTTTTTGGACGGGGTAAAAGTAAATAGCTCCGCTGTTTTCTGACTGGGAGATCCTCGGTTTTCCGACCGGGATAAAAGTTTCACGGCTTTCTGGCCGGAATTCAAACAATATCTAACGGTTTTTTGGCCGTCGGATCCTCGGTTTTTTGGTCGGGGTAAAAGTAAATGGCTCCGCAGTTTTCTGACCGGGAGATCCTCGGTTTTCGACCGGGGATAAAAGTTTCACGGCTTTCGGTCGGAATTCAAACAATATCTAACGGTTTTTTGGCCGTCGGATCCTAGGTTTTTTGGCCGGGGTAAAAGTAAATGGCTCCGCAGTTTTCGACCGGGAGATCCTCGGTTTTCGACCGGGGATAAAAGTTTCACGGCTTTCGGCCGGAATTCAAACAATATCTAACGGTTTTTTGGCCGCCGGATCCTCGATTTTTGGCCGGGCTAAAAGTAAATGGCTCAGCAGTTTTCGACCGGGAGATCCTCGGTTTTTTTACCGGGATAAAAGTTTCACGGCTTTCGGTCGGAATTCAAACAATATCTAACGGTTTTTTGGCCGTCGGATCCTCGGTTTTTTGGTCGGGGTAAAAGTAAATGGCTCCGCAGTTTCTGACTGGGAGATCCTCGGTTTTCTGACCGGGGATAAAAGTTTCACGGCTTTCTGGCCGGAATTCAAACAATATCTAACGGTTTTTTGGCCGTCAGATCCTCGGTTTTTTGGCCGGGTAAAAGTAAATGGCTCCGCAGTTTTCTGACTGGGAGATCCTCGGTTTTCTGACCGGGATAAAAGTTTCACGGCTTTCTGGCCGGAATTCAAACAATATCTAACGGTTTTTTGGCCGCCAGATCCTCGGTTTTTTGGCCGGGGTAAAAGTAAATGGCTCCGCAGTTTTCTGACTGGGAGATCCTCGGTTTTCTGACCGGGATAAAAGTTTCACGGCTTTCTGGCCGGAATTCAAACAATATCTAACGGTTTTTTGGTCGTCAGATCCTCGGTTTTTTGGCCGGGGTAAAAGTAAATGGCTCCGCAGTTTTCTGACTGGGAGATCCTCGGTTTTCTGACCGGGATAAAAGTTTCACGGCTTTTCGGTCGGAATTCAAACAATATCTAACGGTTTTTTGGCCGTCAGATCCTCGGTTTTTTGGCCGGGGTAAAAGTAAATGGCTCCGCAGTTTTCTGACTGGGAGATCCTCGGTTTTCCGACCGGGATAAAAGTTTCACGGCTTTCTGGCCGGAATTCAAACAATATCTAACGGTTTTTTGGCCGTCGGATCCTCGGTTTTTTGGTTTATGTAACATTGAGTGAAACGGAGTCGGCGGAGCTTGTTACTTCAATCAGATTCTGAGCAATCCGCGCTTTTGTTTACTCCAACATTTGGACTCGTTTTCTTTTGGTTCTTTTCTTCTTTTCTTCATGCAGGATTGATGTTCCACTCGTAGATTATCTAGATCCTTGCGTCCCGAGGTCAAACCTACTTAGACAATAAAAACAAACAAACGAACGAAATTTTTCTGCCCCAGTTTTGCTAGGAAAATTTCGTGAGTTAGTTGTGACATAGAAAGTGATTAAAAAGACTCTTTGGTATTGGTTAAGAAAATCACAGTTTCACAAATAAATGTTCCACGGCTTTCTGGATAGGATTTTGAAGAAGAATTTCATTGCTTTCTGGCCGGAATTCAAACAATGTCTAACGGTTTTTGGCCGCTAGACCCTCGGTTTTTTTGGTCGGGGTTAAAATAAATGGCTCCGCGGTTTTCTGACCGGGAGATCCTCAGTTTTTTGACCGGGAAGAAAAGTTTCACAGCTTTCTGGCCGGAATTCAAACAATGTCTAACGGTTTTTGGCCGCCAGACCCTCGGTTTTTGGCCGGGTTTAAAATAAATGGCTCCGCAGTTTTCTGACTGGGAGATCCTCGGTTTTCTGACCGGGGATAAAAGTTTCGCGGCTTTCTGGCCGAATTCAAACAATATCTAACGGTTTTTTGGCCGTTAGATCCTCGGTTTTTGGCCGGGGTAAAAGTAAATGGCTCCGCAGTTTTCTGACTGGGAGATCCTCGGTTTTTTGACCGGGGATAAAAGTTTCATGGCTTTCTGGCCGGAATTCAAACAATGTCTAACGGATTTTTGGCCGTCAGACCCTCGGTTTTTTGGCCGGGGTAAAAGTAAATGGCTCCGCAGTTTTCTGACTGGGAGATCCTCGGTTTTCTGACCGGGGATTTTGAAAGAAAGTTTTCACGGCTTTCTGGCCGTAATTCAAACAAAATGTCTCGCGGCTTTCTGGCTGGAGAGACCCTCGGTTTTGTGACCGGGGTCCAAACGGATATTGGACTATCATGATTTGATTCTCTTTTTGGAGTTTTCCTTTTCCTTTCTTTTATTCTTCCTTTTGGGCCTTCTTTTAGGTATTTTCTCTTTTCTCTTTTTTTTATTATTATTATTATTATTATTATTTTTTTAAATCATCAACAGATGCATAAGATAAAGCTTTTGAAAAGAAACTTCCCTTTTTATGCGTTTTCCTTGTTCCAAAGCCATTTCAATGCTTGCGTACTTCACTTCTTTGAGTTGTACCTTCTTCTTGCACAATTAAATAGACATGCTTTCAACAAAGAACATTTTATTAGTTGAAAAAGTGGTTGACTTTGTGGCCTCGATTGCCCCATTTCCATTGAGAACTTTGCTACCAATTGTCTTTGGGGGTGACTTCTTTTCAAATTGACCGGGTTCAAACTCGGAATTCTTTGAGGACTCGCCTGTGTGGGCTCTATCTTTCCGTCTCGTTCCGTTTTTAAAACCTTAGCCTTTGATTTCCTTTTCCTTCTTAATGTCCTTTCCTTTGCAAGTGATCGACCATCATGATCAGTCAGGATTGGATCAATACACCGATGAGGCTGGGTATCTTTCTTTGCCTTTTTACCAGACGGAATCCTGTAAAATCGATCCTGCCGCCTTTCTTTGTAATAGTTTCAGAATTAAAATTAAACCGAAAGGGATTCAAAGAATAACTATACAAACAGCAAGAAAATGAGTTTAAAGAGAAGCGTCCCTTTCGGGGAAATGAAGGACTTATCTGGGATGCATGCCGACTTCAAATGAACATGACATGCTTCTTGGACTGGACGCCTGACCCACATAAACTTTCCAACTTCTTATGAACCCATTGATTCGCAATTTCAAAACCAGGGAACCTTGCCAAAATTCTTTTAGTGAAGGGACGTCTTCTTTTTGGTCGGTGGCGCCCTTTGCGGGTTTTTGCCAATCGACCTTTCTCATTTCTCTTCTCACTGTCACCCGATAGTGCTCTTCGCAAGTTTTCACTAAACGGACTCTCTCATTTTCATCTTCTCCAACTGCCATTGCCTTATGGTGCCCGAAGGTTTTCACCGATAAGACTCTCTCATTTTGTTTCTCTCAATTTAGGCTATGTCAGATTTCCGTTAATGACATTTTTCTCTTTCTTGCCTTTGCTAATTGATCTGAAGGACTTAAAAAAGGTTTTTGGGTAAAAAGGAAATTGAATGGAATTACAACTCTGGAACCATCTTGACGGATTTAAACTGAACCGTCATATCATCTGCCCCAGTTTTAATTTTTGGGGAAATTGGGATTTTTGTTTTGGTGTGACTGAACCTCAGGAAGAGGTTGCCTACGTATCCTTTCGGAATCAAGTCAGAACGTAGTTCAGGTACTTTGTTTTGTTTTTTTTTTTTATTTGGATTCCAAAGAGGGTAGACAAAGAAAGGTAAACGGCTCAAAGGGTTTTACAAAGGATTCATAGTGTTTGGGGTAGCAAGAAAGAAAGCCTTCGTCATCTCAATTATACAAAAGCCAACGCCGCAGGAAGTCCTGACATAGTACCTTTATGCTGCATCTGTATTGACTGCTGTTTCAAGATCATTTCCGTCAATGTCTCCGAGATACAGTGTTCCTCTCAGTGATATTTTCTAGATGATGTATGGATACTTCCAATTAGGAGCGAATTTTTCCTTTTGTTTATTGGTAATGCGGGGGAATACGCCTTAATGCCGGTTGTTCTATTTCGAGATTCCTGGGCCGCACTTTCTTGTTGCAAGCATGGGTCATTCTTTGTTGGGATAATTACTCGGGTATTCCTTGAATACAACGCACCCTTTTTGTATGCGAACCAATTTTTGTTCAGTTATTCCAATTCTATGTTTCATTTTCTCAAAATAAACCTCTGTGCATTTCAACTCTCGATTCATTATTCTGAAGTCTGACAGCGTTTTGGGATCTAAGCATGAAGTCCGCAAGCATGTCATGTTATTTAAAGCTGCATGATTTAAATAGAAGAGAAAAAGAAAACTAAAACAAATCTGAAAGAAAAAATAACAAAAGAAAAGGAAACGGACGATGAAATATTAATTTCATTTTTTGGAATCGAAAAGACAAACAAGGTTCACATTCGGAAATTTAAAGACAAAAACTAAAAGAAACATCCAATTTACACCCTGAAATACTCTGGATGCATAAAAGTGCGGCAGGACAAGTTTACTGGGCTTCCGCCTGATCGGAAATGGCCTAGCCTTTCAGTTTGGGAGTTTAGTGTCCGATCCCATCTCAATGGTGATAGTCCCTTTCCCTGGCTCGACCATGTGAGTATCGCAGAGCTTTGCCTCATGTTTTCCTTCATTCTCTTCAGTCATGGAATCCTTATTATCTTTCTCTTGACGGTCCTTAAGCTTTTGCGGTACACGTCCAACAAATACTGGCTCATTCAGCTGTGGTGTCTTAATTGCCTCCCACGCCACACAGGCTTGCTTAGGTGCACCAGTTTCCTTTTCTGGTTCTAACTCAGTGATTTTACTCTTCTCTTCCCCTTTCTCTTGTTTCGGGGCCGCCGTGGGCTTCCTTTCCACGTCAGCAACAGCAATTATGGCCTTAAGCGTTGGATCGAATTCTTCGTCTTCACAGATCATCCCAACTATCGGCCCGTTATTGTGAGCAGGCAGCGGATTATTGGTCACATTTGGGACATCCTCATCCTTCAACACAATCTTCCCTTGCTCTATTAAATTCTCCACCGCTTGTTTCAAAGTCCAACAGTCATTAGTATGGTGGCCCTCTGCCTCTGAATGATATGCACATCTGACACCAGCTTTGTAGGAAGGCGATGCCGGGTTTTGTCTATTCTGAGGAACCGGCTGCAGTAGACCCATTTGGACAAGTTTCGGGAATAGATTAGAGTAAGATTCACCAATTGGGGTAAAGTTTGATTTCTTTGGTTGTTCCCAAGGACGGAAGTTATTCTGCGGAGGTCGAGGATTATAGTGGTTCTGGTGGGGAGGCTGATTTCTTGGAAATAGAGCTTGGTTTCTACTGACATGCTATTGCGGTTGCGCAAAAGGTTGAGCATTCATGACCGCATATGGTTGAGGGATATAGGACATTTCCTGAGCAGAGTAATAATGTTGGGGGGTTCTTTCCGAAAAGAAGGGTCTAGGAGCGTGGTGTCTTCTATCACCCGAAGTTGCCATGGATGTTTCCTCTTTCATCCTACCCTTTGATATTCCTCCAGACCCTCCTTGGATTGCTTGGGAAGTCGCTCGAATGGCTGCCTGACTCAAAATCCTTCCCGTCTTTAAACCATTTTCTACCATTTCCCCAATCTTGATCGCCTCCGCGAAAGGCTTTCCCATTGCTGACAGCATGTTCTGGAAATAGTCTGGTTCCTGAGCCTGGAGGAAAGTAGTGACCATTTCTATTTCGTCCATAGGGGTTTCACCCTGGATGCTTGCTCTCGCCATTTAATAGCATATTCTCTGAAGCTTTCGGAGGGTTTCTTCTTTAAGTTCGATAAAGAATTCCTATCTGGCGCAATGTCAATGTTGTACTGGAACTGTTTCACAAAATCTCTGGCCAAATCGTCCCAGATGTGCCATCGAGATATGTCTTGATCCATGTACCATTCTGAGGCTATCCCGATCAAGCTTTCTCCGAAATATGCCATCAGCAATTCTTCCATGCCGCCGGCACCTCGCAGTTGATTGCAGTATTTCTTTAGATGAGCAATAGGGTCGCCGTGTCCGTCATACTTTTCGAACTTCGGCGTCTTAAAGCCTGAGGGCAAATGGACATGCGGGAACATGCACAAATCTGCGTATGAAACAATCTTCTGTCCGCCTAGACCTTGCATGTTTTTCAAGCTCTGTTCCAAACTGCTCATTCTTTTTGCCATTTCATCCCGTTCGGGAGCTTTTGGATTTTGGCTTAGCATGAGCTGAGGATAGACATTGGCGGCAAACTAGGTAGGATCCCGTGGAAGGGGTGGTGCCGGAAATGTGAAAGAAGAAGAATCAAAGAAAGGAGTATGCGTGCCGGGATGCGCCGTGATTGGAACGGGCAAACCAATAGATGTTCTTGCAGATGTATCTAATGTTGTCACCCGAGGATAGGAAGTGGAGGGTGATTCAGAGAGGGTTGTGACATTAGAATACCCAAACAGAGTAGGTGGGTAATTGGTGGGAGTATTAGAAATCCCACTTGACCTGAGGAATAGTTCGGGGAACCGAGGGATCAGACTTGGGGGCTCTTTCCCGTTATTCCAGTCATCTAACATCTCCAGCATTCGACATCGCAAAATTTTGTTTTCTTCAGCAGCTGCTGACTCAGTAGCCGGGACGGCTGACACAGAACTCTCTTCCAAAACGGGAACGGTTGATAGGGGGATTTCTGAAGACATGTTGGCACTTCTTTTGGACCTTGTGAAATAAGGATGGACACTTTCTTTTGATTTAGCAACGGGTTGCTGAACTTTTCCTTTGGACCTCGTGAAGTATGAATGTGAGGCCAGAGTACCACAAAATCAACCACCCTTTTCTAAAACCTGGAGTTTGGCAAACAAACGGTTAGTCCGAAACAACATAACGGATAAGTAATCTCACGTTGGGTGTGATGCACTTATACAATTGATCGTGTTGCTACTTGTATTCGATTGTAATGCGTTATTCCGGCTTATACTTTCCTTTGCTTTCATCTTCTTCCTCCCTTTATCAATTTTCTCTCTCTTTTTTTTCATCATTTTTTTTTCCGGTGATGGTCGAATCTTATGTGGATTGACTACGTATCATGTCCCCGCATGAATCAGACCGAGCGTAGTTCGGAAAATCGGGAATTGAGTAAATCAACTAATTCTTGAAAGAAATGCTTTAAGAGAAAAAAGGAAAATATATTCATATTTTTGCTTTCTTTTTTTTTTTTTTTTTTTTTGCTTTTTGTTTTGCTTTTTGATAGAAAGACTTCTAAAAAAATAAAAATTTATTTGCTTTGGAGTAAAATCCATATTTTTAAATTTTGATTTTTATTGATTTTTCTTTTTATTCCATGAAAAGCAGTAGAAAGAACGAACCCATTTTTTTTAGTTTTTTTTTTCTTTTTGAATTTTTTAAAGAAAGATTTTAATGAAGGAACTAAACGAGAGTATTATTTTTTTTTATTGAGATTTTAAGGTTGTGTTTAGCTAATTGACCAAAATCCTAAAAACGATCAAAAGCGACCGTTTATGCAAAGTCAGCCTTTCGGCGTCCCTCTCGGGAACATTCGACCATTTTTGGCAAAAACGGCATCACCTGACTTTTTTATGACAAAAATTAAAATTTAGATTTTTTTTTTATTTTTTTTTATTTTTCAAATTAAAACAAAAAAAAATCGGTATTGCAAATACGGCCTTTCAGCGCCTCGGGGACGAAGATTATAAGGCTGTGAGGGTCAATCGACCAAAAATCTACAAAACGACCCAAAAGTGGCCGTTTATGCAAAATCAACCTTTCGGCGTCCCTTTCGGGTACATTCGGCTATTTTTGAAAACGGCATCACTCAACATATTTACAACGAAAAAATTAATTTCGATATTTTTGGTTATTTTTGGAAAAGGGGAGGTTGGACCCGATGAAGGTTGCCTACGTATCTCACACCATGTGAGAATCAAACCAGCGTAGTTCGGTAATAAAAGAACGAAATCATTTTAAGAAAAGAAAACAAACTATTTTTAAACAACATTTCTAAAACAAATTATTTTCAGAGAAACTAACCTATCTTTAATAAATCTACAATTTTTTTTTAATTTTTTTTTTTGCATTTTTAAAAAAAATTATTTTCAAGGGAACTAAGAAAATTTATTTGGAATTTTTTTGCATTTTTTCAAAATTATTTTCAAAGAAACTAAACTATTTTCGTAAAATTAAGAAAATTTATTTGCATTTTTCAAAATTTACTTTCAAAGAACTAACTATTTATTTGATTTTTTTTTTTTTTTTTTTTTTGCATTTTTTCAAAATTTATTTTCAAAGAACTAACTATTTTCCATAAAACTATTTTGACTCTATACCCTGAAATTTTCCAATTCTTCCTCTTTTAACAAACCGATCGGCATGTAGGATCGAAACAAATAAATGCACACAAAAAGATGCAAAGTTGGTCTTTTGTTTCAGGTACACCTGTCCTAGACAGACCCAACCCCTGTGTTGAGCCTCCTAAGTCAAATATGCACATGATGCAAATAAACGTTCCTATCGGGGATCCGGCATAAGGTTTGGTTATTCTAAGTCATCATCCTGTTGGAAAAATTGTCTAGACTGGCTTTAAACTCGAGCGGACAACTCGGGCCGAAGAGTGTCAGTGCACTGGTAGCATGGCTTTCCGGCTTACATGACAAACTCTCCGCCTAAACATGTGTGACTACAAAATACTTCACCGGGTGCCAAGCACCACGACTATCTTGAGAAAACGGGCTATGTCCAGCAAATGTCCGGTATTATATTTCAAAAGACTCAGAAGAGAAAAAATGGGTATCGGCACAATTTATATACGATTCACAAAATATCAAAGCGGTAAAGCAACATTTAGCATATCAAATATAAACATGTAATAAAATCTGATAATAAATAAGCCAAATAAAATAATTATTCAAAGCTCGAATTCTTAAACCTTGAACCAGTGGTTCTGGGTTTGTTTCCCCAGCAGAGTCGCCAGAGCTGTCACACCTCCTTTTGGCGCGCCCCCTACCCCGGGGAGTAGATGTGCGAGGGAGTTTTTCCAATTTAAGTGACAATATTCGAAACAGGATTATTCTATTTATTTCAGAGTCGCCACTTGGAATAAATTATGGTGTCCCAAGTCACCAATTTATTTAAATCCCAAATCGAGGAAATTTCGACTTTCCAAATGAAGTCTGCGAACCAGAAATTCTAAGTAAGGAATTCCTGTTGACCCGAGGGAAGGTGTTAGGCACCCCCGAATCCCGTGGTTCTAGCACGGTCGCTTCAACTATCATAAATGGCTAAAAATCTGATTTTTAATACATGTTTTTACCTATATGCTTTTTAACTTTAAACCGCTTTTATTATTATTTTTAATGAGAATTGCAACGTTGTGAAAACACATCTCGAACCACGCTCCGCTTTTTAAAGAGTTAGTGTCAATTATACAAGGGTCGTGAGTTATTTAATGAAAGTGGCATAACTCAATTTTTTCTACAAAGTCCAACTAATTTTGTGAGGGCCATGGGCAGCTTAAATATTTGGAAATATTTGTTATGAGGAAAGGGATTAGTTTTTTATTTAAAGAAAAAAAGAAGAAGTATACAGTCATGCCTAGCAAAACAAAAAAAAATGTTAGCCAACTAAATTACTAGGGTCCAAAGTTGTTTTCTAATTTAACCAAAAGCTAACAGATTCTATCAAAAGATTATGGCCCACCTTATATAAATTCATCATTCTTGCTCTCTATTAAATATCAAAATTTATTATGTACTGAGCACTCATATTCATTGCTTTTTACCTTAAACCACCCAAGCTTTTATTAAACTTTGATAGACCAAATCACACCAGCAACTTCATGGCTAAGAAAATAAACAGTAAACCAACGTAAAAACAAAAGCTAACATGGAAAATAAATTATTTATGTGTTGAAATTCAAGTATCAAAGGAAAAAGCTTAACAATTGAGCACTAAGAAGGTTTTAGCACATTTATCAATAAATGATTCTTCACAACATTAATAAAAATACCGAAGAGCAGCAAAAAGATGGACCTTTCAAGATGCTTTACACGGCCAAATTTAAGCTAAACGGGAACCTCGACCAAATTCAACGAACGGAACCCGAACTCAACCTCGACGACTCAACTTTGGATGCTGCTGTTTTGTGCACAAAAGGAAACTATTTTTTACCACTGATTTTGGAGCTTTTAAGTCCATGATGGTGGACGGAGTTGCTTGTGTGTCTGCTTTCATGATTGTGTTTTAAGTAGGAGATCAAATTATTTTCGGACGGGTTTTCAAGGGTATTTCGTTGTTGATTTTTAGTGAAAAGAGGTTGTTGGTTCGCTAGAATTGTGGCCAGTTTTCATGGCAGCTTAGGGCTGGTTTCGATGGAGAACAAACTACTGAAGGTTGATGAAATTTTGTAAGGTGGACTTTGCTGGTTTTCTCCAAATGAAAGAGAAGATGGGTCCCATTTTTTCTTCCGTGTGTGTGTTGTTTTTATAAAAGAGATGAGAGATATAAGAGAGATGAAAGTTGTGTTGTTGTTAGAGTGTAACGTGGAGGAGTTGGGGAAAAGGGATAAAGTGAGAGGGGACAAGTAAACGTGGGGGACAATGAAAAAATGAGAGTGTGGGATCAACTAATGGGACAAATGGAAAGCAAGAAAAATGGGTAAAGTGGGGAAAGTGGAGAAAGTGGGTAAAGTGGGAAAAATTCAAATATTATCAAAAATTAGGTGTTAACAAGGATTACCTAGTCATAGAAACTAAGATGCCGTCACGATGGTTCACATAGGGCGAACTGGTGTTGTGATATTGAATAATTGAAATTTAGACCTCATTTTGGGGTTGGATTTCGAAACGAATTGCATATTTGGATTCGTGGGCGAATGAGTGATCGGGTTTTAGTCCAAACTTGGAGCTTTGACAAAGCAGGCCCAAAGTCAATTTTTAACTTTTTGGGAAAAATGATGGAAAACCTATAATTAATTATTGTTTATGTATTCTTTAGCATTTATTGATGTTGTTAAATTAATTTGGGGTAGATACAAGTAAATTGTAGGCAAATTCTAAAGGAAAAGCGATGTTTGAGGCTTGACTTGGTCGTGGAAGTTCGAGGTAAGTGTTTGGTCTAACCTTAACTTGAGGGAATATTATTCCTTATTTGCTATGTGCTAGTGTGGTGTACGACATATAGGTGTGGTGACGAGTATCTATACGTTTGTTGGTTCTCCAAGTTGGGCATGAATTATAATTATTTTTATGGTATTTGTTTATTCTTATGCATTGGTTCAAGTTGAGGTTTTATTTGTGAAGTTAATTGTTGGTAAAAGTTTGGTTTTAGCTGATTCCCTGGTTGGGACGTATTTAATTCTTACGGCTGGTTCCCTTGCCGGGATATATTTATTCTTGTTATTGATTCCCTTACCGGGATATTATTGTTTCATTGACGGGATTCTTTGTGAATGGTGTTGATTGGTATACTGCGATTGGGTTGCACACCGCAACAATATTACATGAGATCGGGTTACATGCCGTAACAAAGAATAATAAGGGAGGACAAGTGGGGTCAGGTTGCAACATGCAACAGTGATGTATGATTTGGATCGGGTTATGCGCCGCAACAATAAAGAATAAAAGCGAACATTTATTTGTTACTATTTCCTTAACGTTGCCGATGTGAAATTTAAGATGTTATCTATGCTGTTCTCTAGAGATTCTACTGGTACTTGATTTTTCCCACAACATATCCCCCTCCCATCTTTAACTGCTAGTTCCTGTTATTCTTTGTCGTATATAGTATAATTGCACATGTTTATTTGGTAGTCCTGTCATAGCCTCGTCACTGCTTCGTCGAGGTTAGGATCAACACTTACCAGTACATGGGGTCAATTTTGTTGATACTACACTCTGCACTCTTTTGTACAGATCCCGTTACTGGAGCATACGGACCTTAGCTAGGAATTTCTGCCATCAGTCCATCAAGAGACCTGAGATAGTCCTACAGATGTCCGTAGGCCATGTCATCCCCTCACTATCTAGTTTTCATATGTTCTTTACTATTGTAGAGACAAACATGCATTTATTTTGTTCGGACCCTATTTGTAATATTCCTAGATAGTCCGTGATATTGTGACAACAGTTTTGTGTAGAGATGTATTTTGTATTTTTCGTACTAGTATTTGGCTAAGTTATGAGATTTCATCTTCCGCATTACTTTTATTATTATTGTTATTTCGCTGTTGATCACATGATTGATTTAAAATTGTTAATAGGTTAAGAAAAAGGGTAATAAGATCTATAATACTCGGCTTGCCTAGCTTTCACGAGTAGACGCCATCACGACTTCCGAGGGTGGAAGTCCGGGTCGTGACAAATAGACGACCACTATACAAAAAATATATAAAAAGACTATCACTATACAAATTAGATATTTCAGGCTATTAAATGTAATATGTTTGATCCAGAGGGACATTTTATGTCAATGGAAAACATACGGGCTATTAAAATTTTGAGTCATTTTCTTTGAGATTATTGGAGCTTATTTAAAAATAGAGCTTTTAAGCCCGCCCAAGTAACCTCGTGTCCCATGAGGTGTCCTAGGCCGGCTTGTGGGCTTAATAACGTCTTTAATTAAAATATAGGGAACTGAAAATAACAAGAAGAGTTATGTAATCTCAAACTTGTATAATATTTTTTTATACGAATATAATTATTTTTTGTTGTTACAATTTTAGTTAGTCATAATGTTTAACGAATTAACATTGCATATAACTATATATTTAGATAAAAATAAAGATTTTAAGACATCCTTGTTTTACAAGAGGATTTAAATGTACTTGATGAAGATGATCTGTTGGTGTTGGATATGCTATGAGTTCCTTGAAAATATTTTTGAGTAGTTTTTTTTGAGTGTTGAATTTAAATAAATAAAATATTGTCCTAATTTTTGTGTTTTACTATGATCTAGTAGAACAATGTTAAAATTATTAAGTTTTTTTTAAGCTTTCTGTAAGGCCCCGTAAAAAAAAAAAATTTGTGCATAAAACCTAGTAGCTGTGGTGTCATGGTCCGAATAATGTGTTAGGAATGCGTAGAATTCTTCGCGGCGAGCTTGCTCGCCGCGGTTCGGACCCTTGGTAGTGATTTAAGTTTCAAAAATGTAGAGAATTAATTTTTCCGAAAAGTGTCCAATATGCGGTCAAGAATGCGATCGTAAACCTGACATGCGGACCGCATTCTTGCCGCAAAACGTTCCAGAGAGTTTCCCAAAAATCGTGTCAAAAGTGCGGTCGATATGCGATCGCATGTCAAATCTGCGGTGCACTTTGCGACCGCAGATCAAGCATGCGGACCGCATTCTGGCCGCATTCCTTAACAGAACCTGTGTAAAATTTGGGGCAATTCTGCGGTCACTATGCGGACCGCATGTTGATTCTGCGGTCGCATAGTGCACCGCATAATTGACCCCGACCCGGATTTTTGTAACATTTTGACCCGATCTCTTCTTTAATATAACACCTTTCTTCTTCATTTTATCATATCATCTTACCAAAATTAGAGAGAGAAGGGAGGGTTTTTAGAGAGAGAAATCTTTCATCTTCAAAGATTGTTCCAACCATCTTAATTCCAAGGGATCTTAGGGCAAGGATTCAACTTCCCCAATCTTTTCAAGGTAAAAACCCTAACTATTTTCTTTGATTTTCAGTTTTAATTGGGTAAAGAGAGGTTTGCATATAATAGCTTTTAAAAATAGAATTTTTACACTCATGCATGATTATTGAACTTGATTTCTAGTAAAAAGAAGTGAGTAGAAGTAAGAGTCTTCAAGAACAAGGTTGGCAAGAGTAGGATATCTTGGGTAAGCATAAAGTAGAAAGTTAACGGAAGAAAACTCATCACCAGGTATGTATGGCTAATTTTGATTCTTGTAAAATCGCCCAAATGTGTGCGAATTGTTTTGGCATGTGTCAAATTGAGAAATTTTACGTAATTCTTTGATTTTCTTGTTGAGCATTTGATTGATGTTGAACTACGTGTGGTGTGGTATGAAATATGAATTGAAAGATAAAAAGGTAATCGAGATTGGTAAAGAATTGGGAACAACCATCTGTGAGGGCATATTTGGCTTATTGTGGAAGGAATTTGAAACACCTTAATTGTGGTAAATTGTTGAACATGATTATGTGGGCATTTTCGATTTTGGAATACTTGTAACTTGGTTTTGATATTGGCTTGAGAAGAAATTGAGAACATGAACCAATGTGTAAGTTGCTTATTTGAACTTGTTGAAATTGTGTGTAGTACCTTATCTGCTGTTTGAAATTGTTGTGTTTTCAACTGTAAGGCGGGGTCGTGTTGCGCGCCGCAACGTGGGGAAATAAGGTGTGGGTTGGGGTGATAAGGGTGGCCGAGGTAATAAGGGTGGTCAGGGGCAATAAGGATGGAAAGCGATCGAAATCGCTATTGAAAATTGATACAAAAATCAATAATGTGAAATTGTGAAAGGAGACAAGCAGGAGAGTTTGCAACCTGTGGGGCACCGATTGCCCCTTTGTTTGACTACTTGTGCTTTACGTGATTGATTGGTTATTGTTAAATTGGTTGATCGTAGAAAGTGCTTTGTGTGAGAATTATTTGAAATGAGGAAAATGTGGAAACATGGTTGGCTGGCTTAATTAATTGTTGATGTAATTCAATGGCTTGAGTTTACTTGGGACAAAGTTTGTCCATACATACCAGTACAATTCAAGTGTACTGACGTCCCTTTTGCCGGGGGCGCTACATTCGTGTTATGATTGTAGGTGGATCGGTAGCAGGCACTTCAGCTCATCGGCAGTAGTATCCTTCTCCTTCCACTGCCCGTTTTGGTGAGCCCCTTTCTTCCTCGGGGCCTTGTGTGGTTCATGCCACTTTTGTTTAGATTTCATTTTGGTTTTGTAAGGTATAGCCGGAGCCTTGTTACCGGCAAGTATTGTATCCCCTTTTTTGTATCCTAGAGGCTCCGTAGACATGTAAACTGTGGGACTCCAGTCTTATGTATACATTATGTTATGTCGGGCGTTGTAAAAACCGCAAACTTGTTAATGAATCACTTGTATGGTTTTAATTGTTTAATGTGAAATCATTCATGGTTAGTAAGATATTTGGTTAATGAGAAACAATCAACACAGGGGTAACGCGTGGGAATGAAAGGCACCCAGGTCCGCTTGACTGGGGCAACCCGGTCAGGCACCGGTCATGTCCTCGATTTGGGGCGTGACAAACTTGGTATCAGAGCCTATGGTTTTTAAAGTGTCCTAGGATGTCTCGGAGCCGTGTCTAGTAGTGCCCTTCTTATAGGTGTGTTGTCGACCACATCATATAAGTAGGGGGCTACACGGGCATTTAGGAATTTACCTACTTCTTTGTTAATCTATATCGTGCGGTAAAGTGCAATGTGGAGATATCCGTGTCTAATTCGTGCCTTGTTCCCAAATTTTCAGAATATGGCACCTAAGAAGAAGGCTAGACTCGGCCTTAGGGCCAATGCCGGCCCAAGTGCAGCTGTTAATCATGTACCCGATGCCGTGGGAGAGAATGACCCACCAGTCCCGAATTTGCTTGGCCCATCTGTTCAAAACCCAAGTGTCCCTATTCCAGCCGCGGCAGAGGATGCCACCATTCCTCCTGCCGGTGTTCCTGACTCAGATACAGTTCCCGCTTCGGGCTCTGGTATCTCTAATGAAGATCTTAGGGGAGCCATTCATATGTTAACACGGTTAGTGGCCGCCCAGGCCCAGAGATCCCATGATGCCCCTGCATCCTCCAGCGGACAGGGAGATTCCTTTGGCTCCAGAGTCCACCAGTTCTTGCGATTGGCCCCTCCAGAATTTTCAGGTACCGATCCAGAGGCTGACCCACAGGAATTCCTTGATGAGATATACAAGACCCTCAGAGTGATGAAGGCTACAGATATAGAGGGGGTAGAGTTGGCCTCTTATAGGCTGAAGGGAGCGACACGTTCATGGTTCAAAATGTGGGAGGATTCCCGTGAGGAAGGGAGCCCTTCGGCCAGATGGGACGAGTTCGTAGATGCATTTATGGACCACTTCTTGCCTGCCGAGGTGATGGCAGCCCGCGCCACAGAGTTCGAGGTCCTCAAGCAGGGCAGTATGAGTGTTTGGGAGTATCACATGGAGTTCGTAAGGTTGTCCAAGTATGCTCCTCATTTAGTGTCGACCATGGATGCCCGGGTTCGACGGTTTGTTCAGGGCCTTAGCCCTTTGGTGGTGAATGAGGCCGCCACGGCAGCTTTGCACTCAGACATGAACTATGGGAGGATTGTGGGGTTTGCTCGGGCCACAGAGGCCAGGAAATTGAAGATTCGTGCAGAAAGAGAAAGTAGGAGCAGGGCCCGGTCAATGGGTCGTTCGGGGAGATCACTTCCAGGGAAGGGGTCATCAGGGCCATCCCAGTCATATGCTCGGTCCTCCGCGAGTGCACCGCCATCCGTGCACGATCATCAGCAGGGCAGTTACTCGAGACCTGGTTCAGACAGCAGGAGGTCCGGTCGGTCCGGTTATCCCGGGGTGAGATCCCGGCAGCGAGGGAGACCTACATGCCCCGAGTGTGGGAGATTTCATACAAAAACTTGCTACCTTGACCTTCCAGGTGTGCTTCGGGTGCGGGGTGAGAGGTCACATTCGGCGGGACTTGCCGTGCACCCCGTCGGGGTATAGGTAGGGGATCTGCTCGGTCATCCGGTTCTTCGACTGCTACATCATCAGCGCGTACTCCAGCAGCAGCAGGGCGTGGTGCGGCTAGGGGTGGAGCTCAGGGTAGGGGTGGACCTAGCCGATTCTATGCATCGAGTGGCCGCCAAAATGCCGAGGCTTCTCCAGATGTTGTTACAGGTATCCTGTCTGTTCGGACTATTGATTGCTATGCCCTTATTGATCCGGGGTCCTCCTTGTCTTATGTTACTCCATTCATTGCTTCAAGTTTTGGGATAGTACCCGAACGGCTTCATGAGCCGTTCTCTGTGTCGACTCCAATCGGTGATTCTATTACAGTCTCACGAGTCTATAGGAATTGTGTTGTTACGGTGGGTGGTCGTGATACCACGGCCGATCTTATTGAGCTTGGGATGGTAGATTTTGATGTAATTATGGGGATGGATTGGCTCTATTCGTGCTTTGCCAAACTTGACTGTCGAACGAGAGTTATGAGGCTCGAGTTCCCTAACGAGCCAATTATTGAATGGAGAGGAAATGGTGTAGTGCCAAGGGGTAGGTTTATTTCCTACCTTAAGGCTTCGAAGATGATTAAGAAAGGGTGTATCTATCACCCGGTTCGGGTAACGGACACCACCTCAGATGTGCCTACCCTCGAGTCCGTGCCAATTGTGAATGAATTTCCTGAAGTGTTTCCAGATGAGCTTCCAGGCATCCCGCCGGATAGGGAGATTGATTTCGGGATCGATGTAATGCCGGATACTCAGCCAATATCCATTCCACCATACAGAATGGCGCCAGCAGAGTTAAGGGAGTTAAAGGAGAAGCTGAGGGATTTATTAGAGAAAGGGTTCATACGACCGAGTGTGTCGCCGTGGGGTGCTCCGGTTCTCTTTGTCGAAAGAAGGATGGGTCACTTCGAATGTGTATTGATTATCGGCAGCTCAACAAAGTCACCATCAAGAATAAATATCCTTTGCCTCGAGTGGATGATCTGTTTGACCAATTGCAGGGAGCGAAGTTCTTCTCAAAGATTGATTTACGGTCCGGGTACCACCAGTTAAAAATCAGGGAGCAGGATATTCCTAAGACCGCCTTCAGAACTCGTTATGGTCACTTCGAGTTTTTGGTCATGTCTTTTGGGCTAACCAACGCCCGAGCAGCTTTCATGGACCTTATGAATCGGGTTTTCAAGCCATTCCTAGATTCCTTTGTGATTGTATTCATTGACGATATTCTCATCTACTCTCGGAGCAGGGAAGATCATGCCGTTCACCTCAGAGCAGCATTGCAGACCCTTCATCAGCATCAATTGTATGCCAAGTTCTCAAAATGTGAGTTTTGGTTGGAGTCCGTAGCCTTTCTAGGGCATGTTATTTCCAGTGAGGGAATTCAGGTGGATCCTCGGAAGATTGCGGCAGTGAAAGATTGGCCTAGACCCACGACCCCGACAGAGATACGTAGCTTCTTGGGTTTGGCAGGGTACTATCGGAGGTTTGTAGAGGGATTCTCAACCCTCGCCTCCCCATTGACTAAATTGACGCAGAAAGCAGTTAAGTTCCAGTGGTCCGAAGCATGTGAGAAAAGCTTCCAAGAACTGAAGTCAAGATTGACCTCGGCACCAGTATTGGCCTTGCCAGAAGGCACAGAGGGATTTGTAGTCTATTGTGATGCCTCCGGAGTCGGTTTGGGATGTGTATTGATGCAGCACGGAAAGGTTATAGCTTATGCTTCCAGACAACTCAAAAATCACGAGAAGAATTATCCGACACATGATTTGGAGCTCGCGACTGTTGTGTTTGCCTTGAAAATATGGCGACACTATCTTTATGGGGTTCATGTAGATGTGTTTTCAGACCACAAGAGCCTCCAGTATTTGTTCAAGCAGAAAGAGCTGAATCTGAGACAGCGGCGGTGGTTAGAACTACTCAAGGACTATGATATGGACATATTGTACCATCCAGGGAAGGCAAATGTGGTAGCCGACGCTCTTAGTCGAAAATCCATGGGTAGTTTGGCTCATTTGGGTGTGGATCAGAGACCCCTGGCTCGAGAGGTCTACCAATTAGCCAGCTTGGGGGTTCGTATTTCGGCGTCGGACGAGGGGGATATCTTGGTGCATAATGGAGCAGAATCATCATTGGTCGCGGAAATCAAGGAAAAACAGTTCATGGATCCAGCATTGGTTCGGGTGAAGGAAGCAGTCATGAATGACAAGACCTCAGCATTTGTACTCGGCAGCGAAGATGGTGTATTGCGGTGTCAAGATAGGCTATGTGTTCCGGATGTGGACGAGCTTCGGGAAAGAGTGATGGCAGAGGCTCATACTTCCGGGTATTCTGTGCACCCTGGTTCAACGAAAATGTATCACGATCTCAAGGAGATTTATTGGTGGAACGGTATGAAAAGGGATGTGGCAGGCTTTGTAGCTAAATGTCCGAACTGTCAACAAGTGAAGGCCGAGCATCAACGGCCTGGTGGCTTAACTCAGCTTATAGAAATACCAAGGTGGAAGTGGGAGATGATCAATATGGATTTCGTGGTGGGGTTACCTCGCACTCAGCGTAAGTTCGATTCAATATGGGTGATAGTAGATCGACTCACCAAATCATCTCACTTCTTGCCTGTCAAGTCTACTGATACTGCGGAGCAATATGCAAGATTGTACATCAAGGAGATAGTAAGGCTTCATGGCACTCCACTTTCTATCATCTCGGATCGCGGGGCTCAGTTCACAGCTAACTTTTGGAAGAAGTTTCAGCAAGGTTTGGGAACTCAGGTGAATCTCAGCACAGCTTTCCATCCGCAGACCGACGGCCAGGCCGAGCGGACCATTCAGACGCTTGAAGATATGTTACGGGCTTGTGTCTTAGATTTTAAAGGTAATTGGGATGAACACTTGCCACTAATAGAATTTGCTTACAATAACAGCTATCATGCTAGCATTCCGATGGCTCCGTTTGAGGCATTGTATGGGAGAAGATGTAGGTCGCCAATCGGGTGGTTTGAGGTAGGTGAAGCAGAATTGCTAGGGCCAGATATGGTGTACGAAGCTATGGAAAAGGTCAAGGTTATTCAGGAGAGAATGAAAACAGCACAGAGTCGTCAAAAATCCTATGTAGACGTTCGCCGAAGGGATTTGGAGTTTCAAGTCGATGATTGGGTGTTCTTGAGGGTATCTCCTATGAAAGGAGTCATGCGATTTGGAAAGAAAGGGAAATTGAGTCCTAGGTATGTCGGTCCATATCGGATCATTCAAAGGATTGGTCAAGTTGCTTATAGGCTAGAGTTGCCTCTTGAGATGTCATCAGTGCACCCGGTATTCCATGTGTCCATGTTGAAGAAAGTGATTGGAGATCCATCCACCATCATGCCAATCGAAGCTATAGAGGTTAATGAAGATTTGTCATATGAAGAAGTTCCAGTTGCCATTCTTGATAGGCAAGTCCGTAAGTTGAGAAATAAGGAAGTTGCCTCTGTTAAAGTATTGTGGCGAAGTCAACAAGTTGAGGAGGCCACATGGGAAGCGGAAAAAGAGATGAAGGAAAAGTACCCCCATTTGTTCGATCAAGCCTAGAAGAAATTAGGTGACCCTCCTACTCCTAGTAACTGTCATCTTGTCTAAGTTGTTTCCCTCTTAGTATTAGTAAAGTCCCCTTCATCTTGTAATGAGTTAAATGTGTTGTTACCTTGGGTCACTTGAACCTTTCTTGATAAATGAAATCCTTATAAATATTCGCGTGTTAAATTGGTTTAATAAGGTAAGAATTCATTGAAGTGACTAGTTTCTGTGCAATTGTAATAATATGATAGAATATGTGTATTCGTTGAGGTAAGAAAGTGTATACCAGTTGTGGAAAGTGTTGTACTTGTATATTGTTGTTTGGTAATGTGTTTCGGGGGCCCTCTGACAGGTGGATATGTCCATAATACAAAGGAAACTCTGGCGAAATTTTTCTAAAATATAAGAGTTAGTCAAAATTTTGATGGTTGCATATCATGTCTTTCAAAACCAACTCATTTATTTTCAAAGTCCTCATTCGAGGACGAATGATCTTAAGGGGGGGGGGGATGTAAGGCCCCGTAAAAAAAAAAAATTTTGTGCATAAAACCTAGTAGCTGTGGTGTCATGGTCCGAATAATGTGTTAGGAATGCGTAGAATTCTTCGCGGCGAGCTTGCTCGCCGCGGTTCGGACCCTTGGTAGTGATTTAAGTTTCAAAAATGTAGAGAATTAATTTTTCCGAAAAGTGTCCAATATGCGGTCAAGAATGCGATCGCAAACCTGACATGCGGACCGCATTCTTGCCGCAAAACGTTCCAGAGAGTTTCCCAAAAATCGTGTCAAAAGTGTGGTCGATATGCGATCGCATGTCAAATCTGCGGTGCACTTTGCGACCGCAGAATCAACATGCGGTCCGCATAGTGACCGCATTCCTTAACAGAACCTGTGTAAAATTTGGGGCAATTCTGCGGTCACTATGCGGACCGCATGTTGATTCTGCGGTCGCATAGTGCACCGCATAATTGACCCCGGCCCGATTTTTGTAACATTTTGACCCGATCTCTTCTTTAATATAACACCTTTCTTCTTCATTTTATCATATCATCTTACCAAAATTAGAGAGAGAAGGGAGGGTTTTTAGAGAGAGAAATCTTTCATCTTCAAAGATTGTTCCAACCATCTTAATTCCAAGGGATCTTAGGGCAAGGATTCAACTTCCCCAATCTTTTCAAGGTAAAAACCCTAACTATTTTCTTTGATTTTCAGTTTTAATTGGGTAAAGAGAGGTTTGCATATAATAGCTTTTAAAAATAGAATTTTTACACTCATGCATGATTATTGAACTTGATTTCTAGTAAAAAGAAGTGAGTAGAAGTAAGAGTCTTCAAGAACAAGGTTGGCAAGAGTAGGATATCTTGGGTAAGCATAAAGTAGAAAGTTAACGGAAGAAAACTCATCACCAGGTATGTATGGCTAATTTTGATTCTTGTAAAATCGCCCAAATGTGTGCGAATTGTTTTGGCATGTGTCAAATTGAGAAATTTTACGTAATTCTTTGATTTCCTTGTTGAGCATTTGATTGATGTTGAACTACGTGTGGTGTGGTATGAAATATGAATTGAAAGATAAAAAGGTAATCGAGATTGGTAAAGAATTGGGAACAACCATTGTGAGGGCATATTTGGCTTATTGTGGAAGGAATTTGAAACACCTTAATTGTGGTAAATTGTTGAACATGATTATGTGGGCATTTTCGATTTTGGAATACTTGTAACTTGGTTTTGATATTGGCTTGAGAAGAAATTGAGAACATGAACCAATGTGTAAGTTGCTTATTTGAACTTGTTGAAATTGTGTGTAGTACCTTATCTCCTGTTTGAAATTGTTGTGTTTTCAACTGTAAGGCGGGGTCGTGTTGCGCGCCGCAACGTGGGGAAATAAGGTGTGGGTTGGGGTGATAAGGGTGGCCGAGGTAATAAGGGTGGTCGGGGGCAATAAGGATGGAAAGCGATCGAAATCGCTATTGAAAATTGATACAAAAATCAATAATGTGAAATTGTGAAAGGAGACAGCAGGAGAGTTTGCAACCTGTGGGGCACCGATTGCCCCTTTGTTTGACTACTTGTGCTTTACGTGATTGATTGGTTATTGTTAAATTGGTTGATCGTAGAAAGTGCTTTGTGTGAGAATTATTTGAAATGAGGAAAATGTGGAAACATGGTTGGCTCTGGCTTAATTAATTGTTGATGTAATTTAATGGCTTGAGTTTACTTGGGACAAAGTTTGTCCATACATACCAGTACAATTCAAGTGTACCGACGTCCCTTTTGCCGGGGGCGCTACATTCGTGTTATGATTGTAGGTGGATCAGTAGCAGGCACTTCAGCTCATCGGCAGTAGTATCCTTCTCCTTCCACTGCCCGTTTTGGTGAGCCCCTTTCTTCCTCGGGGCCTTGTGTGGTTCATGCCACTTTTGTTTAGATTTCATTTTGGTTTTGTAAGGTATAGCCGGAGCCTTGTTACCGGCAAGTATTGTATCCCCTTTTTTGTATCCTAGAGGCTCTGTAGACATGTAAACTGTGGGACTCCAGTATTATGTATACGTTATGTTATGTCGGGCGTTGTAAAAACTGAAAACTTGTTAATGAATCACTTGTATGGTTTTAATTGTTTAATGTGAAATCATTCATGGTTAGTAAGATATTTGGTTAATGAGAAACAATCAACACAGGGGTAACGCGTGGGAATGAAAGGCACCCAGGTCCGCTTGACTGGGGCAACCCGGTCAGGCGCCGGTCATGTTCCTCGATTTGGGGCGTGACACTTTCACTACTAGAAAATGGGCCTACGGCTATGGTTTCTTTGGCAACGGTTTGTGAACTGTTGCCATAGATAGGATATAGTAACGGTTTGACTGTTACAATAGCATTTGGGGTGGTATCGGTATACTTTAACTATCAAACCGTTCCGATTGTAACAGAACCGTTGCCATAAAAGATTTTTCCGCAACGGATCTATAAAACGTTCCATTATACATATTTATAGGAACGGTTAAGGAGTAATTCTTTTTAATTGGAACGGTTTTCATTCCCTCCTCATTTTACCGCCTGAAATTTTCTAAACCTTTATTTCTTTTATATTTTTATAATTTTAATAATATAAATATAAATTAAAGTTCATTAAATCCTTTTCCCCTTTTTTCAGTAATTAAACCCACTCACCTTACTCTTCTTTGTCAGAAGTCGTGTATCCAAAGTCTGAAATCCCTTTCTATTGTTCGTCGACCTTCCTTAAATTTCAATCGAATCGGAGAAGCTTCAAACCAAATCTCTTTCTTTTAGCATCTCAAAGATTTGTTCCTCCAAAGTCTTGATTCAACTCCTTATAGATTCATTTCAAGCCTCTTGCTGACCTTCCCCAAATTTCAATCGAATCGGAGAAGCCGTCCAAAGGAATTGGAGCTCCTTATAGATTCATGCAGTAAGTTTTGTTAACTAATTTGGGTTTTTCTTTAATCCTTCATTTTTCTTCAATTTTTCATCTTCTTATAACCAACAGTAAATTCTTCAATTTTAGGTTTAAGGTGTTTGTCTTATTGTTTGCTCTATTGGGTTCCTTTTTCAAATAGATTAATCTTAGCCAATGATAAGCTATTGATTCTAGGGAAAGAAAGTGTGAATCCCACATTATAAAGCAATATTTTACGCTCCTTCCATTGTATTACCCTCGAGATACAGAAGATGTTTGGAAGGTAGCAGGACCAACCGTTAGTCTGAAATATCTTTCCTTTAGTTTTGTTGAACTTCCGGCATTCAGTCGTCATTAGATATCTTAGAGTTGAATCCTCTCTGCTTAGTTTTTTCTCAAATTTTAAATTCATATAGTTGAAGTGACTGAGAGAGATTTGGGATACTTTTGTTGGGTTGTTGAGGCCCGACATTTCGCCAACACCCTCTTTCGTTTTAGTTGTGCTGCATTTTGAGGTAGAATATCAAATTTGTGATCCAACCAATATTGTTTCCTGCCCTCTACATGTTTGTACTATATGTTTATCTGAATGGAATGAAGAGACTGATATTGAACATACCAAATTTGGTGTTGCTAATTAGTTACGCTTTGTATCAATTTGGTGTTTCCTGCCCTCTACATGTTTGTGCTACATATATGTTGCAGTTTGCATCTAGCATTTACTAGTATTGGATGGGATATGTGTATGTATATGTTGGATTCCGGGTGGTTAACGGATCGAAATAAAATTTTTGAGAAGGCTGAGGTTTGCTGGTTGCTGGTATTTATGCTTCTGCGGAAATGGTACTGCAGAAGCGATCCCGTAAAAGCGAAAAAGAAGCCGTAGAAGCGGCTGGAGGTGGAGCAGCCCACGACCGCAGAAGCGGCCAAAGATCCGCAAAAGCGAAACCACATATACAGTGGGCCGTCCACAGAAGCGAAAATTGGGATGGAGCCCAAGAATGTAGAAGCGGCATTTTTTACTGCAAAAGTGGAACCGCATACCGAGAAATAATTCCACTAAGCGGAAAAGGCTGGAGGTAGAGAGCTTGTTTTAAATCGGTGTTTTGGCTCATTTCACCCATTCTTTCATGGCTTGGGGCGATTTTTGGAGAGCTTCAAAGAAGTATTTCGTTGTCTATGTTAAGGTAAGATACTCCTACTCATTTCCAAGTTAAATACAAGATCATACCATGGAATTAAACATAAAAAGTTGTGGTAAAATTGTGGGTTTGAAAGAAAACCAAGAAAACTTGATAAATTGGATTTTACCACGAATTTGAGCATAGAATTAAGAGTAAATTATATATTTGAGCTAGTAAAGTTATGGGTTCCGTATATCATTGAGAAATTTTAAAATTCGGGCATGTGGGCCCGAGAGCATTTCGGTAATTTCACTAAGCGGAGTTGGGAATTTGTATAATTTGAATTGTTAACAACTATTTGAGTTTGTTCTTATTGGTTTGTCGTTAATTGGCTAGTTTTGGTGCATTGTGCATCGGTTAAAGCCTTCGAAAGAATGTATAATGCCGATTGTGAGTCTTTGGAACGCGGTGAGTCTCCTTTCTAACCTTGTAAGAGGGAAGTATCCACATAGGTAAAATAATTAGTTATGTGCTCCTATATGTGGGGGCTACATACGCACGAGGTGACGAGAGTCCGTGCGTAGCTACTATTATGCTATTGTCCAGGTAGTTAGGACCCATAAGCATGTTATACTTGGATTATTTATGAAATCATTGATAGTTTGAATTTTTTAAATCACCTTGGATTGGTAAAGGAATTTAACAATAGATTTAATATTAATTTTCCTGAATTGTTAAAAAGAGAAATTGTCTATTTGAATAAATATCCTCGATAAATTTTTAATTGGCTACTTGAGCATATATTTTATATGTACCTGCATTGCATGCACGATTTGCGAGCAGGATATGTGTTTATTTATGGAATGGGCCGAATGCCTCGGCAAATTTAAATAGATGCATCTATTGGTTTGGTCCGTTCGACCCTCGGTAGTGCACAGTTTACATTCCTATTGTATCGGGTTGTCGCCTATGTGTGATTTGCGCATGTTATTTGTCGCTTGAGGATTTTTAGCCGTGAAATTTGCCCTTTGTGGCTTTATAAAAATTGACAAGATAATAAAGAATAAAGCTTGGAAGCCATTGATTAATTGTTGAAGGTGTTTACCTGTTTTCCTGTCTTCATGAATTATAACTACTATATAAATCCATGATTATCCTCGCATTTATAGAATATTACTGATTGACCTCTAAGTGAATGTCGAAGTTGGCCATCTCGTTTCTACTTCTTCAAGATTAGGCGAGATACTCATTGAGTACATATTGATTACGTACTCATACTACATTTCTGTGCATTTTATTGAACATGTATACATGTACCTCTAGTAGCCTACTAACGTAGCAGCACTGATGATTCTGGGACTAGGTGAGCTGCAATTTGCGAGGCGACCCGCAACTAGTATAGTTCCTATCAGCATTTTTTATTTTATTCCGTGTCCACTGTATTTCGGACAGGGGTTTTACTTTCCTTATCAGTAGTTTCTCATACACTAGTGACACCGGGTTCTGGGATGGTTTTTGAAAGATTTGTACTAATCATTCTTTATTTAATTTGAATTGAAGTGGAGATCGTTCTAATTATGAAATAAATGGAAGGAAAAATCCTAGATTTTGAAATGTATTAAAATAGAATTTAATTAATAATTTAGTTGGCTTGCCTGACAGAGGTGTCCGGCGCCACCATGACCCTTAGTGGATTTTGGGTCGTGATCATATGGTATCAGAGCACCAGGTTCCCGTCGGTCTCATCAGTCATAGTAGAGGCTCGTAGATTGATACGGAGACGTGTGTACTTATCCTCGGAGGCTACGGTGTTGTTAGGAGTACTTCCCTTCTTGATTCCCTTATTGTGTGGTTCAATTCCTTTGAGGCTTATGCCTTTGAGTTCTTTCTACTCAATCTTACGCGAGCGCTTGATATAAATTGAAAATTGAAGGATTGTAATGGCACTACAAATGTGGTGCGGGATGATTTTCCCGGTATGGTTGATTGGACTATTATAGTCGCATCATGGAGGGATATTCTATTGTTTTAGCTCATTAACAGAACTTCTAAGAGCCTTGAGGCTGGGCTTAGGTTGCCATGATGCTTGTGAGCGATTATTCCGCAGTGTTGTTTTGATGGTAAGATGTTTGCCCATGTGACGGGGCAGTGAATGAATTGAAGGGGGTTTACTTAGTGTGTAATCGAGGGATTCAGTATTTATTTCCAGCAAGGGAAAGGCAGTCGGACTAAGGATGGTCAGATGTGGACTGGTGGAAGTAATGAAACGTGGTAGTTGCAAGCGTGATGGAGTTCTCCTCTATATAGGGGTGTTGTAGTCCTAATTGGATGTACTAAGTTTGTCGAGGTTATAATCTGCTACAATTTACCTATATGGTAGGATATTGTGAAATTTGGAGATACAACTGTTAGATATCACGGGGTGTGGTGGTTTAGGAATGAATCATAATTTCTAATATCAGCGGTTCGGTGATGATGATCATCTGAAAGGTATAAAAGTTAGTAACAAATGGTGGATTCAAGTTCCAGGAAGATACATTTCATTAAAGGCAACAACTGAGCAACAAAAGATGAGAAAATATGTGGGAAGTGTCAGGCAGAGTTTTGAACCTCTATAGGGCCAGGTATAAGAAGGGTATGTCGAGCAGTTGATTAAGGGAGAAAGTTTTTCTAAAGTGGGAGAGTGGTAGAGCTGTATAAAGTTTAAGAGTAGGATGATTGCGTGCTTAAGGGGCGTTTGGAATGATTTGAGAATGTCATAGATTAGTGATTAGTTCCTACGAAGTTAACTTGAAGCATGGGCCATTAAGCGGCAGGAGGTTTGATACAGCGGGAAGGAGCTGCTTGAAATGAAGAAGGACACAACATAGCCTTGAATTGGAAGGATGTTGCCGCACATTTAATTGATGTACACAACGAATAAATGGACCAGCACAACTATAAAGTGAGCTTGGACTCAGGATTTGGTTATTGATGTCAAAGTGATTGTTTCCCGTGCAACATCATTTGAAGGTGTCGGGAGGTGATTTCCAGCCGGGTTATTTCCTTGTAAGCAGGTTAGAGGTCGCGTGGTTGGCGAAGCTTCTACAAGGAATTATATTGGTTATCCAACAAAGAGATCGATCGTGTGAATGTGGATGCTGATTCAGAATACGAAAGATGGGGATTTAAAAAAAGATTCCGAGAATTTGTGGTGGATGATTGCGCAAGGTTATGGAAATAAGAGGTAAAGAATTCGGGTGAATTCCAGCGTTGTGTGTATTTCTTCATGCCGAGTGGAAGAGCCCCACCGCTTATGATTTGGGTTGCATGGTTAGCTACTTGCAAAGTTTCCAGTTATTAATATTTTGATGGGTTATCTCACCTACGAAAAAAGACCATAAGTTGCGAATTGAGTAGATGAATTGTGGAATGCATGATATGGTTGGCCTTGTTGGCTCATGTTCGAAGTTGGGAAAGGATTCAGGACTTATGCGCCGTATAGATGCAGGTTTTAGAGGAAATGATTTTGCCGGATGCTTCGTCGAGAAGGTATTCATGTGTTATAAGATTTACATAGTGGATTATGTTCGGGACCCAGTCGGAGTGGGTGTCTCTCAATAATGGTCCTAGTGAATTCAGAAGTTAAGATATGATGCCTAACGATTTCAAGCTGATAGGTACGGCTAAGAATCAAGCTTGGAAAGCAGCTTATGAGAAGAGGCACAAAATGTTTCGTGATGGTTGGCTTATGATGTAGCAAATGGGAGGTATGAAATGGTTCGTGATATTTAAAACATGCATGGTCTCATGATTCAAGGTCACTCGAGGTAAGTGTAGATGGAGTACGTTATATGTTGAATGGAGTTAGTATAATTTCCAAGGAAAGCAAGGATAAATTGGAAGAAGGTAGATTGATTAGCCATAGTTAAATTGGCCTATTGGGACCACTAATCACTTTATTCCGTGTGATCAAGTTATGTGTATGATTTGTGTCGGTACGTGTGAGGATTGTCAGCCGCCGTTATTGATGTTATTCAGAAGCATTCTTCTGTTATGGCTTGTTAAGTGTAAGCGGATTCCTGAAGGGCTATGGTGGCATGGACCACTACTTAGAGATTTTCATATCCTACGGTTATGGGAAGTTACATATGAGTTACTATGATTCTCCTGAAGTGAATTAAGTGAAAAGTTCTTATGTGATGAAGTTGTAAAATATTAATAATTTCGGAGTTTGATGTAAATTGTGTTCTATCCTATGTTGGCACGTTGAGTGCAGTGAGTAGCTTGGAAATATGAAGTGAGAATCAAGGTTGTAGTTCGGTGTTGACAAAGATGTCACGTGCTCGGATGAGCAAGGAAGGGGTTGAATGAAAAAGGCTTTGCATCTTGGTAAGGATTCTTGATCATTTTTCGGGGTTAATGCAGCCGGTGGTTCAGGTGTGTGGACCTGTTGTTTATATCAAGAGATTGTGGGAGCGTGTCCCGCGGGAAGATTGCATAAGTGTGACCTGTAGTCACTCGATTGATTAAATATTTAAACCAAGTATGAGGATTGTGGTAATGCCACTAAATTTGAGAAATTGTGCTTGGAGGGCACTTTGTTTATTGGATTATGAATTGAGGAGGTTTCTCCGGTTATGATGGTTGTTCTTAGGTGTTATGAGGAAAAAGAGAGTTAATAGGGGCCTTTAAAAGGTTATTAGCCAAGGTTGTTCAATCAGAAATCGTCTTGAGATCAATAGATTGATTATATGGGAACAAGGCTTTATACTAGGCCAGTTGTGTACGTTTCAGTGAGCGTTCTTTATGGAGGGACATTCGGGGTGTTATTTTGTCATAAGTTATTCCAGGTAATGATGTATTGCGCCGTATGAGTTATGAGACGGCTTGGTAAACTTTTATGTGTTGAGGCTCCGTGTGGTGATAATGTTATATGAGCATAATTGTCCTTGAGATTCGAATCTTGTATCGGACCTCAATGTTCCCAAGTTTGTGGATTATAGCATTATATGTCTCCCCAATGAATGGTATTATACACTTAGTGTATTTATGACCGATATATGATATTTTGTTATAATGAGCAATTTAGCTCAATGTATATCTCCTTATGTGAGTTCTTTGTGTAGATCGGTTGGCATGCCGCCATGGGTATGTTATTTGAATTGGATGGCACGCTGCCATGGTTATGTTGTTCGGATCGGGTTGCGCACCGCAACAGTGTGAGGATCAGTACAGTTCCCCATATCTGTTATTTGTGTTATGTTCCCTATTTCTAAAGGGAGCTCATATTAGTTGTGCACCCGCGTCCCATGTACGATTCGCAAGTGGGGTAATTAGAAATTCCTCTCAGAGTTCATTTTCCCTTCTGTATCACGTTCTAATTGGTAGCCTATTGGTACATGGTAGCATCATATGGTTCTTTTGATTGTGTCCGAGGTGGCTTATTGCCTGAGAAGTTCGTACTGGGTGAGACGAGATTATTGGATTTAGAATCAGTGCAATATGATTATAGGACGTATATTAAGGAGCTGAGATCATTATTTATCTTAGAATGTAGTAATGTTTCTTGTCAGGAGTATGACTCAATGATTGGTTAACTCGGCAGTTGAATATGAATTTTGGCACTTCTCATCCGTCGTAGCGGTATTGTAAGAGGTAGAGTGAGACTTGTGTGTGTCATGAGGTGCAATGGGAGCATCTGATTCATTAAATTTTGGTTAAGTGGATCAGAAAATGTTATTGTGGTCCTGTGGATTAAGTGTGGAAAAGTAAGAATCCGGCAAAGTTATGCAGTCATGTTTGAGTACAACGTATAGTGATTGATACAGTGTTTGTATGTTGGAAACAGGCCTAGCATAGAATTCCAGATGTTGGAATTGGGCTCTAAGGCTTATTCGTTGAATAAAAGGGGGTATCCTCAGAAATTATCGAGCTAATATGCTTAACTAAGTTGTGGTAGCAGGGGAAGGTGCATGAGGTGCTAAACAAGTGATCTCAGAATACTTCAGTATAGTTCTCAGCAAGTTTGAGGATGAACATATGTTTAAGTAGGAGAGAATGTAATGACCCGACTAGTAATTTTGAGCCCTAGCACGTCATTTAGCAGTCTAAGGCCTTGAACAGCTTTATTTCAGGTATTGTGACTCGTACATGTGGTCGGAATTGAATTTCGGGAAGTCTAGAGTTAATTTAGAAAGATAGTTCTTATTTTGGAAGCTTAAAGTGGAAAGAATGAATTAGGATTGTAATTTTGAGTAAACAACCTCGAAATTGGGATATGAAGGATCCATCAGGTCCGTATGATGATTTTGTACTTGGGCGTATGTCCGGTTCGAGTTTTGGATAACACGGGAGAATTTTGACGCCTACTGAGGAAGTTAGCACTTTAGAAGAAATTTCATAAGTTCGGCTTGAAGATCATTTTAGTGTTATCGATGTCTGTTTGGGATTACGATATTGTGAATAGCTCCGTATGGTGATTCTAGAGTTAGGGCGCGATCGGAAGTGAATTCGGAGGTCCGTAGGTCATTGTGGAACCATTTGCCTAAAGATAGAAATTTGGAGGTTTTTGATAAGTTTGACTAGAAGTGGACTTTTTGATATCGGGGTCGGAATCATATTTCGATAGTTGGAATAGGTCCGTAATGACAAATAAGACTTGTGTGCAAAATTTGAGGTCAATCGGACATGATTTGATAGGTTTAAACATCGGAAGTGGAAGTTGGAAAGTGCAAAGTTCATAAAGATTGGATCGGGGTGTAATTCATGATTTTAGCGTTGTTTGATATAATTTGAAGCCTCGAGCACGTCCGTAATGTATTTTGGGATTGATTGGTAGTTTTGGTTGAGGTCCTGGGGCCTCGGGTGGATTCCGGTTAGTTAACGGATCTAAATAAATTTTTTGAGAAGGCTGAGGTTTGCTAGTTGCTAGTATTTCCGCTTCTGCGGAAATGGGATCGTAGAAGCGACCCCATAGAAGCAAAGAGGAAGCCAGAAGCGGCTGGAGGTGGAGCACCCCAGGACCGTAGAAGCAGCACAAGATCCATAAAAGCGAAACCTCATATTGTCGACGCCCCCTTTTTCGCCCCCTAAAGAAGGCGGAATCGGGTTTACGGCATTATGGACACAACAACTCTTATTCCCTTTTGAGGAATCGAGTTTTGAGTGTTTGGAGAGTCACCACTTAATGATTATAGTGCATTAGGATATATTTAAAGAAATAAAGATGAAAAACTAGAGTTCGAATAAGGGATTCAAATTATCTCGAGGGGAAGGTGTTAGGCACCCCTCAAGATCCACTAGTGTGGTTCCCGGCCATGCTACAATTGTGACTTTAAATCCAGGTAAACAAATAAACAAACAAGTATTCCAAACATGGAACATGGTTACAAATAAGAACATAAATAGTACTTAGAAGTGCTGAAATTTGGAAGGAAATAATTTTGTGATTAAAGGAGAGATACGCAAATAAAGGAAAAGAAGTTAAATAATTGCTACAAGTAACTTAAAAGAAGTGCAAGAAGCAAAAGTTGAAGATTATAAAACTTTCATAATTCTAAAAATACTAAAAATAAAGATAAATGGGGTCTTAGGTTTATACATTGCATGGATCATTCACACAACACTGGTACCCAATTGTACGCATAGTGTTATCGTGTTATCATCATCTCCATGTCTACCCTTCCCACCCCGTTAAGGTATTAGAGCGTGGAATGGTATTGCATGCTATCACCCGTCCAAAACTATCAGTCTCGGGGCATTAGGACTTCTAATACTAAAGGGGAAGCAAAGGGATAGAGGCATGTATGGAGTTTAAAGGACAAAATGCTAATATCGACAAACAAAACAAGTAGCAAGTAATGAGGAACAAACAAACACACAAAGGCTTATGTAAAACTCGTAAGTCATATAGCATTTAGTCTAGCATGACTTACATATACTGATTTGGTCTTAAAATTAAAAGGCGGACATACTAGTTTAACACATAAAGTTGGATAAAAAGTCTGCATTAGGCAACCCGGATCAAATTGTCAGGAATTGAGGTATTTTACACAGGTTATTGGTTAAGAACCTAATACAGAAGAGTTTGAAACAGAAAATTGAAAATTGCAGAAGTCGGAGATGGCTTTGAAATCAGGAGTGAAATATAGTAATGTTATTACGAAAGGTTTCAAAAGTGAAAGACATAAAAAGTAAGAAAGTAAAGACTATTTTGAAATAGCAATTTCACAAGACGAACTAGAATTCGGGAAGATGGTTAAAAGATTGGTTACAAAAATAAAAAATGCAAGTTTGAAAAATTTAAGGACATTACAGATCTACAAGATTTAAAAAAATAACCGACAGACCTTGGACGAGTTTCAAAAAAAGAAACAGGTTTGGACAAACTTTGTTGAAAATGTTTGAGGTTAATTTGCATATTATTACGCACATTAGGCGAGTTTAAACTCTTATAGGTATAGTATCTATAACTTGATTTTTATGACTTGTCGCTGTTATTAAATGGTGAAGGAATGAGTATTGGATTACCCTAGAACTTGCCTAGCGTTTGTGCATTTCCTATAGGCATGATTTCTATATGCAACTTGTTATATGGATATTAAGTCCTATAGGTAGGATTTCTAATGATTTGCCATATGACTGAATATTAAATCTTATAGGCATTGTATCTATCCTTTTGTGCAATAAAGTAAAATAAACCCCTTCCACACCCTTTTACTAATATTCCCTGAGTTCTTGTTTTACAAGATTATTACATAACCAAAAGAACGAAAGTAAACAAGAAGGTACATCGCAGCCTATAGTTAGATCCGAGAAGCCTTATTCAATTATAATGTCCAATAACGTGTGTTTCACCAAATTCGGGTTCCAAATCTCCAAAGCCTTCTCGTATCCAAAGTGTTTCAGAGTTCCAAGGAGTCTTGAGGGCTCCAGGCGGTGCTTACACTCTGGATATTATAACAGAATAGTGCAATACGGAATAGTCAGCCCAAAAGAATCCAATTTCGGAGGGAACTCCAGGGTCCCCAAGCATTGCTTGCCAAAAAGGGGCAGAACATAGAACTAGGAATAAGTGCAAAGTGAGAGAGGGATTAGAGAACCATAGCAATGGTGGTCATGCCCAGACATAGATATAGGATAGCACACCTGATAATAGGTGAATTTGACTATAATTATGCTCTAAATAATCACACTTTGTTATGGAATTAATGTTGTTTATGAGTACAAAATGCTTTGATTAGTGCTTGTTTGTGTGTTATAGGTACATGTGATACATTGGATGCCAAGAAGAGCTATTTTGGAGTCATATGTTGATGAAAAGGCCAAGAGAAGAGCTAAAGTGAAAAGAGCTTGAAGAAGCAGCGAAAAATCAGACGGACTGTTCATCCGCGGTTCACTCGCGACCGCGGATGAACTGCGAATAATGAAGCTCTCTGAAGTTTGCTGTTCGCGGTCCGCTCGGCCGCGAACGAACCGCGGAAGGCACCGCAAAAGTAATCCTATTTGTACTCAAACATAGTTTTTAGCCCTAAAACCTCTATATAATCTCCTAATTTGCCCAATAGAGGCATGTTGTCTTTATTTCACTACTTTTGCAAGATATTTAGTAAGAGAGAATCCTCTCAACTCCTTCTTTTTATTTTATATCAAGTATTTCTTTATGATTTCAATTATTATTCTTGTTTCTTTAAGCATGAGTAGCTAACTCCTTTCTAAGGTTTTGATGGAACTTATTGAGTGATGAACTTATCGTTTATGTGATTACAAATTGTTAGCTAGATTTCTAATTGTTCAACTTCATTCTTGTTGTAGTTAATTGGTAGGATCCCCAATTAGTTGTGCCTATTTAGTGTGCATAACTTGGAAAAGAGTGCATATTTAGGTATATTGTTGAACAACACCACACTTAGGTTATTGGAGGAATCTATAACTTTAGGCGTAAAGACGGGGTTAGGAATAACGAAGTCTTGGGTGCAATCTTAAGTGAACTATTCCAATTAAAGCTAGCTAGGGTAGCTTGGGAGAGTGCATAGTAAATTATTGTAATTGCTTGGGAGAGGGTTATGATACAAATAGTGTTCATGATTGATAGAATAAATTAACAATTTATATGAGCATAACAATAAGGGATTCCATGAATAGGAGAAATCAATACCTTAGTCCTTCTCCATAATATTTTTACCCAATATTCAATTCTTTCTTTTAAGCCTTTTAATTCTTGCAAAGATAGTAGTTAGTCGAAATCCATATAAAAATATACTCTAAATTTTGGGGACTTGATTCGGAATTACTCTAGGGTTGTGAAAGTTGTGATTGGTAGGTTAATTCCCTGTGGGATCGATCTTGGACTTATTAGACCAGGTTATATTGACTACGACCGTCGCTTGGACGTGAATCAATTTTGGCGCCGTTGCCGGGGAGTTAACGGAATTATCAATTGCCATTGACATAACTTCAAGATTCTTGTGTAGTCAGGTTCTTTCTACACTTTATATTGAATATTTTGACAGTTGTTGATTTGGGTACTCAGGTGCATGTGAGCACGTGATTTTTGCCTCACACGAATTACTCCCAAAATATCAAAAATAAAAGAGTTTTTGTTTGTTTGCAATATTTGGGGATCGCATGCTCTTTTTCTTTTGTTGTTTGCATTTGTGTGTGCGTGTTTATTTGTTTCAATTAACAAAAAATAAAAAAAAATATATATATATATATATGTCACATTTGCATCTAGGATTTAGTACTACAAGTAGATATATATATATATATGTCACATTTGCATCTAGGATTTAGTACTACAAGTAGGAGTAATTAAGTTTGTTGTACAAATCACAAAATATGTACTTTGCATTGTTTAGCATTTAAGATATAGTTGTATGATTTTATTCTGAATTGGTGCTTAATTATAGGTGATATTTATTATTATGAGTTAATTGGTATTTTAAGTTAATTTTTCAGTGTGACTTAGGAATTTTGGTAATTAGGAATTAAAAAGAAAATAAAAGAACAAGAAGAAAGAATGAAAATAGAATACAAAGAAACCAGGAACTGGGCCATTTCGCTTTGGACCAGAACTAGGCCCAATGTAATTACATAAACCATTACCTTACCCGATCTGCCCAACCCCCAAATGGCCCAGTTGATCTGGACCGTTGGATTTTGTTATCCAACGGCCCAGATTAATCAATCAATTCTCGAATATACTCAGACCGTAAAGTAACCAAACGACGTCGTTCCGTTTTAAGTGAAGCGATCCAAGCCGTCGATCAGCGTTGATCTGATGGATCTCATCAATCGCCCCAATCGTTTGATCCTGGCCGTTGGATTCTCATCATCCAACGGCCGAGATTAAAACGTTAATTTTAAACCCACCAAAGAACCCCCCAATACCCCCATACCCGTTCATTCTTCTCCCAGACCCATCTCCGTCTCTCCCAGAGACGATCAAACTCCGTCGTGCCTCCACCGCTCTCCGCCTACCGGAAATCGCCTCGCGGCGGTTCCGTTAGGCCAAACCCTACCAAATTAACATCGTAGAAACACCTCGACTCCCCCATTACGAATCCATCCTTCCCTTACCTCGAATCATTCCGGAAATCTTCGAATCTTCATTTGAAGATTCGAGTCAAACTCGAACCCACGCCAAACCACCCCAACTTTTCACCATAGCCTCCCCAGACCTTCCCCACGACCCCACCAAGGTTAGTTCTCCTCGAATCTTACCGGAGCAGGTAAAGCCCCAAAACAAGCTCCAGGAACCCTAATTTTAAGAGGGGATAAACTGGTGGGAAATTGAGGTCCGATGGATCATAGTTTAGGTGTTCTCAACAGAGAACACCTCAATTAAGACCCGTTAGGCTTCAATAAATCGAGTTCGAATCCGAGTCGCCTACGTTTTTGGGTTTATGAGGTAAGACCTCCCCCCTTCTTTGTCTATTCACTTCTGTTTGGTTTGTTTAAATTTAATGGAACCGTTGATTTCTTCTAAATGATTCTGTTCTTCTCCTCATATATGTCATTATGTTACTTGTGACGAGTCATGGCTGTTTGAATCTATGCGTTATCATACTTGTTTAAACGGTTCGAATATGTTATAATCGATTAAACGAATATCGTCGATTAGTTATATAGGTCTCTTGGTTTAGAACAATGGGGGACAATGCTATTTAAAACTGATAAATTTCCATCTGGATCATTGCTTTGAACTTAAATCTAAATTTGTTTATGGTTGAAATTAGGAAGTTGAATTGGTTATAGCTAAAGTTCTAATGGGATTACAGAATATTAGCTAAGGATTTTGAAAACCTGAAAATTGGTTTTAGTTTAAACCTTCTGCCATTAGTGAACTGGCATGCCCTCAATGTAGTTAAAAAGTTACAAAAGTCAGAGTTAATAGGGGACCCGGATCAAACAATATTGTCTGTAAACCTTTAGATTTTAAGTAGTTGGGCATTAAGTAATAGGAAATGAGAAAACAGCTCTAGTTAATGCTGAAAATGTGCAATGCACATGGGGTTAGTGGAACCTGATGCACACCAGAGAATTCCACTTAATTTCTGCACTTCAAAGATTTTAAAATCAGAGCCATACCTGGACAAACTAAGGTGGTAAAAACAGAGGGAATAGTATAGGGCTGTTTAGTTTAAAACAATTTAAAAAAAAGGGGGGGGGGCTGAAGTTTGTGAGTTCAGGTTATAAAAGAGAGAAAATTTTCAGAATAGGGGGAAAAATAGAGAAAAAAACATTTTTGAGAGGCATACACACAAAGACCTTAGACAGAGTGTTTTTTGAGGAAAATAAGAAAAATTTCTGCTTCTTTTTTTGGCTCACTGGTTCAGTCATTCAGAAGTCCTGTGAGCTACATCTTGAGATAACCTTGGTCGTTTGAATTTGGCAAGTACCTGTTAGTGTTTGGGATTGGTTTGGTTTTGAGTCTTGCCGAGTTTGCAAGTGCTTCTCACTGGGTTGCTCTTAAACCCTTAGCCACTGTTTCATTGGGTGTGATTGGACCTTTGCCCTGACTTATAGCATTTGTTTTGGTTGTTGTGTATTCTGCTGGGTTGATTTTGATTGGTTGTTATCGACTGTTCTGCTGGTTGAGGGTTCCTTTTACTGGTTGTTGCTGATTTTGCTGTTAGTGTACTATTGCGTTGTTATTGCTGTTGTCCGTATCATTGCTACTGCTGATTCATTCCCCTCTTCGTTGTTTCGAATTTTCCAGGTACACTCTTATGCAACCTTGTTGATTATGAAGTATAACTTTGAGACAAGTGGGTTGACATGAAAGAGCGGCTCATAGGGATAGAGAATTGTACTAATACCATAGTCAATACTTTCATATATTATTAAGTATGCATTAAATATAGACTGCTGTGGTTTAATTGATATGGTGACTGTTGTATTGTATTGTTCTATATACGGATGTAGTTAGTGTCTTGTTGGTATAGTTTGTGTTTAGATGATGTGAATCGTAACTAAAAGAGATTATTGGTTTAAAGCAATGGGCCTCAAATAGTTAAATTAGAAACATAGGTTTTGTTTAAATTGGTAGTCAAGTATTTACTAGAATGTGTGTATATGTATATGTGTAAATGGCGATTTCAGTGATAGCTACCAGAGAAAAAAAAAGATAAATAAAAAATATGTTATTTCCATCTTTGTTTCCGTTTATTGTCACTCATGGCGCGCCCTGATTTTCAAACAAGGATAGGAAGCAAATATCTTGTAAATCTACTCTAAACAAGAAAGAAAACAGTACACCCAATTTGGCGCATAAGACTTTAGATTGAGTTTTGAATGCTAATAAAAATGGCCTAGATCTAGAATACATAGCCTGCTCGTTTGGTTTGTTGATTGCAAGTAGTAAAATTCCATTTTTTTTAATTCAAAATCAATAGATAAAAGTAAATGGAAAAAACATTGTCACATTAGTTTCGACCCTTAAAGAGAGACGAGCCTCGCTAAAGTAGCACGCAGATTGCGGGGCCCTCAATAGATAATTTTTACAAAGATGCTTAGATTCCGGGATGTGTCGTTTAGCGGATTTCACGACATTCCCAAAACAACAACGCGTTAGTATCTTTAGGCGCGTCTTTAATAATGCTATCTCCTTAAACCCGGGTGCACATTTATGTGACCCAAATCCAAATCTCAACGGAGTCGAAATGTGTCGACAACCACGGGTGCACTGGTGCGACGTGGTTCGAGACACATTTTCACAGTGTTGCAATTCTTGTAAAAAATAATAATAATGATAATAATAACAATTTTTATAATAATAATATCATAAGAGGTTAAAAATTAAAATTTATACATAAGTTAAGGCATATTATAAAATCAGATAAAGAAGCCAAATATGACAGTTGAGCGACCGTGCTAGAACCACGGAACTCGGGAATGCCTAACATCTTCTCCCGGGTTAACAGAATTCCTTATCCGGATTTCTGGTACACAGACTATAATACAGAGTCATAAATTTCCTCAGTTCGGGATTAAACCGGTGACTTGGGACACCATTATTTTCCCAAGTGGCGACTCTAAATTACTTAAATAGATCCCGTCTCGATTGTCCTTTAATTGGAAAAACTCCCTCGTGCCCCCGCGGGTGCGTAAAAAAGGGAGGTGTGACAGTGCATGCTGGGGATGGAACCTCTGAACTTCGGTTCAGGGTCTAAGAATTCGAGCTCAGTTAAATTGTTGTTTTGTCTATATCTGATTTTACTACATGTTTAATTAATGTGCTACATATCTACCGCTTTTGATACTAGTTGCACTGTATATACAAACTGTTATATGTTTACCGCTTTGATATTGCGTGAACTGTATATAAAACTGTGCCGCAAACCCTTCACTTCTCATCCCGGGGATGTGCTCACTGGTTGAGACTCCTTATTCTGTTAGTGTCATACCCCAAAATAATGAAGAGGCTCGGAAAGTTTCTAAGCCGGTTGGCCTTTTGGTTCCCGGAAAGGAGCTCCTTCCTCGGCCCGAGTTGTCCGCTTGGGTACACAGTCTAGATCATGTACCGAGGTTTTGAACTTAGAATAACGTAACTGCATACCGGATCCCTAGTAGGAAATGCTTATTTGCATCACGTTGCATTTGACTTAGGGGACTCAACACAGGGGTTGGGTCCGTCTAGGACAGGCAACCTGAAATGAAAAGACCGTCCTGCTATACCATGTTTGTTTCAAGCATTTATTTGAACTTGCATGCTGACCGGCTTTTAAATATTGAAGAGAAACGAAAAACAAAAGGAAACAGTAGGGGTAAATAGATTTTCAGAAAATACAAAAATGTGTTGTACCAACAAATCAATAGTGCAGTTTGCTAATAAAAGACGACGGAAGGTTGACTTTGCCGACAATAGGTCTTAACAAAATGTGTTTTCTTTGTCGGTCAATAAAAGAAATGTGTTTCTTAACAAAATGTGTTTTCTTTGTCGGTCAATAAAAGAAAATAGTTTGTCTTGACGGACCGAACTACGCGGGTTTGATTCTCACCGGATGTGAGATACGTAGGCAACCCCCGCCGGGTCCAACTTGCCATTTTTCAAAAAAAAAAAAAATACCAGAATCTGTAAATTTTGAAAAAGTCATTGCCAGCCAAAATGATCGTTTTCTTTAAATAAATGTGCAGGATGAGCACGATTCAAAATGAACCCTATTCACTCATGACTAAAATCCCGGTACAAATACGACTATGGTGGGATGATCTAGGCAAAGAAGGGCAGGATGAGGTTAAAAAGTATTTGAAAGGTCTCACGGGTCTGCTTGAAATAAAACCTCGAGGGGACATCATAAGAGCATTAGTCACATATTGGGATTCCGCGCACAATGTTTTTCATTTCTCGGACTTCGAGCTCACCCCAACTGTGGAGGAGATGACCGGATACATTGGAAACACTGATATACCATTGGGGCATCAATATCTAATCGCCCCCAGGGTTGTCGCCGTACACCGGTTTTTAGACTCACTGAAGACGGCCAGAACGGTACGTAACCCAGATCTAGCACAAGGGTTTTGTACTTTAAACTTCATCTATCAAAGGTACGGTGTCACGACCCGGATTTTCCCCCAACATCGGGATCGTGATGGCGCCTACTCGTGGTAGCTAGGCAAGCCACTGTATTCATACTATCCTGTTTTTAACACAATTTTAATTAAATAAATGCGGAATACTTTATCGAAATGGAAATAACAAATCACAAGGTGAAAATCATACTGAAATCCTCTACCCAAGACGTGGAGTCACCAACTCACAAACTACTATGGAATACTACACATAAAAGTATGAAGGAAATATAACATAATTCTGTTTGTCTCGGAACAATGAGACTACAGCTATTAACATAAATAAAGAAAGAGACGCCGGGCCTGCGGACGTCTGCAAGCTACCTCGGTCTCAAATGTGATCAACTCCCACGCAATCTATTTACTGCTGCTGCTGCTCCCGATCGTAACCTGGACCTGTGCAAAAACGCACAGAAGTGTAGCATCAGCACAACCGACCCCATGTGCTGGTAAGTGCCTGGCCTATCCCGGCGAAGTAGTGACAAGCCTAGGACCAGACACCCACATAAACCTGTGCAATTCAATATATATATGTGTACCACAAAATAACAAGAAATAATCAAGTATTAACACAATAAGGAATATCTTAAAGAATTCAACAATTAACCACGGTTAATAATTTCACAAGGAAAAACAAAGTGTAATGTAAACACAAGTAATATCAATTCAAGAAATAGCAAACAGTTGCACGGCATCACCCTTCGTGCTTTTACTCTCATCCTCACATCCATAGTACGGCATGATCCTTCGTACATGGTTCAATAACAGGGCACGGCATGATCCTTCGTGCATAATAAATAAATAAACATGGCACGGCATTAACCTTCGTGCATAAATAAATAAAACATGGCAAGGCATCACCCTTCGTGCATTATCACTCTTCCTCACCCAAATAACAATCACAGTTAAGGGTAAAGAAAGAAACAGTGATTCATAATCCGTCCCATCAAGGGCAATCAATAATAATCTTCACAACAAGTCCCAACAAGGGAGAACAATAACAATTCATCTGTAATATATCTCAAAATAATTATTTTCCAACGACTCACGGTCATACTAGACGCCCAGTGTATGGATGCTCGTCACCACAGCCCATACACCGCACTCGATCACATAACACATAACACATAATCATATTCCCTCAAGCTAGGATAGAACAAACACTTACCTCGAATGCTTATGAACAATCCAATCCGTGGAAATGTCTTTTCTTTCAATTTGGCTCCAATCCAACCGTATCTATACACAATTGATTTAATATCATCAATTCTACTCCACAAACTAATTCTTAATACCAAATACAACTTTTACAACATTCTGTCATGAATAGTGAATTTCAACCCGGGCCCACATGGTCGGAATTCGGGGTTAGGACCAAAATCCGGTTACCCATCCCCCCACGAGTTCATGTATATAATTTGTTTCAAAATCGGACCTCAATTCGAGGTCCAATTCCCCAATTTATGAAAAACCCTATTTTCTAACAAAAACAAGAATTTTACCATGAAAATCATTGATTTCTTATGAAAAACATGTTTAATGATGTTAGGAATTGAAAGAATTAAGTAAAAAGTGACTTACAATCGTTTTGATGAAGAAGAAATCCTTGAAGAATCGCAAATGGGTGTTTTGGTTTTGTAAAATGTGAAGAAATGACCGAAATTCGTGTTTTTCAGGTCTCTGTGTTCGCATTTGCGAACATGGGTTCGCAATTGCGAACCCCGACCAATTTCTGGAGTTTGAAAAATAAGCTAAGGGTGGGAAGTTCGCATTTGCGAACATTTGTTCGCATTTGCGAACTGTTCGCATTTGCGAACTAATGTTCGCATTTGCGAACACATGCTATTTCAGGCAGTGTTCGCATTTGCGAACAATGGTTCGCATTTGCGAACCAAGGCAGATTGGGAATGTTCGCATTTGCGAACAATTGTTCGCATTTGCGAACATAGGCTGGCACTGGGGACCTTCGCAAATGCGAACAATTGTTCGCATTTGCGAACAAGGCTGAGCCAAAGGGGGCTTCGCATTTGCGATGAATGTTCGCATTTGCGAGCCTGTCCCCTTCGCAATTGCGAGAAATACTTCGCAATTGCGAAGCCAACAGCTGGGTGAAAAACCAGCAGTTCAAAAATTCAGAGTTTCATCCAACGGCCTATCAAATCTTTACCCGAGCCTCCCGGGCTCCAAACCAAACATGTACACAACCTCAAAAACACATTATGGACTTGTTCGTGCGATCATATCGCCAATATCACTTCGTTTTAATCAAATCGAGCCTCAAACTCATGATTTTCATACTTTTGATTTTCAAAACTTCATAACTTGGAACTCAAGGTCCAAAACATCTCAAACGACATCCAAATGTCACCAAACTTTACAGAAATCACATATATAATATTTAAGACTTGTACCGGGCGTCGGAACCAAAATACGAGCCCGATACCAAGGTCAATTAATTTATTTCCTTCAATAATTGCATCAAAAACAATTTCACATAAAAATTCATAACTTGGGCTCTAGGCCTCAGAATTTGACTTCGGACACATGTCCAAGTCCCATATTTTCCTACGGACCTCTCGGGACCATCCAATCTCGGGTCCGGATCCGTTTACCAAAAATGTTGACCGGAGTCAACCATATCAATATTAATATCATTTTTATCCAAATTTCTCATAGAATTCATATTTTCTATCACAAAATCTTTCCGGCTACATGCTCGGATCGTGCACGTAAATCGAGGCAACATAGAATGAGGTTTTCAAGGCCTCGGAAGCTCGAAATTATTAATAAAATAAGTGATGACCCTTTGGGTCGTCACAATCTCCACCTCTAAAACAACCGTTCGTCCTCGAACGGACAAAAGAAAGAAGTACCGAGTCAGGAAACAAGTGTGGGTAACGGCTCCGCATATCAGACTCGGACTCCCAGGTCGATGCCTCAGGAGGCTGACCTCTCCACTGAACACGCACAGAAGGATAACTCTTCGACCTCAGTTGTCGAACCTGCCGGTCTAGAATAGCCACCGGCTCCTCCTCGTAGGATAGATCATTGTCCAATTGGACAGTACTGAAGTCTAACACATGTGTGGGATCGCCGTGGTATCTCCGAAGCATAGATACGTGAAAAACTGGATGCACGGCTGATAAGCTAGGCGGCAAAGCTAATCCGTAAGCCACCCCTCCCACTCTGTCTAGAATCTCAAATGGGCCAATATACCTAGGGCTGAGCTTGCCCTTCTTCCCAAACCTCATCACGCCCTTCATAGGCGACACCCGGAGCAATACTCGTTCACCAACCATGAAATCTACATCTCGAACCTTACGATCCGCATAAGTCTTTTGCCTAGACTGAGCTGAACGCAATCTCTCCTGAATAGTCTTGACCTTATCCAAGGCCTCTTGAACTAAGTCTGTACCTAACAACCGAGCCTCTCCCGGTTCAAACCACCCAACTGGTGATCGACATCGCCTACCATACAACGCCTCATACGGAGCCATCTGGATGCTAGATTGGTAACTGTTATTGTAGGCGAACTCTGCTAATGGCAGAAACTGCTCCCACGAGCCTCCGAAATCAATAACACGGGCTCGAAGCATATCCTCAAGAATCTGAATAGTCCTCTCGGACTGGCCATCCGTCTGAGGATGAAATGCTGTACTCAACTGAACCTGGGTGCCTAACTCCTGCTGAACCGCTCTCCAGAACCGCGAGGTAAACTGCGTACCCCGATCAGAGATAATAGATACTGGCACCCCATGGAGACGAACAATCTCCCTAATGTAAACCTCCGCTAACCTCTCCGACGAGTAGGAGACAGATACTGGAATAAAGTGTGCTGACTTGGTCAGCCTATCAACAATGACCCAAATAGCATCAAATTTCCTCCGAGTCAAAGGAAGTCCAGTAACGAAGTCCATAGTGATCCGCTCCCATTTCTACTCGGGAATTTCAATCCTCTGGAATACACCACCAGGTCTCTGGTGCTCATATTTCACCTGCTGACAATTTAGACACCGAGCGACATACGCAACGATATCTTTCTTCATTCTGCGCCACCAATAGTGTTGCCGTAAGTCCTGGTACATCTTCGCGGCGCCTGGGTGAATAGAATACCGCGAACTGTGGGCCTCCGCTAAGATTAACTCTCGAATCCCTTCGACATTGGGCACACAAACTCGACCCTGCAATTTCAATACCCCATCCTCATCTAGATTTACCTGTGTGGCACCTCCCCGCTGTATTGTATCTCTCAACTCACGCAAATGAGGATCATCAAATTGCCTCTCACGGATACGCTCTAATAATGAAGAACGAGCGACCGTGCAGGCTAACACCCTGCTAGGCTCAGAAATGTCTAATCTCACGAACCGGTTGGCTAAGGCCTGGACATCTAGAGCTAATGGTCTCCGATTGACCGGAATATATGCAAGACTACCCATGCTGGCATACTTTCTACTCAATGCATCGGCCACCACATTGGCCTTACCTGGGTGATATAATATAGTAACATCATAGTCTTTTAGCAACTCTAACCATCTCCGCTGTCGTAGATTCAACTCCTTCTGCTTGAACAAGTACTGTAGGCTTTTGTGATCAGTGTACACCTCACATGTCACA